>OU342435.1:13819574-15019574 GCA_910589575.2 Carcina quercana
CATATTCCATTAAAATGCCTCCTGCGTTTTCCATTTTAGGGAAACCTGTGTTGTTTTTGTACTCGTTACTGCTCTTTGAAGACGAGACGAGAACGTATGAAAGTGCAGAACAAAGGGGCGGCGACAAGGCCCGCTACTTTCTTTAGAACAATAGTCGCATGGTATTAACTCGACTCGGCTCGTGGTAGAGTGAAAACGTGCGCCATTTTGTTTACCTGACGCAATATTCAAATCATAGGTTCACATCCTGACAGATTGTCAAGAATAGACAGTGAGTTTGTTGGTAGCCTCAAGAAGCCTTAATGGGGTTACTTCTACTACTTTAAACCTAGTATTTCCATTCGCTTATGGGCTTTTCATAGGTGGGAATAGATAACATATCTGTTAATAGTTAATAGATAACGTATTTGTTCGCTATTTCGGACAAAATCGATAAAAAATGTCAAAATAACTGAAGTTATGAGTAAACACAAAGTGAAGCAATAGTGCAACAAGTAAAGGTGTTTTACATATTGTCGTGCAATTGGATCCGGTTACTATACATATAAATAAAGCCTTTTTAAAATGTATTTCATAGGCAACTTCCTTTTTTATGAAGCAAAGTTATATAATTCATGCAAAGACGAAAAGGACCTTACATGGACGCCAAAATGACCAAGATCAAGTTTTAGGTCATGCATGAGGGCAGAGTTAATAGAAGCTCGCACCGAGCGCATAAAAGGCTAATTGCGGCACGGAATGAATCAAAGTTTTAGTTTCAATACTCGTAGTTATTTCAGGAAATTGATCTTCTGCACCACATATTTTCCCGATTAGAAGTAAAGCTGTTAATCCTATTAAACAGTTTTAGTATACATGTTTAGCTGTAGTAATTCCCATCACTATAACTATAGGCTATGCGCGTGCCAAATTTCATCACAAGGACTTTCGAAGGGTTTCAAAGGTCAAAATAAAACTAAACAAACGGGAAACTTCTTGAAATACACGCAGCAGAAGACGCGGACAAAAGCGATTCATCGCAGCCTTAGGAGTGCCATTGGCTAGACTGTCATCTAATGAAGCAGCTAAACTTATATAGCATATTACATTTCAAATTTATTCAAAGTGTTGACATAAATTTAACATGAGCAAGATCCGTTTTAGTCCTAGTCTAGATTCAATCCTGGATGTTCTGTTTGGCAATCCCATTAGCTAATGGATTACAATGATCACTTTCTAATTTAAGTAGCACTTCCAAACTAGCGGAGGTCCTTCGAGCATTAATTAAAGGATTGCCAGCTTTGTTAGGAAAACAAACGGGGACCTAAACAAATTGAACTGCGAAAGGGTCAGATGCTTAGCTGTGTGCGCTCTGAACTGTAATTCGATCCGGACCTCTGTAAATGTTTCCGTTTTACTTGTAATATATGTGAAATATTGTGAAAGTCACACCCATTTTCCTACATAGTCCGCAAATGAGCGTGACTATTTAGACTTTCTGATTTGTGTTTTGCGACTTGGGTATTTTGCTACACTGTCATTTTGAAATGTGAATTATTCTGATCCCGTAGCTCATATGTATCAAGTTATATGAAGCTCCTAGTAAAATTATATTTAAATGTAAAAGATATACCGACCTCCTGGTTGCACTGGGAACAGAAATCGTGTCTGCATGTCGGACAGTGCGCAGGACTCATCGCCCGCACCGTCACCACTGTATCACACCCGACTCGTGGGCAGAACGCTCGACCTGAATCCATCGCCACTTCTGCAAAGAGAATAAATACTTTCCATGAGTTGAATAGGTAATGGAGAGCGAGGGAACATGTATTAGTAAAGTTTGGGATGATATTCGTCTTGATTCGGGACTTTTCCCATTAAATTGTCAGAAGTATTGATACTCAAAACATTAACTCCGCAGCTTTATCGTTTTGTGAAGGAGTTGGGTGAGAACTTCCAAGTATATTATCTACTTAAGTAAAAGTAAGTAAGTAGATTAAACAGTAGGCAAGTGTATGTCTTGAAGAACGAAATCAGATAACTTTTTCAAGCGGAACCTAAAGTCAAGCTTTTAAGCCCGCATAGAAGGCATTGGTAAAAATTTAACTGTACCCTTCGCACAAAGTTACCCCAAATTTTTTTGACTTTAATAATAGGATGTAGTGGTTGCATCTACGAAATAGATGTATACACTGTCTCATGTACACCAGTAGAATGGGGTAGCTGTCAACCGGCGAGTCAGTCGACAGGCAGTCGGTCTGTGGCACTGATAACGGCTGGACGTACGCCTGCGATTCTGTGTGTAATAGTGAGCCAGTGATATCCTGTACCTGCAGGATTTTCTGCTCAGTTTCTTTTGTAGTAGTTGATATGATTACTTAAAACAGTTTTGTCAATGGTTGTCGCCTTTACTCGCGTGATTATTACTTCCTTAGTTATCAGGGATCACTGTTCCTAATTTTAAGTTAACCCAAGCTTTTTGGGTTTAGGTTGTGATGTGTATGAAAATCAGTCATGGAAGCATTTTCTTCATTAGGGACTTTCCCTTTTTGTTGTAAAAGCTCCTAGGCATTTCCATTAAACACAGAAGTTCAAGCCACATAAAATCGTGAAATTACTAACCGCAAACCTACCCAGCCCTATCTCTGTCTATTCGACGTTCCGTTACTATCGCGACGGGCGACCTATATTTCACAAATAGTCACATCACCACTTTGCAAAGAGATTGATGTTGTGGCAAAGATTGGGTTACGTCTCGGAGTGGCACGTGATGAATTGTTTTTGTGAAGCGAAAGGTTTGATCGATGTCGGACGGAAATGGTGAGCCGGAGTGAATACCGTCAGATCGACAAGCTTTTAAGACAAATGAGAGAAAGTGTCTGTAAATTGATGTAGATTTGTTCTTGTGAATGGTATATGTATTTAAACTGCCTTAAAACTGGTAATCGATTTCAAGGCCGTATCTCTGATACTGATACTCGGTTTGGTTGGTTATAGATAACTTTTCTAAGCCCGTCTGGCATCTAACACCATTATACCAATGCGTGAGACGTATAGCGCCTACCTACATATGTTGTATGTAGTACAATATCTTACGCCTGCCCGAACCAATCCGTGTGCCGAGCGTGGCGAGTACAGCAAATCTCGTCATGAAAAGTTCTTCCTGGCGATCTATGATAGGCTTATGATCGAAAATGAACCCCTCAGGGAACGAAATGAAGTTCAAAGTTAATTGATCACCATGTTCCAGTCACGCATAGTGAAACCCGGAAAAATACTCAAGGTTTTAATAGTGAATTTCATACACGGACGAAACCGCGGGCATCAGCTACTATCATCATAAATGTACGAACGGCGTCACATAAATGCAACTTCAATATGTCTTGGCCAGACTTCAATATAGTAATCATATTCTCAAAGGTCAAACACATCGCATACTAATACGAATTTAATTCCAATAAATCTAGCAAAAACATACATTAGTACACTTCCTACATTAAACCAGCGGAATCCGCGATGATAGCGCCGCCCACCTCAGCGTTTCCGTTTCCTCTTAGTACTTGAAGGTCTCCAAGGCTATCACGTCATCAATCTTGATGATTTTAAGTTCAGGTCATCGATTGATGCATTCGTATAATATAATGTACCTATAGTTAATTTACGTCAAACATGGTACGGGAGTATGTGTTTGCGGCACATCAAACGACGCATTTATGCATAAATGCATACGCTTCTTTTTCTAATAACTACTTTAAACGACTGAAGTTCGATAACAACATCTTCTTGGCAGTATTTAATATACCTCAGAATCTTATTGTAAACCATAATTGGCACAATATAAACAATTCCTTTTACGCAGCAATGTTCTACGTTAACGAATCTAGGCTATACTTGAAATAAAGTCAGTCTAACCATAGCTTCTGATAGAGCAAGCAATGTTGGGAATTTCTATCCGAGACCTTATAAAGAATAAGATGATTCGTGGAATAACAATACTGACTGGCGTTGCTCAGATTATAAATGTTCACATCTAAAAGCAAGTGAATGTAACACACAACATTTCGCACGCGTAATTTGAATGGGGCCAAAAATATGGGGCTGAAATAGAAATTAAGGACTTGATTTTTGGTAGCTTTAAGTTATGTGACGTCATCATCAACAGCCTATACATGTCCTCACTGCAGGGGCTCAGACCTACTCTCCTACAGAGCGTGTATGGACCATAGTCCACAACGCGCGGGCCCAGTGCGGATTGTTAGACTTCACACACACTCGAATTTCTTCTCAGGAGTGTGCAGGTTTCTTCACGATGTTTTCCTTCACCGAGAAGCCAATGGTAATAACAAATTCAAACTCATTGGCACGAGCTAGGATCGAACCCAGACCGCGATTGTTCAAAACTGACGCTCTAACCAATTGAGATACCGCGGCCACCGCGGCTTCCTAAATTATGTCAAAAATGTAAACAATTCTGCGTCTGCCGTATGGTGCCCGATAAAAAAGGATGACCCTATATCTGCACGTAGCTGTTATTAAAAGCAGTTCAGGGGGAAAACAGGAGACGAGCAAGTCATCTACATAAAATATGTATTAACATATCACTACGATCACTATCACTGGCAAATCTTGATGCCCTAATCACCTCACATGATGGATAGAGAATCCGACTTGGAGATCAATATAGGCTAATGTCAAAGAGTAAACATATGCAGATGCAGAGGCTTTATTTTGATTACAATAGCATCTGATTGTAAGTGAAGATAAGGTCAAGTTACTTGTTCAGTATAGCTAGACATATTTAAGGAAAACCTAACCCAGCATTAAATTCAACTCAGGGAATACACAACTCGATAAGATATCGATAATAAAGATATCGACATATAACTACCGCACGATTCGCTGAAGGCTCGCTTGCAATATCGATATCCGATCCCTAGGGATTAGGGAAGGTTCATTTCAACAAATAGAGCCTAGTTCGCGTGTACAGTCAGTTTTATAGCTAGTATCTAGGGAGTGACATGCGTATATTGCTGACGTCTAATCAACCACAGACTTAGGAAGAATAGATTTAGAGCAGTTGACGCGTGTCTCAAAATTAGAGCAATGCTCTGACTCCATTCAACTGCCACAACACTGAGATTGTGGATTCTTGATATTTATCTGATCTGTCTTCTATTTAAAATAATAATCCATAGTAATAATCCCTTACATACAAATCCTCACACTCTGTACAAATATATCAATTGCACATTCTTACTTTTACCAGCATGGTTTTAAATTTACTTTTTTTTTAAATATTATTATTGTCTTAATGTAAATTAGTTCTGATTTATTTCCTTTAATAAGTTTGCTACTAGAATAAAAAGAGCAAAGCCTCCTGGCTCAGGTATCATAATACATAAAAGGAGGTTCCAGCCACGTATGCTGTATTGTACAGTTTTGTAAGGAATTAATTTTTTTACATTTTTTCACTATAAATGCGAAGCTGAGTTTGTTTTTACTTTACTTCGTAACTTCGACTCAGAATACCTTGATTTTTAAAGGGGTAGTTGAAAGGCCGGACAAGGACAATAGTTTATACCTAGCTAGTATCAAGTCAACAACGTGTCTGTTTTCATACGAGCTGCAGATAATGCTCCTTACTAAATCAATAATATAAGTGAGGTTCCTTGCGCTGTCTAATCATCTCTATGTCTGTGAATGAACACAGGCGAAGCTGTTTTCTTTACGACTGCATTCGAGCGTAAATCCTCTGGATGTAAAAGCCCCTCGTTGTAGAGTGCGTTGTGAAATGCTTGCGTGTGCGGAGGCCTATTGTTGGTATATGGCTTGGCCTATATGATTTGCTCCATAGATTTAATCGCCTCCATGGCCGAACAATCCGCAGGTCACCGGTTCAATTCCCAGTGGGAGTACTATTGATACCCGGTTTGGTTGGTGGTAGGACATTTTCTATATCCGCCTGGCTAGCTACCACCATGCCACCAAATAGCAGTGTTAACAGCACTATTGTGATAACTTGAGGTCGATTGGAGCTAGTGTTTAGATTGTTATGTATGTACGAGGTTTAAGACTAATTACGTGATAGGTGCCAGCTGAAAACCAGCGCTGTGGCCTCCTGCCGCAGCAACATGCTGAGCTGGTCACCTTTTTAAAAGTTATAAATTTTGTTTAAAATGTTTCTATGTTAAAATTTAATTTGTTTTTCTTTATTATTATTTTATGAGTGTGTGTATTACTTTTAGGCAATTAGGTTTAACAAAAATTTGTAATTTTTAAATAATAATTATTATTATTACTATTCTATTATGTTCCGGTATGAAAGGTAGCCCAGCCAACGCATCATCAGCTGGAGGCTTCGAGGCTTCACTTGCCATCATCATACATTTTTAAAGCCCAAAATACGCGAGTGTCGATATGCTTAATGTACAATTAGTAATGTACAATCTTTCAAAATTCTAAAAATCTTTTTAATAAATTGAAATCCATAATTTGATTAGGAAAATTGCTCATCACTACCGTTCGGGCAAGGAAGCCTTAAAAGAATACAAATCTATCCCGATCTACACCAAAGTTTATTTCTGCAAGTGCTTGCAGAATTC
The DNA here is from genome assembly GCA_910589575.2 of Carcina quercana. Taxonomy (NCBI): domain Eukaryota; kingdom Metazoa; phylum Arthropoda; class Insecta; order Lepidoptera; family Depressariidae; genus Carcina; species Carcina quercana. The sequence goes on from OU342435.1 coordinate 13,826,156, forward strand.
ACTTCCACGTGAAACTTCCGGTATCGTCACTTCACCGGCACATATCGTCGCAGTTCCGCCACACTACGCCTCGCCTCGCCGCTGCACTCGGCTCGCTCGTAAAGGCAACGTTCGGCCCTGACTCCGCTCGCGGTCTACACGCTTTATATGTATACCTACTTATATGATTGCTCATTACGAATCATCTGTCTGTTTGTGGACCACAATATCATTTTAAAATTTTGAGTGTACATCGAAACCGATCCCGGTTATGTAACAAAACTTTGCCAACCTATCCCATGATTTCAAACTCAAGAAATATATCACAAGTTGAAATTGATGGTCATACCTCACTCACTACAATACCATTTACAACAGAAACCAGTTTTGTATATCCCGTACAATAAACACTACTAATTACAGACCTTTACCAGATATACATGGGTTTAAACGGCGGTGTAATTTCCCCGACATTCGGTTCAGATCAGACTTTCTCGGAAGAGTTTAAGAATTTAATGACAATCTTTTAAAAAGACAAGACTGTTGTTTGCCGAAAGGCCTTCGATATAATTTTGGAACAGTTGTGGTTCTTGTAAAGTAAAGTAAAGTAAAAAGTGTTTATTTCTTAAATAATTTTTTACAGAGTTTTGCAGGGGCCTTCCAGAAAGTAGTCTTTCGACACTTGTGTTGGAAGTGCACCGCGTCTTCCAGACGAATTTACACAGTATTATTTAAAATCTTGTATACAGAGAAACAAGACAATTATTTTGTAGCAAAAAAAGAAGCAAAATGCTAAGGATAATTACTTCTAATATGTACAACTGAATATATTAGCTGCCTCCATTGCCTCATGACTACAAACTTTTACTTACAATCTGGGAGTCCCAGGTTCGATTCCCAGGGGGTATCTGTCGGTTCTATTTGGTTGGTGATAGGGAATTTTCTATGTCCGACTGGGTAGCTACCACCATGTTAGTATCACCGAACTCTGCTGCCAAACAGCAGTATTAATAGCACTGTTGTGTTCCGCTATGAAAGGTAGCAGAGCTAGGGCCTCATTAGATTAAGGCTTCTGGGTGCGCATGTTAACCATCAAACGGACTTATCGTCACTTACCATCAGGTGAGATGAAGGTTAAGTGCCAAACCTACATTCATAAATAAAAAATGATAATAACACAATTTAATTATTAGAACCGTTTCAATGTGTCTTTTTAAAAGATCATTCAGGCTCCATACATTTAGGGCATTTTAAATAAAATATATATTATACTCGTATATTATGTTATATGTATACGCAATCACGTCGGAACCTTTTGGTATTTTTTTTAAATATATGAATGCAAGTTTTTTCAAAAAAATTATTAACTCCTTCCTCGACTTTTTTAGGCAGCGCACAAAGCGCAGCTCAGATTTGACGCATCTATTTTGAAGCATCGATCCATTTGACAATTTATAGAAACACTAAGGAATTGCCACACAGACAAAGCCATGGTCGACCTACTAGTCTACTATGCTACCATAAAACAATACAACTATTAGCGAATAACTGGTTTCATACCCATATCATAAGGAACATATTTGAACAAGGGAAATACGGAAAACTCATTATTATCAATTTACTGTTCCACCCGTCACCTTCTGTTGATAGCGGCGACCTCTGCTGATAAAATTATACAAAATAATTGGTGTCGCCATTACTTATAGGTCTTATTAATACATGAAAGGTTGCAAGGGCCAAAAATAACATTTAAGAAATACGTGACGAATTCGTCCGCGTGGGCAAATGTCAACGTGTGCCGATCTTGTGGTACCGGGTTCAATTCTTCAAACTTTCCAGACCATGATTCTGATCAGGCGCATGTTCTCTAAAGTATATGGTCACTACTGACCTTGTGACCTTCAGAGAACTATTGTGACAGTCCCCTACGGGTCAAATCACCTCCCCTATACACTCCACAGCCCCAATTCACCCCTCCCCCATCACCCCTCCCACCAACACACGCTACCTACACACACATACACACTTTCACACATTACACATTCCCTACACATAACATATTCCTCACTCATACCCTCTTAATTTCGTTTCTTGCTAAAACCTTTCATTATAACTTTAACGAACTATTTTTATATAATTGACATTATTATTTTATATAGATACTTCATTTATAGTTTGTCGTTTATTTCATTTAAATATAATGTAGGTAGGTTCGGATAAGAATCATGGAGTCTCCTGGCACAGGTGTTGTTATACTTACAAGGAGATTACAACCTTTTACCCTGCTTTATGATTGGTCTGGGTTTGGAGGTCTGCCACAACAGTGAAAATGTGGCCCCCGAGGTCTCTTTCAGTTGCGTTAAAGAGCGTCACAGTGGCAGACGATGAGGAGTGTGTTACCCTAACCTTCCAGACAGAATCTGTAGACCTTGCTGTCACTCAGGCCCATGTATCTGAGCTGTTGGTGTAGCTTGTAATGTCTCGAAAGGGACCGTGTCAGGGTCCTTAGTTGGCTCAAGCTGAGCGAAAGCTATAGACAACTTAGTTAAGACTAATTAAATTGATGTTTCTACGTGAGCAAGCTTTCAATGCACCAGACCATGATATGAGTATTAATCTTTATTGACGTCTGAATCTGCGGATATTTTTGGAAATGAGTTCTAGAGAGTAGAAAAGGCAGGGCCGATTTAAAAAACTGTCGTGTGTGTATTCAAAAGCATTTCGCGAGACAGTTATTGGCCATATTAGGTAGCAATCGGATATGTTGTTTACGCGATGCGTTCAGGTTTTTTATAGTTTGAGGGTAAGGAACTCAGCTTTTACAGACAAACTCATAAGGCCAAGGCTCGTTCGTTATCAATTATTGTTCCTATCCTATCAGTCATAAATAATCACCGATGATCCTGCCTGATAGATTTCCACGTCGTCAGTCACGTCGGTCTTCACAATATCCTGAATTTTGAACTTATTTGCCTTTTATGAAAACGCTGCGATGAGGTGCATATTGGTTTTAGGATTACGTACCAAGAGGTACGTACAAAAACTAGAATATTTTTTATTATTATTATTATTATTGGACTATATCATGAATGAAATGAAAATATACTTAATTGAACAAATTAATTTCATAACAGGATTAAAGTTTAAAAAACATTTGATTTGCACTCAAAAAATATTGAAAATTTCAATTTATCTTAAATAAAAAATAAGAAGCAATTTTGCATTTAATTTCGACTTAAAAGAAAGAGTTTAGGACTCTATTACGAAGACTCAGCTGTCCGTCTGTCACCAGGCTGTATCTTATGAACCGTGATAGTTATACAGTTGAAATTTTCACAGAGGATGCATTTCTGTTCCCGCTATAACAACAAATACTAAAAACAAAATAAGAGAAAATAAATATTTAAGAGGGCTCCCGTACAACAAACGTGATTTCTTTTGAGAAGTGCGTTTTAAAGTATTCATAGCGCCATCTAGTGTCGAGTAGCAAAACTAAATCGAAAGTGGTATTTAGCCGCATTCGTTAGAGGATTGTTCGGTGCATATTATTTATGGTTATCCGTATTTTAACCATCCATATTCACTACGGAACCCTCGATGCGCGAGTCCGACTCACACTTGACCGGTTTAAAATCAATCAATGTCATAATGTTGACAAGGATGCATTTAGTTAATGACTGCGCTAGTCACATGTTCAGTGTAGTCGAGTATTGTAAAAAAAAGCATGATAGCTTTTTATGCTAATATTTTTTTCCCGTTTATATCAAGTAATATATCCTTTACACCAAATAAAAACGAGTTATGGATAACTAGTCTTTTTTACTGCATCACAAATATTAATCGTCTGCAATAATGTTAAATTGAGACATGCAACCGTAAAAAAACGGTCAAGTGCGAGTCGGACTCGCGCTAAAAGTCCGATTGAAGAACCAACTTCACTTTCGCCGTTCAAGTACCGGTCAAACAGAAGAACGGCAGACCTTCACCCATACACTGTAGGTATTCCTACAGCTCGCACCAAGCGTTTCGCTTCTACATTTATCGTGCGTACAGCAAAAATATGGAATGCACTACCGGTTTCCGTGTTCCCCGAAAGCTACAACTTGGGAATCTTCAAAAAAAGAGTAAATAGGCACCTTCTAGACCAATACGTAACATCGTCGACCTCATCGTCACTTACCATCAGGTGAGATTGAGGTCAAGTGTTGGTCTATCTTCATAAAAAAAAACTTTGCGGTTACATTACATAAAAGATGTATGGCTTTCAACTACAAAGTTAAATTTGTAAACACAAAAAAAGCTATTTATACTATGTTATAATTAGTTTTCAGATTTATTACCAAGCTTCTGCTGTAAGACCTTGATTTGTCAAATTTTATGGTTCTAGGTCAACGGGAAGTTTTACAACCTTTTGTATGGAAACGGTCTAAATTACAGCTTGATCTTTTTATTGCGTTCACATATAAGTTTAATTTTTCACATATCCAAGGGACGGAAGACTTCAGTATTTGATATTAATTTCAACTTGATACCTCCACGCGTCCCTGATAAAAAGGGTCTAGACAGACAGACGGACAGATAGACAACAAAGTGATCCTATAAGGGTTCTTTGTTTCCTTTTGAGGTACAGAACCCTAAAAATAATCATTATAAAATATCGCAGGTATCATTTTAAATTCAACAAAAAGGCAAATATATGGAAATACAAATGTTATTTAAAACCAAACTATAACTTGTTTCTTCAGTCATTACCTCATGGAAAAACTGCATCATACGTCGGTCATGATCTTTCCTCATAGATGGCCTCAAGGGTTGAGGGGATTTGCCACAACCATCAGGCTCGGTAGACGCATTATTCATCGCAGAAACAATCGCACAGTTCGTTTTCAAATTGATTTCCCTTAGTCACCACTGTTTATACTTTAAAAATCCTTTGAAGCTAATTTTTTAAATAATCTGTGTAAATTTTGATGCATGTGTGGTCTCTGTTCAAGAATAGTATTCCTGCGTCATCTTGGAACGCTCAGGCCGATCTTACCTCTCTATCTTGCGTGCTTGTTCCGCGCTCTCGCTTGCACGCTCGACTCAGGCGGAACGTGACACTTTTTCGTGCGTGCAACCGTCGTTCATCGATTTATAAGACGTTATCACATCAATATTTAGTAATAGTTAGATTAGTTTGGTATTGGTCAAGGCCTTTTTTCAGGCCTTTCAGGTCAAGGATTTTTCTTTCTTTCTTCTTTCTTTCTAAAACGACTAAGAGAAAATCTCGCAGCAGTATTGCGTACACGCATGTCATCAAGATTGGTGAAAGAAACGTGCAGGTCTATGAGGAAGGTCCAACAGTGAACTTATGCAACTGATAACCTAATTTTTTTAACGACACCGCGTCTACAGGAACTTACAGGCATTGTACCCTAAGTAATAGGCTATTTTAAACATTGTATTGTAGATGGTATCTATAAGAGAGTTTATTACGTATAATAACAGTAAATACAGGGGTTTGGTTTAAAATTGGACCGTGTCGTCCGCCCGGCACGCAAAACGCTCATTAGGATTCAATGTTTATCAAAAGCTTGCTGGTGGAACGGGGTTTAATGGACGCGTATGTATTGGAAATGGTCTAATGTTTGTGCTTTCGTAGGGGTTGCTCTTCGAAGTCACGTGCTAGGCTTTACATAAACTTTGAAGGCATATTTCACCCCTATAGGACTTTAATTTTTGCGTCCATCTAGTAGGGTGTAGAAAGAAAGAAAGAAAGAAAGAAAGAAAGATTTATTTGCTAGAATACAAATTTAAAAAGATCTTAATATTAATATAAAGTAATCGTATTCTGTCGAACATATCGACGTGCAAATGTTAAGTCTAGTTACATTGTAGTCTGTTTAAATATACTGAAACATTTTATGAGCACTTTCAATTTCAAAAATCTTAATCTAAATATGCATCGATCTCGCCAACATCAACAAATATAATTATAACTGGTCAAATTCATTCAATGAATAAAAAGAGAAGGGAGGGGGGTAGTAGTAGTCTAGTGCTAGATCATCAATGATCATCAGGATCAATGGCGGTAAGACTCGCTGGAGTTGTTGCGTCGTACAATGGGGCAAATGACAAAAGTCTTCAACCAGTGCGTGTTGCCAGTGATGACATACGGAACCGAAGCGTGGTCCTTTACTGTAGTTCGAATAAACAAGCTCAAAGTCACTCAGTGCGCAATGGAACGAGCTATGCTCAGAATTTCTCTACGTGATAAAATCCGGAATGAGGAAATCCGTAGACGAACTAAGGTCACCGATATAGCTCGACGAGTCAGTGAGTTGAAGTGGCAATGGGAAGGCCACATCGCTTGAAGAACGGATAACCGATGGGAGAGAGAGTTCTCGAGTGGCAACCACGTACCGGGAAACGTCTACCGGGCCGTCCTCCTCTGGATGCTTGGTGGCTCGAGACCGGTCGATGTGGCATACCATGAAGAAGGTCTAAGTCCAGCAAAGTGGGGAAAGTGTTTAATTTCAATTTTAAATATTATGGTCTCGGTTTGTTTTCAAGCACATGAAATGCTAACTAAATAGGCAACAAATAAAAAATATGGCGTCAATGAACCGATATTTGACGATTTCCACCGATTCCACGATATTCGAAGACATGATAATTTTGTACAAACAAAATACTACCAAAAATTGAATGGTAGTATTTTTCTAACAATGTTTAGATTTTTCCTTGATTTTCGAATTAGTGTAACAAAGTACAAGGCGATTTCGAAACATCTCTTTTATTTTTATTAATTAATTTGCAGCAATGAAAATTATATCTAAAATTTCACAATCGTTATTCGTAATTTGAAGAATAGCTCGCCCGTGGAAGTGACGCCACGCCAGCGAGCAAGTAATGGTTGACAATGCTGATGAGGACACCCATGGAAGAAGTATGTAATATAAGATAATTGAGTCACAACCGTGTCACTTGCTTGGGTGAAACAGAGCGGGTCACGCAGATTGCCTGGGCACGGCGGTGTTAGTCGATACGCCTCGACAATCAGAGCGTGAGGGCAGCCATGCTCCGAGGGGGTTGATACTAAACATATATATTGTATACTAGCTTCCGCCCGCGACTTTGTCCGCGTGTACTTCAGGATGTATTCTACTTGTTCGATAGGCACAGGTGACGTATATGACAAATTATTACACATCATAAGGTACAAAATAGTGTTTACTCTGTTACATAGTCTAATAGTTTAAAGAAACAAAATAAATTTCAATAACTGACGTAGTACATTCAAATAGTCTTCACGCATATATGTATTATTAAAGCGAAAGTTTGTATATACGAATTTACATATTCTATGGTCGGTTGCTAGGCAGCGCGTTTTTGTTATGCCAAAATTGCCCATGTAATCCCACTAATATTATAAGTGTGATTTTGGACAATTTACACAATATGTCTTTATAAATTATAGGCCTATATGTTATTCTGATGTATAAGCTATATTATTGTAAAGTTTCATTCAAATCCATTCAGTAGTTTTTCCGTGAAAGCGTCACAAACATCCAAACATCTAAACATCCAAACTTTCACACTTATAATATTAGTAGGATTACAGCGGATCGGATCCTAGGGCAATCATATATGGCACCAAATTATTGGTCCTGTTATGTCGAATTAGCACCAAAGTGGGTTAAGCAAGCATCGGTCACGTTTGCGAGTTGTCAGTGGCGATATTAGAGTATCTCAGTAAATTTCCATTTACCCCCCTACTACCCCTACTAGATGGAACGACGACCTGGTTAGAGTCGCAGGGAGTCGCTGGATTCAGGTGGCTCGGGACCGGTCGATGTGGCGTACCATGAGGGAGGCCTATGTCCAGCAGTGGACGTTTCCCGACTGATGATGATGCTCTCAGTAAATTCAATGCATAAATTGTAAAATATTTTACTTGGAAAGTTAGAAAGAAAAAAGACGAAAGAAAATTAAAGAAAAAGCGAAGTTTTAAAATTAATTTTTTATTTATTGAAGATAGACCAACACTTGACCTCAATCTCACCTGATGGTAAGTGATGATGAGGTCGACGATGTTACGTGTTGGTCTAGAAGGTGACTATTTACTCTTCTAATGACAATGATAATAATGACAAACGTCTAATTTTAAAATGTCATTATCAAATAAAAACCGGTCAAGTGCGAATCGGATTCGCACAACGAGGGTTCCGTACAGAATCTGAATAATTAACATACTGAAAATCATAAATAATAGGTACGATAATATGCACCCAACAATTCTCTACCAAAAATGTAATTCCGATTGAAACGCCAACTTAACTTTGCAGCTAAATTACATACCCGATGTATGGCTTTCAACTACATAGTTAAGTTTGTAAACATGAAAAAGCAATTTTTACTGTGTAATAATTTGAAAATCCTCTTTTTTTATTCCTATGGTAAGACCTTGCTTCTTACGAAATTTCAGAAGCACTCTATAGGTTTTGGTTCCCTTTCATTTTGTATGGAAATGGTCTGATTTTTCACAGATCCAAGGGACGGTAGACTTGAGTATGAGTATTCAATATTAATTTTAACTTGATACCTCCACGCGTTCCTGAGAAAAAAGGTCTTGACAGACAGAAGGACAACAAAATGATCCTATAAGACAGAGACACACACACTCACAGCCATATTTCATAGGTATATGCTCTACTGCCCTTGCAGAGCCGGGGCGGGTCGCTAGTATCTGATAAATAATCTTAGACCAAATCCAGCTACAGCCAAGGGCGTCTGTCACCAAGTTTTTAATAAATAAGCAAGTCTAAACTTTTCCATTCTGACTCTCCAGTGGTGCTCGGAAAGTTTAATTAAAAGAAATTGTCGAAAGATGGCCTTGGAGGGTTTGTTCAACGAGAATAGAATTAAGGAAAATCTCGAAAAAGATTTGGAAGTTTCATAACAAAATATTTTGCAGGGCATATGTACAAAACTGGCCAAGTACTCGCACACCGTACAATACTGAAATTATAAATAATAGCTTGCGTATTGCGTACGGATTTTTATTGAGGAAAGCTGAAGAAATTAAAAATAATAGTATCAAAGACTAGGCTGTATGGTGTTTTGCCTTTTCCTAGCTGAAAAAAATTATTACACACAAAAAGTGCACCGTCAACTACTCACCATGATTCAATCTGAACTTGAGATGTTTCTCCATGACGTTGGAGTCAACGAGCGCTGATATCTCGTCGAGAGCCAGCGCTGCGCCCACCCGGCAACGAGCGTCCGGACACGACACTTCATACGCCCCGTTGCACACCTCAAACTCTACGTAGTCCTTCATACACTGAAACAAAGACAACACATGATTATACATATTTGCATTGATGCATCATCAACAGCCTATACATATATGTCCCCACTGCAGGGACTCAGGCCTAGTCTCCTACAGAGAGTGTAGGGGCCCATTTCAAAATGTAAACGAGCAAAAGAACTAGGGGAACAACACAGACGAATCAGGGGTTCAAATCGTTACACAGGTCACCCCAAAAAGATCGATTTAAAAAAAAAGGACATGAGCTGAACAACACATTCAAATCAGAGGTTAAATTGTTCCACAGATAAAAACAATAAAAATCGACCTCGAGAACTGCGTGGCGTGCGTCCTTGCCCTTTTATATTGCCGGAACACAATCAGAGGAACATTGCTCAATTCAGATACGAGAACCGAACCTATTTCACTTCACCGAACCATTTCAGTGGAATCGATTACCAGCTTTACGACAGACACATCGATATTTCCGTGAAAGCCAATACATCGTTTACTTAATATTGATGACCTATTGGTAAATACAGGTAAATATTTTCAATCGAAAAAATTGTAAACAGGAGTATTTAAGACGAGAGTGCAATTTCTAAGGCAACGCTTATATTGGATTTGGAAGGGTTTCTTGTTAGACCAACGTATAACACCGTCTAGAACATCGAAACTTACGAAGGTAAAGCTCCAGGTCCACGGTTGATACATTGAATAGGTATAAAAACTAGTATTATTGTAAGAACTACTCATAGGAAATCATAATTCAAAACAGTCGCCCAAAGGAGACATAGTGAAATAATCTCGTCAAGTGAGATGATTCGAAGGCGAACGGTATCATATTGACCTATAATAATAATAATCAAAGTAAATATGCTGCATGACATCTGGCATTAGACAACAAGAGTTGGCTTATGAGATATACATATAATACTAATATATATTCACAAACTATTAGGAAACCCTGAGGAACTGATCTTCAGTCTCAATAAGACTTTCGTTTGCAACAGGATAAAATTAACACTAATAGAAAATTGAACTCAGTATCAAAAGCAATCAGTCAAGTGACAGCTACTCGTACCTCAATCAACTACTGTAATGCATTACGAGTAGAAAGTAGAAATAAAAATAAAGTACTAAATGATAGTAGGCACTTAATATTTATATTCGCTGTACTTTTTGTGAGATTAAATGTTTTGTGAAACCTATCCAACAAACCGTGAAGATTGTTATAAGAATGAGAATGTATTTAGAATAGTATTCGTGTATGTTCGATACAAACGCGTGCAGGATACAAAACAATGACGTGTTTTATACTGCCACATAATCTATGTTGAAAGATTTGATCGGATATGAAGGCTATTAACGATAAATGATGGTATTCATTATTGATGTACTTCAAAATTCTGTAGGAGATAACCATTGAAAGAGAATAGATAGAAGTCACATAATACTCGAAAACGATTTCATTCAAAATTAACTTGAACAAAACATTTATGATGTCACCTCAATGAATCTAACAGTACTATAACATTTCTGAATGGCTACAACAACTCGTACGCAAACGAAGCGCTTTCGCTCAGCAGGAACCAACTAAGGATCCTGACCCGGACCCTAACGGGGCACTGCAAGCTAAGCAAACACCTCAGCCACATGGGCCTGAGTGACAATAGAGCTTGAAATGATTTTGTAAGGAGGATGAAGAGACGCCCATCCATATCCTCTGCTACTGTGATGCTCTTCATCACAGCAGGGAAAGGCACCTCGGAGGCCACACTGCCGCAACGGACAGCATCAGGACCTCCAAACCCAGACCAATCGTACGGTTCATGACCGAGATTGGCCATGGGGAGGTGATTTGATCCACAGTGGACGGTCACAATAGATCTGCAAAGGTCGCAGTGACTTGCAGGACAGACGAACTGCACCCCTCATGTCCAAATAAATAAATAAACTATAACATTTTGAATTGTCAGAAACCCGAATAAAAATCATGATAGAAATCGGCAATGATTTGCTGATGGATGATTGATGGTATCATATCAACGGAAAGCCAAATGTTTGAAAACGAATTTTTGCCAAGTTCATGTTCATTATGAAAGAATTAATATTGAAGTGAAAGAATTCTAAGAATGTTGCAATATTTTAAGTAATTCCAGGCCACGTATACATGAAGTAAATTAAAAACAGATGGCACCAGAGACATTACCTTTTTATTAGTTGTGCTGCAAATCGTATATGTTGGATTTACGATTAAGTATTATATTTGTCTGGTAATGATTATATTGCTCATGGTTTTAATATGAAGTTAGTATACACTGTACATACAAGAAACTTTGTACAACAAAACTGTACCAATACGTACTATTATAATCTATTCTATAGGCATGTCTGGACTCCGAAACTGATCAATCGCTGCGGATGTGGAATACGTAGGTTCAGGTTTCAATTTCCGGCAACAAATTGAATGTTTATTTATGAGAGGAGAAAAGAAAATTGAATAAAAATAGAATGAGGACAAAAAATTTTGAAGCCTATAATGATGTGACAATGGAAAATAATGAAATAGGAATACTAGGTGAAAAATTACTTTATCAATAAAACTTTGTAACCATTCAGCATCTACAAATCAGCTCTCAATAAATTACAGATATATGGATTCTAATTAGAACGATGTATTTTCCAAGATTTATGTACATCTAAATCTGACAAACGAAATATTCCGAAAATCAAACAAATATTTACATTCGGGGGTAATCAGAAACTATTTTAATAATTAGAACATTTGCAAAATACGCGTACTTACTCGATCTGTAAATATGCGACTGCCTTTATAACGGAATATAAACGACGTTCATTGTTCAACTCATGCATCCCGAGATTACGTCCGTCCATCAAATTTTAATTTTGTAACTGAGTATACTGCGGCGTCGCATTCACACTTTTGATTTTAATTAAAACGCATTCCAATCGCAAATAAATCTCCCAAGTCGACAAGCAAACATATAGACATACCTATAGAGCTAGATATCAATCAATGTTCGTTGCTCGGAATGTTATACATCGTGTTACGCAATGTTACCCAACAATTAGCAACACATGTTTCGCAACATTTTTGTTTGTCGTTCTTATCTTATCTTATTTTTTGAACGCCTCCATAGGTGTGTCTGAACAGAGATTTACAGTCGAGGGAGTACCTGACCACCACCACCTGACTTACACCACGTTATCTAAGTCTGCCGCCAAATAGTAGTGTCGATACCACTTTGTTGTATTCCGGTACGAAAGATAACACCTGGCACATAGAAGACCTATCATTAGCCCATATCGTCACTATCTGGTGTGATGAAGGTATTGTATTATCAAATTGCCAAAAATAACACACGCCTCAATCTTGCACGAAGATTCGTTACAATTTATAGACTCAGACACACACATTTAATCACAGGCATACAATATAACATAGGACATACACATTATCAAAGTACAAAACAATACACGCACAAAAACAAAACACAATAAAAGAGTGTCAGCTCAGCATAATGTTGCAGTACAATGACACTGCAACGCTATTATTCTGCCCAAACCCTAACAGATGCCATGTACGTTTATGAATGAGTAAGAGTTATTGATAAGTTTATAAAGTTGCCCTTAAACAGTAATTCTGTGTGTTTAATAAGTATAGATTTCAAGCAAACAATCATGTTACACGGTGACTTGTATCGTTGCATTGTAACACACAACGTGATACACAACAAAGTCCCGAGCGAATTTTCGTCGTTAATCAGACCTAACCCACGTACTCGTATCTTCAGCAGTTAACCAACAGGTGTGCCGTGACTTTCGCTAAATGTGCCAGAGTCACTCTCGATGTTTGCACGCGATGGTTTTTTGTGCCGGTCAGTACAGCTGTGATTGTTATGTTATACAACGAGTAATTAAAAGGCGTCAAGGTGCAACTAGGAAAGTAGGTAGTTCTATAGAATATGAACACGATATGTATACAGTTAGAGCTGTTGCGTTAGTATTCGGTGCGCAAAATTTATGATTCGATTCGGAATCCTATCTAGAAATACTGTGATATAAGTCTGATAAAAACAATACATTTTTGTTATCAATGTCTAGAACAGACCAGTATAGCGATAACGGTGAATAATGCTACAGAAAATCAAGTGACGAAGGTATATAAATCTACGGAAATTAACAAGTTTGTACCGTAATGACGTTGTAATTTCATGTAGCGAAGCTCGTGACAATTGAAAAGAATAAGAATCACTCGGTGGAAGTGGTCTCAAAAGCAAAGCAAACAACAGGCAAAAACACTGAGGCAATTCAATCACACCTAAACTAGTGTATCTTGTCTATTACAAAGACATGAACAGACTATTTCAACAAAGTCAATTTAAAATGGTGGCTCCGTTCCTTATGACTAAATGTGAAAATATGTAACAAATCTTTTACGAATACAATGATCAAATTCGAAATCCAACTATAGCAAAACTATCGCCTACATATTTGTGAATGTGGACCTAGAAACCAGATATCCTGCAAGACACGAATAATCCGGTTGTGAGGAAGACGGATATCCGTAATATCTCTCTATTTATGGAAATCCGGGGCTTGAAAGCCCCTCAAACTAGTGTGGGCGAAATGACGGCTGAAGGGCGCCGATAAGGCGATACATGCTAGTGTAAAATTGAAGGGTTTCAATGTTGTTGACATTGATCGGGTTTAGGTATTTTTGTGATCAACCTTTAGGTCTATTTTGGGATATTTATATTCAGTAGATAGTGTACTGGCTACTTCAAAGCAAGACTGCACGCTATAAGAATATTAGGTGAGATTTTACATGTCAAAATTGTTACAGCCTATATTATAAACATAATTATCATTTAAAATATCAATTACGTTTCCATTACATAGGTAAGTTTGGTATAAAACGTACGTATTTAATATGTATGTAATAAATAACGAAAACGTGACATACAAATAAAATATATTGGAAAGTGTCAGAATATAGAAAATCAATTTGGTAGTTTTTGAATATTTAAAACCAAAATACGTATGGCGACGGAGGCTTATGTCCAACAGTGGACTTATTATACTGATGAGGATAATGAAGTAGTTCAAGTAGAAATGGTCCATACAGTTAAAGAAACAAAAACAGAAATTTGTGTTGGCTAGAGATCTCTAGACTCTAGGTTTTAATTTCTAAGTATTTAGCCCTGAAGGTTTCGCCGCTCACAATACCTAATATGAACCCTGTCACTAATTAATATCATAATAAAGGTCCGGACCGACGACAACGATCCATTTTGTCCCAAAATTGTTGAATCACATAGCAGAAATTGTTCACATCGACAAAGAAACATGATTTGAATTCGGAATGTTTTCCTGGAATGTTTGGCATTTAATATACAGCCTTCAATTCGATATCAACATACATTTTCATATAACTTACTTTTACATAGAAAGGAAGAAAATATTTAGGTGTCGAAAAATGTCAATAGGTCAAAGTGAGGGACTGTTTGATATTCCTCTTTGTCCGGAATTCTAGTTAAAGGAGAACCTTACACTGACGAAGGATATTAATATACTGAGGTGGTACAATTTATATCTTAACTTTGCAAGAGGTCCAGATAGTATTTTAGTTAAAGTCTAATAGACACGTCGTTCGAAAGAGTGAAGATCGAGTGAGAACAAGGAACTGGAAGAATAAGTACTCCAAAATGAGTTAACCCAATAGAACTGATTATCCGGTCCTAATCGAATCTTGAAGTACGATCTTATTAATTTGAAAGATAGCTTGCATCAAATATTTCTGACACAAAACAGAATTCAATCAAGGAATCGTTTCGAAAAGGATTAATATGATTGACTTTGGAGAAGTGTCCCCTTACCTAATTTAAAATTACACTCTTTCATTTAAAATAGGATAGCGCTTAGCATACACTGAGTGGTAAGGCGAAAAGCAGAATCATGTTCCTCTTAAGCCTCAAACTAATGAGTAAGAGTTAATTTTTCCAAACAATTTTCAGAGTCCTGCGAAAAATATCACCAAACTCCAATTATAAGGAACCTTGTGTGGACCACAAGCACGTAGTAAAGAAAAAAATACGGAACAGCAGAAATAAGCCGTAGAGACCTTGATCGAAAAAAAATGACAAACGAGGCCACGGATCTACCGCACGTAATAGCGTTTTGGCTTTATGTAACAGAAGTTCACGCAAACCTAAAAAGGTAGAGTTTGCCTGAGCTTATTGAAAAACCATCACGCCAGGATTCTTACAAGTGTTTGAAGTAAAAGATTGGATACAAAAACATTTCAATTATTCGTTCTAAGAAAATAAATGTTTTTATTGAGCTCAGTGAAGAGCAAGAACTTGGCAATGACAACACAAAGAGAAATCTTTTCGCGGAACAAATTAGGCTACTGCAAACATTTTTTAACAAGTATTACATATTTTCTTTGTTAACAATAGCAAAATTTGTTCATTATAACATCTGTACAATAAATAATAATAATAAATAATCCTTATAAACATCACAATATAATATTGATGTCAAATTTTAACACGAGAAAGTTAGTACTTCACTAGTTAATGTCCATTTTTCATGTCAATGTCATGAAATTCACGGTGAGTGCTTTGCTAACCCTCTAGGCCAACGTATATAAATATGAACCATATAATCACTATCACAGATTGTGATGAAAACTTGGTATTGATTGGTTCAATATTTATTTACTTTTCAATTATCAGAGTTCATTGCTTCCAACCGATTGCAAACGACCTTTACGAAGCGCAATCAAGGATGTAGAACAAATCGTATCCTTTTGAGCAATTATTTTTACCTTCCTCGTCCACTTCCCCTTAGTAACTTTAGCTTCTATTATTAGCAACACCGCAAATAGTCCTTTCGTATCCTTGCCGTTGCTCAAAGTACCAGGCGTTCAGAATCGCGTAGGAGTTTTGCCAGTGGCTTACCGCTCACCGGTTGCGATTTCGTGCGTAGCTCTACATAAGGCTGAATAAAGCAGTGACGTAATCCAATGCCGAGGCGTGCTCGGCCGGCGAACGTGACCGGTTGTGCAAGTGCACGGGTGGAGGATTGCAGAATTGTGCGCTTCGGTTTCATTCTCCCCTGGTACTTTGTGAGCGTTTACAGCAGCTCTTGTAATTTTCAAGATATTTAATAATTACTAACATATTTTTAAATAAAACCAAGTCTAAATTCAATTTCTCAATTTTTTTCTCAGATTCAAAGTCAATGTTTTTGGATTGTCCTACACGAACACATATGCAACAGTGCGATATACTAATACACAATCGTCGTTGTCCTAGAGATAAAATCACTGCATGGATTCTAAAGGTTGACTCGTTTGTACAGTTGTAAGTACTCGTACTTTTGTTATTTCAGGAGAAATTAGATTTCAAGGGGCGAAGTTCATCCGACGAATACTTCAATATCAAATCATATTATATTGTTTTATATCCAACTAAATATCACCGGCATCATCGACTGGGAATAGTCCAATGTCGAACATATGCCTCTTCCATGTTACGCCACAATGACCGGTCCCGAATAGCAGTTATCAGCTTCCAACTATAGGTTGTCAGAAATAAATAGACATTGAGACAATCTACGAAAGAGGTGGCAGGATGAATTGAACCTTTGAAAGCGATGAAAGAGGGGTTTCCTCAACTATCTTCCATTAGTATATATGAACCAGTTGATGTAGTAGCACAATCTAGTCATTTTATTTATACCTAATGATTATCCAATTGATTTCTATCTTAACTAATAGTAAGTGATGATAAGGTAGTCAGATGGAATGCGTGTCGCTCACACAGAAGCAAGTCAAAGAGACGATGGCTTTGCCATATTTCATTACATTACCGGAATACAAAGCTGCTATTAACACTGCTGTTTGTCGGCAGACTTAGCTAGCCAGGCGGACAAAGAAAATGCTCTAAAACCAACCAAGCCGAGTACCAACAGGTACCTCAACTGAGAATCGAACCAGAGATATCCGGATTGGTCCATGCGTGTAGTCATAGGAGAAGGAGGCGGTTAACAATTTTAGTCTGACTGTGCAGCCAGTAGCCACTAGGTCATCACGTCAGGAAACGTCCCCTGCTGGACATAGGCATAGTCCACAGTGAGAAATCCCAAGCCACAAGGCATCCAGCCACTCCCCACGACCTTAACTAGGTCACGGTACACGTTTTTCGTTACGTGGTGCCACTCGTAGGAACTGAATTTCCTGGCCTAATAGTTGTGGATGAAGAACAATTTTAATGCAATTTCTACGCAACAAATTGAACAGGAGTTAATAGAACACAATCATCTCAAGGATATGAAAATGTGTTTGTTTTAAAGAGAGCCAACGGCAATTTTATTGCAACAATAATGTTAAGTGACGTTCGCCATTGTAAGTAAACGAGACCGCATTACGGACAATTTGCAGACAAACAAGATTGTTAGAAAAATGACGGCTCCATTATGATAAGTCGCATTATGTGACGTCAAACCCTGTTATAGCGTTAAATTAGTTTGAATTCAAGAGAAATAAATGTAAACAAACAACGAAGAATATGGAGACTTCACGATGTCAAAGTACATGTAAATATTTTTAAGCTGAGTTCATTAGCATTTTTAGACTCGAAAATAAATTTTTGTGTGATGATCTTAAAAATTACCATACTTTTTTCTTCTTTAAAAACGGTTATTCAGATTCAGAAAGACCTAAAAAGACAAATCTTACTGATTTGTATACTATATATACATTCAATTCCAGAGCCACTTTTAAAATAGAATAGATAATGATTATTGTTATTACAGTTTTAAGTAGAGATAAGATAGTATTGAATGTTTTGTAGCTAGAAAGGTCGAAATGCGAATTATTAAATTTGTATAAATAGTAGGTAGGTAGGTAATAAAAAGTAGTAGGCTTCCGTTTGACCACAATCTCACCTGATGTTAAGCGATGATGTGGTCAAGAACGATACACTGTTGCCTACAAATATCATATTCATTCTGGGCTTGAAGACATCCAGGTGGTAGCACAAGGGAATTACAAGCCGGCGGGAATTCATAGAAGTGTTACTACCATTTTACTTTCACAAACCATGGCTAAGATTTGTCTAAAAGAATTCAGCTAAGAATCTTCTAGCGCAATCATACCAAGCACAAACTTTCTGCTATATAGCAACGAAGTACCAGTTACAGAATTTAGGTTGATTTCCGTACAATGATTTCATATAGTCCCTGTATTATATAGAGTACGTCATAAAGGGGCGTCGTCGTAACTACTTTCGTGAATCATTCATACATGAGTCAACTTCAAACAAGAGCTGTGTACAATTAGAGCTGCTTTAAGAGATTATATGACGTGTTTTCCATGTAATAAATGTACAATTAAATATAATTCAGACCAGTATTATGTTGGCTTGGTCATGTTGTTGTAACAATATGTTACTTATGAAACCATGCCAGTGGCATCGAGTTCTTAGAAAATCCCTTTATGAAAATTCAATCGGGGTGAACCATGTCCAAAAGCAACGTCTGCTGACACATGCACTTTGGCAAATGATTCTCTTGTCGTGTCCCTGTCCAAAACGTTGTTAGTCAAGTTACCTAATTGTCTTTTAATCTTATCTAAAAATGTTTTGGTGTTTTTCCTCAAATTATACATACAACGAAAACCATACGAAAAGTATATTGTTTTCTCAGAGTAAGATTATAATCAACGACTTGAGTTATTACATAATTCATCGCGAATCTCTACCACTCCCTTTGTTTACGTCCATGTTTACTTCCAAGTAAATCAATGGAGTCTTTTGAGTACCTACTAAAGCTGAATTTACATAAGGCGAATCATATTTTCTCCATAGATCAGTGGTTCTAAAGCTTTAAATATTTTCCGAAATTTCAACATCAGTGAACCTATTATATTGGACACCATACCAATATTATGAATTGTTTGTTTGTGTTTTGTTGTTGTTGTCGTCCTTCCTTTACGTCGTAACGCAGGATGAACGACTTGATTGTTTTTCTACTTGGTATTTTTTATCCCTAGTAGTAGTCGTTCCCTTGAGATTCATTCCGAAGTATACGCGGACGGTAGTCCCTGGCAAAAGGTTTTCTGAAGAAGAAAAAACTGCCTTTTTTGTATAAAGCTATAGAACGCTGATATGAATGTTATATAACTTGATGACGTGGGAAATAACAACGGTTGGTTTCGCTGCAAACTTATATTTAATTTACGACACCTTTCCGAGAAGGGTTTAGCTTCCTTGTCCCTTGTCATATAGTCTCACCCATCTTCAAAAGGCGAAATGTTTGAAGTAATATAATTATGGTAATGAGAATCAATCTTGTTTAATTTAGCCGTAGGCGTAGAGTTATTTCAAATAGGCTTCATTGAATTAAATGAAGAAATTTAATTCGGTAGAAATGCAATGTTAGAAAATGACGCTGTTTTGGTATATTTGAAGAAAAGAAATTCAATTTTAAACCCTCTTCAAGAAATTAGGACGATCTCAATTCGACTTTTTTTGTAGATGTTACGCAATAACTCCGCCAATTGTAAACCGATTTTGTTGATTCTTTTTTTTTTCGGTAAAGAATATTTCAGAGGTGGTCCCATATAAATTTGATCGAAATTGATTAAGCAATTTTTGAGAAAATCAACAGAAAACCAATATATCCCCAAATAATTATACCACTAAAGGTGAACATTTTTAAAGCAGTCGAAGTCGGTTTTTAGTTACTCTTGAACGCGTTAATTATTTATCAACGTCAACGAATCAGCGTAAATTATTTTAGTCGACAAATATTTGTGCTTTTGTCATGTACCTTCGTTTTATTAAATTACAAAATCGTTACGCTGGAAGTCGTAGTTTCTGTATTTTGATATCTTTAAAATGTTCAGACAGAGTTGCTTTGAGTTCTGTTTGTTAAGAAAATTAGACCCCCGGAATCTTTCATCTTCCCTTTCATTATTTTGAGTTCAAAGCATTTCACGAAGATTATCATCTACAAACCTGAACAGATTCTATCAACGTTAATTTGAACCCTTAGACCAAAGCAGTGAATTACGCTGAGGATCCGTTCCCACGGCTATTGTCCAACTAATTCAATTTATCAATCCATAGTTCCGGACTAATTGGAACAGTTCGCACCAATAACGCCACGATTGATGGAGTGTCAATCTCAATCAAACGTCTTGGCCTAAACGTAAAGTTTGAGGACTATTTAACTCGTTGCGATGTGAGTCTCAGGGCATCACGCTGGTGTAATAAAAGTCGACTATTGGTAGAAGAATTCAGAAGATGAGCAGCAGCGACACCAAAGTAACAACACACTAAACCGCCAAGCGTAGTGATTACGGCGTATCATCATCATCAACAGCTCATATGTCCCTACTGCAGGGGCTCAGGCCTACTATCCTACAGAGAGTGTATTGGGCATAGTACACCACGCGGGACCAGTGCGGATTGGTAGACTAAACACAGATCTTTGAATTTATTCTCAGGAGTGTGCAGGTTTGCTAACGATGTTTTCCTTCACCGAAAAGCTTATGGTAATTATTTTTGTTATTCGTGCATAAATTCCAAATAACAAATTGGAACTGGAGCTAGGATCGAACCCAGACCGCGATTGTTCAAGGACTGACTCTCTACCCAACTGAGTTACCACGGCTTATATCGTATCGACTCATTTTAATTCCGAAGTTCTGATGATTACGGACTGCCTACTTTCCCGTTAGGACATAACATATTTGACAACATTCCCAGAAGTAGGCTAAAAAGAGACATATCCTATTAATATGGGTTTATAAGGTGGCCTAGTAAATTATAGTGATTGCGATAAGATATTAGAATTGAGGCTAGTTAGGATAGGGCTGAACGTCTTTGAAAATTTTCGCTGAGTTGCCTGTTACGATAAGTCACGGGGCTAATGGTGGTCTTATTCTAGGCAGGACCACACGGTCAAATTAATCACTCGCTATCTTTGTCACTCTAAAGAGAGCTCCCTATGTTTTGTCGAGGATTTAAGAGCAAAACCAGTTGTTCATTAAAAAACTAGGCTTCTGCGAATGTTTGACTGGGGAGCTGGGAATGGTCGCGGGTCGCTGCATTCAAAGTACTCTGGTCTTATATGTTCAGCAGAAGACTTTTCCGACTTGGAGGACTGTAAACCTTTACTGAAAATTGCTAATAGGAACATACGGGTATTATAAAGCGTGACATATACTTGGACCCTTTCTTTTCATTTTGGCCATTTCTAGGTTTAATCAAGGCGGGTGGCAGTTAATCCGGATGAGGGTATTCTCACATTTCACTCCCGTCAGTCGTAATTTAAGGTTACTATTGACCTCAGGGATAAAAGCGCTGCAATATACAGCGTGGGGTCTGGAGCAGGAGCAAATAAAAATATGGGGCATCTATATCATGTATATATGGTAGTATATATAGCATATATGGTAGCAGTAATTTCTTGAAAGGAATTCCAGTCATGTAAAACCGGTAAATTCAACAAAATAATGTTTTGAGATTGCGATCCAGTGTATTAATACAATGTAAAAAAAAATGTAAACTGGAATTATGATTTTACTTAGTTAAAACCCACACAAAGTTTTTTTTATGTATGATTTTGCACTTGGCCTTCATTTCACCTGATGGTAGGTGACGATGAATCCGTTGCTTGGAGGTACATATTTATCCAGAAGCATCAAACTAATGAGCTGGCTTTGATAACTTTCATGCCGTAACACAATAGTGCTAACAATGCTGTTTGGATGCAGATTTATGTAAAATGTATTTAGTCAGACGGACATAGAAAATGCCTCACAATGTTGGGAATCAAACCCGGGACCTCCGGATTGTATTTTCATATTTTAGTATGTTTAGATAAATATCTAAAATCTAATTAGTAGCAGAATAAATCTAACAATTCAACGAGCGTCCAAATTATTATGATAATGAAAACAATTAAATCTCATTAAACTCGTAAGTTTATTTTAGTAAATATTTTCCATCGCCAACTACCAAGGAAGTATCGCTGCTTAACAATATTCATATGCTATGTCATAGTAAACAAGGCGATATATCACCGTCTCGTTAAAATCACAGTGATTATCACTCATAATGTGCTAATTCAAGTATCTCGAAGGAGATTTCGCGTTAATCTTAATGGCAATGAACGGTTGTAGGGTTCAGTGGACAAAACAACAAAATTTCATGAACAAGTTCAATTTGAAAAATATTTTTGTCTAATTCAACAGACCATGTAAAAAGGAAAACACCTATATCATATTTTTTTCGATACGACTAATACTTTTTTTTAGAACCCGCCAAAAAGTAATTGCGGTGCTAAAACCAAAATCGTTTGTGACGTCATACCTGTTATTAGAGCGTTAACATGTATGGAGCTTGTTCGATATGTTGAGTTATCTCGTAAAATAATGTCTTTAACCACATATACCCCTATAATCATTTGTTAAAAATGGAATGAGAAAACTAAATCTAATAAGCATTTTACTATTCGGGAACTAAATTTTTGAGACATTTAGTGCTTGCAAAATCCAAATAAAAAATCTAAAATATTACGTATTTTTATTTTGGTGCGATTTCTTTTAATGTCCGTTATGCTATAAAATACAATTCAAACCAATCTAATTTGGTTGCATCTTCCCTATTATTATTCAGAGAGTATAAAAAGTCGAACGGAGAAACTTAGTTCTGCACTCGGTCACAGCCTCGGTTTTGTATAGTAGTGTTACATAAGAAAAAGAGAGACAGCAATCACCGCTAAGTTACGCTTGCAAGCTTTGTCTCCAGCCGGAATGTTCTGTGATGGGTTTTGGATTACCTACAACCAAAGATCACTTGTGAATCATTATATCGACGGAGCGGAGTCTCCGTAATATTTGTCAAATCTTTGTTTTGTTTCCGTAATGGGTTTTTTTACGCAAAAAATAATGTTTAATCAACACACGAAATTCACTTTTCTCCATGTTTGCGAAAATGCATTCTCTTGTTTTTCTTTTATGGCCATCAAATAAAAGTCGGCAGAACTGGCTGAAAATTATATTTTAGCCTTTTAAATAGTTTTCAAGAAAAAGGTTTTATGCAATTTGCGATAACTTTATTCTTAAGTCGATTTTTAGCAGACTTATCACTCTGCCCTCGTATCTACTTATATTCTTTGTCACATAAATGTCACATGTCTACATAAATTAACAGTGGTACAGCACAGTCTTTAAGACGATCAGATGTTTTCCAAGAAACATTAAGACACCTTCTTCTGGAAAAGTGTTTGTAATGTGTTGATGAAACTTCTAACTCTGCCTGTGTGTGTGTGTGTGTGTGTGCGTGTGTGTGTGCGCATGTGTATACGTTATTTATTGAATATGTTATTACAGACTCAATGTAAAATTGTTCATGAATAAACTATGATGATGATGATAGAGGGTAATTCCCGCTCGCTTCTATCCTATGGCAATAACAATCTAGCGAGATTGTCATAAAAATATCCTATGTCCCTTTCCTGCCTTTCAACAGAAAACAAAGCATTATAACTCGTCGTAAATGTATGAGAAAATGTTTTTGCGTGAATTTATCGCATATTTCAACAGTTATTCCGTTATTCGGGGCAGACACCGCCTTGGGAATAGCATCGACAAATATATAGCGCAAGATGACGTATTCTTCGCTTTGTGTTCACATTTTTTCGTCCAGCTGTCACTAGTCGATCGAGGCTTGCATCATACCTCGAACAATGACGATGACGTCATAGCTCATTAAACATTATTCTGCATATCTGAGATCACCTAACCCTATTCGATATCAAATGATTTTAGAGTTTGCAGAGAAGTTGGAAAGAAGTTAGACTTGCTAATATCCCCCAAATCGTGGAATCATATTCGAAAAACGTATACGGACGTCACTCATCTGCAGTAGCATGTCCATTGCTTCACAGACATAAAAATTCGTGCTTTTCGTCGTGCAGCGCTTCGGGGATGTTTGCCGAGGCGCATGTAGACTGCTTCTACAGCACGATGCGGAAGAGTGCGTCCTCCAGCGCGCGCAGGGTGCGGGGCGGGGCAGCAGTCTGCTCGCTGTCGTCGCGCCGCACCGACGCACCGATGCTGCGACACTGGCTGTCAGTACATGCACCAGCGTCCCAGTAGCATGTCGGACGCTGTATTTAATTACTAACATAGCACTAAGATTACTAATAATAATAATTAGGGACTTCCCCCAAATCATCACGCTTGGTAGGCGACATCTTAAAAAATATACGAATAAGTTTCACAAACCGGTAGCACAAATGCCCATGGACATAAAACGCTAGCGCGTTACGAGGCGTCACATTCCCTCTCTAGTACACTTCAGTTACTCTATGGCACAGTCTATTGTTGCCGCACATAGAAATGCTATCTCGCCTGCATACATGGAGCATTGAATATCCCGATACGGAATGTCGTTCACAACAATTCGCATCTAAAGACTGATTGATCGATGCTAATTGAAAACAAGTTATCGAGAATCCGTAAATAAACACTTGATGTATCGATTCGTGGCTGTCATACTTGTCAAAAGCAATATCTGCTTTGTCGACGTCAATACATCGTTGAAGCTTCGTGAATTTTCCAGTCTCTATCCGGTCAATATCCATTGCTTACTCTAAATCATAACGAATAAAATTAGGGATGCATCCGATACCGATATATCGGCGATACGTCGGGTTTGCCGATATATCGGTATCGGCGATATTTTTATGGCAGATTCAACGATACTTTTCAAATTTCGCGCTTTAAAAATGTAATGTAAACGCGCGTGTTGTCCCATCTGTTTCGTTGCAAACAGGGCACGAACGCGTCTGAGAGACTATTTTCCACCGCAGGTCTTATTCAAACAGACTTGCAAAATCGCATTTGCCCGCAAAACTTAATAATACTTTGTTTTTTAAATAAAAATTTTATAAATGTTAATTTTGATTACTAAAACTATTAATTAATTGTGTTTTATTTATTCTAACTTCCTTTTTGAATACAATAAGCGTATCGGTATCAGTATCGCCGATATTTTTATAAGAGTATCGGTATCGTGTCGGCAAAACAGCGTATCGAGGCATGCCTAGTTTTAATACAAAATTCTCATCATCATGTTCATATACGAGTATTACATGTTTTCTTTATGTATTTGTTACCAGTTGTCAACCGCGCAACCAATCTTGATGAAATTGAAAATGCACTTAGCCTATGACGGAGAAGGACAGCAGCTAATTTTATCTCTGTCTGTTGCATGGTTCCAGTGGTATCATTTTAGACCAAGTCGCAAGCAAAATAATTAGTAATTTGTTAAAGAAATTACTTGTAATTGTGAAATAATTATTTTAATATACAACATTGAATCATTATCTGGTTAAAATAATCTCACTTACGTAACACTTCATTGCGAATCACACTAGCCGTTACGCGGCTATTGTAATTGACGGTAGATAGCGTTTTTTATTAACAGAAACAATTCTTGAACAAACTACGGTTCACCGATATTCATTGTGTCATATTTATACATGGAAACTGTACAAAGCCTAAACTACCTCTATTATTTGAAAAAATTATGACAAAATTACTAAAATGTCTTTCAATTCTATTCTATATAGCTTTATTGTACACCAATAAAAACTTAAAATAGAACATAAAACTTATAAAATTGTACAAAGGGCGGTCTTATCGCTTACAGCGATCTCTGCCAGACAACCTTTGAGTAGATGAAATAAGACGCAATATTTTGGGTGGAGGTGTAACAGATATTGATAGATTGTAATTAAATACTTGAATAAACACATATGTATACTTATATAAATAATATAAAATAATAATATATTTTTTTAACTTTGTTTTTCACGTACATATAAAAGTGTTAACAAGTACCTATAAAGTTATCATTTTATAAAATTATGCTAGCAATAGAACGCCCGGTCATTTGATGCATGCTATACTCGTATCAGAATTCAACCCAGTTTCGTAGCTAGGACCATACATAGAATATGTTATAATGAAGATATTGTGAACTTATCTCATTTAAATTTGGTAGCCAGCCAGTAATGTAAAAGGCCATACACAGGAATTGCAGTTTTGTTGTAATTACTCAATCCATGTCCTTCCTTTCCATCTTCACGGTCGAATATTAGTCTAATTACGGCTATTACCCAATTATATACATGTAGTTATTTGTATTAAATATCTGCATTCACATTCGTAACGCCCATTTAGTTTTTAACCGACTTTAAAAAAGGATGAGGTTATCAATTCGACGGGTGTTTTTTTTTAAATGTTTGTTACCTCAGAACTTTTTGCTAGGTGAACCGATTTGGATGGTTTTTTATTTATTTGAAAGGTGGTGCTTCCCGTGTATATATATATAGATATAAATCCTTAATTTGCCTTATCAAAAGTACACTTTCTTTTAGGGCAAGCAATTAAAGTCGGTTTCCAGTTCTTTTTGAACGCATTTACTTGTTAATATGAGTCAATCAACAACAGCCTATATACGTCCCCACTGCAGGGGCTCAGGCCTACTCTTCTACAGAGAGTGTATGGGCCATAGTCCACCACGCGGGCCCAGTGCGGATTGGCGGACTTCACATGCCTGTTCAAGACATGCAGGTTTCCTCACGATGTTTTCCTTCACCGTTAAGCAATCGGATAATGTACTTGAATTGAAAAACAACTCATAGGTACACGGCTGGATTCGAACCCGGAACTCTCAGATTGAGAGTCCCGCGCCTTATCCATTACGCCACCGACGTTAATATGAGTGAATGTAGTCATCTTATTTTTACTAGCAGTAGCACTGTTCAAGCACTACACTCATCCTCAGCTATCCAAAGCTCCCCATGTAGAAGAATGCATTTTTAATTGTTAAACTTTAAACAACATGGTTTAAATTAAAGTGACTATTTACAGAACTATGCATATTATTCTTTTATTGACAGAGTTTAGGTGCTGTAAATTAAAAAAAAAACAAATAAGTCCACATGATCGTCCCTAATAATATATAACAATCACTGGTTACAGTAATATATGTATGTATTCTCTATTTATAGAGCCTGCGTGTTTCTAAGGTCATAATGTGTCACAATCTCCCAAACTAGGAGATATCCTGTTACTTGGGAGAGAGTGTTCCTCCGCGGACTAAGCATGCTAGGATCCGTTACATAATTTGTTTATATAGGTCGGTGATTGATTTTAGAACAAAGTACATAGATTAGTGTGAAAAAACGCGAACAATATATATTTTTAAATTATTATAAATGTGAAAGTGGTGAGGTGTGTGTATGAGAGTGCATGTGAATGCGTGAGATACTGAAATTGCGAGTCTTTCAAAAGTCAGGCACAAGTTACTAGATAATGAACACATATTTTCACGATATATTGCTATAGTCAGCGTAATTCTTAAAGCACCACTAATAAAAGAATGTAGCTGAATATTTCGGCAGGACAATGGGGAAGATGCATGGAAGAATATTTTTGTCTAAATCGATAGTCCATGTAAAAAGGTAAATACCTCAACCATTTTTTTCCCGATACCACTAATACTTTTTTTACTACAACCCGTCGAAAAGTAATTCTAGTCGCGCGGTGCTAAAACGCTCCATATAAATCTGGTGACATTTGTGACGTCACACGTGTTTTAGAGCGTTAAAATGTATGGAGCTTGTTTGATATTTTGAGTTATTTCGTAAAATGTCTCGTTTATGTGTTATATACCCCTATAATAAAGTTTTCAAAATGCAATGAGAAAACTAAATCCAATAAGCATTTTACTATTCGAGGAACTAAATTTTTGAGACATTTAGTCCTTGCGAAATCCAAATAAAAAAGCAAAATTTTTACGTGTGTTTATTTTGGTGGGATTTATTTTAATGTCCGTTAAGCTATAAAATACAATTCAACCCAATCTAATTTGGTTGCATCTTCCCTATTGAAATATTTGCAAGGCTCCGCATTCAAGACTTCACGCTCCGATTGTCCCCACATTTCAATGTCAACGAAGTGTACCGTTCTGAAAATGCGACCATTTAAATACTGAATAGAATTGGATACAATCTTGAAAGAGCACTTACAATGTTGAATGCATTGTTAAACATAGTGCATTTTGCAATGAGGATTGGGTAGTTGCAAAAAGATCTTTAGGTTATTGCTATAAGTATCACAACACAGAACATTTCGAATAAAGCACAGAAATTTTGTGAAACAAAAATAGAATAGCAAAAGGTTGCGTTTTGACTGAAGCCTAGCCTTCAGGCCGATGAATAAGTCACCTAAAATAACTTATAAAAGCAAACCAGACCCTCTGTTATAAGGTTAAAATGCAAGCAATAAAGCGATTACAGAGAAAATTTGAAAGGTTCTACCGCGTGTTATGAGAAGGTGATTTATAAAATCCAGAGCAGTGAACAAAGATTCCAGCGAACCTAGGTCGTAGCATCAACAATGCATGAGGGGGTAATGCCTAGGCATGCGCCAGTGACCTGGTTTTATAGTACCCGCCTCTGCCGTAATTTGCGAGGCTTTTGTTTGACTTTAGACTTTGGTTGCGGCCTCGTTCGGTGAAGGATGTTTTTGGACTAAAACATTTTGCCCGACTAAGGCAAAGCCCGGAGGGTTATGATTTTAGCAACCTTTGTATGTATGTTCATCTGTTCACTCACGTCGTATTTTGACAAATGGCGTTTCATTGTCACATGAAATCCAAAATGGCGGCGTGAAACAGAAAGTTTTTAGTTTTTTTTAAAATAGCTATAGCGCTAATTTAATTAGTACGAAGAGGAAAACAAATGGGTTGTATTGTATGTATGAATAAACTTATAGTATCATTGTACGATTGTTTTTTGCTTTGTTGCACAGAGAAAAAGTGTCGTGCCAAGGGGGATCACCACGTCATTCGAAATCATTGATTAATTAATAAACAATTACAAAAAAACGTGTATATGCGTATGAACTATACTGGGTGTAGTATGTTGATTCAACTCTCGACATTCATATAATGGTCCACCAGTACATAGTTAATTATGGCTGGACATCCTTAAGGCCCTAAGTTTTGCTCCAACCTTTATCAGTCGGAAATTGGATCGCATAGCCCCAAAGCCAATTCAACCGACCTCAAAAAAATAGATGTTCGATTCGACGGCATGTTTGTTTTCTTCGTTTTAGGATATGTTTTCCCTCAACCGATTTTAATAAAACATATACAAACGTATGTTTAGTGCTCCTTTAACGCACTAATAATAAATATGTAGCTAAAAGGCTACAGGCATGATTAAATACATAATAATCACGTATTTCTGTTCTGTTCGTATAAGGATAATCTTATACGAGTATATATTTCTTGAACCCTCAAGTATTGTTAAATACCTTACCTATGTACTCAATTTTAAATATAATTTCAAATAGCACTTTTATGTGACTAGCCTTCGCCATCTGCTTTTACCAAGTGGGCCTGTACAATGTGCTCCTGCGATATTTTCCCCGAATAAATAGTATCCTGTATAATGAGTATCAAATTTCCTCGCGATTGGTTGTTTATTTATTTAGGCGTATGGCATTTTTGTCGTTCTTTTACAGATCTATGTCAAGTTGTTTGGCCCATTGTGCCGCGTCTCTCGGGAGGGAGAATAGATGTGTTCTGCCGTTAAGAGACTAAATTGTTAATAACGATTATTTTTCTGCGCCTAGATAAAAAAAATTCAACAGTCTCCGGGACCCAAATCAATATTCCTTGTCATACCCTGGTACAAGGTAACATGGGAAGCAAAACCATAACTCCCATAACAGGCGCCATGAATACCGCAATCTCTATTTATGACGATCTCATCCGGGTTATACAACTTCCAGTATCTCATTCAACATTCACCTCTACGATATAGTTCACGATGTCCCGCGACCCGCATACGAATCGCTAACAAATGCGGGGACGTCGCGGTAACCAACGGGTTGGGTACTTGGGAGTAGTGAATGAATTATGCATGGATGACGGACGGTCGTACGAAATGTTCGGGACAATTGCTTGGCGCATTGTGGGAGTAAGTATATGGACCTGTTCAGATATTTGTACGAGGTTTTTTAATGTTCAATGACTTGGCCTTCATCTCACCTGATGGTAAGTGGCAATAAGGCGAGGAATGAAAGCATGCTAGCCTTTTCTTCTTCAAAGGGATATCTTTTAATGATACCCGACTCCTTTGGAGACAAGCCGGGTCATGTGGAATTTTTATCCACTAAAACCCTCTCGGTGGTCACCCTCTGCGCTAGTGTAGGAGCCCTAGAAATTCCATGAACACAACGCTTTGCATTCAGCCCTCTGCTTGTCCAGGCAGCTACGACATACTCAATCAATCCCTCATCTATCAATCAACTTCAATGATCCCTAGAATCAAGGTGGTACAGCACAGTTCCTCTTTTCAAGCGGTCAGATTATTTAACAAGCTACTTAAAAACTGCATTATAACCTTCTTGTTGAAAAAGTGTTACTATTCTGTTGATGACTTTATGAATGACTAGCAGCCCGTCCCGGCTTCGCACGGGGTAGACAATTATTTATTTTTGGAAATTTGGATATAAAACACTTTTTTTCATAAATATTTTTATTTATTAAAAAATTATTATTTATTAATTATATATTTAAAAAAATTATTTCAGTGCCCCCTCCACCCCGCCCGCCGCGATGCCCGGCGCGCTTTTCAGACTGCATCGCAAACAACGGCCACGGCGCTATGGCGGTTTTGTTTACTGTTTGAATTTTTTAATTCGTAATATCTTTTGAATGGAAAGTCCAATTTAAATAATTTAAAAACTATTTTATAGGTAGTTAAATGGTCTTGACCATAAAATAATTTATTTGGATAAGGATTAATATAAACACATAAATAGCATGGTTTGAATTTGGTTAGCATTTTCATTAATGTTTAAAATGAAAAAAGTTGTTGTAGTGACATAACTGCAATAGTTGGACATATGCTACCGCGGAGTTTTTTGTAGACATTATGATGTTCTTAAATATTGTTGTACATTATTTTGTTCTATCGCTAATAGTTTCGGCAGCGCATTCGACGAAAGACATTTTAAGACTCATTTTTCTACACCTTCGGTTACATTGTTCAAATTTTACCAAGGATCCCTAATTTTTTTCAAAATGAAATGTAGCCTATGTCAAATTGGAAGAATGTAGCATTCTATTGGTGAAAGAATTTTTTAAATCGGCCCAGTACTTTTTGAGCCTATTCATTACAAACATACAAAAATAGTTACAAATCTTTCCTCTTTATAATATTAGTGTAGATGACATTTTAAACACTGACATTTCCGCGATAACTTAATTTGACTTCATTATAAGAATGTGTTCATTAATGTAGTCTTAAGTCAAACGCAATGTACATTGTTCATGACTAAATAAACTGAAACTCCGAGCAGCAGAGAGACGCGACCACGACGCACTACCCCTGACTGCCAGAAGTCTCTAATGAGACGTTGGTTCTCTTACCTTTAATACCAGAACACAACAGTGCTATTAACACGTCTGAATAACGGCACACAGGTAACGTGGTGGTAACAGGTAAATAGCTAGGCGAACTTAGAAAATGGGATTGTTGTTTTTCAATTCAAGTACATTATCCGATTGCTTAACGGTGAAGGAAAACATCGTGCATGTCTTGAACAGGCATGTGAACTCCGCCGATCCGCACTGGTCCCGCGTGGTGGACTATGTCCCTTACACTCTCTGTAGGAGAGTAGGCCTGAGCCCCAGCAGTGGAGACGTATATAGGCTGTTGATATATAGGCTACTGAACAAGTAGAACAACTGGAAATGACCAATGGGACGAAACCGTACTTGTCATGTGACTAATTGTTTCGGTAAATAGTACATATAAATATCGATATCGGCAAATAAATATTTCATTTCATTTCGAGATTAAGCCATTGCTTTATGGTTCTACATATTTCAACAAGCAGACACATTTACTTTCGCATTTATAACGAGTGTTATAAACGGGTAGCAATGATACTGAGAGACATCCGTTCAAATGGCAGACATACAAAACACAAAATTACCGCGGGTGGTAATGATATTCGCACGCGTGTGTTTACATTGTAGGTAGCTGGTGGTAGGTGCCA
This sequence comes from Carcina quercana, assembly GCA_910589575.2. Taxonomy (NCBI): domain Eukaryota; kingdom Metazoa; phylum Arthropoda; class Insecta; order Lepidoptera; family Depressariidae; genus Carcina; species Carcina quercana. The sequence goes on from OU342435.1 coordinate 13,858,624, forward strand.
ATGAACCCGTGTCAAGTGTTTGGTGAACCTTCTGTCTTGGATATGTGGGGCACCACCAGCGCATATTATAACAAGACATACAAACAACATTTAGGAAGCTCATTTGTCACCGCGGATTGGGTAAAGAAAGCCAAGTGTGGATCGGATTCACACGGTGTTAACCGGCGGGGAGTAAAGGTTCTCGATTGGCGACCACGTACCGGGAAACGTCTACCACGCCGTCCCCCCTACTAGATGGACCGACTGAAGTCGCTCGATGCAGGTGGCTCGGGACCGGTCGATGTGGCGTAACATAAGGGAGCCTAGGACATAGGCATAGACAACTGATGATGACATATGTGTTTATTTAAGTATTTAATTATAATCTATCAATATCTGTTACACCTCCATCCAAAATATTGTGTCTTAGTTCCTCTACCCAAGGGTTGTCTGGCAGAGATCGCTGTAAGCGATAAGACCGCCTTTTGTGAAAAAAATTTAAGTTTTATGTTCTATTTTAAGTTGTTATTAGTGTACAATAAAGCTATATTGAATTGAATTACTGAATGAATACTGAAAGTCATAAATAATAGGTACGGTAATATGTAGCCAACAATGCTCTACCGAAGAAGCTCTAGAAAAACTAACTTTACTTTGCAGCATGTATATTTGTATATGTATGTAATTACATACGCGATGTATGGTTTTCAACTAAAAATGTAAGTTTGTAAACATAAAAAAGCTATTTTACTGTGTTATTTTAAAAATCCTGGTTTTCAAATTTATCACCTTGATTCTTGTCAAATTTCAGAATTCTAGGTCCACGGGAAGTACCCAATAGGTTTTAGTTCCCTTGCATTTTGTATGGAAATGCTCTAAAATACAGGTATATCTTTCTATTGAGTTGACCAATAAGTTTAATTTTTTAACAGCTTGAAGGGACTGTATACTTGAATATTCGGTCATAATTCCAACTTGATACCTCCAGGGATTCCCGAGAAATAGGGTCTCGACAGACGGACGGACGGACAACAAAGTGATCCAAATAAGATACTTTTTCCTTTTAGAGGTAATCGTACAGAACCCTAAAAAAACTATTTTCTAAGCACTCATCGATACCGGACACTTTGGTCAAGTTTACTTAGATGCCGGTGTAACAGCTCTATGGCAACACTGTAACCGCAAGGTGCAATTGGCACCCAAAGTTAGAACATGAATATGTAAATGAAACAGTACAAATAAAATTACTGGTAAGTGAGTAGCTGTGTACAAAGTGTCATTTCCAAGAAAATACAAGTATACATATTATTTTCCTCTTTCCTTTGTTTTTGTTGGGAACCGTCCATCAGTCAGACTGAGTATTCAGGAGATATTTGAGATCCTGGGTTCGATTCCCAGGGGGGTACCGAAAATATAATTCTTCAATTATTTGACTATTCAGATTATTGGGTTCCAATTTTTTTTAAATTTTTAATAGAATATATATCCATATCGATCTAAACTTTCTTAAATTAATCCTTCCTGAAACAAATACGACAACATTTAAAAACCAAAGTTTTTATTTATATATTCGACTAATAGGTGTAATTATATAATTTTATGTATGATGTGCACTTGGCCTTCATACCGGAACACATTCAGCTGTAGACTTAGATAACATGGTGGTAGCTAGCGATGCGGACATAAAAAATACCACCAACCAAACCAAGCACCGACAGATACCTCCGCTGGGAATCGAACCCGGTACCGGCGGAATGTTAGCCCAAGCGTGTAGCCATTAGGGCCCGGAGGAGCCAACTAATTAAAAGAAAGAATAAAATACAGGAAAATCAAGTAACAAAGCGCAAAAAGCATATAAGGAAAACGAACGAGGAACAAATGTAATTTTTAAAAGCATCACGTGGGTAGTTCTATATTAATAGCATCACATTTGGATGAGTTGCGAAAAAAAGTCATGTAAACAAGTTGAAAGGTAAACGCACTAATAAATAACGATTTTATTTTCTCATTGTTCCAAACATTTAGCCGGCGAAGTTTTAGGTATTTATGGAATTCGCAAACAATACAGATTTTTTAGAGACGAACAATTTGGAATCTTTCCAACATAGAATGTTGAGGGATAATTTAATTTCATAGACTATGGCTTACTTAATTCAAAATACAGCTAAGCAGTGGGGTTCCCTGCCAGCTTCTATGTTTCCCAAGCGCTACAACCTGCATTTCTTCAAGGACAGAGTGAATAGGCGGTTTCTAGGCAAACGTCAACCATCCTAGACAACATCGTCGCTTAACATCAGGTGAGATTGTGTGCTTAACATCATCAAACGGAAGCCTATCAAATATACCTACAGTACAAAATACAAAAATATTTATTGACTAAAACAATTGAATTAATATGGTGTAGCCATACAGTCTGTGATAGGGGGGCCCTGTGCGACAGGTGTAGGCTCGCTTTCTCTAACGAAGGCATTTTTTTGGTACAATATTGTAACGTAACCAATAGATTTTTATAACATGTTGGCGTTACTAATTCGGGTGAGGGTGAGTGCGTGCTACAGGGTGTGAGTGTGAGTGTGTGTGTGCTAAATAGTATATAAAATACTTCTATTAAAATTTCAGTTTCCTCAATATTACATACTCGCCCGTGCACTAGCATTATTCAGCTTCCTGCCATTATACCACGCAGAGCGGAGTCAAAACATGTTTTCTCCCACACGTATTTTCACACACACACACACACCTTCTTAGGTCTTCCTCTACCCCTACCATCAACATTCATGCTCAACCTAACCTACCTATTACTTCTCAACTTTTCGGTCACTGGTGCCAATATATGAAATTAGATTACTTTAGGTAGTCATTAATTGGAGGCTTCAAGGCACGCTTTAATGCAACGGCCATTTCATCAGTTACCAGACGAGATGAATGCCAAGTACAAGGTCGTTGCTAATAATAATAATAACAACATAGCGCTGGTTTGTGTACTCGTAAAGTAAAATTGAAAGACATTTGTTTATATTTAATCCCCAGCGCAAAAAATGATGGAAATAGAAGTACGAAGGCAGAGAAAAGCGAATATATTAGTATATGAGAGGACCTAATTATGCTACAAACGGAAAAAGATACAAGGACGGCAATTCTAGAGATGGGGACATGACCTACCAAAAGGATGGAGAAGACCAGCTCGTGACAGACACGAGTGGAGGACTAAGGGAGGCCTATGTCAGAGTACAACCTAACCAGCCCACTGGCTGCTGAAGATAGCTTTAATTTAGCTTTAGTTTTATGAGATTAGATTAAAATTATATATACTATATGTATAAGTTCAAATTGTACTCGATTGGTCAGCTAATAGTATTTTTTTATTTGATTTGATGGTAAGTGACGACGTACGTAGTATGCGTTGGTTAACAGATTGTAGCTATACTTGAGAAAAAACCGGCAGTGCGTTCCACTCCCTGGCTGTACGCATGATATTATTAAAAAGCGAAACACTTAGTGCGCACCATAGCGATGTCAACTATGTACTGGTGGAGACCTGCTGTTCGTCAGTTAGATCCATACTTGAATGGCTACAATGGATTTCCAACAAATGCGCGAATGGTAGAGACGGGTTTTCACAAGTATAGTTAGTTACCGGCAAACATAGTGGAGACGAGTTCGCGCATGCCTGGTAACGGGGGTGAGTGATCGGTAGTCACATTTCCCCTCCCGCCAAAGAATTACGTTTCCCAAAAATCGAACGCAGTCAAGGTCATTTTAAAAATGTTTGCCGGGAACTACAGGTATATTAACATACGCTACCATTTTAGTCACATTTGCACGAAATTCCACATTTCCCTGCTTTGCATACGACAGAGGTCGGAAATCGACATTCAAGTTCTAGGTTTATGCGCGGGCGTCATTCCTGCACGGGTTGTCGACCTCTCAGGCCGCGAGCTGAACTGCCCATGAGCACCCAAATGTTGCAATTTATATAGACTAAAAACCGATTGTTATTATTTTATTTTCAACTTTTTTGACTTATCATGAAACCGAAAAATATTTAATGAACTAAGACACACACAACACAAAAATACAATTGACACATAAATTGCGTACAATTAAAAATAATACATTATTGATGTACATAGGCATTGTGTTGTAATGTGTCGTCAAACAGGACTGATCTCAGCATCTGCCATGGCAGTAGCCATAGCGCTGGTTTTCAGATAAGCCCTCTAATATGTAAAGTATGTCAAATGTATGTGCAAAAGAAGTGTATGTGTGAGTGTATATGGACGTGTTAACATATAGATACGTGTGTTTGTATGTACAGTGAAAGCAGTGAGCAAGTGTGCAGTGTAGGTGACGTGGCGGCAGTTAGAGACCTTGCAGGTATGTTGGAACAACACGGCGACCGGGAGGGAACCGCTTCTGATAATCAATTAGATATTTTTTAGTTTCACTTTAAAGGTTTTTATTGAGCTTAGTTCCCGTAACGGTGGCGGCAGGTTGTTCCAACATTTGGTCGCTGCGTATCTATAACTGCCGCGGAAGGATGCGGAGTGGTATCATGAACAAAGTGCCCCCAAAAAACTTTGACAAACTTACTTATGCGGTCGGGAAAAATGAATATTATTTCAATGAATATCTGTAAGTTTCTTGTCATGGTTCGGAGCCCTTAATGCGGTCCAACTCGCACTCGATTTTTTACCACTTTCCTTGCATTTTTATACCAACCAGAGCAAATAACTTGTACCCGTATTGTGGCGTAGATACTTTGGAAAATCACAAGAAGAAACGTCACGTGTATTATTGTGTATATCTCGTAAAGTCACAACACGGTATAAATAAGGAAATAAACATATATATAAGCTATTGATTTTTATTTTAAAGCAGATTACTTGTCGTTAATAAAACGTGCAATTACGATACAATGTGGACAACCTAGTATTCAAATTGAATTATGCAAGGATTCCTAGACGTATTAATAATGGCAGGTGACATTTTTACAAATAATTTAGTACCCCTTTACAGTTGACAATACTTAATTAACAGTAACTCATGGTTTAATAAGAAATCTAGACAAATGTGAAGAGTAACAGAAAAACAATTAAAGTGTTCCTTCAAAGAGTACTTTAATTGTTAATATTTAGATATTGTATAACTGTAATATGACATTTTAAATTAGCAGCTACAACCTTGTCCTGAGATTAAATTTTTGTACATATTTGTTTAGATGTAATATACTGACTGACTACTGAATCATGCAATCATTAGTTGTGAACATGAAGGGTGAACAAGCACCTTATAATCTAGACCATATTAACTGTGTCTAGACCAGTAGTTCCCAAAGTGGTACAGGTGGGGTCCACGGGAGACTCGACGGGGGTCTACGTTGGCGTGACAAAAATGTAGCTTCAAGGAGTCTGTTAAAGATGAAAGGAACTTTCTTTAAAGAGTCGCAAACGGTACGCCGATATCGATAGTGAAATTTATTTTCTGAAATAAAATAATTAATTGAATAATATACTACTTGTGACAGTTTGAAGAAATTTGAATCTTGAGCCGTTTTAAATGTGCGTCCACGCATATCTTTTTAGGTTCACAAGCCTTGCTAATTTAAGTGTTTGGTAATTTTTAAAATCTACGACGTTTCATCTTTAACCATGTAACACCGCTGAAATGAAAATGAAATATTCAATTGATACAAAATGTATTTAAATTATAACATGAACCAGTCGAAACTTTCATTTTAAAACCATATAAAAATTATACGCAAAATGGAATACAACGTCGACGAAAACACATTTTGAATACAAGTAATAAAACCAAACCAGAAAAACCTGTTCGGAGAAGCTGAATGGACCAAAATATTTAACGAAACTATGTATACAAATCTATTAAGAGACCAGATTGTAGCCAGACTGTAAAATTAGCGAAACCAGTTCGTTTTGGAGCCAATCGACGATTTCCCACTTTGATAAGGTCGTGTGAAATGTGATGGACAGGCTGTCAAACATAAACTTACTGTTTTACTGATGTTTTCTATAGAACATTGTTGCCTAAACAAAAGTACTGCTTTAAACTCGTAGTTAAAAACACTAACAACAACAAAGACTACAAGTCAAAACAAACAGGGACCAAATTCTACGGGTTAGGAGTACTGCTAGCCTCAAAGAAACAAAATGATCCAAAACTTGACGGTTACCTACCCATTGTAGAGTTCCTCTATCAACCTCCTGGCTGGAGCCAGATCAGCTCGATGGTACCAAATTATTATATATATTGTCATCTAAACTATATTTGCAAGTTTCAATTCTATGCAACAGTTAGTTATATGCAAGTGAATGTAATACAAAGCGTGTAAAAATTAAGTTTATGCAAAACTCATTTTTATTTTTGTAATGTGAGACTGACCTATGTTACTTTAGCTTATCAGAACACAATCTTACAAATATCTCACTTATTACAAAAGAAGATCTGTAAAAAACTACTAAACATATACTAAATACATATACTTCTCATCAGAAAAATCGAAACACCTTGCAAATTTATGTTTTGTAAGGATTATCAGTTTCGATTTTCTGATGAGAAGTATATTTTTTTGTTTGAAAAATTGTTGACACTAGAATTTCTCAGCGGAACACCAGCCTAAAGAAGTTTTAGATCAAGGATCATCATTTTTAGGCTTCTGCGTGAAAACTGAAGAGGTTCCTTCCTTTCAGCCTTATGGTTACTTACAATCAGGAGAGATGACTTTAACGTGCAAGAGCACTGCTGTGTATACATATGAAGTTTCTAGAAATTTCCAGCCTATAAAATATCCAGGTTGCAACTCTCCGGTACGGGTTCACAGCAAATTGTCAGGGAATTTTCACTGTTTGACGATGCGCATAATTAAAACAAAGCGATCCAATCTGCTAATAAATCTTTATCGCAGCGTCGTAACGTTACTTTCACAGACAAATGTTTCCAGTTACGGAAAATTACCGGCCGTGAATACTCGCGGATCGAGCTCTCAAAACTTGTAAAACAATACCACTTTCTCCGTCATCACCAGAGCGATGTTGTTTGTAAACATTTCTGTGGGCGAGGTTGAGATTGTTTTCGGTGGTCGACTGGTGGTTCGAGAATTTTCCCGAAAGCGTTAGACTAATTTGAAAATGGAAAAATGTATGGAATTAACTGTTACAGTCTAATACTTCAGACGTTGTATGAGGCGAGGTAACAGTATAAGTTGCCTCGGAACATAAGAATAACTAATAATACAAGTTAGTATAGAAATGAAACTCCCGCTCCGGACGCGGTCAAGGTCATTTTTACGTTTTCTGAAACAATGAATGATAAGGGCTTGCGCGTGCCGCCTCGCGCTCGCTCGTACAGATTACGTCCGTTCGTTTTTGCAAGCGTATTTGTATCAACCCTAGCGGGATAGGGTAGAGAGGGGAAGTAGGTACTCGTATATATCAGGCGATGTTTGGGTCACGCACTAAGGAGATTCCATTTTATACTCGTATTTTTTTTAAGCTCGAAGCCCACGTGCTCGAATTTGCGTTCACCACCCGCCGTCCGCTAGAATCCCAGTACTACGCCTCTCCCAACGTCTGACACCCCCGATCAGTATTCAAATGAATGCAAGCACCATTAGCTTCGTACGTGGCAAATGACAGACTGCTGAAGACAGGCTAAGGAATTTTGAGAGCATATCTGACAGAATGAAAGATAAAAATAAGTAATATAATAAATATAATATAATATAATAGTGATGGTACTTCTTACAAACTTTCTAAATACTACTTGATTTCACATACACATTTTTAAAATCACTTAATTTTTGGTAATAGTTTTTCACGGGGCAAAAACTAGGAAGTCATTTATAAAAGGGAGGCCATTAATCATGTCCATTTTTCGCCCAACACTGACCAGCAAGCAGATTCGTCATAATAAACAATGTTACTTACATTAAATTAAACTTTATAAATAATAGCAATTACTCATTCTCATACGGGTGCAGTTACAAATTGCCCCGGTGTCACGTGACGCAGTTTATTTTATGATATGGTATAAATTAAAACGTGATCATGAACCGTTTTATGATCATCGACCTCTTATGTATTTTTATTCTGTGGTACATTCTAGAAATATGCATTTTGATGATGCGGAAACAGCACTGTTGTGTTGAAAGCAGAAAGAAAGAAAGATTTATTTGCTAGAATACAAATTCAAAGCAGCGGTATGAAAGCACAGCCTTGAGGCTTCTGGGTAAGCACGTTTGCTCTTCTCCGGCCTTATCGTCACTTACTGTAAAGTGAGATGAAGGTCAAGTGCAAAACCATTGTACAGAGAATTTTTTTTTATAAGTTTTAATTTTTGGTAAAAAGTGAAAAATTTCGACACGAGCGGGATTCGAGCCTGCGTCTATCGCCAGTCCGGGTCGAACGCTTTAACAACCATCGGTCGTATGTGTCGAATAAAATGTATTTTTTATTATTTTCTAAATCTTTGACCTGTTACATACAAAACCCCTTTTTTTAATTTATAACTGTTTTAATTCAAATTAATTTTGTCAGATTTTTAAATCAGATATTATACAGACGAATGGCATTCTATCAAATGCTATCGGCCTATATTAAATGAAACAACAGGAATTCAAAACACAGATTAGACTAAAATTTAATGCCAAGTATAAACTACATACAAATTCGAGGTGAACCTATTTTAGATCCGGAACAACTAGGCCATTAACAAACAGCTATTGATAATTAAAATCATATCAAGGAATGTCATGATGTGGGCACCGGTTGGTTGTGCCTCAATCACACATAAAAAAGCTCAACTGATTTGCGTGAAATGAGATGTTTCAAATACGACCTGCACTTATACACACACAAAAATCTAGGAAGAATCTAACGATATATAGAACACAAGAATTTCATTCTTGATTGTATTTTGTTTGTACAAACATCTTTGTTTATCCCCCCGAAGCAAAAAGAGGGGTGTTTAAGTTTGACGCCAATGTCTGTGTGTCTGTGGCATCGTAGCTCTCGAACGGATGGACCGATTTTGAAGCGTTATTTTTACATAAAACCAAGTTTCCTTGCGGTGGTTCTTAGCTATATTTGGTACAAATCAATTCAGCAGTTCAGCATAAAACGGATTTTATTTATATTTTCGTATGATGCCCTAGCAATAGTAGCAATTAATGGGATCCCTCTCCGAATGCTTACACACTAAATTTTCTTATAATAATTACTGCACAAAGCTAGCTATTCTATTTTAAAAAGATTATGGCAACAGAAATTTAGTATGAAACTTTGATGGAGCGGGATCCCGTTAACAAGATATTAGTGGGATCGCCAAGCGTGGTGATTAGCAAATGTCAAGTGGACGTGCAAACGATTATATGTTCTGCGGGCAAAAGCTATTAGTAGCTTTAGATACATACAAAGATAAATTACCCCACGGTTCAAGTGCACCTATTTATAGCTGCGATTTAAATCAACCATGATCATGATTCATTGTGATCATGGTCCGTTAGTGATTGACCCCCTCTCATTAATGATGGATGTTCGACAATTGATGGATGACTAACTCTGCAACTGATGTTATTTGTCTAGCGCAAAAACTCAACACAACATTCGTAAATTATTTATTTACTAATTTCAAGCAGTACAATTCTTTGCGACACCTATAACGAAGCAAGCGTTGGCCCATAACAGTGGTTCTCAACTGTTGATCCGCGAACCAAAACTAGACGTGTGGACACACCAGTCTTCGCTGTTCTGATCTACACAGATGATTCGGAGTCCGGAAGGGTAGAACGCCATACAAAATGTACCGATCGAGACATACCTGTCTACCCGCACCGTCAAACACGCAACCGGCCAGAATCCTCGGAGAACGTGCTGGCTTGTCAGAAAGAGGCGTAAATTACAAACAAATTCCATATATCTGAGAGAGATAGAGAAATTTGCCTCAGTACGCCTGCAGTTGTGCAAATCAATAAAGCCCGGTCTAAGTCATTCTAGGTAGATCAGAACAGCAAAGACAGGTGTGTCCCCACGTTGAAGCAATTCCAAAATAAATTATTACCCACTAGCTTTTGCCCCGTAACTTCGTCCGCGTGAATATCACAACTTATCAGACGGGAACTACAAGTACATATTCCATCTGGATAAAGAGCAACCTATGTCTTTTTCGGGCCTTTCAACTATCCCTACACAAAAAATCAATTCATTATGATGTAAAAAATCAAGTCATTACGACGTAAAGGAAGAACAAACAAATAACTCACTTGCTCATAAATATTAGCATGGATACGAGTTAGTGGTGGCGCCGTGGATGCAGAAACAATAATAGGCTTGGAAGTTATGTCAGATCTCGAATCTTTGTCGTTATAAACGGCATAAGTCCACTGTTGTACATAAGCCTCTCTCTTAGAACACCTAGTCTGACATTACATAAGGGGAATCGCCATAATTATCATGATAGACGGATAGATTACATCGCAGTAACATGTTGTTGATACATGCGAACTTACTGAGACACACGCAATCAGGTGGTCGCTTTTCACTAAGGGATAACAAAGGATAACAAACCCTATGACGTCTGTCATCTATCTAGCAATGCCCAGGTGTTCGGTACTACGTAAACGTCCACACCCGCCCACCGCTCTCTCCGCTCTCCGCTGATACTGACACTGGTTGACACTTAGATACTGACCATAGACACACGAAACAGTGTGAGTATGCTATGGCGCATAGAATACAAAAGGGTTGTTCTTTTCTAAAACCCAGACCAAACTGTATTTGAGATTCAGTGATTACCAAAATGACACAAGAGACTCACACAAATTAAATTTGAACCAAAATAAACTTGGATCATGCAGCTGCCTAACAGCCATTACATGATAATATTGTAGGATGAAACGCTCGAATTAAAACTATGAGAGACTTTTATAATCCCAAAACCTGTATCTTATCTAAACCTGTCACGATTAACTACTATATATTACATGATTCAACGAAGTCTACATAATATTGTTCTATTTCTAACAAAGATCTGCGCAATTCCTAAGCTACAAATAATTATAATTGTATTCAGTAGGTACCATGAGATCGCATTGTCGATTGTCGCTAGCGAGATTGTGAGTTTGTATTCCCCTCATAGATTGCCGGACCAAGCTTCCATATTACCAAGTAATTGTCATAATCATCAATGATTTGATGACACAGGCAAAGCTACATGACCAACGCGTATAGAATATTTAATACAGTATGTTGCACATTTTATTTGTATCTCTTTCCAGTGTTGGCTTCCTAATTGTATGTCAAATTTTTCTGTGTCTAAGTTTTTATATTTGTTTACTAAGTTATATGTGTTATGCAATAACGTTAATTGTAAACTACGAATCAAAAGGAGTTTAGACCGGCTCGTTACCTCTCGCGATTCTTCTTTAATCTCACGAGCCAATCAACCTTTGTTCTACCTTCATTTGCTCTGAGGTCACGCTTTTCCGAGCACTACACTCTTGATGCCGGTTTATAGCTAGAGGCAATTGGCTTCTTCTATGTATGTGCTCCGACCACATCATCACTTAACACCAGGTGGGATTGTAGACAAATCAAGTATGTTTAAAGAAACCTGAAGTTTCCACGCTGTCGCTAGCGAATATCGAGTGATATTATAACTAATGGTAGTGGTACCGATCTTATCTCCATCTACTTCAGTTCCGTGAGAAATGGAGTGTCATAAAAAGTTATTGCTTTTACTGGAAATCTCCCACCGACAGTACATTCATTACGAATGCTGCAAAGATATGACGTTCTGGTAATGTTTTATTGTGAATTGATATTATGTAGGTTTCTATCTTTATCTGAGATTTTTATGATATACAATGAGACGTATTAGGATATGTAAGACACTAGTTCACTCAATTAACCCCCAGTTTAGCTATTGTTGAAGATCATCAAATTAAATTACAAAAATAGAACGCCTCTAGAACAAAACGGCAATGAACAAAAAGATAAACACGACCTATAAAACCTTAAAGATAATTCAAGGCCTCAGAATGTTTTAGGGCTTCGATAGTTGGACGTTTTCCAAGAAACGAAATGCCCTTGGCATCAGATCCTTGTATTTCGAGCCGGGAAATGTTTATGTCAACACACACACAACAGAGAGAGAGAGAAAGAGAGATAAACCTCCAAGACTGGTAGTGTTATTTCCAGTCGAATTCTGTGAACTAGGTCCTAAGGATCCGGTTTCTGCTAATGAACGAACGTCTGGCACTAAACAGGATCTAAAAACAATGGATTATGTGCAAACAATATCTAGAACAAACTATTTGAGATTATCATTTGCTGATGTATGTGCAAATTGTGTATTGTATGTATGTCAATACAATATTTTCCAAATTTATCTGTTATTCTCTGACGCTTAATATTCCCATTTCGAGATTTCCGTTGAAATACTGCCAAATGAAAAAGTATGTTCTTATCCATGTCATATGCTGGTTTGGTTGTGAAACAGCAAGACACAGACAGAGAGATTTTCAAATGTATAAAATAAGTGTGATCAGCAATAAAGGATTCTAAATTGAACGTAGATCACTCGAGTATGCTGTATTCTTTTCTTTTCACAATCACACTCTAAACTCAGGACCTGACATTTCTTACCTGTCTCTTAAAGCAAGAGAAAGGTACATACAAAGGTTACTAAGAATCGTGCCACCTGTTTATTACACATAGTTTTTGCTAGCACAAACCACAAAGCTAACTAACCTCGAAGTTGATAAAAAGTAAGACTTCAATAGTTATAATCAAGTATAAAAAGGTTAAAATGGCAAACTGCCGGCGCCACACAATGCAGTTTTTGCCTCAAGCAAATCAAGTAAATATTTGTACATATATTGTTATAGGTCAATATTTCTAATATATTTCCTATTACTACGCCAAATATTGACGCAAGCTCGAATTTTTAGGTCACGAAGTCTGGAGCGAAGAAGATTTTATTTTATTCGATTTTATTTTTAGATTATTGGTTTTATCTTTGCACTAATATAGGGTGGATGACTGAAAAAAAGCTTGGAAACTTCTATAGTTGGGAGAAAGCATTTAACGCACTACCGCTGATAGAAATCAAAACGCAACATAGCCTTAAGATTGCGCTTGATATGAAACCAAATTTTATCTTTTCACTTTAGTAAATAGCCATTACTAAATCTTTATCTGATATCAGGTACGCATTAGTGCAGGAGGACGAATAACGCGGTTACGACTGGAAGTCGTTTCTAGAATTACCATACAGGGAATCTGTGTCATTTTTAATTAGGGATAACAACTAGCGCTTCCATTTGGCTGAAGACCAGAGGCCGAAGCCCGTTACAGCCTCTTTGCTTCGCAAATGTCATATTTCTTAACAGGTTCGTTAATATTTTATAGATTTTAAGCAAGCACTTACCTTAGTACAAAACGCGCAGCCACACCCACTGATAACAGTGACCTTGTCGGGAGGGGCATCTTCTAAACATAGTTTACAGTTGACTGGAGCCGCTGGTACAAAGCCACCGCCGGCACCGTCCAGGGAATACCTGATAAAGACATCAGCATCATTTCCCACTAGATATGAAGAGTGAACTGACTTTCTATGCAAGACTAAGAGTTTTAAAAAAAAGGTTAGAAGTCAATTAGAAGTGATAGAGTTAAGGGATAGAAAGAGGTGCGTAAAATATTAGAGTCGAAGCTTTGTGCGAGCTGAATTGCTCCTTGTTAAATCGTAGCAAGAATCGCTATTTGCCAAGTGTTTCGCTTCCACATTTATCATGTGTACAGCTAAAATACTGGTTTCCGTGTTCCCCGAAAAGTACAACTTGGGAATCTTTAAACGAAAAGGAAGCTTCTAGACCAACGCACTACATCGTCTACGTCATCGTCGCTTAACATCAGCTGAGATTGAGATCAAGTTGTATTAAAAAACTCAAATGTCTTTAGGAAGCGATTCTTTGAAACCAGTGGAGGTAATACGTATTCTATGAACTAGCTTGCATCCAACTGTAACAGTACCTGGATCCATTGGCTCCAGCAAGTGACAGCAGCGAAGAACAACGGGAGCAGACGGAGGGCGCTCGGAGTCGGTTGTGAGCCCTGATCGGCTCGTTGGTCTTTTCCCGGTCTGTCAGTGCCAGGACCGTTGAGCATTTCCGCAGACCTGGATATGAGAGGACTGTTTAGTGAAGGAACGTACGAAAACATGGAGATCAGATAAAATTGGCTAACAGGAGCCAAGATTGGTAATGCTGTGTCTGTTATTGTCAATCATCAGTCAATATTACTGTTTGCTTGTGTTTATAGTGCAGCCAATAACAGCCAAAGATACTTGGTGACAGAATTATCTGTTTATGCTGCAGTTAGTAGTTGCCACTTTGTGTTAATATCCATTGCTACAGCCTAGCATTCAGTGTCTGGAGTGAAGACTGATTCTTTATTCATAATGCAGTAATTATTGCCACATATTATGACCTTTGAATGGCAATAATAGCCATAGCATACTTGGTGACATGATTCAAATCTGTTTCTTTGTTAATAGTAATGATTTGTGTTAACACCGATGAATGACAATTCTGCTTAAGTTACCGGGCTATTATTATGCCTTGATTTGCAAGCCTATCAAAAGTAAAAAATTCTTAAGAGTACTGATTAATTCATAGATGCGCAAGAGTGCAGCCTCTAGCGCGCGCAGGACGCGGGCAGCCGCAGCAGTCGCGCAGCGCACCGACGGACACACTGGTTGTCATTACATGCACCAGTGTCGCAGTATCATGTCGGACGCTATAATTGACATACTAACATAGCACTAAGTTTACTAACACTACGGATATATGTTTGATTTAAATAATTATTACCTTCAAGTAAAGGTTGCGGCTGTGAGAGCACCGAGTCCCTAGAAGCCGCGCGTCGGACAGGCTTGGCGGGTCTCGCTAGGGACTTGAGCCCTCCGCTGAGGATCAGCTCGAGAGCCCGCCGACCTCCGGGCCCGTTCGCGCCTCCTCCCATCTGTTGACAACAGAAAACATACATTAGATTTAAAATAATAAGTATTTCTTTATGTTTCACAAATAATTTTTGTGAGAAAGTTATCCCCAAGAAGAGAAGTGTTTTGGTAACCAGTTCTTACACCGCGCAAACCGTGTATTTTTAATTGTACGCGTATGTGTCAATTGTGTTTTTGTATTGTGTTGTGTGGGTCTTCGTCAAATAAATATTTTTCTGTTTCTGTTACAAAACATTTAAGAAATGGGTACTCCCGTTGCCCGCCCACATGTCACACAATCGACAAATGCCTTTTGCATAGATGTGTCGTTTATGACTGTGTGATGTTGTATGAAATCGAAATAAATATACTCGTAATTGCCAAGAAAAATTTAAAATCAGAGTGAGAGAGGATGCCGCTGGCACTCTATTTTAAAAGTAAAATAAAAGTATAGCAGAATTGAAATCAGGCAGCTTATGCCCTTTAATAATTTTGTTGACAGGTTTCTTAGACGCTTTATCTTACTTCTTCTCCGAAGACAGAAACTCTAAAATACTTGTAATTTTGTTGCTAGCTTTAAAGAAACTCTGATGTATGTAGTATTTATTAAACAGTATTACAGCCAATTATGAATATTTTATTATAGCACGTGCGGCCAAAGGTAACATTATAAGAAAAACATCGACCTTCACAGGGGATTACGGACACGTGGAGCTTTTAAGACAATTTGGACCTTTACATCATCTCCAAAGGAGGCGTAACCGCATTAATATATACGTAACTATAAACCCGTGTATGTTCGTTGGTCATACAGACGAGGTAACTTTTTGCAGAGAGTTTGTCCATGGACTGGAGAAGAACATGGTCTACTTTCTATCATAGTCTAGTAAAAAAATCGCAGCCAAAGTCGCGTCCAAAAGCTAATCCATATTCATACCAATATTATAAATGCGAAAGTGACTTGTTTGTTTGTCCTCCCTTCCCGTCATAACTAGGGTCAAAATGACTTGATTTATTTGTATAGGGACAGTTGAAGGGCCAGAAAAAGGATATAGGCTACATTTTATCCCAATCGAGCAAGCGGTTCCTTTGAGATTTCCGAAGTCCACGCGGATGCAGTCGCGAGCAAAACGCCAGATTAAAATAAATATTAAAGCAGAGGTGTTCCAGTTTTAAAAATAGTATACATTATCGAACGGGATTCCCCAATGTCCGAGTAAAAGTCTAGTAGTACCCTCGGCAGCAAATTTTAGGAAGCTGAAGTGTCAGTTTTATCGAATGAAACTCTTCTCTTTGATGATCAAATACATAGTATTGGTTGATATTATTTGCTGATTCTTTTTCCTTTATATCTGTTCGTCAAGGTCCTAAAATATTCTTATAAAAATCTTTTGTGGCAAAATCAATTCTTATAAAAATATAATGCACCTATTCCTACAACGGCGGGCTGAGCGCACCGGACCGGTCGCACGCCTTTCTCTCCACTCTGGACCCGATGCGCTTGTCCGACTACATTTACTTCAAACCTGATATACTTTCAATGTCATGGAGAGGTTGAGAAATAAAGCGAGGGAGAAACTCGCCATTGTAGCTTTATAATGCTGGTTTAGACGGCGGGTTCAAGTTTGACGTGGCAAATCGCTGGACCTTGGGAATGAAAGTACCATGAACATTGTCTATAAGTGATTTCTAGAGTGTTTTTACCCGCGACTTCACCTGCGTGTACTTCAGATATTATCCCACGGAAAGTACATGTTTGGAATAAAGTAGTCGGACAAACAAACTTTCTTTCACATTTATAATATTAGTATGGACTACGGATTACTGCATTGAGTTAGCGACTCGGATATAATCTAAGTCAGCGGTTCTCAAACTTTTTTGGCGACGGAACCCTACAGTTTATATTTATCAGAGCCCAAAAAATCCTAATGAAAATAATAGAAATACTTCTTACTGTTATTATATTACACAAATATTGGTTTAGAACAGTAGAAAGTTGATGAAATTATACTATTCAGAGTCCAAGTCGGATTACGACGAGGTGCGACTCAAAAATATCTGACCGTAAGCCATACATGCTAGACTTCATCCGTTCCCACTGCGGAAGTAGGAAATGTGTAATGCAATGCTGCCCGGAGTAAAATAACGTAAGCGACGACACAAAAATAGTAAAATTATTCGAAAACGGTTTCGTGCAGGAGAAAATCGTTATAATCTTGACTAGGTACTGAGTTTACCTGAAAACTACCCCTGTACAGTACGGCGATATGACGAAAAAAGTGTTTTAAAATATGTAATTTCTAAACATTTAAGTTTTCGAGAAAATTTACACAATATAAACATGACTGCATGTTTATATTCTAAAGTTTACTCGATAAAACCATCTAGTTTTCATTGTCCAAATTTTATACGTGTAGCTTTCATAAACGATGAGAAAACATAGACCAAAGTTACTCGTACCTCCTCTTAAACAGTAATTCCAAACAGACAAAAAGCTTTGTCATTCGCAATAATAGACAATATTGTGTGCCTCAACCATTACATGTTATTCATCCAACCGTTTATATAAGATATTAGCAGTAAATTAGCTTGGACGGTGTAAAATTAACACTTCCAACAGTTAGTTCCTTTAGCGTCTACAAATTAATAACGACTAATCAAAACGTAATAAATTTCTTATATGGACGCGAAGGTCACGCAGACTTATAGTTGATGTTCATAGAAGATAAACCGATTCATCAGACACATCTTTATCATATTAGCTGTATTGTAAGAAGCGTGGGCTGAAAAGCAGGCAGGTCTGCGGCTTGCCGCCGGTAGAACGATATGTGCAACCATAGAAATAGATTTGGTCTGCGGCTTGCCTCCGGTAGAACTTGTTGCAAACATAGAAATAGATTTGGTCTGCGGCTTGCCACCGGTAGAACTATTTGTGCAAACATAGAAATAGATTTGGTCTGCGGCTTGCCACCGGTGTAACTATTTGTGCAACCATAGAAATAGATTTGATCTGCGGCTTGCTTTGCAAACACAGAAAAAGATTTTTAAAAACTTTTATTAAAATTTCATTGCCTTCTGTGTATTTCTTTTTTGTGCATGTTCGATGCTTTCGAATGTCGCCTTCACTATAGTCGCGTTACTGTAAGTGATAACAATAAACAAACAAAACAATACTCATATTAATTATTCTGAAATTTCTGAAAATTCTAAGGTTTTCACGAAAATGTTCGCCACTAGTTGGCGCCACGTTGGCCCATCATAAAAGTATGCCTCTGTTCCCTTGCGTCATGGTACTATTTGGCCCATCCCACAAAAATACGCGCTGTCAAAATAAATAAAAATTATTTGACAGCGCGAATTAAAACAAAGGAACCGCAATGGCGCTAACTAGAGCCGAAAATTTTCGTGAGAACCCTCATTGTGCAAAAAAACCGGGACCACCAAAATAATTTAATGCACGATTATGTCTTGGACACAACCAGTCATTGCCAAGGCGAGACGCAGCCGTGTGCAGATATATTCTAGGTTGGCGGAGGAAACATTAATCCTTTATTATTTTTCACAGAATTTAACGACTTGAGATTCATTTTGCTGTCATCTCTCGTGTCGCCAGGGTTGCTACCCATTCGGATTTAAGAGGCTATGTTGGTTAGACCACGTGGCCGCGTTCAAGGTTACATTGTTTTGTAGCTGTCCCTATCCGAGCCCTATCCTACCCGAGCGCGTACGGTGAGACAGCATACACTACGCGAAGTTATCCACCCGTTATTTGGATGTTTCGTAGTCCAGGGATCATTTGAAGGATACAGTATATTATGTAACCATTTTTTTAATACAGTATACTAATGAAATTTCAGATGTCGGTGGTTTTTCCAAATTGTTCTAAATTGATTCATGCTCTTGTAAATCAGGTTCAAAGTTGGGGCTTTTTAATACCGTAAAATACAATCTTTGACGCCCTGTAACTCTGGAAGTATATATTTAAACGAAAATCTGACTCACCACCGACACAGATATTTGTTTCTAGATTGTGTCTTTAAAATTTCATAGATTTTCATAGCTTAATACTCAAAATATGACTGGACTACGTTTGTATGGGCGCTTTGACACCAGCATACCCTCTTAATGAGCGAACGTCCGGCAAGGCAGTGTGTTCCAGACCTTCAAGCTTCGCTAACGCATGATGCAGATTCGATACCCAAGAAGGACATTACGAGTAAAGCTAGTCTCACGTCATATACAGCTTTAAAACGCTATTCTGATGACTATGATGCTTATAAAATACATATTTTGGTTTGATTTGATACAGAAGTCTGCGTAAAACTTTACAATCTTTAGAATATATTGTATCAATACAATAACTTTAATCATAATTTAAATTTCAGTAATTTTATCCGAGCCACATAAAAAGGACCATTTCGAAATATTAGTACTGCTGTAACAATTGGCAGCCCTACGCGTATCATGAATAAACATAATATGCCAACGGTATTTCTGTGCACGGCAGTTGTGGAGCCAAGCTCTGTGACGCGAGGTTTCGGATATATGGCAAGTTGTGATATAGGCTATACAATTTATTGCAGTGTGACCCTGGCCAATGAGCATTTTAAATAATCCACGCCTTTGCCTAAATTTGTTAAGGATAAACATTTATAAATATTTTTCTATGTAACAATACTATCTGGGCTGCTTTTTATACTCGTAACATTTAAAACTTCCATTTAACTGTATAATATTATCAGTAAGACATTTTGTAAAATTGCAAATTCTTTCAATGTTTATAAAAATCTGTGGAGAAAAAATAAACTCATTTTTTTTTCTATTCAGTTATTTATTTGTCAGGATTCTATCATATGCGCTGATCCGCCAAGGCAAACAACAATTATCAAACTCAATTTCTATTGCTACAACAATATATCGAGAATACATGGCGTCGAGCTGTACTCATTATATCCTGAAATAACAGCATTCTGTTTCACAGCAGAGCAAAGCACATTTCTGTAACTACACGTTCCCCCGATTTGCGTAAAATTTTTCGTAAAAACTAAAAAAAATTGGCATAGGAAGTCCTGACTACAATAATTTCAAGCATGTATAATATGTAAATTAATCATATTCGATTAAATGAGCTCGTAATATAACGCCATTAATAATCCAAAAGCCATCAACAAAAACATAAGACGGTCCGACGAAGTTAACGATCTTTGCTCCGGATACAGCATTTCACCAGTAGCGAAGGCCAAGTTCGAACACGTTCGAGATTTGAAATAGCCGCTGTAAACACAACAAGCTTGCCCGTCTTTTCATAGCGAAGGCCAAGTAGATTAGACATTACACAATACATTTGGGTGCCTTTGTTGTTTCTGTAAATATTATTTTCGGCGCAGACCCGAAACTCGGAGTATGGTATGGGGGCAAACGTTTCTCATTTCACAGCCGGAGATTACCTGCAGGGAATACCACGTTGTTCCATTGGATTTCTTTTCTTTTGGGGGTTTTACCTCAGTACAGCGTACAGGTAAAACAGATATAAATATTTCCTGCTTTTTATTAGAGCGTCTGAATGGTTTAAGATTGCCGGGGGATTTCATCAACAGAACATAACGGTTAGTGTACGTACGGTTCTTGTGGGATTCCCTGGAAAATAGGAAAACCCGAAATGTTTGAAGAAAATAACCCACATGGCCAAAAGCATACTTAAAAATCCAGACCTATTGTTATCCTTTAAAATGTTTTTAATATTTTGTGACGATTAGAAATTTAATATAATAAAATAGATTAGAAAATAGTACGTACGAAAAACATTTTTTTCTTGTAAAAGCAGGTACGGTAGTCCATAAAAAGTTTGGAATCTGTGCTTTAGAGTATTAATCAAATCACATAAATTCTTTTCTAGTTCGCGTCTGGAAAATTTAATCGACTAACATTGCATAACTATAAAAATACGACCAAACTCAGTTTGCATTGAACCCGTTAGATTTAATTTCATTATTTCAACTATAATAAAATGCCTTCACTTTAAGTACCTACCATAATTTTCCCGTGCGAAGTTTGCGAAAGCCAGTGACCTCATGCCAGTGATATCTTATCTTAATTGAACTAAGATCTCGAATGACATCAAAGAGAACGCCCGAAATGAATACCGTACGAATTCCTAAAGCACCACTAATGGTAAACAATGCTCAATTAGCCGAATAAGACTGTGTGACTTTCCGTTTCGCGTAAAGGTCGCGATCAGGTTAATGAAGGCGATTGTTGAATGAATGGTCTCACCATGTCTTACAGTGAATGAGAGCACGAATCGCTGTAACACCGAATAGTCCTTTTAATTAGCGAATGAATTATACCGGGTCACGGGACTATGAACATTGCACAACGCGTGTAATTTGGACGTAACTCCATATCTTCCCTGCTATAATCGTAGTTCGTGCCTAGTTAATACAACTTTGATATGATTGTAATCATCATAAAGTTTGACATTTCATCCTTCATAATCCCATCGCGAACCTACAGCTCGTGCGTAGCTTGAGACACGTTAGAGTGGTGAGAGTGAGATATGTCATATTCTGTTAGCAAATTTCCCTATGTTCACATCTCTTTATAAAAACACAGAGCATGCGTCGTGCGCGGCCTTTAGACGAGCAATCGTATATGAGAGAGAGAGAGACGGTGCGCTGAGACGATATATTGTTTAATAATTGTACACGTAATTGTATGTCAATAATAATAAACATTTTAATTTGTAAATCCAAGAAAAACTAGTATTTGTTCATATATCAGAAGTGGGATTCGAACCCAACGCTAAATGTCTATGGGTTTCTCGTTAAGATATGACAAGATCTCATTCTCTCACCGGTCACATGCGTCTCATGCTACGGCGGCATGTGCACTTTCAGCGGAGTACCTTCCTGAAAGATAGGCTCATGTATAGCAGTGGACATCTGGCTGATAATGAAATATTAAATGTGTAAAACTGTTTGATCATATGAGTTTTTATTCGCTCGACACGTTAGAGGTTGAATCGCGTTTCAGAAGCTTAGAATTTTAGATTTTTTTTACAGAGTATAGATCAACGCTTGGCCACGATCTCACCTGATGGTAAGCGACGACGTGGCCTACGATGGTGCGCGTTGGTCTAGAAGGTGCGTGTTCACCCTCGACTTGAAGACACCCAAGTTATAGTTTTCAGGGAATACAGACGCCGGCAGCGCGTTCCACTCCCTGGCTGTACGCATGATAAAATTAGAAGCAAAGCGCTTAGTGCGAGCTATAGGAATGTCAACGACGTATTGGTGGAGCCCTGCTGTTCGTCTGTTGGATCGATACTTAAATGGCGATGGCGGAATCAACATGAACAGCTTCTGTTAATTCGGATAATATATCTATTCTAATCTATTTATCAGAAATCGATGAAGTTGCGATTACATAAAGTCGCACAAGGCTATTTGCAAGCCTATTGACTAAACAGATTATAGAACAATGCCAGTTCACGTTATCGCTAAGGGAGACGATGGTAAAAAAGTTTACGAGCGATCGTAATCGATGTTTCAAATTATTTCCATGTTTTTATCGATCATAGGCGTAATATAGGTTACCGTCGTTGCCGGGAAAAAAGGTATGAACAAAGAGAATATCATATACTAAATTTGAATGACAAATAACAAACAGTTTGCTACCTAAAGGCATTAAACCTGCCAGTGTGATCAGACCAAAAAGATTTTACTTTTTACACACATATTTCAACTTTTTCTTTTATTTGTAACCCGTTTCGATGTGGCGAGTACCAAATAGATTACATACTCGTATGAACTTCACCAAAACACAGCACTTAGTGTTCACCAGCCAGTATTATAATTTTTAATCTGTTTCGAGTTGTTTCGAATTTGATTGGCGGGCGAATGAGAAAAAACGATGTCTCGAAAAATAACACAATCCTGCTAGACGAGTAGAGGTTAAAAAATAATATGATCAATGAAATATCAGCAGGAAGTCTTTCTTGCCAATTCCACGGAATTTATGTCACAAGGCAGGTGTTGTCATTGAAGTTTTATCTAGGAAAATGTCGAGCTGAATTATGATTGATTGAATGATTTCTTAGGTTACTCAACCAAATCTACACTTGAACATGAATTTTCACTGGGATAACTTGTTTTGATTTCATAGAATTTTAAGAAAAATAAAGGAGGATGTAAAAGAACTGTTTTGTACAAATACATTTTCCCAGACTAGATTATATAAGATATACATAATACATCAATTTGCAGTTATTGGGCGTCAACCTCAAAAACCCTATTAAAAAACAAAAATTATCAAAATCGGTCCACAATTGACGAAAATATCAGTGTATATTTTTACACGCTTCATATTAGGTTCACTTGTATCTAACTATCTATGTATGTAAACAAATCTAGCAAGTCAATTTATAGCTATTTCTAATTGTCGCAGCTATTTGAAGCTAAGCAATTATATTCAATAAAAAACTTCAGACGCTTCGCATATAGAACTTCCCCCTTATTTTGATGTCTGTCTCCGAATCACCTGATGATAAGGCGATAACTGATAAGAGCTAAACTCCATACGCAACGGCTTCCTGGCCATTTCCTTATATAAAATTCTACGAAAACGCAGCTATTCCTGCTGCAATGACGCGGCGTAACCTCATTGTCAAGCACGTTATCAGCGTATAAACAGTGAATGATAAATATTATCTAACAGTTTGCCAGCGCTATCATATCAATAACAGCAAACGTTTCGCCTTGAACAAAGCTATGCCGTATAGTAACGTAAACAATGCGCTCGCTACGTGAGATGTTCTTCTGACAATAGTCAGGTAAATACTTGAGCACTTAATGTATTAATGTTGACAGAATTCATCATCGAGTTATCGTACACGTCTTAGGTCATATCACTTGACATTCCACTCATAAAAACTAAGTTGGATATTAAGAGGGTATGCTGATGTCAAAGCGCCCATACAAACGTAGTCCAGTCATATTTTGAGTATTAAGCTATGAAAATCTATGAAATTTTAAAGACACAATCTAGAAACAAATATCTGTGTCGGTGGTGAGTCAGATTTTCGTTTAAATATATACTTTCAGAGTTACAGGGCGTCAAAGAATTGTATTTTACGGTAATTAAAAGCCTCAACTTTGAACCTGATTTACAAGAGTATGAATCAATTTAGAACAATTTGGAAAAACCACCGACATCTGAAATTTCATTAGTATACTGTATTAAAAAAATGGTTACATAATATACTGTATCCTTCAAATGATCTCTGGACTACGAAACATCCAAATAACGGGTGGATAACTTCGCGTAGTGTATGCTGTCTCACCGTACGCGCTCGGGTAGGATAGGGCTCGGATAGGGACAGCTACAAAACAATGCGACCTAGAACGCGGCCACGTGCTCTAAACAGACAATCCTCTTAACTCTTAAACCTGGGAGTTGTTTAATAAATTCTGATAATTTGTTATAAATTGCAATACACATATAGTACTCGCACGCTATGTTTGCCCCTCTGAAGTTAGCTCTCCGCAATTTCAAACATGTACAGTCGGAATATGTGTGTATTATTTTCGATAATATAGATGACATACCACACTAGCTTGCACCCGCTAACTTGCCTTGCCTCTCATTTATACGTTAATAATTGATACTTCGCGGGCTTTTGTGACTAACTTCAGAGGGGCAAACATAGTTTGCGAGTACTGTACAATAGCTGTTTTTTGAAAGCGCGTCATTTTAGTTATTATTTCTAGAGACAATCTTTGTGGATTTCTAAAATGTCTCTGCAGTTCAAGGTGTGAGAAAGACGTGACCACTCCACTCAAGGACTAGTATCCTGCTGTAATTACAGAACCTCCAGCCGTCGAAGTACATAATTAAACGAATTCAATTCCAAAAAAAAAATTCATTTAGCTGAGCTGAAATAGACATATATTCAAAGGTCAAAAGGCAATCCTTTGATATATCGTAGATCAATATTCCTTATATTCTTGCGAAACACGGAGATCCGTACCTGTTGATTAACTTCGTTCTATTTATAGATGACGGACCACCTTATTTATTTTCGTAAACTGCGCGCTATAGAAACAGATTGTAACGAGAAGTGTTTATGGTTTTTATGGAGTTATATTATTAATGAAGTCAGAGGTCGTGTCAATAAGTTTAAAATGAATATATCTCATTTAAATATGACTCGTAACACAGGAATTACGTGGAAAATCTCTAATTTTTTACAACTACTAGTTTTTACGCCATATTCTATACCATGCTAGAATTATTATTATAATAACTATATTAGTTAATTTTTATTGGTCTACACAGAGAGTTCTTAAATGTAATATTACCTTTTTTTCTTGTTTTTATTTTTTTTATTTATTTATTTATCACAAAAATCTTAAAAATGATACATACATGTTTTTGTATCGCCAAACTGCATTGGCAGTTTTTAGGCGACGCGCTCTTATATTAATCTGATTCTATATCTAACTTCGTCGGTCGGTCGAAGCGTCGGTGGCGCAGTGGATAAGGCGCGGACTCTCAATCTGAGGGTACCGGGTTCGAATCCAGCCGTGTACCTATGAGTTGTTTTTCAATTCAAGTACATTATCCGAATGCTTAACGGTGAAGGAAAACATCGTGAGGAAACCTGCATGTCTTGAACAGGCATGTGAAGTCCGCCGATCCGCACTGGGCCCGCGTGGTGGACTATGGCCCATACACTCTCTGTAGGAGAGTAGGCCTGAGCCCCTCCAGTGGGGACATATATAGGCTGTTGATGATGATGATATCTAACTTACTAAACTTAAACTAACTTACAAACTACATCAAACATTCTTTAGCTTTTTGTTTTTTATACCAGTCCCCATAACAGAGTGTTTATTATTTATTCTAGGCACTGTGTATGCCCTGGTTCTCTCACCATAATAGTTTTTTGCCCTCATTGTTATAAATTTCCCTTTTTATTTTGCCCTTGTATTAAATTGTTGATTTACTTTATTTTATACTAGTTTTATATATATAGTGCTTACAGGGTCCGTGAGAGACTGGTGCCTGAAATATCGAAGCAACAATAATCACCATTAACTTCATTCGTTTACGGTGAAGCTATTCCGAGCTGTGAGCAATGCACTCGATGCACTTGCACCCAGTGCACCTGCACCCATATAATGCACATTTACAATGCGTGCTGCGTATTTTTTTGCACGTTACACCTTAGCGGCTACGAGGAGAATCGTAACGAGTTCGCGTGTAACGAATAATTCATATGTTACGTTGTTTTTCTCCGTGTTTAGATTGTTTAAGAACTGACAGACAGACAGTGAATTTTGTGCATGTGTTTTTAATCGCAAAATATGCTATAAGAGTTTTTACTGTCTGTTTGTTGATCTGTTTCGAACATTCGAGTATCACGCAGAGATTAAAATAGCGTTATAAAACATTTACCTTATCTACTATATCGTCTGTAACGTTATAAATAATAGCGAAAAACGTTATTTGAAATAACATCCATACTAAAGTTACAAATGCAAAACTGAGTAAATAAGTTTTTTGTGCTACCTTCACGTCGTATCAGAGTCTGTGTCACTTGTTTTTTTGTTTTTTAGGGATAGGTGAAGGGATGGAAAAGTGTAAAACTACTTTATATCCCTATAGTAAGAAATTGGATAATTTCTGAATTCCGACAAACAAATAATTATTTGTTGCCGTTTTACTAAACAACTCCGTTGAATGTTAATACACGGAATTGAATGGGCGTTTTGTATGCCAGCTTGAAATTAAACGTTAGATTGTAAAATTTTAGTTCTGAATTTCGTCGATCGTAGTTCTGTTTGACATAAAAACAATCATGGCGGCCAAAATAGAAAAAAGATTGTAAAAATTAACGAATAAACCCAGTATTCTCAGTGATTTTTTTGTGAAAACAGTGATTTTAAGGGTTTTTACCTGACTGCGTCAGAAGGAAGGAATATTTTCATTTACTCATGGTCTATTTATTTAGTGTACTGGGAAACGTCTACCAAACTGTCCCCCTACTAGATGGACCGACGACCTGGTTAGTCTCAGGGAGTCGCTAAATTCAGGTGTCTCGGGACCGGTCGATATGGGTTGCCATGAAGGAGGCCTATGTCCAGCAATGGACATTTCCTGGCTAACGATGGCTCATGGTCGCTTTATAAAAAAACGCTTAATGTGATTGCAGATACTCGTAAACCATTCTGCGAAACGTCTAAACATGGTGAGCTGTTTTGTTAAATTACACACAACGACAATCCAGCTAGACATTTTATAACTGTAAAATAGCTAAAGGTTACGTAAAACAGCTTATTAATCAATCCAACTGCGACATACAAATGTATGTATGTATAGGTACTCTCGAGCACAAAAATATGTATCCACTTTCGCGACAACGTACGTCGTGATGGTAAACTTTCGCAGTAACTTACATTGTTTTTCTATATTAATTTTTTTAATACTTAGTATTTTAGTGTTATATTATTTTTATGTTTAGTAATTATTTCGATTTCTATATTTACAGACTTGTTATTAGTTTACAGCTAGTCATTTACATTATTTATTTTGTTTCTATAACTGTTAGTCTAGTTTTCCTTAAAGCGATCAACCTCCATCAAAGTTTCATACTAAATTTATGTTGCCATAATCTTTGCTGGATTTTTGTAGTAACTACCTAAAAATAGGACATCAGATTGTGATGTCGCGAAATGAGCATCATTAACATACAACTGCACAGTGAATTAAAATTTTCATTGTAAGCACTTTTTTTCAAGTATTCTTCAAAGCGCCATCTATGAAACATTAGCTGCGTAACTGCTTTTGTAGCTAACTATTAACTTGTCAATTAATGATATTTATTTCGCGACACTATTATTTCATCTTCTATTTTTAGGTAATTACATATCAAAGATAGCTATTCTATTTTAAAACATTATAGCAACAGAAATTTAGTATGGAAGCATTAAGAGGCTATGTTGGTAAGACCACGTGGTCGGTTTCAAGGTCAAATTGTTTTGTAGCTGTCCCTCTCCGAGCCCTATCCTACCCGTGCGCGTACGGTGAGACAGCATACATTATGCGATGTTATCCACCCGTTATTTGGATGTTTTGAAGGATGTCCAGGGATCATTTGAAGGATACAGTATATTATTATTATTATTTCAGTATTATTACATATTATGTAACCATTTTTTTAATACAGTATACTAATGAAATTTCAGATGTCGGTGGTTTTTCCAAATTGTTCTAAATTGATTCATACTCTTGTAAATCAGGTTCAAAGTTGGGGCTTTTTATTACCGAAAAATACAATACTTTGACGCCCTGTAACTCTGGAAGTATATATTTAAACGAAAATCTGACTCACCACCGACACAGATATTTGTTTCTAGATTGTGTCTTGAAAATTTCATAGATTTTCATAGCTTAATACTCAAAATATGACTGGACTACGTTTGTATGGGCGCTTTGACAACAGCATAGCCTCTTAAGAGAGGTATAACGTTAAAATTGTACAATAAAATATATACATTCGTATGGAGTGCGGTAGTGAGAAGCCTCTGTTACCAGATTTGTAGAAACTGTCAACCCCCCGTCCTTGCTTCTTGCTCCAAATTGATATTTATATTACCGTCTCACATGCCACAGTCCAAGTTTGTTCACCTTTACTTACACCTTATATATGGAAACTATTTTGTCTGTGTTAATAAAGTAAATTCGAACGTACTGGGGTTGAAGGCGGTGGAGAATTAGTAACACTCGAGTACAAAAATATGTATCCACTTTTGAACCATGTCACATTCACCTTAAATCGACATTTCCCTCAGCACACTGCATAGGAACAAGCCAGAGTTCCACGGGCACGAGAGGACTATATTTAGCATTTTTAATAGGGAAGATGACGAAAAAAAATTTATTCCCTCATTCGAGAGACCGTGTGAAAAGATAAAAAAGTCTTGTTAAAGATTTTTCGATACAACTTATAGTTTTCCTAATATAACCCGTCAAAAAGTAATTCTACCTGAAGTGGTACCTAGGCGTGACGTCACGGCTACGCATTCAAGTTGAAAATGTATGAAACTTTTGTCAATATTCGAGTTATCTCGTAAAATAACGTTTTACTTACTAAGCCCTTACAAAAAAATCTTCACAATGTAATTACAAAGCAAAATGTAAAATAAAAACTTTTATTTGAGCAAGTTGGTTTTCTTGAATTTTTGTGGGCTTTATATTATAGGCTGTAAAAGTCCAGAAAATTAATAAATAATATTAGATATTTTAAATTTTATAGCAGTTTTATAATATGGTTTCAAATACCATTTAAGCCCAATCTGATTTGGTGTCATCTAGCCTATTATAGGAGTAACTAATTTGTTTTAAAAGTTATTTAAAATTAACACAGCCTGTAACAGTCTAACCGTAAAGTATACTGAATTAATTTGGAGCAAGAAGCAAGGACGGGTTGACGACCCCTTCACGATTTACGAGTAGCTAATTCCAAAATATTAGATATTAGCATAAAAACATTCGAGATTAAACTAGATGTTATGTTGGAATGTTTATGTGTACGTGCTGTTATAGAAGTTAAAAAAAGAGATTCCACGATTTGCGGTTCTTCGCTCTAGACTCTGTAGCACACTTTTAATTTTAAAACAGCATTACTAAGTAAAAGTGTTTACTTATAGAAGAAAAAGAATTTTTTTCCAAATGCCAAATATCAGTTGATACTCCTCAAACTGTTGAATCGATTTTTACAAAATATAACTAAGAACCACTGCAATGAAACGAGCTTTCAAGACAGACAGATATTGGTGTCAAACTTATAATATCCATCTTTTTGCGCCGGAGGTTAAAAAAGATGGCGTCAATGAAATAACGTTGGAAATTTATTACTTTTCCATAATTTTTAATTCTCTTGGTTTTCTTTTGGCACTAAGAAGGTAGAATAGAAATTCTGAAATGGTAACGGTCTCGGTAAGTCCTTTCGTAAACACAAGATGATTCGGTCACTAGCCGATAGATTAAAGCGGATAAAGATTAAGCCTAAATGCCAATGTGGAGTTTAGGGTTTGGCGCGCTCAAAATAAGATTGAAAGATCACATAAAAGAACGTGATAAAAATCAACTAAGAATGTATTGAGGAGAGTCTAAGCGTATATGATTAGATTAGTTCCGAAAATATTCGTTTATAAATGATCAACTCTAGATCTTATTTTCAGTCAACGAATGCGAAATAGCACAAGGACTCAGGAAACTCGAGTATGTCAACGACTCCGCAATTGGGTTCAGGAGTTCAATGCCTTGGCAGTTCTAATTTGTTCCATCCACGAGTATTATTGAGAGGTATATTCGATTTAGTGTCAAGAGAGTATGCGATGTGGATATATTGTCCTATTCGTATGGTGGTATCATATATATATATATATATATATATACGTTCGTGGTGTGAGTCTCGACCTTCAATCTGGATACCTTCATGAGGGAGGACTTCTGGCCGACGGGCGTGGTGCACCGTCGCTTCAGAGAAAGGATAGCGACCAACACCACCAGAGCGGCACCAACGTGCCATAGTTAATAAGTGTGTATTATATTATTGTAGTGTGTAGTAGTTTATTTTAATGTATTTTATTGTATTGTATCTTTACTTATGGGTCATTGTTACCTGAAATAAATGAATAATAATAATTAGGCAACACTAGTTGAGGAGTGAATATGCGACAAACGGTAAAAGACAGTTACCAGTATTAAGAAGTCTTTATTTAAAATTATTTAACTCGTTTACTTGGAAACTGAAGAATAATTGAGTTTCAAACAACATTGTCAATAAAAAACGACCGTAATATTACTTGAGACACATGACTGACAGACAAAGAGAGTGCTTTCAGGAGGCTTCGCTGGAATTCTCAGACTGGCACGTGTACAAAGGTAGAAAATATTTTAGGGTAAAGTAAAGAAAATACTCGAAATTTTCGCGAAGACCAAAGTGATATAAGTTTGGCTAAAGAAATAACTTTTGTAAGGATACTCTATCTCGTATTGGGTATAAAAAACTTGGTAACTTTTCTTAAGTTGCTTCCCAAACAGAATTTTCTTTTTCAAGCGACGAGACCTGTGGCTGTTGACATCTTATCACACAAACAATATAAAAAAGCCTCGGTAATTTACTGCATTATTCAATACAATAGAATATTTTCACACAAAAACGCAATTGATATGAATAACATACAACAATGCTGATTTAAGTGACTGCTATTAGATTAAACGGAGATTATGTAATAAATTATATAAGCTAAAGTTGTAAGTGATTGCAGACCTCACTAAGAACAACTTAGAACAACAAAAGTTTGAAGCTTAGTACGATATGATACGCTGGAAACTAAAACGACTACAGAAATTATTGAATAATCTGCAGCAAAACAAATGATAATAAGATTAAACCTTACCCTTGCACGGCGACCTTCAGTAGGCATTGACGATAAATATACAATCAACGCCAGATAGCAGCAAACACACGCTTAGGTCACTATTATCACTTATCAACCACTGATTGCATACAAAACACTGTATTTATTCTAGAATTGCACTTGTTGCGTCAACGCTGACAAGACCACGAGCCAATAAGTTGACATAAGCGATTTCGCTAGTTTCACATGGGGATACTAGAAAACACTTTTAATTATGTATTCGGTTTTAGAGAAGATTCTTTATCTAGTATCGAAATATCGGAAATATCGTTTGGCAATTAGACGAAAATGACGAAATCATACAACTCAACAATATAATATCAAACTGCGAAACAGGAGGCGTAGTCATGATTTCTGGATGCGCTCGGAAAAAGAAAGTAATTAGTTGCCATCAAATGTGAAATCGAGCAGAACAAAAAGAGAAACCTACAGCACTGGGTACCGCACACAATAAATGGGATTGCAAATTTATCAATGTAACTCGATTCGAAAACAACTCGCGCGCAACCGCACGCTTCAAACAACCGTCGCGAAATGAATGAAGTGTCGCGGGCATGCGAGCGATCCCGTTGTTTCCTCAACGAAACAAAAACAAGGAATCACTAATTAGGTAGTTAGATGATACTCGTAGCACAATACTCATATCCGTATTCCGTAATTCCACGAGGTTCCCGATTCCGTGAGAGATGTGAATCATTATGGTTGAGCGGTGGAGCGTGGCTGGATTCCGATGGTAATGCACCTTTTTGCCGTTTTCTTCAGAGCATCCATCTCGACGGTTGTTTATCGAGAACCCGAGAT
The DNA here is from genome assembly GCA_910589575.2 of Carcina quercana. Taxonomy (NCBI): domain Eukaryota; kingdom Metazoa; phylum Arthropoda; class Insecta; order Lepidoptera; family Depressariidae; genus Carcina; species Carcina quercana. Next base: position 13,890,909 of record OU342435.1, read on the forward strand.
TAATTCGTTCTTGTTAAAATGCTTCAGGAATAAGACCGAGGTTCAGTTACGACTGATGAGCCAAGAGATTTCGAAATAGTGGTGTTTACTACTTGTCCCAGAACAGACTAATGAATGAATAACACGTGAGATGTTTATTTTAATAAAACTAAAAATTTTGTGCAAACTCAAAAGGGAGAATCTATAGTCCATTCGTAGCAGGAAAATATTAGATAAATACTCAGGCACATTGAACAGCTACGGCTCCGTTATGGCCCAGTCCACCTGATTATAAATACAAAAAGCCGGCGGGCGTAACAGAACATGATTTACATTATCTCTGTTTTTCTTCTTCTAAATAACGACTCTAAATTATAACGTATTCGATGTTTCACGCAATAAGACACGTGACTACGACATAATTTACAAGTAAAAATAGCAATGATTTTTCAAAAATAAATCGTGACAAATAAGGCTCCGGCAATTTTAAAAAATAAGCTAAATGTTCTTGTATTAATTAAGAGTTTACAAATCCCAGGACTCAACAATGGTTACAAAATCAGAAAAATGAATACCCAGACACATGACTATGTAAATAAGCAAGCAAATATCTCAGTTGAAGTATTATTCCAACTACATCGGGAGGGTTGAGAAAACATACTGTTTAGTGTTTATACGCTCAAAGTTAAAGGCCAAGCACTCGACAGCTCTCCGAGTAACATCCAACCTTCAGCAGACACTTGTGGCAGCAATAAATGTGATAACAAAACATTCCGCTGACATTTTGCTACAAGACCCAACAATGTAGGATAGTGCGCCACAGATCATCGCGGATTTCTATTCGAATATAGAGCTTAAAGCAACACTATAAGGTACCACTATGTAACTTGAACCTGAAGCAGTGACATTGTTATTCATTATTTGTACAAGTGGTACACGTTCGAAGGACGCGGAATTTAAATGGATGCGGAGCGTCGTCGTCGCTTCAATCAACGGCATGGAGTCGACGGTTCTCTGTTACAAATGCGATTTCTCAAACTGTGTAATCAAGAATCAGTCATAACACTGGAAGTTCCGAGGAAACACCAAACTGAATGATATGGGATTTCGTAATAAATCATATGTATCTGTAATAGCTCAGGATAATTACAGGTGTCATTTATAATCATCGGTTAAAACCCATAGCAACCATTAAGGAAAAAACTGTACAATCGTAATTTCATCCAATATGTATGATATCATCTAATTGTGGTTACTTGTTATTTTATATGCAATATATATTTAAATAATACGGTTTTTAGGTTCAATAAATTACCACAAGGAAAACCAGTAAGACTAGAGGAAGAAGTGCAGCTTTTTTGCACATATCTTGAAATAGCACAAAGTATTTCTTACCTTTTCGCTGTCTGTTGGTAGAGTTCCATATCCGTACCAACTCCTGGCAGGCCTCAGCCTTGGTTCCTCTCTAGGAGACAACAAACCGCTGCCCCATCGTACAACTCCCTCTGCCACTGCAGCAACGCCTGGAGTAAGTGGACTTCCGTTTGGAGACTTCGGAGATCCCAAGCCCTTCTCCGCAACTGGAGGTAATGTTGGACGAGCACATCCTGTTCTCCTCTCGTATATCCTCATACAAGGTTCGTCTATATCTGTTTCCAACAGCCCTTTCTTATCACTCCCCCTTTTAACTTCACCCTTTTTAACATCCTCCTTAACCCACTTCGGATCTGACTCTTTTCTCTTGACGCTTTCATTAGACTCCTGTCTGCTCAGCAGAGACTTCTTTAGGCTTTCGTTCGAGTCTTGTTTTACGACTTGAGTTTTCGTATCTTTTATCGCTGCTTTCTTTTCTTCTTTCGATAGGAGTGCTCTTTTCAAACTGTCCGTAGAGTCTTGTTTATGTATGAGTTTGCGCGGACATTCTGTGTTGAGGGAGTCTGTAGTTTTGGAAATGAGGAGTTTTGGGTAGTCGTACGTGGCATTGTCGTTGAGCTCTAGGGATCTTCTATTTTTCCGCTTGTCCGCCGGTGCTATCTGTGCCTTGACGGGCAACAGCCGGCGGGGGAGAAGGCTGCGATGGTCAGCGAGGGGAGACTCCGGTCGCAACATGTTGGGCGGCGATGCGATACTGCCGCTGGCGAGATATCGCCTGCAACAATGGAAATAACATATTAACAAACAAAAATATATAATACACAGACGTAACGACTCGTTGTTGTCTTCAGTAGGTAACTAGGTGCTTGAACGTGATGATCGACGCTTCCGCGTTAACTTGGAGCGCAACGCCTCGTGAATAGCAAACGATCTCGTAGGTAAATACATGCTCAATAAAGGCAACCAGAGGACTGTTCAACAATTCTGTTTGTTATAAAGTTACGAACTATTTATCTTCGTCACAGAAAGGGGCTAATACCCCTGACCTTGACAATAAGACAGATTAGTAGCAAATGTCTCTCTCAAAAGGCGATACTTTTACCAAATGTACTTACATCAAAACCCTGCTAGTCCGATTTTTTATCAAAACTGTTATTGGAGTTATCTTGGATTTAGAGAGACGATTTTATTCAAAGGGTTACGTAAACAAGCAAAACTTTCCGGCAACTCATTAACAAGCGGTAAATTTTACGCCCACGGGAAGAATAAAGAGAAAGTATGATTATAATCAGAGGAAGACGTCGAAAACAAAATTTTGGGGTCGCATAGCTAATGTGACAAACACCTCCTAAAGCAGCTGATAATAAAGTGGTTTCTCATTAGCGTAGAGAATAGAATCGTTAACCTGGTTACCGCAAATGGATACGAAAAATAACTGTCGAAGGTGATAATAAAACGCAAAATGTCCTGTGGTTTTGTGGCGCATTTAATATCTACGCATAAAATATACACTAGAAATCCTTGCTAGTGATTTATTACAAGTATGTAATCTATTATCTAAGTATGAGTTTCATTACATGAACTTCAACCTAAGCAGTTGATTTACAACTTAGCAAAGACCCAAATCATATCTTAATTGCAATGAAAAACAAAATCTTAGTATTCTTTAAGCACAACATTTGGAAATATGTCCTTGTGTGTCCTTCAAGGAGATTTGAATGTTGAAAATCTAGGCGTGGTAGTAAGGGAACGAAACAAATACCCAGGCTTCTTATTAAAAATCCCACGCATAGAAACAATACATATAAACAAACGATGCGTTTCAATCACGTCGCGCACGAATGCGAAAGTCGGCATGTAAACAACAGATAAAATGTGCCGAGTAGAATGTAACCTAGCTATGACGTCACCATTTTTATTTAAGGTCTGGGTTATCACACAGATTGATAACCTTAAAGTGAAGAGCATTAAGGCGAAAACTCTATGGCAATAAATAAATTAACCCGAACTGTCGTCTTCTGGGCAAAGGTACTCATCAGATTTCTTCAGTACTTCTTGTGTTATTTTGGGGGTTGTCGTTTATCCCGCAATATCTTTCATGAACTGGTTCGACACATCCGTTTCTGATGAGGCGGATTTAGAGAGAAAAAAAGGGTACTAATTAAATTTTCCTCTGATTTTGATTTCATTGGAAAGGGGTATTATTAAAAAACACATATAATTGAATATTAGTACTTTTGCGGGTGGGGCGGGCGGGCGGAGGTGGCTACATCAATCATCAAACCGTCGCATCGCGTGGATGCGAGACCGCTTAAATCTTATTTTCTCACGCGTAGTTTTTAATTTACGATAACTCCTAAGATATTCATTTAAACTTTATGGTGTTAAGGGCTTCTGTAGTGATTTAGTCTCAAGTGTTCAATTATTTACCAGTAACTAACTACGAGCACATATACTCGTACATAATATGTATATGTTTACTCGACGAATCACTTCTTTTACGAGTACGAGGGGCATACCGAAATGATCGGGAATATAAAACAATACATACAGGAAATAACTAAATTTATTTTTATTGCTTTTCGAAGTATTCTCCGTTGCAGTTAATGCACTTTTGCATTCGTTCGAACCAATTATTATAGCAGCAATTCCAGTCCGAAGTTGACATGGTCAAAATCGTCGATTTGTATGCTTCCACTGCTTCTTCTGGACCTTGAAACCGCTGACCACGCAATAAATCTTTGATTCTAGGGAATGTAAAGTAATCATTGGGACTCAGATCAGGGCTGTATGGAGGATGATCCATTAATTCAACGTTTTCCTGCTTCAAAAACTCGCTTATTTTCTGAGCGGTGTGAGAGCTCGCATTATCGTGATGGAGGATTATGCGTCGTTTCGGGTTACCTCTACGGAGTTCGGATATCATCTGTGGCAAACAAACCGTTGTATACCAATCAGCGGTAACCGTTCTCCGTTCCTCTAAGGGAACTGTGACTACATGTCCTGTTTTCGCGACAAACGAAGCGACCATTTTCTTCGATACGCTGCGAGAGCGGACAACTTTTGTTGGCTTGATCTCACCTGCGAAGACCCAGACAGCCGACTGATGCTTTCTTTCTGGCTCATATGAATAGATCCATGATTCATCACCAGAGACAATGTTATAAACTGCTTTTGACTTTCCTCCGTTGAAGCGTTGCAGAGTAGACCGGCACCAATTGACACGAGCCGCCTTTTGCTCTTCGGACAAATTATGGGGCACCCAGCGGGAAACTAGCTTTCTCACTCCCAGTTCACCATGTAAAACAGTTTGTATCGCAGTCATACCTATCCCTAAAGTAGCCCGAATCTGCTCATATGTAATATGTCGGTCATCCTGTATCATTCGGCGCACAACAGCGACATTTTCTGGTGTAACCGCTGTTTTTGGCCGGCCTGTGGAAGGTACGGTGCCAAGAGAAGCACGTCCACGCCGGAATTCAGAATACCAGCGATATATTGTCGTCTGGCTAGGCGCTTCACTCTTGTATATAGATATAAGCTCAGCGAGACATTGTCCCTGAGATAATCCTCGTCGAAAGTTGTAAAAAATTATGGCACGGAAACTTTCTCTTGTAAGCTCCATTTTTTTATCGACCTATCAATTTCAAACTGATATTGTTCTTTAAAAAAAAATTTTTTTTTAATTCTGTCAATTGTATTCGATTTTCAACTAACCAGTGTTTATTCATCAAAAAGAGTTTTTAATCTAATTAAATCGAAAGTACTCGATTACCGATCTTTTCGGTATGCCCCTCGTAGATGTGCGAATCAACATTTTGTTAACGTAAATTCGTTGATGTCAACAATAATTATGCCTCTTTGGATTCGATACGATTGGACAGAGATGCTCAATATTTTTTTTCAACTTTCGACGGTGTTTTCGTCGTTATAGCAAAGTAAAATAACCGATTTTTAGCCTTATTTTAATTTAAACTAAAGATAAAACTGAATAGATTTTACTGAATTGTTTTGGATAATAACTCAAGGTATTTGTTTTTTCTTTTCACGTTTCTACGAACGAAAATGTATTCTGTTGCGCTATGAAAACAAGGTACTTTTGAAAGCGGTGGCAATGATTAAAAGCTTGACTTGTTACTGCAAGGTTGATAGTAAATCGACTTCAGTTTAAAAAAGATTATATCATAGCGATTTAATCACTGGCGCCATTGGTTTGAAGTGTCGGATGGGACAGGGACGAGCTGTATATTCTGTTTTCTAGCACTTTCGGATGGAAAGATCCTGTTTGGGTAGCAACTGAGACAAGCAAGTAGATATGACTCGCTCTGCATATCTGTAAAAACAATGTTGTTTACATCAACGTTATTTATGTTTTGAATACTTGAATTTTTTGCGAAATCTATGCATGCCAGGAATTTGACTTCATCATAAGCAGTCGGGAAACGTCCACTGCTGGACATGGGCCTCCTTCATGGTATGCCACATTGGCTGGTCCCGAGACACTTGCATCCCGCGACTCCCCGCGATCTATACTAGGTAGTTTGACTTACAAGCTCAAAGTCACTTAGCGAGCTGTGGAACGAGCTATCCTCAGAATTGTACTTACGTCCTTGATAACTCACGCTCTTACGAATCGCTCAAATGTCACTGCAGTAAATGTTCCTTTAAAATGGTTTCAGCTAGACGTTCTACAACCGATTTCCGAAATTGATTTTGTGGTTTTCAAAAGAAAACGAAACTACGAAAATCAGTTAAAAACATCATGATGCGAATTTGCAGCCGAACACTCTAGCGCGGGGAACGGTAGGAGGGAAAGGGCGGTAGGGCCCCCATTTGTCCTTGGTTTTCTTTCTAGCGCCCTGTCTCACTCTAGGTGAAACAACAACATTTTGAAGCGTTAGGCGCGTGATCTCATCGCGGAATTGAGCGCTGCTTACTGCAGACTCTTAAAATTCTATATTTTTACCTGGAAGACGAAGAGCCATTGCTTATAGGAGGATTTTAATCTTATATTTTGCGGCTTCATTTCGTGAAACACTGTGATTCTGGATCTGGGTACATAGAAGTTATAGTGGCAGAAGGGAGATAATTAAAAGGTTATATACTGATGTGGTTCTTTACGCTTCTGCCGGTTGAAATCCCCCAAACCAAGCAAATTCGGAAGCCTTAATACTGTACACGTAAATTGGCGCCGTAGAAGCCGGTTGTTGGTTTAATGGCCTAAAACCAGTCACGTGCGAAGTTGGCCTCGGCCGATCATGTTACTGGATTTGCTTTTGAGCTAAACGTTTTTTAGATTTTCCGTTTTGATTAGATTATTGCATGTTATTTCACGAGGATTGTGATTATTTTTGGACGCCATTTAAACACAGAAAATACGACAAAGTTTTGTTGCTTAGAACACATGATTACAGTTATTCTCACATTGGATTAGCAAGTAAATAATTTAAGACTTTCCACGCGTATCAGTAACGCTCGAAGTACGTAATTTACCCCGCATTTTTTACACAATCATAATTTATTTCTGTGGTAAACTTTGCAACGTGGAAATATGTATAAGTCCAAGTGCGTGTCTCACTCTTGCAACGAGATTTCTGGACTAGCACATATTATATGTCTGTAAATATACATCGGTATTCATCACAATTGATAACTTAAAAGTTGTCATGATGTTTTGGTTGTTCTATCTCCTTTTAAATAAAATTTGGTGCGATGGACATACTGATCCCACTTTTAAACCAATTATTTATTTAAGTACTTCATATTTTGTCAGCAGATCTTATGTATACGTTAAAAATAAATGTAATGTATATTTTTAGTAAATCCTTTATTTTGATACCCCACTGGTATGGTTGGATGGTTATAGGGAAAACATATTTGAAGACAAATTATTTGGTGGTAAAAATCGGCCATTTTAATTATTATAATTTTAATATACCCAATGTCACTCTAACGACGAAGAAGACAAATCTAATGACACCTATCAAGCTAAAATCCATCAAACCGTTTAGGCTACAGAACGTGATAAGGAAGTATAGAAGATAGATATAAAAGTAGATAAATAAACTCTAAAAAGATAACCCTCCTTCTGGCGTAGTCGGGTAAAACGTAGATTTGCTGTATTTAACAGTTGCCAGAACTAGCCATGGTCAAAGTTGGAGCGACCTACAAGTATAAATCTGAATTGGGTATGTCGGGAAGCCTTAGGCGAACCGGAAGCTCAAAAGGCAAGGCCGGTACCAACAATACAGTGAGATTACTAAGAAAACAGCTGCCTTTGTATATTGAACAATACGCAATTGTCTCGCACATTGACGCGGAGGGCGTGCTGTGTGTACTGCATGTCATGCACGAGTGATGTGACTATCTGATATCTGACATGCAAATTGACATGGGATTGATGATTGTTACGCGGAAAATCTGTTCTTAAACCTTCTATCTTTCCGCTGACGTCAGCGGGACCGATTAACTTGTCATATTCTTGTTTCTACACCAAGAAAGGAGTGCGATCATCGGCGACGTTTGTATCTACGCAACTTTGTACCATTTTAAACTTTATTGTACATAGAAAATGTTTACGAAATATAAAATACAGAGACATCGAATCAAGACATTTTTACCCTCAGTTACTATGGGAAGGAAGGACAAACAAAGAAATAAACAAGCACCGTTTCGCATTTAGTAAATTGTGTCATTGTAGTGTTATAGAGGGAAATTGTTTGTTGTTTTGTAGTAACAGAGTCTGGGTGACATGATTTTTCATTATATAGATAGTTGAAGGGCCTGTGATATTTGATATATTAGACTTGTAGTAAGTAACAGCCATGGTAGCTCAGTTGGGTTATTTGGAATTTATGTACGAATGATAAGAAACATAGTGAGGAAGCCTGCACACTCCTGAGAAGAAATTCAAAGGTGTGTGAGGTTTACCAATCCGCACTCCTCCCGCGTGGTGGACTGCCATGCCTGAGCCCCTGCAGTGGGGACATATACAGGCTATTGATGATGATGATTTTATGAAGTCAACGCGGACGAATACGGGTAGTATTGACTAAAGCGTTGATACCGATGCATTCTATTCAATACATTTGGGAGAATAGAGACAGTTATTTCGAATAATGCGACACCTTTATGTCATCAGAGCGCATCTAACGTTTTTAAATTGTTGACTTTCTCATTTAGTGGGACCATACCCAGTCCTAGAATTCTAGATCCGTTGAGAATCACCTCTGGGACCACAAGCCACTTACCACAAATTGGGTTAAGTGAGCCTTCCGCACACATGAGAGCTTATTTTATACCCGGACCTAAAATATTGACATTGGCGTCATAATATTTGTAAAGTGAGGAGGGTTGAGAGGGGTGCGGAAACGACCCAATTTGCTGAATCAATTACACTGACGAAATGTTATTAAGACAAAAGATAGAATTATTATTATAGCAAGCGTTGTATGGCGTCTCATGGATCGCATTCGAAACGAAGTCATCCGTCAGAGAACCAAAGTGACCGACATAGTTCACCGTATTAGCAAACTGAAGTGGCAGTGGGCCGGTCATATTTGCCGAAGGACCGACAGTCGCTGGAGCAGACGAGTTCTCGAGTGGAGACCACGCCTAGGTAAACGTAGTGTAGGACGTCCTCCAGCGAGGTGGAAAGACGACTTACGTAGGGTAGCCAGACGTGAATGGATGCGGAGAGCAGAGGACCGAATCGAGTGGCGCACTCTGGGAGAGGCCTATGCCCAGCAGTGGACTGCCGCAGGCTGTCCATGGTGATGATGAAGCGTTGTATGTATGTCCATCTGTTCATCACTAAACCACTCGTTCTATTTTGATTATTGTTCGTAGGACGCAAAAGACCAGTAATTGTGTCGAGTCGTGCTCAGGAGCCATATTTCGCAGTGAACATTTCCCAGTCGACGATGATGATGAACTGGCCTTGATGTCCCAGTCCCAAGCTAGTTGCCTTGAGTTGTTGCTAGGCTGTGGACTGTTAGAAATCCAAAGAAGCAGGCTAACCACAACGCTCTGTAAACCGTAGAGACAATGGATCCGAAACCGCAACCTGTGACTCACAAACAATGCTCTTTCATAGCGAATTGATGAAATTTTCGTGTGAACTTTGCTTGCGAGCGTGCCAGATTTCTTTGCCCTGGTTTCTATTAAGTATCGTTATGTTCTTGTAGATTTAGGGTAGAAGCAAGAATTTCGTATACCTAAATTGAATCTCTAGTAACAAATTCAGAGCGGACCGATAGTTCGCTTTTTGCTACATAAACATTTTGCTACTTGGTTGACATGGCATTTGATTGTGAGGCGAGTTTTATTTATTTTAGTTTATTCGGAAAACATATAGTTGGATTTTTATAAATATACAAAAAAATGTATAACTAGAAACCATTTAAACGTTTTCATGAAACGTGCTGGGAGTCAGTTTAGCATTTGACTTTTTCAGCACCAAAAGAAATAACGTCCCAATGTATCGTTTAAGCAACTATCAGGGTTCATATTTAACTGTTCCTTCAATCACCTCGGCGTATGAGTACACATGCACTCATATGGGCCGTGCCAAAATAAACGAACGACACGTAAACAATATTGAATAGATAATAAAACTGGCGTGAACAACACCGCCGTAACTCGTGGCGAACGGGGACGACGACGCTTTGTTCGATTGGAAAAACAAGTGCGGCTTTGGTGCCAGATTCGCAATGCGGACGTAAAAATCATGCGAAATTCTCTCGCAAACCACAGGTACTATTACGAATCAAGCTGCCAACTGCAACTGCCGACAGCATGTGTAGCGACTGCATGAAGTCGGCCGCAGCTGCGCTACTGTCCTACAGGGAGTGTAAGGGCCATAGAACACCACTCGGGCCCAGTATTTATATGAAATAGCTTCCAAACGCCCCGGCACTGCCCGGCAGCAGCGCCACCCACGGCAGACCAGCAGTGCAGCGACCGCCAAAAAATACGGACGTGTAAATTTAAAAATCCTAGTGTTGGCTGTGTGGTTGGTGGGTGGGTGGTGTGGTAGTCGCTGCATGTGCCGCCACTCTCAGAATTATTCCAGCTGCACGCTGCAAGTGCTGCAACTGCCGACAGCCGCTGCATGTGCTTTCGTGCTTATATATCTTAAATCAACAATTGCCGACAGCCGATATTTTCAGGATTTTAAATTTACTGAGATGGTTGGGGAGTTTTAAAAGGCGCAGCCACTCGTTTTAAAGGCAGGATAAGATGTCAATCGTTATAAAAAACAAATCAAGTCAATCAACAAAAATATCAATTTAAGTCAAACGGGAACTCCGACCAAGCTGAGCAAGCCGAGCGAGCGAAGCGAGCGTGCCGCGGCAGAGGCCTGCGAAGCGCCAGAAACTTTTCTCTTTGGAAGTTAAAAAAGGAGCAGCCGCTCGTTCAAATGGGCAAGATAAACTAAGAAAAATGCTAAAACAATACTCAATTTCAACAAACTCTGCGCATTTAAACTTGAGTGCTTGAATAGATTATTTTTCCTTTATTCACCTTTTACGACACCCACGACATGAAATGGATGATTTAATCGCCTCCGTGGCCTAATGACTGTTGTAATAACCACCCGGAAGTCCCGGGGTCCGATTCCCAGTCGGTACAAACTACCAATCGGAACTCGGTTTGGTCAGTGTTCCGCCTGGCTAGCTACCACCATATTAACTAAGTCTGCCGCCAAACAGCAGTATTAATAGCACTGTTGTGTTACGGTATCAATGGTAGCAGAGCCGCTAACCATCCAACGGCCTTATCGTCACATACCATCAGCTGAGAAGGTCAACTGCAATCCCATTATACATAAACACATGGTGTGGTCCTATTCTACAGGCGAGACCACACGGCTGTCGGACTACCTGTTAGTAAACACCCGGTGGGATCTGGTGACGTCACCCGCGTTCCACGAATAGCCACTAGAACTTGTTTGTTTCAGCGACACTTGAACCTATGGACCGAGACGTGTTTACAAACTTCTAGCCTCGAAGGAGGTCCAACAATGATAATGGAAACGTGTCAGAAATGTGATATGAAGAGTTCAATCGTCGATAATATTTACATTAGATATGGATGTAAATAGCTGTCAACGGCAGCGTGGTGGGAATGTTCGAGCTAGGCAGTGATGCATCAGACTAGTAGGTGTAGAGGGAACCTAATCTCTGGGCCTCAGTATACCAATGAAACTGCAATGCTCTGGATTCTTTTATTCATTTACAACTGCTTTACATTAACCACACATCTATCGACTTTTTTTTTAATAATGGCTTTAACCAGTGGTTATCTAGCCAATGACGAGAAAAATTAGGTGAACACATTTTGAGGTTATAAACTATGCCGAAGCCATTTTTTCAGCTTTCTCAATAAAATGTGTACATTTTATCGCTTAATTTGGATTCTTGACGAGAACTTCAAAGGCCAGCCTTGGTTTCAACATTATTCGAAAGAATCCATATGCCGAATGTACTCGACATGATAAACTCTTCGGATCGCGTCGAAACACTCGCAATTTTGCGTAATTGATACTATAACACCGTCCATGACACTTTTGGCACTATATAACACAAAAAGACACATAACAGTATTATTATTCAATTAACAAATTTGCAATGAACCACCATTTTTCAAGTTCGCGCCAAGAATCATCTATCGACTTAGGTACTCTCTAAGACCGTCCCGCTGACGTAACACGACACCAGGACTTTATCAAATTTATCGAACCTAACATAAGGTTATTTTTGTTATTTTTACTAGCTATTGCCCGAGACTTCCAAGTTGGATCCGTTTTACTGGGACCAAAAACTTATACAGAGCATATTTCGTCTGTTTGATAAAAATTGTACAAAGCCGTTCAACCGTTTATGCGTGAGAGAGTCACAAATATACATATCTACATTCAAACTGACAAAGGATTGGTTGATTGCTAGTTGCTGCCCAAGCCTCATTAGATGAAATATTTTGACGTACGCCATGCTAGGTATACAATAGTATCATAGTTTCTTAGTTTATTTCGTTAACAATATAAAATGAATGTGACATTCCTATATCTAACATAAAATAAGATAAGATTAATTATGAATGATAATTTGTTACAAAAAATAATATATCAAAATACACACAAAAAAAGATAAAAATATTGTCATATTTAAAAACAATCAATCGGAGCCATTAAAAGTAGTTTCACTTTGTTTTGTCGGATATAAATTCATCTACACTGTAGTAACACTTCTCCAACAATTTGAAGAGCGTGTCACTCTCTATACGTGTCACATCTACGGAGAGCTGATTAAACAGACGCACAGCTTGGAACCGCGCGCAGTGGTGCGTCACAGTTTTTATGTTTTAAAAATCTTCCAGCAAACACCAGTGTCAAAAGTATTATTGTATGCTAACAAACAAAACATAGCAAAGTAATATAATGTTACAATACCCTGCCTGGGTTCCATGATGTGCACACATAGCTAGAACACCGCAATCAAACTCATGGAGAGCAATATACGATATATGACTAAAGTTACTGTCTCATATTAGGGCTCCTGCACCATCAAGTCATGTCAACGTCAAGTACATAAGTACAGATTTGTATTGCATCTTTATTCAGAGTAAAATGTCTTCACGTGTCTGTTTTTTGTATAACCATGGCTGCATCGCGGCTGAGACGTGACTGGGAGCTTACTTGCATAATAATTCAAATAAGCTACTCCCAAACAGTGGCACTACTGCGTTCATCCACAGACAGCTGAATGGCGCGTATACTGTTCCTATAAAACTATAGCCATATAACGGTAGCACCAGAACACCATCACGTCATCAGTTGACTCTCCCAAACAGATCGATACGACTTTCCATGATAGGTTTGCTCACTCAATCACAAACTTTGACAGGAGGAAAACCCTAATGATAACTAAATTCAGTTTAAAATCAAATAACCAAATGGACCTAGTATTAACATCTACATCAATAGCTACCCCACGCAGTATAACAAATAATGAAAGGGCAAAACCTAAACCTTCAAGATCCAATAACAGAGATTGACAAGCTAAATCAAATTACAGTGACTGTCTAATACAAGCTGACGATAATAGCTGAGAAAGCAACGTGGGCGCCGTTCTGTCTGCGTACACAAACAAATGTTGATGGGATAATATTAGTGGAGACGAAATGCTGTGGAGAGCAGCTCTATACAGAAACAGTATAGGAGGTATATATAGCAAGATAAGATAAAACATGTAAACAAGTAGGTAGATATAACGAAATTGTAAAGGTTCTTAGGTATTAGCTTGAAGGTGTTTAGTTGGACTGTCTGTTGCATTGGACTATATTTGCAGACGATACCTTTTAGCCATGAAAGCAGTGTCTGAAAGTTAGTTGCAGACAGTGTTAATGAATATCTCTGGGCCTGTCTGAAAATCAGCGCTGCAGCTACAGCTGCCGCATATGCTGAGACAGGTCCATTTCGGCGTTACAATGCAGCAGAGAATACTATTATTCACGAACGGCTACCATCTGTAAAACGTATTTCCACCAGCCCCAAGGGCGTCCTAAACGTTTTCCTAGACATTGGTTCCATTCGAGAACTCTTCTGTCGCAGCGATTTTCGGTCTTCTGGTGGATATAACCATGATCTGCCACGTCGGTATGTGAATACGATGAGTTATGCATCCGTCTTCGGAATTTCTTACGACTTTCATCCACGTAGAAAAACATTCTACAGGCCAGCGCCATGCTAGGGACAATAAAAGTGGAGGAACAAAATCAAGGTTTACTCGACGACGGAACGTAAAACAAAATGATGGTATTTCTATAAATCCGTAGACGAACTAAGGCCGCCGACATAGCTCGAGGAGTCAGTGAGCTGAAGTGGCAATGGGCAGACCACATCGCTCGAAGAACCGATAACCGGTGGGGAGTAAAAGTTCTCGAGTGGCGACCACGTACCGGAAACGTCTACCGGGTCGTCCCCTACTAGGTGGACCGCCGACCTGGCGTGCCATGAAAGAGGCCTATGTCCAGCAGTGGACGTTTTCCAGCTGATGATGATGGTATTTCTATAAATGAGGTAAGCGTTTCAAACGATCCACGCTTAGACCGGAAAGGCGCAATGAAAGATACAATATTATCACGGTCCAATAATAATCTCAGAAAGGACTGACCCAGTCTCTTTCATCAGTGAAATTACAAGGTCAAGGACACTGAAAGCTCCCTTTCTGGAGCCGTATTCATTTGCGTGCAATAATAAACGGAATGAGTACAATCCAAAACGCAATCGTACTGCCTGCGAATCCTTTCATTTACATAAGACGGACGCCTGAGGTTTACAAAACGATGTAAATATGTTTCTAATCGGACGTGACAGAGGTATAAACGGCAACAAGTGCTCTGTAGGTAATGGGTATGTCTAATGTCATGTTGGAATAGATAACAACAGCTTGACGTAAATTTTGTATTACGTGGTCGCCACTCGAGGACCCTTACTCCCCACCGGTTATCGGTTCTTCGAGCGATGTGGCCTACCCATTGCCGCTTCAGCTCACTGACTCATCGAGCTACTCGTATGTCGGTGACCTTCGTTCGTCTACGGATTTCCTCATTCTGGATTTTATCACGTAGAGAAATTCAGAGCATAGCTCGTTCCATTGCTCGCTGAGTGACTTTGACCCTGTGTATTGCCCACATTGTATTGTATATGCCCACAGTAAAGGACCAAGTTTCGGTTCCGTAAGTCATCACTGGCAACATACTTTTGTCTTTAGAAGCTGCGGTCTAGTCTGAGGAGGAAATTTTGAATTTACGTATATGAAATCTGACACACGGAAATCATGAACGCACTAGCCAGATACCGATAGCTCTGTGTAGTTATTGATTATGCACCGTTACGCCTATTCCTGCTCTTTAAACAAGAGTCAAGTTCCTGAGTCCAGAAATCTTGCTAATGTAGTGTACATTAAAAGGAAACCGAGAGTGCTCTGCTAACTGACAGCATGTAATTATCGACCACGAATTGAACAACTATCTCTTACCTTCCTAAGCATCTGAAACTACTATCGGAAAAGATTTCTGAAGAGAAGGGCAAACGAAACTACAGTGCAGGCTTGGCGATAGGGAAGATGCAAATAAATTAGATTGGGTTGAATTGTATTTTATAGCATAACGGACATTAAAAGAAATCCTACCAAAATACCAATTTTGATTTTTTATTTGTATTTTTCAAGGACTAAATGTCTCAAAGATTTAGTTCCTCGAATAGTAAAATGCTTATTAGATTTAGTTTTCTCGTTTCATTTTGAACATTTTGAGGTATATAGCACTTAAAAACATTATTTTACGAAATAACTCAAAATATCGAAGAAGCTCCATACATTTTTACACTCTAAAACACGTGTGACGTAACAATGTAACCCGATTTGTATGAAGCGTTTTAGCACCGCGTGACTAAATTTACTTTTTAGCGGGTTATACTAAAAAAAAGCATTAGTCGTATTGAAATAAATTATAGAGTTGTTTAGCTTTTTACATCGTCCGTTGAATTAGCCAAAAATATTGTTCCATGCATCTTCCCCATTGTGGTTTGAAGTCTACACGAGTTTGACCCCGGAAATCAGACTGTACGGCATTGACGGAACACGTTTAAAAGAAGACATATAGTCGAAAATATGTAGTAAATCTCACTAAGCCTGGTCTTACATCACTAGCCTTGGCATTGTGTCAACGATTCTAAGATCTAATTGCGTATCCTATAGCGACCGTCTATTTTCTTATCCTAATTCAATGTCACCTCGGCGAATTGTGATTTGAATTGCAAATGGTGTCCAATCAAGTTCGACCCGATTGATTTTCGTTTGTTTGTCTTGTTAGTCATTCTCTATCCATCACCGTGTCGCTTCTACATTGGTAGGAGTTGTTTTCGCGTTCGATAGAAAGCAAAGCCTTCGATTGCGATAAATCTTCACCCAGTCGGTGTTCTGCTCTTTTTTTTACACATTTTATTTTGTGTGTTACTTGTAAAATAAATATTTTATTATTGCATAATCAGCTTGAATATTTTGAGTGAGCACGCCTATGTCATTGTCGCTGTATCTTACCATCTTACGTGATGAAGCGTAAATGCAAGGATATTGAGAATATTTTTATATACTTTAAAATATATGATGTTTTAATTGAATACCGACGAAGAATGTTATTTGAGTAATAACTCGTAAAAAACATCAACATTCCTTTTTTGTTTGACAGAGCTTTTCCCCAACAAAGTTCGCGTCGTTACTACAAGATGTCGCTACGGTATACTCGTATTTTAAAATAAAGCTGATTCTCTTGTTTCTCGCTTTTCCTGTTTTTAGCTAACGTAGCTAACATTAACACTAGTACGACTCGTTCTTAGTCGGTTTTTATCACGAAAAAAATGTTGCAAAAGTTTTTTAAAAATATATCTTTGTCTTTATCTCACTTGATAAGACTGTTTGGAGGGAAAACGTGCTTGTTCGAAAGCCTCAAGCCAATGAGGCACTGTCTCTGCCATCTTTCATACCGGAAAACAACTGTGCTATTAGCACTGCTGTTTGTCGGTAGACTTTGCGACATACCATACCACCAAATATTGATGTGCCTCTAACCAAACCGAGTGCCGACAGGTACAGGTTGAGAATTGAACCCGAGTCCTCCGGATTGTGAAACGAAATGTGTAGCCACTAGGTCAAACCAGATATCATCATATCTATCACCAATTAAAATTATATAAAATTATAATTTTAAGAGGGGATTTGCAATCATCACCTCGCTTAGCCTCAGATTGGTGATCGCTGATCGAACGATGTTTGGAGAAAATCATCCAACATAACCCGGCTCTTCCACTAGCTAGAGAGCAGGGTATCTTCTGAAGATTTACTCCTTCGTAAACTGGGGAACAGTGCGTCTACCATGAGTTTACGCAGGCAGTAACGTATATCGAATACTATCGGAAATGCTGCTCAGACGAGATGCGGGTGACAAGGACAGAGCGATAGTTAACGATACACGTTATCGCCTGCGTAAACTCATGGTAGATGCCACAGGCAGCAAACACAGTTTCGTATTGTAATACTACTGATTGTATAAAATCTTCAATCTCGCAAGCTGAATCAGAACAGCATGCTGGTATCCGATTGAGCTGGGCATACTTATGTGTATCCGAGACAAAAGGTGGTCATAAAAACTCCTAAATAACATACGATAAAACCGCAGTGTTTGGGTTACTTGGAATTCTCTTGCTGTGGTTATGCACAAGTCAACTTAAAAGTTTGACATTTTTAACAAAACTTAGTGCTTACTATAATCAGAAATATTTATTGTAGAACTGGGTGTTACAATAGTCTTAGATGTGTAACTAATGCAGAGGTTCTCTAATTCTTACCCGAAGGCGTACAATATTTGAAATGTCTACAGTAATTTTTTTAAAGAAATAATTTAAAAATCCACTATTATAAAATTATTCAAAGTTGTAAATAGAAGTCATAATTTTATCCTATACTGTAGCTCTACAAGACGTCATTCAATAAATAAGAAATTTATACCTTTTTGTCATATGCATAAAATAAAATTTTAATCTGTAAATACCGAATCCCCTTTGAAATAATTAAATTTACAACAGTGTTCCACGGGAGTGTCACCATTCGTCAGCGATACTTATAAACAGACGCCCACTGGGCTAGGGCCACTACACTACACGCTCAGCAATATTTATAGATAAACTAATAAACTGGACTCATCCCACGAGAGTTTGTTTATAAATAAAGATCCGTCGCGCTGCGCTGCCCGCACTAGGAACACTGATTTACAAAACAATTGGAAAGGGTACACTAATAAAACATTATTAGAAAAACTAGAATATCGCATTCTAATTTTCTTACTTGAAATCGTGAATATTAAGGAGATAATTTCAAAATTGTCGCTGAAAAATTAAAATTCATAATACTATGGAGTACCTGCAACTCTTTGTACAGTGCTGCCAGAGGCGAGTAGCCCGCGTACTAAAAACACGGTCTAAGTCACTAAACGATCGCTGTATTCTGCTCGAATCTTTTCAAATTGGTATTGCAAAGCAAAGGGCTGAAATTGAACAACGATTATTTTGGGGATTCGAAACGTCGAAACTCGAAATACCCAGACGTGGTATCTAATCGATTATTCAGTCAAAATGTGTCATTTTAATGTAAAATAACGAAATTATTGGAGGTAAAAACACAAGTAGGATATTATCAAATTTTTTGGTGTGTTGAGTGTTTGTTGCGTTATTTCTTTATAAAGAGTATTTATTTGATCATATTTGCGGAAATATTCTTCTTTACTTCAGAACTAATCCTGTATTAATTATGTGCCTTCAGTCGCGCTGTAAGTGGTACATCCCATATTTAAATCAACGTCTATAATAATCGTTTTTGCGTCTGGCAACTATTAGCTCGTAAAATATTCCGATCAACTATTTCACTCGGTATACACAGCTAGAAGAACAAATCTCGATAAAAAAAACTCCTTAGCTTGAGCACTATAGATCAAACACTAGCTTGGAATGTGGAAAGAATGTGTCTGAATTATTATTCTAAGAAAAAGAGTCTTTACAGACGGACAGACGGACGGGTGATGCTCAAAGCGTTCCTTTTTTCTTTTTAAAAACCAATCACCATGATCGAATCGGTGGCCGCATAAATGTGTAGACTAACTACTACACAATAATACTAAAACCCGAAACCGAATCGAGAAAGTTCAATCTAGTTTGGCAAGTCCGTCAAAACTGTAACCACAAACGTACATGTGGCGCCGGCGCATTCACCGGATGAAAGTGAGCTGCAAAACACGGAACCTGTATTCTTATTGCCATATTAAACGATGTGCTTTTCTCTTTGTAGAAAGGTAATAGTTGCTAGTTTTGTTGTTACGTAATCCGGATCGTTACATTATTTTAATACGAAAACATTTATAGCCACAACAGAAATAGAAATAGCAATAATTACATCAACAGATATAAAAACATGATCATGAGAACTTCAGACAAAAAGTTAAACAATCTACAAAAACTTTAATCAAATAAACAACAACTAGTTATTTCAAAACAAAAAAAATGACTGGATCATCTGCATCAGACACATTACGCTTAGTCCTCAAGGAGACTTCATCACCATCACCAGCCAGGAAACTTCCACATAGGCCTCCTCCAAGGTATACGCCTCATTGACCGGTCCCGAGCCACATGCATCCAGCGACTCCCAGTGATCTGAACTAGGTCGTCCCTCAAAAACCCTTACTCCCTATGGGTGATCCGTTCTCGCGTGCGATGCGACCTGCCCATTGCTACTTCAGTTCACTGACTGGTCGAGCGATATCGGTGACCTTAGTTCGTCTACGAATTTGCACATTCCGGATTTTATCACGTAGAGAAATTCCGATCATAGCTCAGTCTAGAGCTCTTCAATGAGACTTCATTTATTGAAATCCATCTGGTTTGAATCCATTTGGGACATGTGAGGGTGTAAAGAAATCATACAAAAATGCGACAAAGTATTTCGGGATGTCAAGGTACAGGACTGTTAATAAGAAGTTCGCCCAGATATGACCTACGAAGCTGAATGAGCCATTAAAAACCGGCCAAGTGCGAGTCCGACTAGCGCACGAAGGGATCCGAACCATTTTCTATAAAAACGGCAAAAAATCATGTCTGTTGTACGGAAGTCCATCTTGAATATTTGTTTTATTTAAATTTAATTAATTATTTATTTTTAAAGTGACTATATAACTAAATATTCGAAGAATATTTCAATTGACTACCTGTTGCCGTTATCAATATCGAGCAAAAACAAGAAAAAGAATCACGTTTTTTGTATGCCCCCCTTAAATATTTATTTATACTGGTTTTTAGTATTTGGTGTTATAGCGGCAACAGAAATGCATCATCTGTGAAAATTTCAACTGTCTTACTATCACGGTTCGTGAGATACAGCCAGCTGACAGACGGACAGCGGAGTCTTAGTGATAGTGCCGACCCTGTTGTTACGCTACGGGTACGGAACCCTAAATTCAGGCCAAGAGCGAGTTGGACTCGCGCTCCAAGAGTTAGGAACCATAGAAAGAAAGGTACATGTATTACTTCGATATAAGGTTCATTATCCCGAACGCATAACAAAATTTGTTTTTTCAATGTGTTTTTATGATTTCTCAAAAGCAGGGAAATTTACAGTGATTTTACACAATTTTTTTTTGCTTTTTGTTTTTGAGAAACCCCTGTATTATGATAGCTGACTCATATAGGGTTGTGCCGGAGTTTTCGCATTACACGTGTTAGGTGACTTCTTTGACAGACAAATGACAATACATTTTCTATTAGGAAACAGCAATGAGTCACGACCAAAATGTCACTCTTTCTGGATTTGCTTAGTGAAGGGCTTTTTATTCTAAGGTAGAAACCACACCACATTGCTAGCGCATAGTTAATTCTATACATTTTTCCATTTAAGTCGCTAACGTCATACGAACCATCATAGCTAGTTAACTCTATGTTTATGTTTACATAACTCTTATTATACCGGAGTGGTTTCTGCGGTTTTCCGTGTTCTTTTTTAAATATTTTTTTTAGACACACAAGTGTTTATAGTTGATTAGGAGTAATAAAAAATTGTCTATCATAAGTGTAGTTTCGTCTGTTCGTCGCAGACAACTCTTAGACGAATCTTCATTAGGATTTGAAAAAATTAAGTACACAATTAAAAGTAAAGCAGTAGTTGCTCAGTCGGGTAGAGTGTCAGTCCTTGAACAATCGCGGTCTGGGTTCAATCCTGAATCGTACCAATGAATTTGGAATTTATGTACGAGTGATTCAAAATCATTACCATTGGGTTTTCGGTGAAGGAAAACATCGTGAGGGAACCTGCACACTCCTGAGAAGAAATTCAAAGGTGTGTGTGAAGTCTACCAATCGGCACTGGTCCCGCGTGGTGTACTATGACTATGTCCCATACACTCTCTGTAGGAGAGTAGGACTGAGCCCCTGCAGTAGGGACATACATAGTCTATTGATGATGATGATGAAGTACACAATTAAGTTTGCGTGATTCCGGAGGCTTCGAGTTAATGAGACACATGTTACAACCGTAATGTTACCTTTTTGGTATCAACACAGGGAACAGCAGTTTCCATAACAACTTAAAGTCTCACTTCAATTATCAAGCTCCCGGACAAGCATGCAGATTACGAGTGTAATTTCGATACATAAATTTATCGATCTCGGGGAAAAACAAAGCGAAAACAAACATTTCCGGAAAAATACGTCGCTAAACTGAGCTACCAATAAAATTGCGATACTGAAATTCATCGATCGCGGAAAATGCGTCTCAAGGAAAATGCTACATGGAAAAAATTCGCGGAACCAAGCTACAAACAAACTTATGGCAATGGGCAATCCACACGGAAATTTCGTTTGACGACACAATCTTTGAAGCTCTGAGGTAAGGTGAATAGCACTTTTCTTTTCCGTCCAGTAGAAAAAAGATCACCCAATGGTGACGACGTGATCGACAATGGGACACGTTGGCATAAAAGATCCCTCTTAACTCTTGATTCCAAGATTAATCCGTTAGATAGCAGCCATTGCAACTTATAAGGGTTGCCATCTGACAAATTGAGGCTGGGAGTGCTTTTCCTGAGGGTTCAATTTGTGAAGCGCACTTTTCTAAATTATCTCCGAGCGGGGCTTACATCAATCCGGAAACGCCTCAAGGTGGGATGCTGGGGAATCACTGGTTGCGGGAATTAATCTAGCAGGAACATCGTAAAATACTGTGAAGCCGAGATGAGAAATAACGATGACGGCCGATGAGACAGATATGTACGCAAGTAATTACAGTTCAACTGAATTGGGACAGATGTTGCCTGTATTATTAATCCTGGGAGTATTATATTCTATATAGATATATAACTTCATAGTTCGTGGAGGCAAACTGGAAGTAGAACCATTTTATGTTGTAAAGTACCCCTACGTTAATGACAATAAAGCCGTTGGAAAGGCCTCGAATCAAGAAGCGCTGGCTCTGCAACTTTTCTTATCGGGACAAAATAGTGATGATTGGTGGCAGGCTTAATTAATATGGCGGTAGCTAGCCAGGCGGATAGAAAATGCCCTACCACCAACCAAACCGAGTACCCTCACTGGAAATTGAACACAGGACCCCGGGATTGGGTGTAGATCTTTTTTTGCGAAGAGGAAATCTTTCAAAGATATTCGGCGTTCCGGGAAGAAACGACCAATTATGATGGATTTCCACCAGCAAACACCTGCAATGTCCCTCTCTCGTAGCAGCCCCATCCGTCCTCTATGCATAATTCATATCACTTATCATTCTCCTTCTGGTAACCACCACAGCCAGCCAAACTCTACCCAAACCCCCTATAAAGTTGTAGCCCTACTCCAAGGAAACGGTTAAAACTTCCATAGCAACTTCTTCCAACCATTATTAATACTGATTTGGGCAAATCGATTTGGCAGGTTGTTTCCGAATGATTGACAATGATTCTGTAACGCATTGTACCGCACGATACGACCGTTAGAGTATCACATTTATTTCATAATATAACTTTGTTGGTTGTCAGCAACATTTGGCAAGTCATACACTCTTGCCCACTTTCGATTTCAAGCGAACACTCCAGAAGTTAGAACAGTGACTTAAAGAACTATAGACACACGTTAATCTGGTTGTCAATTTTCTGAGAATCAAATGATCGTACTGTAACCTTATGTTTCGATTCCAACATCTATCATTTACCAGATCTACCACAAGGACTCTAATTCTATTTCCGATTAGAAAGAAATCAGAGCCTATTAGCCGTGTGGCCAGTAAAATTCGTCTAAATACTGGTTCAGTACTTGTTTCGTCCAACGTTTTTTGATCGGGCCAACGGACTCGCGTGGTGGACTGTGGCCCATACACTCTTTGTAAAAGAGTAGGCCTGAGCCCCTGCAGTAGGGGCTTTTGTGGATTATTATGATGACTCTTTCTATTTGACAGTTATTTTCATAGCAGACATAATGCGTCGCGGCGCCCTTTCATCACATACGTCTCTGTCGATTTAAGTAAAGTTGCAAGTTTATTTTTCAAGTGATCTGTCTGAAACGTTTGAAAACCCGATTCACGCATAAATAACGCACCATTTTCGGCAACACTTGACCTCATTCTAAGGATATTAAGAACGATGTTACGCGTTGGTCTAGTTTAGAAGATGCCCGTTCACTATGATTTACCGTACCGCAACTGCCGTGTCTATTGTTTGCATATAAGTCAATGGTTCGGACTATTGAGCTGAAGGGCCTCTTTAAACACTGGAAGGCGTAAAAACGGACAATATTTAGCCGCCATTTTTATTTATTTGTTTAATTAAGTGGTGTGATGTCACACGCTCGTTCGTATCACGCTTTTGTACGTGGATTTCACTTCGTAATTGACTGATCGAAGGCTGCGTTGCGCTTGCGACATCCAGTGGAAATAAGTAATTCTCGATCATTTTAAAATTAATATTTATTATTCAACTCGATCGTATCGTGCATCGGTGGCTGGTTTATCAAAGATAATATTTATCATCAATAACAATTATATATTTTTAAACGTCAACAAATCTGAGTTTCTGTTAAAAGTATGATCATTTGGAGTTTTCTGGGTCATGGCACCGCCTTAATACGTGATCTGTTATTATAAGAACAAATTGTCAGTTTGTTCTTCTTTCACGCAGCCACAGATCAAACGGATTAAACGCGGTTCTTGGAATAGTGTATGTCTTAGGCTTATTTTTATCCCATTAAAGTGCTATCTCTGGGTTAATTTATGAAGCCTTCGCAAACGAAGCCGTGGTCGAAATATAGTTAAAATCATTATTATGACCAAACAGCAAGATAAAAATGGCAAAGGAACCTAGCAAACTGAGAATAGTTACCCAGGCCGTGTTTCAATTAACACGTACGAAGGAACCAGGTAAGACATCCGTTTGTTACACACGGTGCACACAACAAAAGTACACCAGAGGTCAGACACTCAGCCGACAATATGCAACGCACGTCAGTGTCAGTTCCACGTGTGTGTATTTTTGTTGACCTCATACATTTTTAGACGAGGTGGGATAACCGTATTCTTAAAAAACATTATTGAGTCCTCAAATTTTAAGTCCTTTAAGATTTGTTATGTTGGTACACTGGCAAGTGCAAATAACCTTGGATTGGTCTTTATATCGAATCATTGGCTACCTTGAATTAGATACACTTTGAAAATTAGTCACGTACTCAGATAAACGATTGTTTGAAGATTGCAAACTTAGCCGGGGCTTTGAATGCGATTTCAGAAAGAAAAAAATGATATTCAATCCTGTTACCCCACGTCCCAGTCTCGGGTCTTCTACTTTCTGACAATATGTAAGATAAAAGTAACCTATCATAGAGTACTTGAGTGGCGTCCGTGTACAGAGGAAATGTGTACCGGGCCGTCACCCTACTAGATGGACCGTCGACCTTGTAAAGGTCGTGGTGGGGATTACCACCATCGATTGTGTAGGCCACGTGTTGTTGAATGTGCACCCATCCTACTGGACATACAACTAAGGCCTATGTCTAATGGGATGGACACAACCTTCCTATTCTTTTCTCGCCCATTTGATGAATGAGATGATTGACATGAATTTCTACTCACGACGTATGTGTACGTTTTCTCGCTATGTGACCAAGAATAATATGAGAAAAATTAACGTATCGATATTTACCATTATGAAGAAAGCCTTTGCGACTTCCCCCTCTCCTCGCTCTGAAAAGATGAAGAAAAAACCATTTAAAAAAGTTAAAAGGCTTGAGCTTTACATCTACTCTAAAATGTTCAGCCAGAAAAGTATACTGCTGAATATAAACCTTCTCATATGTGCGTGTGATCTATTGTCGTGATCACCAGGCTTAGCAGGTTGATTGAAGATCGCAGTAAGATGTTACTGATACGATATGGAGATGGTGCTCCGTATTTTAGCTTGACTACATGAGCGCCAGTGGGGCTCTCATTCGTTCTCAGGTATTTATAACATAACATAAATAATTTGATTGCTGTAAAAGCTTGTTAACTTGTTTGTTTGTCCTTCCATCCCGTCGTAACTGAGGGTGATAATGACTTGATTTTTTGTGAAGGAATAGTTACAGGGCCGTAATATAGTATAGGCTACTTTCCATCCCGATCAGGCAAGTCGTTCCCGTGGGATACTTTCTGAAGGCCACGCTGTCGAAGTCGCGGGCAAAAACACTAATAATATATATCTTTGTCTATCAAAAATATCCCAATCATGGTATAATTTGTTCACATAAAACTAAACCGTAAATCCAGTACTAATCCATTACACACAGACGGTTCTCTTTGATTTTATAGCCAGTCTTTGACCGATACTAAACTAAATTTAACTTTTTTTAACCTACATACACTTTGGTTCAATGACACGGGTATTGAATTGGTAAAAAGCTTTTTGGTGAATCATAGTCGACCAACTTTGTAGATGGACGTTTTGCAATACATAATTGTGTTTTTTAGTTTCTTTTGCTCACACATTGTTTACAGAATAAAAAATATATTTAAGGGGGCTCCTATACAACAAACGTGATTTTTGGCTGTTTTTATAGAGAATGATGCAGAACCCTTCGTGCGCGATTCGGACTCGCATTTGGCCGGTTTTTTAAAAATAATGAATGTTCATAAACAAAAGCAACATATTTAATAAGACCAGAATAGAGTATGAAATGTTGTTTGTAAGTTTTGAAACATTTTTAGAAAGATATGTTAAAACTAAAATATTGATTGACGGTTAGGGATAAATTATTTAAATCCATAAGATGATACAAAGGCGGTTCATCGTAATAAGTCTTTGTTAAAAAATAACTCTTAATACAAGCTTTTTTTTGTTGACGGTACTTTATTCTTGCATTCGAATTTACTGAAAAGTACCCATCAAGACAAATCAAACGAGCTCGAACACGACAGGTTTATCGTGTCTAGTTTAGGAGTTCCTATGACCACCTTCGGTCTCCGTCATCAGATCAGCATTACTAAGCCAAAATTCAGTCCAACGGATACCAGCAAGAGGGCTTGCGCACGCAAAAGCCTCAAGCCAATAAGGCGCTGGCTCTGCTACCTTTCATACCGGAACACAACAGTGCTATTAACATTGCTGTTTGTCTGCGTATGTAACACAATGGTAGCTAGCCAGGCAGAAAGTGACATACCACCAACCAATCCTAATACCGATGGGGTATCTATCGAATCTGGGAATCGAACCCGTGACCTCCGGATAGTTTGTTAGCGGAGTGTGTCATCTGTAGGAATTTTCCTATTGGTTTATATTGCGCGCGCGGTGCGGTTGAGAGTAGCCCGTGTCGGATGCGTGCGCGCACGGGCGCACGGCGAAAGTGTGCAGGTTCAAGAGTGAAAGTGATGCCGCCGGAGCCGGTGACGCGGAAGTGCAGCTTTCATGTGCCGCCCTCAGCGATATGACGACACAAGCTACCACTAGTCGGTTGTGTAACAGCTATGTTGCTTTTGTTATTAAGAATTCCATGTCACAGGCAGGACACTTTAAACAAATGTCGTGATATTGGTTCCTATTCCCATACATGGAACGTATGATGTTTGTATACACCCGCTATATTACCCTCCCTATTGTGGGATAAGTCTGCCCAAGTTACATACTGACTTAGATAGAAGTTAGATTTATTTGTTGCGTTTACATTTATTTTATTTAAGTTAAGGTGTAATAAAGAGATTCAAACATACATTCACATTAAAAGTAATTACAAAACTGGTATTTTAATGTGTATTATTTATAATATGAACATAAATATTGCAACATATGTTCATATTTGGAATGATATTGTAATCTTTACATAAAGGTGCTCACTTGATGTAAATTTTATGATGTTCTTATCTGATTTTTTTATGTGTATTGTTCTTGCTCATTTTATGATGCAAGTGTGAACTTTAATACAATCACCATCTTTGTAAAGATAACATAACTCTACTAATAAAACAAAGTGTGAAAAGAGGATATGTATATATATAGAGCTAATTACAGCTATCTCTTAACTAAGACTCTGAGCTAAGCAGCAGACTGACAGATGGATGGAGTTAGTTAACACCACACACACTCCACGTACTTGTGTATTCCAGAGACAAGAATTCCGTGCGGAGAGACCTGGTTACCCATAACTCAGGCCTCGAGCTTAGTTTGGTAACCTAATAAATATTGGTAAAATATAAAAAATGTAACTAGATATATATGATGTTGTGGAGGTGGAGCATAAAAACCTATTTTATTTTATTAATAGTGGTTCCATGTTGAGGTTATTCGCTCGATAAAAGTTTCATACTAAATTTTTGCCATAATCATTTGAAATAGGAAAGCTGGCTTTGTGCAGTAATAATCTAAAAAATAGGACATCAGATTATAATGTCACGAAATGAGTATCATTAATTTTAAATAATATTTTTCAATTATTCTTCCAAATGCCACCTACGGACCATTAGCTGCATAACGGCTATTGTAACTAACAATAAAGTTGTAAGTTAATGTTATTCATTTGGCGACACTGTAATCCCATCTCCTATTTTTAGGTAATTACTTATCAAAGCCAGGTATTCAGTTTTAAAAGATTATTGCAACAGAAATTTAGTATAGAAGCATTTTGAGGGGATTCTTGTTAACCAGAAAATCCTAAAAAGTATATGGGAATAGCTTGACTTTAGAATAGGACCATCCCATGGGTGATTAAGGAAAAGAAACATGAGATGGACGACCTCACTGTGACCACCAATCAAATCGCCTCATGGGAAGTCAGACATAGCAAGCAAATTATAGCATTTTTTCCAGTCAAATCAATCATAGGTAAGACACATCATCAAAGAGGAAACGTCCCCACTACTTTATTTAATGACATATATAAACACAAATGCAGTGTCATTAATTAATTTATTTCAAACTCATTTAAAAAATTTAATTTATTGGTAAGTTTATCCCAAAGAATAGTCTCACTTCAGTCAATATATTAATAGCTATTTTTGGGGTTTGGCATACACAGCTCATGGCTTGTATGGTACATTTCAGAGAGATGCAGGACAAATCCCATATAATATGTTACAGTACCAAATGAATTTTGTCATCAGCCTAAGTAATCTTAAAATACATACAATTTTCAAACAAAATGTTATTAAAGTACCACTAAAATGCCTACTTCAACAGGTTTCCTCTTCAAGAAAATATCAATAGATTACAAATTCAAATCAAGTAGTCGGGCATTATGAATAACGGCTTCTTTAAGGTAATTAGCAACTCATTAAGGACAATATGATAGTGGCATAGCACCTTTACAAAATATTGTTTAAAATTCTTTGAGATGAGATACATTCCCTATACATATTTATAAATTTATTATTTTTAGAATTTAAATTTCTGAATAAGAAACAATAAGAAACAAACAATGAAGGAAATCCTTTCTAAAGATTTTGTTGTTCTAAAATCTGCAAATAATATTTTATTTCTAGAACCAGCAAAAAAAATATGTATAAAAAAATCCAGGACCAGCGCAATTGCAGCATATTAAGTGAGGTAAATGAATAACTTTAGATCAAAAAGGCAATAAATTCGGAACTTGAGAAAAACTACAACAGCAACTACTGCGTATTTATAGGACAGATCGTTATACCTGGCGAATATCCGCGTCGCAACGATTCAAGCCTCGAGCCAGCATGGCTCAGAGCACTATGGAACCGCAAACAAACATCCAGCGCCTCACAAACACAAGACGAGCGCAAACAAAGTTATCGAGACCCCACTACCAGCACATCACTTATATTCACACTTAAAACAAATAATCCGTTAGAATTTAAAGACCTCGCGATAAACAACACTTTTCACCTGTATTACACAAAAAATAGAACAATATTCACGAATTTATAGCACAATAAGTACACAAAACACCTCCGTAAAAACTACTTGCGAAACGATATGTCAATCTACGTCAAATTATCTCAACCACGGACATAATGTACACTATCTCTTTCTAAAAATTACATCAGATAACTATTATTATATTAATTAGAAGATATAATATTTACGAATTCTATTATTTTCGCGTATATTTCGTTAAAATAATTAGTGTGATATACAACAGACACACGACCGCCACGCGAATTTATCGAAAACTGGGAAAATATTGCCAACAATAAAAATAATCCACTGTCAGGTGACAGTTAGATGGTTGCCATAGTCGAAACGTAATTTACACTAAAAAAATAAAACTGACAGCATTATTTTAATAAATTCTAATAGCTGCGTTTTTAATATACCTTTAACATGCCTTTAATCTAAACGTTCTTTTAGGGTTAAAACGGGACGTTATTACTGAGACTTCGCTGTCCGTCCGTCAGCTGTATCTCGTGAACCGTGATAGAGAGTTGAAATTTTCACAGATGATGTATTTCTGTTGCCGCTATAACAACAAATACTAAAAACCAGTATAAATAAATATTTTAGGAGACTCCCATACAACAAACGTGATTTTTGAGACGTGCGATGTAACATACAACTAGCGCCATCTAGTGTCGTACTAGTCTACTACTGCTACTGTGCTGCTTTAGTTTTGCACTGAATTGATAACGAAAATCGAGGCGCAGTCTTTAGATTGGTTTTCTGTATGTTAAATATCCATATTATGTACGGAGCCCTTTGCGCGAGAGTCGAACTCGCACTTGGCCGATTTTTGTATATTTTGGTTTAGTTTATTTGTAGAAAAACATATAAAACGAAAGAAACAGGTAACACTTAACGTTGAAAACAAAAGTGGCGTCAATAAAATGGCATTTGACGCTGTCACTTAGTAAAAGAATTCTTTTGTATCAAAAAATAAATACAAAAATGTAATTCTATTATTTCTCTATACATGTTTAGATTATTACTTAATTTGTTAAATAGTGTACGAGTGCAGGCCGAATCTGAAACATCCTTTTTAAATAATGGAATGTAACTAGTTGGTATGTGACACATCTCCGCGCCTCCCCGCTCACCTCTCCGCGATCTTCCTGTCACCTCAGTGTGGTTCACACACCGTAGTGACGTCATCGACGTCAGGTCCAAACTTATAGTAAACGGTTAGTGTTAACCCATTTTGCAAAAAATTAGCACTTCATATTTTTTCCTACTTCTGGAGAAAATGCGGCTCCCCTGGCAACATTATTTGTGCTTGCACACACACATGTATCACGGAGCGTAAGTACGTTTTGATGACGTCATGCTTACGAACACATGTAATGTTTTAGGCTTCATGATCATTTCATTCAGTGTGCGAATGGGTGTATACGGGTGTGCAGGTGCAACTAGTCAAACTATGCTTATACTATTTATACGTTTTTCAATTTTGTAGGACAAATTGGCTTCTAACATTGACCATTGGATAGATAGGTGCAGTCTGTGTTGTACCCAAAAGTCACACTAGATAAATCAGTGGCATCCAGTGGGGACGCTCGACAGTTTGCTAGAAGATTACTTGCTCTAGCAGCTACAAGTTGTCTACGAGCGTACTGACTTCAGTCTGTGCTAGCTGATAAAAAAAACTTGGCGTTTACAGATATGTAACATCAGCATAGTCACGTAGAGTTTTTATTCTGAGATGTAATGTGTTGTTTTTAACACGCTTTTTTATTAGCTTCACCTGTATGTGAGTTTGTAATTCTCCTTCGCGCGCCTGCTGCCTTCCTCGGCCCTAGTAGCTGATTTTTTATGGCTCACTTTCCGGAATAAAACCGGTCGGTAAAGAAACTACCATCAAATAGTTGATAATCCATAGTAAATAAAAAATATAGTTTAAAAAAACTAAAAAACACGCTTTTAAAGAATATCGAACTAAAAAGTTTAAAATAATTTTTAAAATAAAATAAGCTTAAAACAATAAATACTAGTATTATTGTGAAAAAAGCGTTGGGCGCTCGATATACGAAAAATGTGGCACAAAGCGCCCACGCTTTTTTCACAATAATACTAGTATTTATTGTTCGTTCATTATTGTTTTAAGCTTATTTTAAAATTTTAAAAATTATTTTAAACTTTTTAGTTCTAAATTCTTTAAAAGCGTGTTTTTTAGTTTTTTTTAAACTATATTTATTCCCCTTTGGCTTTCTTCCCAAATGGCAGAGATGGTTAATGATTTTTGTGATTAGCCTATAAGCGATCGCAGTGAGATGTTGGTGACAGATATTCAAACCATTAAGTTATTACAATTATTATGTTAAAACTATTTGGACGTACCTATGTCGTATTTTTCATAATATCCTTTAATTATAAATATTTTTAGTAGAAATTAAGAAAATGTGTGGTGATTTACTGATGATGATAACTAGAGAAGCATCGTTATGTGTTGCTTCCGTCGATTTCCCATAGATGGCAGTGTTTGAATTATTTTACACTTGCTATGACTTGTACTCAGGCTATGATCCTATTTAAAAAATTGACAAAGCTTTAGAAAACATATTTATTTACGTTCATCATTAAGCTAAGTGCTAATATATTATTTTACCTTCATTGTTGAAGTTCAGCCTAAAATCCAAAAATGAAATAAAAAGGCGAAATTGCTTATTCACGAATTTAATGACGGGAATACGTCTAATTAGCGTCAGCCAAAAAGAGAACTGAAATAAGTAATTTTAAAAATTTGGCTTTTTTAATGCGTAGTTGAAGCCGTTAGTACACAATCGCTACAAACTGCTGTAAGAATGTGTTGGGAATCAAAGAGATTAATAAATATAAATCTCTTTGTTGTGAATGCTTACAGAATGCGAATTACGTAAAATCATTGAGGTAGCGGTATGACATTTCGCAGGTGTACCGCAGCGATGGTGTGATTTATAACGGCCTGCGAGCTAGAAATATATATTAAAACCTTTTTAAGTTAGCAGTTAAGATACCATACTTAAATTATACTTTATTGTATTACTAAATTATAAATACATATTCACATTTTTTCTATGACAACCTACCTAAAATGGGAACAAACGGTCAACGCTGATACATTACCAGAAATCTTTACAAACGGGCTAACATATCTCAAGTATTTATACATAACTCGTTCTCCACAGTGTAAATGTAGAACAAAACTGACTAAACGCACTGAACTACTTTCAAAGAGATCTGCTATCACTGACACGTTGTTGACATTGCCAGCATTTTTTTAACCTAAAATTAAGAATCAGTCTTTACATTTTATTTAACAGAAGTATACTTCCAGGTAAACTAAATGGTCCTACACGAGATTTAACATCTACAGCTCTCACAGCAAAGTAATATTTGTAGCCGGCCATGAATTGCGTCAGCGTGCAGGCCATTGGTAGTGGCAAAGCCTTGACATCGCCAATTTTCTTCCATAGCGACGTATTAGGCGGCTGTGAAGTTTCCTGATAGGCGTATAGTTGGTAACTGGCTATCTCTTCGTAACTGTCTTCTTGGTATCCTTCAATTTTCCAAGAAATAACTATTCCATTCTCGACCTTCGACAGTTTCAGGTCAGGCGCAGGAGGCAAAGCCTTCCAGTTAGGCGGTTGGTACTGCTTTAATGAGTCCGGCAAGGGCGCTGGATGTCGTCCTACTTGTGATCTTGGCATTCGAACTGTATTTTGCGATGGTATCCTTACCATCGGCGCTGGACCTCTCTGTCTTGGAACTGGAAACAATACAAGCAATTTTTATTTCAAGTTTTTAATTTTTAATAATAGGTATGTTCTCAAAATTTCACCGCAAATTTCACTAACCTGGTGTTGGAGGACTTTTCAACATGATTGCTTGGGGACGGATGTTCGCTTGTGGACCACTTATGGGGATATACACTTTTCTGGGACTATTCACACTGGTGCCTTGTCTAGGCGCTAGAAGATTCTGCGAAGGCACCAACCTCACTGGAGGTGCGGGAGAAGTTCGTGTGGCCAACTGTTTTGCAGGCGGTTCATCATCTGTCAAGTCAACTGTAACGGACTGCTGTCTATTGTGTGGCCTCTTCTCGGCAACTTTCTGTACTGGCGGCGAATTCCTTACTCCGTTAGGCAACGAATTTCCAGCCTTTCCTGTGTTGCTTACGGTAGAAGTTTGAGGGACATTCGCTTTCGTATTGTTCTGAGCTGGAACAAGTCGAGGAACAGGTATGTTTTGCTGTGTGTTTGCAGATTTTTGAGATTTTTGATTAGGGGCAATTTTTGGTGATCTACTGTTTGTGTTGCTGGCAACGGCGTTAGAATTTTGTTGTTGGTTGTTTTTTCTACGAGTATTTTTATCAGTCATCAATACTTGCATACCAACTGATCTAGTAATCTTCAACGGTGCTATAGGAGCATCTTTAACCTTTTTTTGTTCCTCCTGTACAGATTTCAGAACAAGTTGTAAATCTCTATTCTGCTTTGTGAGCATCATAACCTTCTTTTTATGGTCGTCAACACTTTGTGCCAAAGTTTTCAACTTTGTCTTCATT
Source organism: Carcina quercana (assembly GCA_910589575.2). Classification (NCBI taxonomy): domain Eukaryota; kingdom Metazoa; phylum Arthropoda; class Insecta; order Lepidoptera; family Depressariidae; genus Carcina; species Carcina quercana. The sequence goes on from OU342435.1 coordinate 13,924,810, forward strand.
TCGTTTAAATTACTTCGGTCAATGATGCCTTCAACAATCTTTGTCAGGCAAAATTCTTCTATATCATTTCGCGTCATATCAGCTAAGTTCCTTCTATAGGATTTGAAGAAATCGTGCGGGACTAGTGGTTTTGGCTTCTCGACTTTCTTTTCCTGTGTTGTGACTTGATCAACGTTTTCAGGTTTCGTAGTAATCGTTTTCTTAGCTTCAATCTCAATGTCTTGATTGTCTGGAAAGATAAAAAATATAAGCGTTCTGTATCTCTGTTAGACTGGTACAGTTTTATAACAAGGACAGGAATGCTAAAACTTTACCTTTTTCTTCAACGGGAACTGAAGTCGGCTCCTTAACTGTTTCGCATTGCTGGGAACTGTCTACGTTGTCCGTATGGGCACCAACTAATTTATCAAATTCAGAACCCGCGTCAAAAGCTACAACTCTCTTATCTTTATTGACATTTGAGTCTTCAATTAGCATGATGTCATCATCGTCTTCAATATTTATACATTTACCTAATGATGTTGTAGATTCTTTTACAACGCGTTTCTGAGGCTCTTCTTTCTTACGTGGTTCGTCATCATCATCTGATAAAATATCTAATGTGTTAGATAGTCTACTGACAGCAGGAGCCTGGTTTTCCAATCTTTTGTTCACCACAGCATCGTCTGACTGATCGCCTGTTTTCGATGTTTCTTGCGTTATTGCGTCACTGACTTCTTTAACTTCGTCTAAATCTACTATATCATTGCCAGAATCAAACAAAGCGTTGTTATTTTTACCTTCATCTACAGATGTGTTAATAGCCCTTGACTCATCATTTTCCGGTACACTTTGAACCATGTTTTGAGATCTGTTTTCTTCAGTCAAGTCAGTACAATCCATTTTTTCATTTTCTTCTTCATTAACTTTATTGCATTTTACATCTGCTGCCTTTTCCAGGTTAATATTTTTTTCCTTTTGACCGTCGAAGTCTTTTTTGACATTTTCGTCGCAATCCATAGGTTCCGAAGAGTCCTCCTCAGTTTTTATAAGTGTGTCTAGTTGTACAATATTTTCATTTTCCGTCATCCCTGTATTAGACTCCATAGTCACACTACACTTGTCAAGATCTTGATTTCCGGTGTCAGTGTTGGTTGAATCAGATTCCGTGTTCACATCACCCTCAATTGATTCCACTTTAAAATTTCTTGGAGAAGCTTCAGAAAGCCCATTTATGCCCTCTTCATAAATTTCTGTAATGTCTTCTGGCTCAGTCTTTACTCTGTCATTTCTATGGACATCATTATTTGCTATATTTTCTGCTTTATCCGAATCGTCCGAGCTAAGTATTACTTTATCCGATTTGTTTATAGAATCTGACTGGATGTCCATATCATCACTATGTAATTCTGTCTTTATGCTAACACTTTGTTCATTTACATTCAGTTCAACATTCTCAAAGGGTTTATTTAAATCTTCTTGGTCGATCTTAGGCAAATTATTTTTATCTATTGCTGAATCTTTTTCTTTAGTCTCACAAATTGTATTTATTAGATTACTCTCTTCACTAGCGCCAACATGCACAGAGTCCCCTTGATAATATTTTTCATTACTCTCACGTATTGTATTTATACCATCATTCTCCTCAATAGCGTCAGCATCCGTAGAGCTGTCTATGGAATTTTCTTGTTTAATTTCGACAATTTCTTCTGAGTAATTCTGTTTTTCAATAACACTATCATTATGCGATTCCGCTAGTTTCTCAGTATTTTCAGCTTCATTATTTTCCTCAACAGATGCATCAGCAGTTGTAAAGTCAGTGTTAACAGCACCATTCTCGGGTAAAGCAGCTTTTTGTTCATCACAATCATTTTCTAGACATTCATCCGTAACAGACTCTTGTTCTTCAGTATTCTTACCGTCTTCCGTAATATTTTTCTCATTTTCTTCAATTCTAGGACTGTCATTCGACATGACTTCTTCTACTGCCTGTTCGTTACTGGTTTTCGTATCAGTATCATGATTTGTAATATCCGCTTTATCCCCAATAGAAACATCTTCATCGAGTTGTTGAATGTCTCCGTTCGAAATATGTTTCTCAAAAGGAATTTCCTCTAGAGTCGACATTTTCTCCTTTATGTCTACGTTGGTATTGTTTTCGTACATTAATTGCATCGTATAACATTTACTATTTCATTTCACCGGAGTCCACTTTCTCCTGAAATAATAAGATAACTCATGTTATTGCTGTGCTTCATCAAACACTCGACTAAATAAACAAAATATAGTATGGTGTCAGCCTTCAACGGCAAGCAAGTTTCTATCATACTGCATTGTCATTACCAACCACACACAAAACAAAAATATCTTTTAGGCGTTAGTCTGTCCGTCTGTCACCAGGCTGTATCTAATGAACCGTGATAGTTATACACTTGAAATTTTCAAAGATGATTGTAGTTCTGTTGCCTCTATAACAAAAAATAGTAAAAAACAGAATAAATAAGGGGACTCCCATACAACAAACGTGATTTTTTGCTTGTTTTTGCTTGATGTTGATAACGGCAACTGGTAGACGCTTGAGATATTCACAAAATATTTAGTTATATGCTAACTTTAAAAATAAAACAAATATTTAAGTGTATGGGATACAGCAGACATGATTTTTGCCGTTTTTATAGATAATGGTACGTAACCATTCGTGCGAGAGTCCGACCTATTTTAGGTGTTTTTTTTTTCTTCAAAGTTTCATACTAAAACAGATGTTTGAACACTTGTACATTATTAAAAAATTCAGGAATAATTTTTTGTTAATGTATAGCTGCCTCTCTGTAGTAATTCTGTAAAAATACATCGTATCGAATTAAAATGTCACGAAATGAGTATCATTAAAAATAGTGAATCACAATTTTCATTTTAAAAACCTTTTTGCGATTATTTATAAAAGCGCCATCTATGATCCATCCATTAGCTGCGTAACTGCTATTGTAGCTAACTATAAAGTTGCACATTAATGATACTGATTTCGCAACACTATAATTTTCCTCTCCTATTTTTAGGTAATTACTTATCAAAGCTAGCTATTTTATTTTAAAAGATAATGGCAAAAGAAATTTAATGTGGAAGCATTAGGAGAGAGATAACAACAATGACATGTCAATGTATATCATAGATCATACATCAAGCAAAACAAAACATTGCAAATAATAGAACGAAATACACAGTGATACTAAATCTGTTTCTAAACCTAAAGCCCCGAAAAAAATCGTGAGATTTTGTATTATAGGAACCATCAAGATTCTTTATCAAAATATGTTCACAAACAATTGATTACAGCGCCATCTAGCCGTACGACTTTATTTTACTATCTTCTCAAGCGTACATGAAGTTGATGAAAATCATAGAAACACAACACTGCATTGATTAATGGTCGAACATTGACAAAATCTATCAATTAACAATACGAGTATACCGAACCTCATTACGGATTTAGACTTATTTAGTAGACTATTTTGTAACGATGGCATCAACATTAATTATTAGTAATTTTATACAAAATACAGTTATACTAGATTTTCCATCCAAGACCATGTTAAGGTTATTCGCATGATAATTAAATACTAAATTTATTGAAGAAACATGATAGATTGGATTGTAATGTAAATCATTATCATACAATTTAATAACGTGTATCACAATTTTCATTTTTACTACTAATTACTTAGGTCAGCTATTCTATTTTAAAAGAAAGAAAAGAATCTGATTTTACGTTATCCCTCTCCTAATGCTTCCATACTAAATTTCTGTTGCCATAATCTTTATAAATAGTTTAGCTGGCTTTGATAAGTAATTACCTAAAAAATAGGAGATGAAATTATAGTGTTGCCAAACAAATATCTTTAGTTTACAACTTTATAGTCAGCTACAATAGCAGTTACGCAGCTAATGGTTCACAGATGACGCTTTGAACGATAATCGAAAAAAGTGTTTAAATTGAAAATTGTGATTCACTGTCTAGTTGACTGTTAATGATACTCATTTCGCGACATTACAATCTGATGTCCTATTTTTAGATAGTTATTCAAGAGATCCAGCAATTATATTTTAAAATGTTATGGCAACATAAATTTCGTATGAAACTTAGGTGTACGATGAGCGAAGTTTAGCGAACTCATAATCGCATCAAGGAAACTCGGAGATTCTCCAAGAATGCAACCATACAAACAATTTAAAAAAAAACCGGTGTCTTACTTTTAAATCATTACTGCAAAAAGCCAGCTCTCATATTTCATAAAATTATGGTATTGGATTGTTTGACAACGTACAATTATAAAATGAAAAGTCGAATTTCCCGAAGATAGCCCCTTGTTTACGTTTAGCTGTCACTGTTGTTAATTGCGTTGCCGAAAGGTTTCCAAAAACATTTCCAAGAAATTCCATGGCAATCCGCACAACGACTGCTTACACTTTGCATCCCCATTGTTGTTTGCTCCAAAGATGTTTGTGTCTGCCATATTGTGTCGACGCTGCGTTATTATATAGTAAAGAGTAACAGTCTTACCACAAAAAATATTTTAACTCATCAGTTAAATACCACTTTAGTTAGACAGTATTAAAAAGATAATCACTGCATAGTCACACATACACTTCTTTTACACATATATTTAATGCCTTACATACTATATAGGGCTTTTCTGAAAACCAGCGCTATGGCTACTGCCATAGCAGATGCTGAGATTAGTTTCTGTTTCTGTTTTCTGTTTCATAGACAATTGTTTAATTTTGTTTACCACAAAACCATATCCAACGTTTGTTTACTTAGGCACGATTTATCTTGACGTATCTTTATTTTATGTTGACACCTCTAGAAAACGTTTCATTGAAAGCATTTTTTTAAATTTAACATAATTTTTATTTATCAAATTGATTTGATTCAGTAATTTCTACATTATAAAAATATACGAAATATATACTTTATGTAATATATAAACGCACGCTTGCTTTTGTTGCCGTACATTTGGTGGATTGACAATGCTAATTTTTTTTAAATAAACAATTTTATACATCCAATGGAACGTGATTTTCACTGACATGAGGTCAGTGTCAGGTGTCAGGTTAATTTTATTCTCTCAATCGAATCTGTGAATCGAATATTAAAATTGAGCTATAGTTTATGCTATCGTGAGGAATATCGTCCTTAATTATATCAACGATTATTCGTCTCGAGTCATGCGTGGTTTCGTGTGGACGTGACTACGTTTATTTTATTATAAGCGTGGCGCTAGCCGCTGCGACGTCAGCGTCATGGGCGAGGAAAAACTCGTGGCGAACTCCTCGTGTTCCTGCAACAGAAGCTGGATGTGATGGACGAAGTCAGAGCGTTGCAGATATGTAAGTCAAGCTTCAGCGAGGCTGACATAGCTGCGGTGAGGAAGCTGCAGTACGCGGCTCTCAATAAGAGCGACCAGATGATGTCACACAGACGTGAAGGGACACCGAAGAGCCTGCAGGATATCATCACTGTGCTTAAAGAGACCGATCCTGACGACGTGCCTACGTTTGTAGCGAAGGAGTTGCACAAGCTGCCTCCCGTCACCGTGACCATGTCGACGTCACCAGCCTCCTCAGCCTCCAGTGAAACAGCTTGCTGCTGGACACAAAGAAGCTGAATCACCGCGACGTGATTTTGCTTCAGTGGTTTTCGTCGCTAACAAACGAACTGTTCAAGCCCAGCAGCCGGTGTTACCGAAGGCGCAGACGACCACGAGCCAGCAGCGGACGCGCGTCCGATTTGATGACACGGACGAGGATGTATTTCAGAAAGTCAAGACGAAAAAGGCGTACCGTAAACGAGTGACTCGGAACCGCTGCGGAACCGCACCCACAGGGCCCAACTACCTGCTGCGCGCTGAAGTTCCAACCACGGCCACGTATCTGTCACGCCTACATTTCATCACCACCATGCAGGACGTCACAGAATATATATAGCAGAGGTCCAACTACACCGTGAGGATGGCGCAGCTGGAGTCACGCCACGGTACATCATTCAAGTCGTTCGTGGTTCGAGTCCCGACCTGCAAGCTGACCCGTCGCTTCAGAGGAAAGATAGCGACCAACACCACCAGAGCGGCACCAACGTGCCATAGTAAATAAGTGTGCAGAATATTTTTGTAGTGTGTAGTAGTTTAACTTAATGTATTTTATTGTATTGTATATATACTTATGGGTCATTGTTACCTGAAATAAATGAATAATAATAATAATTTCCCCGAAAGTTTTACTAAATCTGTAGCGTTTTCGAAAGTTGCGCTCGTTGTAATGTTCAAATGTATTTATTCGCACTGTTAAAACGGTCACGATAGTTGTCCATTAATTCCACGTCTTCAAAATCATTAAAATCAACAAAGTCTACGAAATCTATTGCGAATTCCGGCAGAGAATGTTATGACAGGCTACAATTAAAATTAAAGTTTTATGTTAATAGGCTATGTTGGTAAGACCACGTGGCCGCGTTCAAGGTTGCATTGTTTTGTAGCTGTCCCTCTCCGAGCCCTATCCTACCCGAGCGCGTACGGTGAGACAGCATACACTACGCGAAGTTATCAACCCGTTATTTGGATGTTTCGTAGTCCAGTGATCATTTGAAGTATACAGTATATTATGTAGCCATTTTTTCAATACAGTATATTAATAAAATTTCAGATGTCGGTGGTTTTTCCAAATTGTTCTAAATTGATTCAGACTCTTGTAAAACAGGTTCAAAGTTGGGGCTTTTTATTACCGAAAAATACAATACTTTGACGCCCTGTAACTCTGGAAGTATGTATTTAAACGAAAATCTGACTCACCACCGACACAGATATTTGTTTCTAGATTGTGCCTTGAAAATTTCATAGATTTTCATAGCTTAATACTCAAAATATGACTGGACTACGTTTGTATGGGCGCTTTGACAACAGCATACCCTCTTTTAAGCAGTGTCTAAGCTGACATCGGCTAAACATGCATTTGTGGTAACATTTTTTCAAAACGTGTGTCTAAAGCTTGTTTATCTTTTTTGTGGTAAGACTGTAAATATCCACTTATGTGGATATGTTTTACAATAGTTTTAAATAATTATTCAACAGGCAAGAACAAAAGAACTGCTGTGTAAATCTATGTGCATCGCTCGGTGACAAGTGACAGGTACGCAATATGTAAACACATGTATTTGCCACTGAGCAAATATTTCTGCAAACATTGCCGCCCCTTTGGTGTCTGCACGAAAAACCGTCAAGTTTTGGAACTCAGGCATTGGCAACAGCATCTCGGGGTTGTAGCTACGGCGCAGGCAACTACGCACAAACTACGCATTTATACATTTGACATTGCTCATTGCGTTTCCGACTACCCATTCCATTCCGATAAATGTGCAAAATGTAAACGAAACACAATATTTAAGGAAGCCTTTCGATTCCTTGACCCCAAAACTCCCTATTCTGTGTATATCATCAAATTGTGGCCGAACCTCGCTGGTAGAGAACGAAATTGTATGATTTTTTTGACTTCTGACACCTGAATGAAAAGTCACATTTTCTCGAAGACGAGACCTTCACCAATCGATTCATTTGCATCAGAATATGCAGCCAATCGAGGTAAGGAGCTGGTCTGCTGTGTTGTGACAATTACGTCACTCACAAAAATTCTAGACAATTTTGTGTGGCAAAACCATAGACATATATATTTTCATAACTGAGGATGCTTGACCTCAAAACTACATAATCTGAGAATTTCAACGAAATTAATACAGGGATTCTACAAAACAAGCAAGAAATCCTCGATTTCTGTTCAATCGTAGCTATTGCAAGATTGCGTGCTAAGCTTGGGAGTCTAGATTCTAACAATGACGGCCCAAAATCCAGTCTGACTATTGGTAACCTAACCTAGAGTTTAGAACTAAGATAAAATCAACTAAATCAGAACCGAAGTTATTTGGGGAAAAAAAATGAACCACTTTATATTTTAGCCTATTTTATTTATATATATACGTAAGAATGTTCAAATCCCCGCCGTAGTGACGTATTTGTTATTAAATCTCAACAGATAACACCCATATTAGTTACTTTTTAATTGATTTTTAAACTGTAAATAAAATAGGTTAGGTTATGAAAATAAGTTTTTTTTAATAAAAAAAAATCTCTAAAATTGAGGCGATAGATCGCAAAAAGCAAAAATAAAATAATTTATATATATTTGTATATGTGAATCAAGCTATAATAGTAATACGACGAAAAATATAATTTACTGACAATATAAAGAACATTTCACGTACAAAGTTACAAACAAAATGGACGAGTCCAAACATACAGACAACAAATTCAAGATGGCGGTCGGCAAGTTGGTTTGTTGCGCAGAATACCGGAATAAATTAAATTCCCCACTGGTTTCGAGCTGCACGATGATCGCCAAGAGCGTCGAGGTCGAAGTACGCAAAGCTAGCTGTCGTACTCGACCGAAGCATGACCGCTTTGTAGCGAGAGAGACAGACAGAGATTCTGAGCGTCGGCCGCGTAGAACGGATCAGGTGAAGGTACAGAGTATTTCGAGGGGCTATTGAACGAGAATCCAGGCGAATAGCTGTTCGGACGCTCGCTTTGACAGAAGTAGGTCATAAATACAAGCTCCACTCAAGTCAAGAGTTTAAATAAGTTGTCATTTTTGAATACTTAACATTTTTTGCCTTAACAGATCAGGTTATCGGCTGAAACGAAACTATCAGAAAAATTCGGATATTTAATACACTATAAAAGTTTAAATAAATTTAAAATAACTAAAAAATTCCAACTTTTTCAATTAGAAAAAAATCGAAACAAGACTTTTTCCTTTAAAAATTTATATTCAAAATACACAAAAATTCAGAATAATCAAAAGAATAAAAATAAATAATAAGACATCACGTCAAAAAAGTAGCAAAAATTGACAAATTAATAATAATCCAAACAACATCGAAAACGAACAACTCTAAATGAGTCAATATATAGAAAAAGTAATAATTAAATGCTACTATTCATTCTAAATTCGAATAATAAATAATAATAGAAATACAAGCGCTTAAAATATAACAACTATACAAAAACAAATCGTCCATACCCAAATGATACATACCTACGATGACGTCACATAGGAGAACTCAGAAGAAGAACGCAGAAGATTACAATTGCACGAAACGTGTGTTCCGTAGCACGGTAATAATAACACTGACAGTAAGCAGAAAGAGAGAGAAGAAAATGGCCGCCACAAACATGGCGGACGGAGCGATATCTAGAATACAGATTTCGAACACAGAGTAAGCTGTATTCGAGAGGCAAGTGCCAACGGTGACGCGCCGCCACAAAAATAACCGATAAGGCAGGCAAGAGCAGGACGAGAATAGTGTTGCAGTTACGTCGGAAAGAGCAAATAAATGTGGGTTCACAACATATGTCGGGCGCAGTCTCTGCCGTGTTAATTACTCTGACTGAATAATACTAATCAAGTATGGAGTCATGTTTTGTTGGCGCAGCAGAGTTCTTCTGCGTTCTACTTCTGTATCACGCTTAGGACGTGGTTAGTCGTAGGTTAGTAGTACGTTTAATTGTATGATTACTTATCATACAATTAAACGTACTACTGTAAAATAAAATAGTATTTATTATAAACCAATGGATTAAGTGTGTACAGCATTGAAAACAGTATTTTATTTTACACTACCCAAAAGATTGAGAACATGTTATTAAGTTTGCTAAAGCTACTAAATTATTCATGTCATCCTCTGACAAATATTCTGAATTTTGGTCTCTAATTGTCGTCTACTTGAATGATAACACGAAAGAGAAGATTACCCTGTGATGTTAAAAAATATAACCTAAAATTATATTTTGAAATCGGGAAATTTTTGGTATGGTCTACAAGAACTTATGTTGTTATTTTGTTGTTACAGAACAGAAGTTCTCAAGACAATAATCCGACAAAAAACAACTAAATAGAATATGTACCCTCATATAAATCATGTACACGATAAATGAAGTAAAAATTGTTCAAACGATGATTGAGAAAATACGACGTTGCCACTCTTCCTTTGCAAGCAAGCAACAACGCCTGTCGAGTTGAGAGAGTGAACTCTGGTGGGTCGGTTGCCGGAGCCACCCGAATTTATCCGATCGCAGCCGAACGAATGTATTAAACATCAGCCATCACAAAAATAGAAGCTAAAAGTCATTTTGCTTGTAAAGAAAGTTTCTTTTTCGACGTAATTAAATATGGTTCTTAACAACGAATGTAAAACGATTTAACGAAAATCTAGTGTCAGACAGAATTAACGCGCAAATCAATCGCAAAATATGTCAGATCTGATCAATACTCCGGTAAATATAAGATCGAGGGAGATGGATTCAATTTCGAATCCCATACAAGTAAATAAGAAGCAAGCCAAACTCTCTTTAGCATCCATACATCCAAAAGTAATCATACTACAATACGCGCTGACAGCTGTCTGAAAAATGTCTGATACGTAAATTAAATTGCTTTAAGATAAAACTACCGTATTTAATAAACAAGACAATAGTACTATATATCAACAAAATATTTTAATAGGTAGTTGAACTGATCAACATAATATATTTAAAAGTATCTATTTATTTTGGATATTCTGATCAAATCATTTGCACAGCCCTAAGACACATCGAAAACCTTATTTAGAACAAACCAATGTACAAGTTGAGGAGAGAGAACGATCACAAATTTAAGGAAACGTACGTAACTGGAATAACCATGAGCACATCAGAATACTTCAGAAATAAAATATTTCTGCTGATCCACAATAAATAAAAGCAGTTTTACAAACATGTTCCGATGACAAACAATGGACTTTTGATTTGTGCAGAGTAGAATGCGGCTTTATTAGAGAAGTAGTCGATAACGGACCTGTGGAAACGCGCAACGGACACAGCTGTCTGCTATACAACGAAGGGGGACTAAAGAATGTTTAGGGCAGACTGTAGCACAAATAGAGAAGTATGGGAGAAATATGTCTCAAATAACATTTCTAGTCTTTAGCAAACTATTTTCATAAAATTAACACATTAAATATACTTAACCTTTATTTAAAGCATTTTAATCGAGGACCAATGGAAGCATATCCTTGGTTATGGTACTTTAGACGGGAAATCGCAGATTTACTTAGAGCAAGTAATTAGAAATAAGGAGAAATAAACTGAGTTTATTTAAATGGATTTATGATAGAAGCAATAGAGATGAGATTGTAATGAACTTCTAAAAGAGAAAAAGGGACAGCGACAATCTCATGACATGACGGTCACAGCACTCGGCACTCGAAAGCGTAACATAGCAAAATGGCGGACCGTTTTCCGTGCGTTTCTGAAGAAATGTATTATCTAGGTCTGACTAGTGATTAATATATAATCATGGGAAATAAAATAAATAATCTTCATACAATCTGCATGAAAAACATCTCTTTCAAAAATATATGTTTACGGTGAGCTCCGAAGGAAGATATGCCAAAAATAAATAAAATTAAAATAAGGTCATGTGATGATATCATCAATGTTCATAGTAGTCAGAGTCTCACACCTAAGAATCACTTTTCGACCAATAGTTTCTAGATATTTATCACAGGAATTATGAAAAACATTTTTTTATGTGAATCATGCCTTGCGCGTTTGACGTCATACTATGCCGACATTTCAAGCTTTGAATATTTGGAAACAGAAATGTCAAAGACGACTTGAACGTTTTCAAGCGTATTTGTGTGATCACGACAAAGCTTGGATCAGCTTGAACAAAGTGATCAAATGTGTTTAGTGTGGTTGCTTCAAGCGCGCACATTTGTCAGGGTGTGCCTGGCTGGCCAAACGCGACGTTGCCGTCTCGTGCCGTGCCATCTACGCAATGAATGTGTAGGTTGTAATGATAGGCGAAAGACGCAGACATTTTTGATATAATTTCTTTCAAACCGTGGAGCATATAGTTCAACATGCGATGCTGTTAACAGAAGCAAAGCAAAAGAACGTTCGCTCATGACATGATCAGAACAAGATTGGCATAATCTTTAGTCTTATTAAACAGGTATTCTGTCTGAAGTGGGCAAGTCTCCGCATAGTATACTTTTTTTAATGAGTACGGAAAATACCGGACTTTGATCCGGATCATGTCTAACAACTTAAAATATACGTAAGAATGTACCCGTACTTTTCCCATTGTATACATATGCTTATATTATCATAAGTTGATCATAAGTATGTATATCTGAGAATTTTCGCGTATTCGGCTTTAAGACCCAGACCCAGATTGTATAAATACAATATGGGTCTTGAATTTTCCCGGTTCATTGACGAATCGTAAAACCAGGTTGATAATGAAATAACCCCGATTGAATTGAAAACGTTCGAAAAAATTCGGATATTCCGGATCCGGATTTTTTTCTTCAGAAATTGAACTTTACATGATAACCATCTTCATCTAATTAAGAACCAAGACAATATTCCGGGAATGACCGGATTTTTTGAAAATAGAGATATTTATAATTTTTAAAATACTAATAATTTATTATTAAGAAATTTCACAGATTACATGTGACTTGAGTGATACACATATATTTTTCAGAGTTGAATGCATTATTGTCTGTTTTGAAAGTAATGCCTCGTTTAAATCCGGATTTTTTATGTTCTCTTATTTTTTCGGTTGAAAAATAGTAAAATTGTCAAAAGAATTGATAGCTACTGATGCACGAAGACATTGCATTGTTAGAAAGTTACTTTGTATTTATTGAAGAAAAAAACTTATCAGAAATCCGGACGCGCTTAGATCAACAAAATTATAATAAAGTTAGGAGTTAATTGTTTTAATGAGTGTGTTGTGATATTCGGAGTAGAATTAGAAACGACGCGACGACGCCGTGATACAGAAGAAGGCAAAAGAACTTAAAATATCAAGGTCATTAACACAGCATATAAATACACGTTGAAACATTTATGCAGTCAGAACATCTGTAATTAAAAAACCAGTTCATTAATTTATACTCACCGACTCCTGAAGGATCAGCTACGATTTTTTCTAATCCAGAAGAATCTAGCAGAACGTGAATAAAATGATCTTATTCCTACGAAAGAAGCCGGTCGAATGGATGAACGAGGTCGCGAGCTCACAACATTGCGAGAAGAGCGGCAACGTCCGCCATTTTGTCGTGCACCGTGCATGAGTACAAGCGAGAGGGCTATTCGTGTTGTCACTTTTCATATAATGGACTTCTGACTTGCTCAATACCGCCAACTTCTTTACTTCTCTTCTTTTTCTCTCTACCTACATAAAATATGCCAGTTGCAGAATCGTTCGGTACTAACCTCAATATCCTTATTTCCTTCACCGCTAGAATACAACGCGTATCAATCTCCCCTCACAACAATGATTTATTTATTGCAATAACAGCGTACATTTGTCAGATTTGACACCTAAATATAAAAATGCTGTGACACTTGATTGCCAGATACTTTTTGAATATTTTGGTTGTATTTTTTGACAGGAAATGACTGCAAACTGACGTTTGTAAACCAACTCTTAGTATATTTGCTTTAAATAAATTAACCTTTGAAATTAACTAAGTTAACGAAAATGAAATAAATGGACCTAGTACCCTCATTTACTATTCATCTACCTGAATACCTATCTCTTAGAACACCAGTAAACATTTTTATTAAAAGGGGGTACTGAGTAGTGAGGCGGTCACATGAGTTGTAGAAGCAACAAGCAACCACATGCATTATTGCTCATCAAATTAATGACCTTCCATGGTTTTCATTAAATTAAGCTACGTAAGTGTATTTAGGCACTTACTTTTGTAAAATAATTCGTTTTGATGAAAGGTTGTTTATTGTTGCATATAAACCAACAAATTACCAAGATGTACAATTTGGACTGCCTATCCTTTGAGATTTCTACGGCATTCACACAGTAGCTTTCATACAGTAAAAAACCTTAAATGTATAAAAGTGAAAAATTACAAATTAAAATGTAGTGATTATATGCTCCTAGTTAAAAATATTAAAGAATCGTTGTTTTTATCGACCATTTCACTGCACTCTACGGAATTTGTTATTGTACATCTATGGTTTCATTGACACCTATTGGACTATACAGGAATCAGGTAGAAGCTAAATCTTTATAACATTATCATACTTCGTATAAAATCACTAGATGGCGCAGCAGTTCTTATTTGTATACGCTCGTTTCATTATGAAGTCTCACAGACTGAGAATGAAAAATTAGTCCTTACTTTTTCCTAAAATTATTTTTTAGAAATTTGTCATTTTTATCATATGTTATGTTTTATTTACTTTTAGTGACAAACATTTATGTACGTAAATTATTTTATCACATAATTCATAAAACGAAAGCTGCCGTGAGCTGTGATTTTCAGATCCGTCAATCAAATGTCAATGTCATTATAATATAAAGATAACCTAAAAGAAGCCGACGAAAACAATTACTGTGTATTAGTTGAAGTTTTATTAGTGTTAAAAATCTTATTTTATGCGGAATTGTGAGCTATAATCAAGAATGTGCTTTTAAGTACTCGTATTTAATAGTTTATCAAAGTTTGTTAGCACTATTATATGATGTTGGTAAACAATGTTCTAGCGTTACTTAAAAATAAGGTACGTTTTCAAATTTAACCTTTTCCATGTCGTTGAGGCGATCACATTCCTAATTTGTTCAGCCCTATTTATTGATGTGGTCCTCTTCTATCGCATCGGATACTTTGCTTGTACCTCTTTGTCGCACTTTCCATTCGCATCAAAATATCATTTTTCAAAACTCGATAACCGTCATTCACGGTAGATTTTTGCAGACACCCCAATATCGCTTATTTTGATACACGATTTATTTATGAAGCAAATGGGCGAAAGTAACAAGTATTGACTTAACTGTTATACCTGACAGCCCAGTAGTTATGACAGGAACATAATCGACAACCCAACGTTAGCCCTAATAATTTCGATTGGTATGAAATGACACATTCCGCGAATGTGTGGAGCCAAGGCCTGGTCTTGTACACTTATAATTTTAAAAGGCCATTATAATATAAAAGTGATTCAGTTACCATTTTTGTATATTTTGGTTTATTTTATTTCTACAAAAACATGTAAAACACACAAAACAGCTAAGACTTAACGATGAAAACAAATATGGCCTTTTGTACAATTAAATTAAATGCAGAAATGTAATTCTTTTTCTATACATCTATAATTCTATAATTTAAATTACATATTGTTAACCTTTTTAATCAACAAACAAACATTGAAACTATTTATATTTGTAACTGTTTCTGCTTTCACATAAATATGTTTCTCTTGGTGTAGATGGATGGCCAGATTGAAGTATTTCTTTCTTGACTTTGTCTAAAGTTCTCGTACTAACTCCACAAAGAAGCCGGGTCCGGGACACTTTTCAATTCGTTAAACACTGTCAACACATTATGAATAACTGTACGAGTTTGGGCGTTAATATCGCCCTTTAATTTTAACAAAGTTAAATTGGAGAAAAATGCGACCATTTTTTGCTTGTGACAGTTAAATGACAAATAATTAAATTTTTACAAACACCTACATTTTATGTAATTCCGTTACTCAACACAATCGATAATGATTTATGACTCCGTTCGCACGTTTGTAATGGTTTAAGTATAGCACACAAACTAGGCTGATGCCGATGGTGTTTCTTCCAATGTCGTTTTAACTAATTCCAAAAAGCTTTGCTGATTTAGATAATGCTGCATTAGGGCAGTATGGATAAATCTTCTTATAGGATTTGGTACACTAATAGATCAATACATTTAAAATTATATTTTGTAACCAAAGAATAGACAAATAATTAGTAAATTTTACGAATACCCGACCTGACATTCATTACCAGTTATTTTATTTATTAATGATGGCTAGACAGACAACAATAAGCGTTTAATCAGTTTTATTCTTGCACATAAACTTGCATTTATTCAGTCCCAATTTTTTTTTCAGCAATTTCAATGTTTCACTTGTCGTTTAGCTGCACTGCAAAAGTTTTCCTTCAGTCAACAACTTGAAACAAAGTACACAAATGAACAGAAAGATAAAATTTTACAAGTAATCAATGATGAGGATCTGAACAAGCTATCTGGGTATGTTGTAGAAACCCTAGAATCTCAAATTATTTAGTAAGTACATTTGCTGGCGATTTCATTAGCATACCATAAATCATTTCAGGGGAAAACTTAACTGGAATAAAAGTCATCAACCATATCAATTCGGTTTTTTAATTTTTATTTGTTACCTCAAAACTGTCGACTGGGTGAACCGATTGTGATGATTCTTTTTTATTTGAAGGCTGGGGCTTCCCGTGCCACATTTCAATTTGGCACAGTTGTGACAATGGCATCGATGACCATATAAGTCTTAAATTTGCAAGTTAATTGTCGTCATAATTAACGGTACATACTTCTTTGCTTCTTCATTTTCAATTTTTTTTCAGGTATGACATCACAAAGATCAGATTAAAAAAGTTCTCACAATGGAAATCAAGTAATGGACTCGTGAAGAGTATTTCTGATGTCGAAATGATTGAAGGTTTCACTGAAAGGACAGCTAAAAGATTATTTGACAGCATACTGGAAGGTCCTAGTAAATTAATAAAATCTCTAAGGATTAAGGGTACAATACTTCAACCACACTTAAGTGAAGATATTAGAAAGGTGTGTTCAGTTTATTCATAGCAGTTTTCATTTAAGGTCCAGCAGTCCTTCAGGTCGCGGGGAGTCGCTGGATACAAGTGGCCCGGGACTGAACGATGCGGGGTACCATAAAGGAGGCCTATGTCCAGCAGTGGACGTCTAGTGAGATGATAAAACAATCCCACCATTATGAACCGAGATTGAAATATGTATATGTATTACAGAACTGTAAGACGGTGTTGTCAGTGTACATATCAGTCAACTCTGTGTGTTGGACACTAGTGGACCGAATGAACTATGAGGTGCAGGAGTGGCAGTACTACGGCATTCAATACCCTGAGGGGAAGAAGTTCCAGATCACTGACATTTTGGATATTGCAAGTATCTTAATTTATATTATGATTCCTATGGTTGTGCTATAAGACCTTGCTTCTTGCCAAATTTTAGGATTCTATGTCAATTAGAAGTACCCTATCGGTTTTGATTCCCTTGTATTGGATCCCTGCTGATCCCTTAATGGTCTAAAATTGCAACTTTAACTTCAAGCTTCATTTTTTCACAGCTCCAAGGAACTGCAGTCTTAAGTATTCAATATTAATTTTAATTTGGTACTTCCACTCGTTCCTGAGAAAAGGGATCTTGACAGACAGACCCACTACAAAGTGGTCCTAGAAGGGTTTCTTTTTTCCTTTTGAGCTACGGGTGCTTAAAAATGACTAAAGTTATTATTAACTAGCGGCCCGCCCCGGCTTCGCACGATTTGGGGGGACATATTGGCATTAACGTAGAGAAAATGTAATCTTTCGAAATCATTACAGAAATTTTCAGAACTTTCCAGAAGTTCTCATGTGTACTTCTTCACTCATGTGAAGTTCACAACAGTTAGACAAGGACATATATATTTATTTTCACATTTTTGCCACCCACAACCACCCACTTCCACCCATCGCGACCAAGCTCCCTTACTTTCAGCAGGAGACCAAGGGGTATTCACTACCCCAATGGGAAGTGATCGGAGCTGGTGGTGATAGAGAAAACCCTGTCTTAACGTACTAACATGAGCTTTATATATACAAGACTAAAAAAATAATTAATCTGTATATTTCAAAAAATAATGAACTTATTTATTAACTTTATCCATGGCGCTAAATATTTAGAGGTATATTGAGAATTTAGTGCGCTAGGAGGGTTGCGTGTGCTTACCGCTATTTCAAAAAAGCGTCTCTCTCTCAACTCAATCTATCAGAGGAATGGTTTATTTTCATTTGTTTATTATTTTGTTCTTCGAGTTTTTCTGTCAGATTTTTATGTAAGCTGTTAAAACAATAAAATATGTCAGCGTCAAGGTCTACAGACCTGGGCCTTCAAGCTGGTTAAGTTTAATACCTTTCTAATAATTTGTGTATATTACTTAACTAATAATTAATTTTGTACATGTCAGGCCTGTAATGTGATTCGCCAACTACCCACGGCTGACATCTACGTGATGAAAGCGGAGGCGACTACGCTGCGAGCGGCCGGCAGCGACCCAAACAACCCCAAAGTTATAGCTGTTAACTTGCAGAAGGCGCAGATGGTGGCCATGATTGTCGCGCTTATTCATGCCAGGAGAAATTATAGGTAAATCATATAGTATAAAGATAAAAAGCTGTTCCTGTTTAGTAAATTTTGTTACGGCATATCTTCTCGTCCAAAATACCTCAGCGTCTAAAGATAAAAGTCTTTAATCAGTGTGTGTTGCCAGTGATGACATACGGAACCGAAACGTGGTACTGCACTGTGGGCCGAATAAACAAGCTCAAAGTCACTCAGCGAGCAATGGAACGAGCTACGCTCGGAATTTCTCTACGTGGTAAGGTCCGGAATGAGGAAATCCGTAGACGAAGGTCACCAACATAGCTCGACGAGTAAGTGAGCTGAAGTGGCAATGGGCACGCCACATCGCTCTAAAAACCGATAACCGGTGGGGAGTAAAGGTTCTCGAGTGGCGACCACGTACCGGGAAACATCTACCAGGCCGTCCCCCTACTAGATGGACCGACGACCTGGTTAGAGTCGCAGGGAGTCGCTGGATGCAGGTGGCTCGGGACCGGTCGATGTGGCGTAACATGAGGGAGGCTTATGTCCAGCAGTGGACGTTTCCCGGCTGGTGATGATGATGATGAAATTTTGTCGGTATGTTTGTATTTGGCCGTTATTTTATGTCTACAAAAACTCTTAAAAATATAAATTTAAACAATTTTATTTTTTCAGTACCACTGAAAACCTGAATCACACAATGGGCAGTGCGGATCAAAGGATCTACTTCCTAAGACCTACCCTGCCATTCAGGTATATACCTAAAGCCTTATGTAACTACACTTCTACAGTATATATGTATGCCGCTTCACACGTTACCGCCGGCTCCCTGTGCAACACACAACACAGTGCAACACAATCTGATGGTAAATGATGTATCTTTAGATATATTTAGAGCATTTTATGCGTGCCGAATTTAGTAACGTGGCAGCAGCTAGCCGGGCCCGAAAACCTTTCATCTTACAAACCCAAATACCGGAATTCTAGTATAATCTAATAAACCTAGCCTATATTGGAGATGTATAGCGCGATACTTGGCCGTGCTTACTCTGCCGAAAATGGATTCCACGATCTCTTCATCCTCCTTCCTAAGATATTACTAAAACTTTGTAAACTTAAACAGAGTCGGTTTTGGCTGAACCATATATATAGATCTTCCACGACAGCGTAAATTCTAAAACCTCATTTTACCTGAACCCCTTTTTTCGTTCCCTTAAACTCATTTGACCTGAGCTTATTTTTTCCGTTCGGATTTTGACTGATTGTGTAGCAACGAGGTAAAAATAGAGGTACTGATAAAAATGTTGCTGTCTTGTTTTTTCATTCAGCGGATTACGCGTGCGAAAGTAGGACATACTTACAGACGCAGGTTTCTGCTAAATTCGATTTTATCTTTAACTATGTGTTGAGGAACTATAAAATTTTGACAGATAACAAAAGTAATTTAGATTCTTGAACAGAGTAAGTTTAATATGACTTACAATAAGGTGATAAAAATGATAGCTGGAAGAATAACAATGTTGAGATGAGATGGAATGAATCAGATTTATGACACAGATACTTTCCTGGAGTAAATAAACTACCAATCAATCATAGAGTTAAAAGCATGTAACATTATAATGTGCTTGAAAGTATGATCTGCGACATTGCCGGTTTTAAAAGTTCACGGTGTACTTTATAGACGGCGCTGGTTGTGGTTAGCTTTTACCAGCATTACTGTTGTTGGTTCTGACATCTATTGCTAGATGGCGCTTTGCTAATTTACCAAAAAGAAAACTGTAGCCGTCGTCAGATTAAAACATATTTTATGTTAACAGATGGCGTTGTAATAACGTACGTTGAGATTTTCATACCAGTCATTTTCTTAACGGAATTCGCACAGACTGCTTCCATATATACAATTTCTCATGACATAATATTTAAAATAACATAGCTGGCTTTGGTAAGTAATTGGAGATAAGGAGATTAGATCGCGAAATGAATATCATTAACGTACAACTTTATTGTTATCTACAATAGCCGTTACGCAGCTAATGGTCTCTCGATGGCGTTTTGAACAATAATCAAAAATGGTATGTAAAAATGAAAATTATGACATTGCGTCAGATGTCTTATTTTTAGATAATTACTGCACAAAGTCAGCTATCCTATTTTAAAAGATTATAGTAAAAGAAATTTAGTACAAAACTTTTGTCATCCGAATCGCCTTGAGGTGCTTCGTGCAGCTAAATAGCGCCATAATTTTATCAGTGAAAAAATAACTCGCTGTTAAACTAATGTTTAACTAAGATTATTCTTTATTAATTTTCTATATAAAGGCATTGTCTAGTTTTTTAAATTGTTTTGTAGTGAATATGATTTTTTGGGTCTAATTAGTGACTTATTCCGTTATAATGACTAGAGTTATATTGAAAATGTCATTCCGCTGAGTCTCGATAAATGCCAGTAATAATGTTCTTCTTCCATCCCTTAATCTCAGTTATATCTGGGGTCGGGTTTTCTAATACAGCAGTGTCAGAAGGGTTCTCATAGGGTTTACATTCTGCGCTTTAATCTTCCTCTCGTTACTGGACCAACCACCATGTAGTGAGGGTTAGTTATAAATATAGATTGGGTTACTTATAAATATAGATTGGGTTGCTTATAAATATAGATTGGGTTACTTATAAATATAGATTGGGTTACTTATAAATATAGATCGGGTTACTTATAAATATAAATTGGGTTACTTATAAATATAGATTGGGTGACTTATAAATATAGATTTGGTTACTTATAAATATAGATTGGATTACTTATTAATATAGATTGTGTTAGTTGTAAATATAGAATGTGTTACTTATAAGTATAGATTAGGCAACTTATAAATATAGATCGAGTTAATTATACATTCAGTAATTATTGACTTAATTTAATAAGTAATATACACAACATGCGTTTATTGCAGATTCTACATGCGTTTGTTACAGGTTGTTTGGCACACTAATCGGCAACGAGAAAGTGGCTACAGATCAAACTGTAGAAATACTGCTGGAGAAGATGAAGGAGCCTTGTATGAACAAATCCCATGCATATATCCCTGAGAAACATCAAAACATGTTCAGGTCTCAGAGAGACTTGCAGAAGGATATGTTGGGGCAGTGTTTACTGCTGTGCCTCACCTTTATGGACATTTGTATTTACAAGAACCAAGAAAGTGTTAATAAATTAGCGAAGAGAGGCGAATGATGTTTGTATAATAAGATTTATTATACAAATAATTACAATATAATAATTAAAATAATATTAATAATAAATAGTTTCCTACAAAGTATAGTTTACCGTAATCTTTTAAAATAAGAAATAAGATTGTGTAGTAATTGACAACATCAAAATATTGGCCTGATGATTTTAATGGAAAATATGAAAGTAGGTTACAAAATTCTAGCTAGTAATGGTGAAATTGTAGTGAAATTAATTTTCCTTGGTCCTTTTGTTGTTTGTTTTCGTTTCAAAGTCAGCTATCCTATTTTAATTTTTTTTGGTAAAATTAACATTGTATGAAACAGTTTTGTATTTTTTAACATAAGTTGTACATAAGTGAAATTTATTTTCCCAGTTGATGACTTGATGTTCTTTTTGAATAATTACTTCTCAAAGTCAGCTATCTCATTTTATAAGATTTGGCTTAAATGAATTTTGTGTAAAACAGTTTTGTTTCGATTTACGTAAATATATGGTTTTAGTTACTTTTATCTTGTTGGTATACATATGTAATACATTATGTTGATAAATAAATCAAGTTTTATATGAATGTTACATGTTTTAATTATATCCCTGACTGTCGGCTTACGGAGCCGAAAAGTGTACATTTACGACAAATCCTTAAATTTAGTAACTAGCTCAGTGGGCTGTGTAAATAGTCCTTTCGGAGTTGTTTCGAAGTCTCTTTAATAGACCGTGTTCTTAACGAAGTGATCCGTCATAATGAACCAAAGAGACCGACATAGCTTACCGATTCAGCAAGTCGAGTCTGAAGTCTGTGGGCTGTCTTCGAGTGGGGAACTCGCTTAGGCAACTCAGCGTAGGATTCCAAATTCAAGATAAAGTCCAGATAGTTCAATAATATTTTAATTGCATTGTAACAAATGTTAGAATTGTTTAACAATTGAACATATTTGTATGCCTCTTAAGATGGAATGTGAGAAACTAAAATTTTCTGACTGTCACCATATACCGTGTTCAATGCAATGCAAATTAATTGATCTTTTCCTTTCATTAAAATTTAATGTATTTGTGTTATATTGAAAGGAAAGGATCAATTAAATTTTTTAATTTCTAAATAGTATATTTAATATACTAAACACGAACTAAGCAAAGTTTGACGGTGTAGTATAGGCTTTAGAATATGACCACCGCCATGGCATCCTGCGGGTGTCGTGGATGTCATTGAGACAAAACGGAAAGATCAGGAGATGGGTCGCAGCATCTACCTATGTAACAACAACATCTTAGTGGGATTATAAGTCCGTGTCAAGGGAGGTAGTTACGGCAAATGTGGTGATGGAAAGTCTAATGTGGGGATGTATGAGAGAGGCTCATGTCCACTCATATGCCACAACGAGTCGTCAGACTCAGAATTTTTTTGACTCAAATTTTCTGTGTTGTTGTTTAAAAATTAAAGGGTTTTATCATCATTAGCCGGGAAACGTCTACTGCTGGACATAGGCCTCCTTCGTGGCACGCCACATCGACCGGTCCCGAGCCATCTGAAAGTAATCGGCAGGCCACATCGCTCGAAGAACCGATAACCGGTGGGGAGTAAAAGTTCTCGAGTGGCGACCACGTACCGGGAAACGTCTACCGGGCCGTCCCCCTAGGTGGGCCGACAACCTGTTTAAGGTTGCGGGGAGTCGCTGGATGCAGGTGTATGATATAATCAACAGAAAATACAATAAAACACACTCATATTGCTTCAGTTGGACTAAAAAGTGTTTATTTGATAAAATACAACGAGCTTACTTTTTACAACATTTTACTTCTATTAAATGACAAAAAAACAAACAAAACTCTTAATACAATATAATAATATACATAAATACCATGGTATCAACTTCAAACGTATCGTAAACTAACGTAAATGCAAATCTAGGCAAGAATCAATTAAAATATAAATCTAAAATGAAAATACGACACTTAAAAATAACTATTTTTAAAAATTACACCGAGAAATCCTAATGCGAAAATTCCCTATAGATCACACGTACACTTTTGACCTAACCAAAGTCGAATTTTGTATTTAATACTGATATATCGTTTTGGAAGAACTAGAAAATATATTTACAATTTCTTTTCTTTAATTTTAAAATGCCAACATTCAAATTTATCGCCTGAATAACTGTGACCATATCGCAACCAACTGTTTTTTTGGGAAACAGAAACTTTATTATAAAACTGAAAGAAACATGTTTTCAGCTGTTGTGTGTAAAAAGTTCGATCTTGTATTCTGGGATTGTCTAAAATCAATAGTCGTATAGTCTATTTCAGAATCACCTGTCTGTATTGTAAGAAAATATACTCTATTGTAACCTGTGAATTGGAACTGCTGAGAACTTAATTAGGCCTTTATAACGACTGCCTGATAATGCATATATAAATAAATTAAATTTTCAATGTCAGTAGCAGTGTTGCAAAACTTGACGAAAAAAGAGATTAATAAAAAGTATGGGGTCTAAAATACTACCCTGCAGCACTCCTTTCAAAAGTTGTAGAATGTATGTCGGTATTATGCTGTTTTGTGCTTCCTAAAATAGGTGGGAAACAATAATTTAATGTCAGCAAGGTTAAAGTTCAAAAACACCATTTAAATAAAACCAAAACATTACAAATTATGTTACATGTGCTATCAAAAGCATATGCAAAGTATTAAGAATAGAAATCTAAGTCAACAATTAATCAGAGGCTATGGAAGACAAAATTAATCACAATCGTATATGGCAATATAAATTAATACGAGAGTAAGTTCACAACAGTTCCTGTTTATATCTCTGTAGGAACCTAACAACAGTGTAAATTACCAGTCTATTGTTTGTTATATTACAATAAATATGTACAATTAATTGTTATAACAGCACCCATGTTACTGAAACCAAGTAAGCTTCAGGTCCGTCGCCCATAAACGCTCCCTCTAAAAGAAAACTGTATATTATGTATATCACCATCTTTATTGTATAAATGTGTTGTATATATTGTAAAATCTGTTTCTATTGTACTATTGTGTATATTTAAATTATTGTTATTGCTTTTAAATAAATATTTTGTAGCAAAAATAAGCTGTATAGGCGACGCACCTTTTCCGTGTCGACACAAAACCTTGCGTACAATAAAATCTGTAAAAAAATCAATCCAGACTACAAGATCATTAATCTATTATGTTCATCTTTTTATAAAAAATTCAACAACACTTACTTTATTGTGGAACTGTATCAACAAGTCACTATTGCGATAAAAAATTAATTGTATATTTGTGACAGCGGCGGTTGGCGAGTGTGGCAGTGTTCATAATGATATAATAACTAGTGATATAAATGAAATTAAATGTATATATAGGCCAAGTTGGCTACCAATTATTCTTTCTCTACACTAATATCTATGAGAGAACTCGTAATTCAAAAGAATAATATTACAATATCTTTAGATTTTCAAGTGTATTGCACTGAGACTGCAGTATCTGCAGATTTAAGACACTTTTCATTTAATATTGCATAAAACATAATAAATTTTAAATATATTAAACGTGGAAATTAAACAAGTGATATTCAAACCATACTTAACGTCATTATAATATATATGGAAGACGTTAAAATAATTCGTAGCCAACGAACTAAAAAACTAAATTGTCTACGCTGTTTTTATCTGAATGTACAATTTTATGCTATATGTCATTTTATGCATAATAATTTATGTACCGAAACAGATAACTTTTAAAATTAATGTTTTCACTGACTTTAACAGACTAACGACTGAATTTCATTCGAACAAGTGCTACAACTTAGAACATCGATATGAATTACATCTCTCAAGCTGATGTTTGTATTTGTTAAATCGGATAATTAATATTACAAGTTGTGATATTAAAAAAACGAATACAATGAATTTCATTAAACAGTCACACATAATTCTAAAGTACTCGTATTTGCCAATAAAATCTTAGAGTACATATTTCGACGCCTTGAGATCAAATATAAATGCATATTTTTCGAAAAGGAATTAGTGAAATATATTTTTATCAAGAAAAACTATTACACACTTAACTATGTTACTTTTGACCAAGCTCTAAGCATTGGTTTACAGCTAAAAACTCCAGAAATTGTATTTAATACAATTGACATTCACTTGATATCATTAAACGTTAGATTTTACGATAATGCAAAGTAAGTATATTTTCACAATGCAATCTTATTCTCTCCTTTTAATGTTGTTAACAACTTAAATTATCAAAAATTAAGTAATTATATGAAAACGAGAAGATAGCACTCCAGTATAGGTATATACGAAAATTAAAATATAGATTACATTGCCGAGATATAATGCAAATTTTTCTATATTATGTTGTTTTTAATGCAACATTGCAACATTGTATGTGAATTACCAAACACTGAATTCAACAACTTAAGTAATGATTCAGTATTTGCGAACATTCGATTGTGTAGCGACAAACAAATGGAATTGAATTCCATTGCCATTGATAAAAAAAACTGTATATAGAGGCAACGTAAAGATAATAATCGTAGATAATTATAATTTCCTATTCTATGGTAGACAGACAAATCAGATTTTGTGCCATAATAAACTAATGTTAAGGTAGAAGCTAGGAACATGAAAAAACCTAGAAAAATTGAAAGAAAAGAAGTGGACGGCACATTTAAAACTAGTGCTCTGACGAAAAAGCATAATAGGTTGTAAGCACTATTAAAAACCATAATTTCAATATTACAAAAGTAACTTGACTCTTAAAATTAATCTCATAAGAAAAGCAAACCGTGCTCTCTAATAAAAAGAATATTTTACAATTCCCGTATACAAAACGTTAAACTAATGCAATTAACGTTACTTTAAGACCACGTAATACGTGAATAGATGTGTAGTTGAGCAATAACTTAACAAAACCGTGAGCAATACCTATCGAACAGCCTAGGGATAACTACCATGAAGAAATCTTAACTTGTATCTTGTAAGGGTTACCAGACCATCGAATAAGCGATATTTATGAGAAAGTTAATGTATACAAATACACCAATGTAATAATAGGATGTACTCATTGGAAAATCGTGCGTCCTGTACAAAGTACAATACAAAATCTTGAATAAATATTAAAAGAAACATAAAAGTAAAACTGATTACTGTGAGTAAACACCTATTAAAGTTGCCTGTAGACCGCTTGACCACGACGCTTATGCCAGGGCGTGTGAAATTAGCGACTATATTTGCGTCGAATATTACGAAAGAGAACTGCATGAAAACTTGGAAACACGCGTTGTCCCAAACATAAGAATAATCTAGAGCGATATTTCGTCCCGAAAACCGCCAAATACATATCAGCGATATCGTTCGAGCCGTTTCGGAGATTCGGATTATATATAAGTAGTATATACAAGAATTGCTCGTATATAGATTCGGTCAATCAGTACCCGATAATTTATGAGATTAAATAAATGTTAATCACGAACCAGTGATATTATTGTTTTATGTTATCAAAAATTCATCAGGTTGAGAAACGGTAGAGCGAGCTATTTTGCCTTCATTACTTTTTTAGTTATGTTTAAAGACATCAAAATTTTTAAAAACTATCCTGTTAGGACTATCTGCTAACATCT
The DNA here is from genome assembly GCA_910589575.2 of Carcina quercana. Lineage (NCBI taxonomy): Eukaryota > Metazoa > Arthropoda > Insecta > Lepidoptera > Depressariidae > Carcina > Carcina quercana. Next base: position 13,951,957 of record OU342435.1, read on the forward strand.
GGTAACCCTTATTCAAATTGAAAACATTTAACTTAGACGGTAACAAATAATATTTGTGTAGAATCATTTTATTTTCATCAATCACGCAATTCGCCGTATGTCAAACACTGCCTGAATTTCGTTCATGATATGTATTTTTACATCAACCACACTGTAAAACAACATCATTGTTAAAACATGAATAATTACTGGAGTCGCATAAAATTTAGCTTAATACAGGTCTCTAGGTTTTTGGCAATAATTCCGTTTTTTTATCTCCTACACTTTTGCTTCTTCTTAAGGTTTGATCTCTGGTTTTGTTTTACTGTTAACTAAATAACTGATCCAAACAAGCCCTGCATACAAACGAAATATTACACGACTCTCATCTGCCAGTAACTTACAAAAAAAACCTGTCTTCAAATATTACTTAGGTACTTAGCATGTTGAAACACTAACTTTAAGACTATTTCACATTTACTTTGTTTAATAATATTGTAATAAATGTATAAAATATCATCTGTAATCTCTGTATACTTAATCACCTTTGCTTTATATTTAAAAATTAAATCCATTTGTATCGGTATAAAAATCTAATAAGTATAAATCTGAGGTTATGTCTTGGCTATGGCACTGTATTCTGTGTTTGTATTCAAACTTTGTACCAGGGCACGCCCGCGTCGCCATCGAATACTATAGCAACTCAAATGCGGGCCATTACAAACTTTAAAAAGAAAATATAACCTCAAAACATACTGTCCATAATAAGAAGTCCCTTGGTTACAAAGGAAACGATATCTCTACAGGGGACTAATTACAATGAACAGGTATTTGAATTTCAGAGTTTTTCAAGTTTCAACAGTTTGATATCTTTTCTATGCTATAATAATGTCCCGCATCTAAATTGCCACTGTGTATGAAAAATATCAGCAGTTTTATAAAAATACTTATTAACTATTATTGTTTAAGGCTGTCTTGTGGTTTGTTTTAAAAACAACAATAAAATGAATCCTATTCTATTGCTTGGCGTGAGTCGAGGGCGGCGCGGGTAGCCTCGGGAGGATCACATCCTACAGAAAGTCACGGAAGATAAATGTCTTTCTTTAAAAACGACATGTTTTGGTTTGTAAACCTCCAAAAGTTTGATAGGAAAATAATTGTTCGGGAAAGAAAAATTCTGACGGTAGACGATATAATTTTGAACACTGTCTCTCACGCTTTAGATGTGACTCCAATTTCATTATTTGCATTAAAATCTTAACAAGATGCTCTGATTTATTGGGAGACTTTCAAAGACGATATTGGTCAATCGACTTGATCGATACAGTCTCTATACAATTCTATTACAGTCAAAAGTGGTTCGACCAAAATCGCCTTGGTGTAAATAATGCATTTGTGATATCACCCTTCTTCTGCCAAATTATCTGGATAAGGATCACTTCCGGCGACCATCATCGATATCGCTAAGTGAAAGACTGTTCAAAACTATAACACCTTCAATTTCCATAACAGTCCAATGAGATAAAACTACAAAAACCAACACACGAAAACCCCTAAAATAATATTGCGTTATTCACTTTAAAAAAGTGATAAATTAATAATGGTATCGAAGTATTCGTGACTCCCAATTATTCTCAATCTATTACAACTATTCAGTTAATAACAGTTATTATTACGCTGTATGAAAACGAAAAAATCACAATAATATAATAAAAATAAGCTATTCAATGTCTATTGATATAAACAGAGACGTTATTGTTTGTTGGAGTATCTTGACACTGTAGTTTATAGTCTTAAGACTTAATGTTTTTATTACAAACGACATTCTTCATGAATTCTACGAGGGTAACAAAGAAAACTATACAATTTTGCATGCTGATTTGGACTAGGCGTTCATTTGATTAAAAAGCGACATCTATTGGTTTAATTTGCCTCGTATATAGCGGCCATTTTGAAGATTGTGATAAGTTCTGCTAAATTGCATAACTTCCCTGGTTCTTCTCGCATTAAACAGTGATATGATATATTTAATATATCATTGTCCATTGATGATGTCTAGTCAGTATTTCCTAGTCTACATGGGTCTACATGGGTCTAACTGGACGCGATCCGTGGACGCATTGTTCATGTTCAGTGTCAAGGTATTCCAGCAAAGCCACACAATTCATATATCTTTATTCTCCTATAGTCTAAATGTATTTCGCGATGAATGATCGAATTGCTTGGTAATTCTCATATATTCTAATCTAAATAGAAATAAGATTACTCTGGCATACCCTCCGCTGGATCAAACTACGTCAAAGCACTTTTCGTCATCACACACGTTACCTATATGGTAAAATTCACTAATCTCACTCTTCGATATTTATCAAATCAGTCAAGGGAAGGCGACAGCCAGCCGCAGCGGCCAGCTCTTCAAAATAAATGCATAATCTCGAATTTAGGAACGTAATGGAAGAAAAATTTGATTACAGCTCGAAAAAGCAAAACTCTATAACGAAATTCAAAGTAGTTAAAACATACATACGATTCCAAAAGGGATTATCAATTACGTAACTTTCACAAATCACCAATCTCTTCATATCTAGCGCTAAATGAGCGAATAGACTCTAACCTACCTAGCTATCACAGTCCTTTCTCAGTCTGACCCATTCCTCATAAATGCATCTCAAAATCGTCATCATCGTTGAAAAAACTGGTAACAACCTAAACTAGGCCAACTATAAATAGAAGCTGGTAGAAAAAATTTAAAATTACTACTTTATTTGGCACCTACAGTGTAACGTCTTCTCAGTAATCTCATAGTTGATTAAGAGTTAGTTTTAATTACATTGATCAGAACTCTCTGTAACAAAATCGTCTTGATGGCAAAAGGTAACCTACGTTTTTGGTTTGCTTAATTACTTACTCGCTTGTTTCTGTTCTGTTTGATTCCACGCCTAAAATGTTAAAATTCTTATCGTAAAGTTTTTGAGCATCTTTTTTATTCATCTTTATCTCTCTCGTTTTGCCAGATTTTATCTCTTAATATTTTTAAATAAAATTAACTTAACGCACCTACGTAATTATATACAAATACATTTAATACAAATAGACACAAAAATGTGTCAGAAGCATTCATCGCGAAATATTTATATGGTAAAAGATTTCAATTCTTACGTAGATTTCAACGAAGTGTTTTAAATTTCTAATCTCTGGTTCGATCTGCTTAGATTTTAATGAACATTTCGACCGTATCAAGTAGAATCACCGAGAAACCTAACTCTTACTTGGTAACTTAATATTACGGGACAAAAAACGCTATATGAACTCGCTTTTTTGACGGTAACCTACGTGATGGTCTCGTGAGCTGCGCATGCGACAGTCTCGTCGGAGTATAAAACATCGTCGATATATATACAGATCGAAGCTCGTTTACAGCGATCCGGAATACAATAATTATTTAGTCTCAATTTGTAAGTTTAAGCTCGCGCGAGCGAGTCGTATACTGGTACAACGCCGCTAGAAAGTACTCGGTAGGCACACCTTGTAAATCGTCCTCGAGTGCGGCTCTTTAATTGTAGAGTCGTTCAGCGGCGTACAGGTCATGATGCGGCCCAGGGGGCGCAGGGTGCCAGCGCGGCGGAGGCGCGGGTCACTGGGCCGGCAGACACGGTACGGGCGCGGGCCCCACGGCGGGCTTGAACTCCCCACTCGAAGGGAATTGCTGGAACGGTGGCGCGTAACACTGCGGGAAGTAGAGCTCCGGTTTCACCACGGCCGAGGCCGGGGGCAGCGGCCTCGGGGTCTTGGAAGCGTCAGCGCGCCTCGCCTTAGCAGCATGGGGGTTCATGTGGTTGTCGATGTGCTTCTTCACCTCCGGCTCTGTAGCGAACCGCCTTCTGCAGTTCGGCATCGGACAGCAGAACGGCCGGTCGCCCTGGTGCGTTCGTGTGTGCTGGTCCAAGATAGCTTTTTGCCTGAAATCTTTACCACATTGCGTGCACTTGTACGGCTTCTCGCCCGTGTGAATACGCAGGTGTTGGTTCAAGATGGTCCGCTGACGGAAGAACCGTGGGCAGTATACGCACCCATACGGTTTCTCATTCGTGTGGATGCGTAAGTGTTGTGTCAGATGTGACTGCTGACGGAATCGCTTGCCACACTCTGGGCAGGGATACGGCCGCGACTCTATGTGAATGCAGCCGTGCTGCAACAGCGTTGACTTCTGCTTGAATTCTTTTTGACAGATAGGGCAGCGAACGTACAGAGGCATGGCGCGTCCTCCTAGAACATCAGGGAGCTTACCCCCTTTAAGGTACTGTAGAGATAGACCTGATCCGAAGACCGTGTGGTTGAGCCCTTTCGTGTCTTTGAAATATGATGGGTATTGGGAGTCGCTGGGCGAAAAACAAGATCCTCGTTGATCTCCGTTTTGGTCAGTGTCTCCGAAGGTGGACTGAATTTCTTCTTTGTTTTCATCCTGTGGGAACGGCACGTCTTGAGGCCACAACGTAGGCGTCGTCCCATTCTTGAAGATCAGGTGTGGTGACACATCTGAAAAAGTTTAATGATACGGTTAATATTTTGTCTCATTCTTGTATAATCATATATATGATCGACGAGTGGGTTAATCGAACAAGGAACGGTTACGGGAGCTTCCGGCGGTCGGTTCCGCGTCTCGCGAGCGTCGTCTGGCGTGCGACAAGGGGACCGAGAATTTGTTTTCGTAAGGAAGGCCAATTGCGAGACCGAATCGAACGAGTGTGGGTCGGCCGGGACGCAGGCGGCGCCGGCACCGACCGCGCCGAGCTGTCGCGAGTGCGGGCGCCGCGCGCGGGAGCGGGGTGGCGGGGTATATATGTGTGAATAGCGCTCGCCTTGGTGTGTGCGGACGTGCTGGTTCAGGATGGCCTTCTGGCGGAAATGTTTGCCGCACTCGCCGCACGTATATGGCTTCTCACCGGAATGGATGCGTAGGTGCTGGTTGAGGATGGCTCGCTGCCGGAAGGAGCGCGGGCAGTACACGCACGCGTACGGCTTCTCGTTGGCGTGGATCCGCAGGTGTTGGGTGAGGTGCGACTGCTGACGGAACCGCTTGCCGCACTCCGGACACCCGTACGGCCGCGAGTCCGTGTGGATGCGCTCGTGTTGCAACAGCGTAGACTTCTGTTTGAAGTCCTTCCCGCACGTGAGGCACTTGAACAACCGCAGCTCAGAGTTGGGGTTGTGCTTCCTTGGCTTCGGTGGCTCCGGCTGGACTATGTCGGGCAAGTGGCGCAAGTCAGGCGTCGAATATTGATCGGGGAGACCCTCTAGCGAGAGAACTCCGCCATTCTGTTTCAGATAATGCAGAGGGAATCCTCCAGTGCCGAGCATATGGCCGCTGGGTCTGGTCTCTTTGAAATACGGCGTGTATTGCTGTTGTAGATCTGGCTGAGGCACGAAGCACGGCGTCCTGTCTAAGTGGTCCTGAGTAGGTGGTTGCGGTTGAGACTGTAGCTGTTGCTCCACTTGCATCTGGTCGGGGGAGGTTTGTTGTTGTTGTTGCTGCTGCTGTTGTTGCTGCTGCGCTTGTTGCTGGGCCTGTTGTTGGGCGAGCTGTTGAGCGGCGTCGTCTTGAGAGGCGCCGGGGTCGGGCGGCGGGGGCGCAGGCGGGTAGGGTGACGGTGCGGGTGATGCCAGCTGCGGCTCGGGCTGTGGCGAAGGCCCGCTGGGGCTCTGGTGTTGCATGGGTTGGTAGCCGCCGTCCAGCACCCCGCCGCCCCACTGCGTGCCAGGGGGCGCGCGCTCAACCCCATCCTTGTACAGCACGTACGGCGCTGTCGTATCTGGAAACAAAGAGAAGGAGATTATTTAAAACTGTTTTATAATTACAAAAATAACCTATAAGGAAATGCGACTAATTCTTCGATGAACTTATTATAAATGCATACACCGAACCGACACAAAATGTTAATTTCGAGTTTTGACGCAATCAATAAAATAAAATAATATTGAATTTGAACATTGAAGATAAACATAGATTTTATGCAGCCTTATGGTAAGCCTACTTTGGTTCGACTGTAAATAATATCATGTTACAAATTCATGAAATATGTCGCAAAAATACACGATAAATCAGTAATATTGCGATAAATCGACAATATAGTGTTGCAGTGGTGGCGTGCGTGCGGACGGAGACAGAACTTGGCGACATCGCGCGGGGCCCTGCATTCCCCAACACCCGCCCGACCCCCAACGTGAATTTAATAAAACTTCATAAAAATGTCACATTTCACTGCGACGAAACAATTTTTGGAAATAATACGACTACGTTTTCTTGCAACTCAACCAGCTACACGCTAAAGAAGTCGTATCAAAAGTTTATTATCATTTCGGTGAAATACTGGTATTACAATGGAGAGAAAAAAGATAATCGGCTAATACGTTTCAATATTGCAGTGAAACTTAAATGCTTAAGGAACTTCAAACCAATGCAAGTTTCTAATGATTTGCTTTCGCGATGGAATGAAGTAAACATTGATCGTATAAAAAAGGGGGAAACGCGTCCGTTTTCTTTTCCCGCCCATTCGGGAAATGCAAATGGCGCTCACAATGCAACATGGCGGATTATTGCGATTAGAAAGTGCAAGTTTATAAAATCATATTTGACTGACTTTATGGTTTTACTTTTCGACTATGTCACATTCACCTTTTATTGACATTTCCTTAAACACACTGTATAGGGACAAGAAAAGTTGAATATGAGATGGCTTAAAAATGGATACATATTTTTGTACTCGAGAGTACCTTTTTGTAATAGTGCTGTAAGTATATCGCAAACAAAATCGCAACGAGATTTTACTTGTAAACAATCTCACGCTTCAACTTACACAGAAGCCTATCAATCAAACACAAGCATTGCCTCTGGAGATAACATGTGTCTCTCAAACGCCATGAGTAATGGCAACTTGCGGTCACATTCTCTCGCGGACCGATGTTTCTGACAGACAGTGGCTGCAGATCGGGTTGCGGAGATGCTTAGGTGTTCACTGTTCATTTGTACAGAGGTTCTTTACATGCTTTATTTTAGGATGTTAAAAAATCTAGTTAGTCAATTTTAACCTACTTCTAACTATCGCATCGGGTTGAAACTTTGTGATTGTATGTACGTCAGATGACAATACAATAATTTGGTACCATCAAAATAATCTGACCCAGGAGTCAGGAGATGGATAGAATGATTCTTCAATGGGTATGTTATGGGTAATTCTTTACTAGTAAAACCCTAGAGTTTATACTCATATGGTTTGGTTTGACCATTTTAGTCCATCCAGTGATACACTTAGTGATATCTGATGATGAAGTGAAACTCTTCAAGGGATAGTAATAAGCACCTTGACTTTGGTCTCATTTGGTTTGGTTTGACGAGTGCACCACATTACAAGTACACTTGAGGATAAGGGTCTGATGATTTTTTAAACTAAATTTATTTAAACTAAGATAGATCAACGCTTGGCGTCGTGGTGGGATAGAGAATACTTTTTAAAGTCCTTAGTATAATTTATAATTCGGAGCCGTGTGGTATCGAATTTACAGAAGAAAAACAACTAGAGTCTAGAAGTGTTTTATATAATAATAATTAGGTTTTTGCAGAGTTCAATGACCTTCAATGCATATTACTCGTGTGTTTTCAATAAGACTGACTAATATCCAACGATATCTTCTTGGAATATTTTTTCATCAAGTCAAGACCGGAAATTCCATGCCAACGTACGCGTACGTTGGCAAGATTTAGCGGCCAGAGTATATATAGGCAGTTAAATATCTGTTTGCATCTAGATCTTCAATCATAGTTAGACAGTCTAGTTTTTGAAACGGTGTCTGACAGCCTGACTAATTTACCTTTAAATGTTTAAACTACTAGTTCAATTGCGTTTTATGCTAACCAGCTATCAAAACAAATTAGTGCTCTATTTGAACCGTTAAGATATACATAGTGTGTTTGTAAAGGAACCTGTCATTGTTTTGATTTGAAAATAATTTTCAATTACGTTTTTTATTGAAATTTTTTGGGATCCCTACATCAAAAGGAAAAAAGAAACCCTTCTAGGATCACTTTGTTGTCCGTCCGTCCGTCTGTCTGTCAAGAGTCTCTCAGAAACTCGTTTATGTATCAAGTTGAAATGAATATCTCATACTCAAATCTGCTGCTGCGGCCTTTTGGATCTGTGATAAAATCAAGGTAAACGGAATAAAAAGATATGGCTGTTTAAAGACTGCGAGGGAACGAAACCCTATAGGGTACTTCCCGTTCCCAGGATCCTGAAATTTGGCCAGAAGCAAACCAGTATTTTCAAATTAAAACACACTAATAATAGCTTTTTATGTTTACAAACTTAATTTTGCAGTTGATAGCTATGTATTGGATATGTAATGTAGCTGCAAAGTTAAGTTGGTTCTTCAATGGGACTCACATTTTCAGTAGTTCACTTTTGGGTGCATATTAACTTTCGATACGTTAATTATTTATATTCTGTACGGAACTCTTGTTGCGCGAGTCAGACTCGCACTTGACTGGTTTTTTATGAATGAATTTAGTCTTAATTTTTTTGGTGAATAGGCTTTCACTTGATCGTTCACGATAATGCCGTTGAGTGGAGCAGGCTCATCCAGCTAACCCAACCTAACTTTCATACATTCATAGACCAATTTCCTACCACCAAACAACAACAATCTGCCTCCCGAAAACTGCAAGATAGGTTCTAAAGTGTATGGGCCCTAGTCCACCACGCGGGGCCAGTGCGGATTGGTACTACACCTTTGAATTTCTTCGCAGGATTTGTGCAGGTTTCCTCACGATGTTTTCCTTCACCGAAAAGCCAATGGTAATGGTAATGATTGATGATGAATCATTCAAATATGAATTACAAAAAACAAATTGGAATTCATTTGTACGAGCCAGGATTGAACCTAGACTTCGACTATTCAAGGACTATTGCTCTATCCAACTCAGCTACCATGTCTATTGTATACTAATCGTATCATAAACAAAGTATACCTCCTACGGATCTCCAAAAACTATCTTCTTCCCATCAAATTAATAATCTACGTCCAACATCAAACAGATTCGGAAGGCGTAACTCTTCTGAATCCTCACGTGAAAGGGCTAAACGTTCCCAGCGCGGTGTACGTCATCCCAGAGCCATAATTTAAAAAGGGTTAACACAAAAAAAGTTAATTCGAAATGACACCGCACATGTGTAGCCATCCGGCCGAACTGCGCCGGAGACGTAGCATGGAAGATTTTAACTTGATATTGAGCACGGCATTAAGATCCAGTTCAGATGTCTGCATTTTAATCTAACTATCAAGATGTTTTTATGTTGATTCCATATACTTCCACATATTTCTTCCAGTACCCCGCAGGGTCTACTATGTAAGTACGAGTATCGCTAAGTTTGTTCTCTTCTGCTATCTGTATTGTTCTGAAACATATTTATACCTACCTATAATATGGTACCAAAGACATTTAACATTACTAGTGATAGATCGGACAACACAAGCAACGTTTTGATCCTAAACTATTTACCAATTGGTAATAAATAACTCAGTCTAGTGTCACATCACGCCACGCGCCCGTACAAGACGTTTTACTCGTACGTATCATTGATTTTCGCGATCAATGTTTTGAAAATGAGTGACTTTAAAAACCTTTCAAGGAATTTAAAATTTTGGACATTTTTAATTACAAACATAAGTAAAACCATGTCACTTTCGATTGCGGTTTAAACAATAAGTAAGCACGATTTACATGCTACAGTTCTTTCTACGCGCAAATCTTTTAAAGATTTCAATAAAGTGTTTTTCTATGAAAGGTTGCCTTAACCTGACCACTCACGTCATTAAAACTTGTCTGTCAAGTGAGGGAATCATTCGTCCGAGCGTTTCCTTTCGATTCATTTTATACGAACGATTATAAACAGATGTTGGACGGTAATAAATCTTTGTCTCTGCACATGAAGCGTTGTAATAAGTGGTCATAATACAACTGTAGAGGCATCTAATCTATGGTAGAGGTTCGGTGCTTAGATTTTTAGAGATTTGTGTGTGTGATTGTTTGGGGGAGTTTTCGCATATTCTATGGATACAAAGGCCTATCATTTCTGTTTATTATATATATAAGTTTTGGATTTGAAAAATATAATTTTAATCTAAACCTTTTACGTTTCTAGAGATAGACCGGACAAAATCTCTCGAGACATTTTTTTATGAACTCTTTTTCTTTGAAAAGTTTTCCAAAAATCTCTCTGTTTCTAATGCACTATATAATTATATATGATATACATATGGTATACAAATTTTCAAACTAAATAGATTGTCCTGATTGGTTGAGAACTTTTAGGATTTGCAATGCATGTAAACTTGACGCTTGCATGTGTAACATCGCATTTTTAAAGACAAAGCAATATGTCTTAGAAGTGACATGAAAATGTGATGGAGTTTAATTTTCACTTCACATAAAAAAAAAGTAAAAAAAGTAAAAAGTGTTTATTTCTTAAATAACTTTTACAGAGTTTTGCAGGGGCCTTCCAGAAAGTAGTCTTTCGACACTTGTGTTGGAAGTGCACCGCGTCTTCCAGACGGATTTACACAGTATTATTTAAAATCTTAGTTCCTATTTTAAGTTTGCTATGCTCGTGTGTGTGTGTGGGTGTGTGTGTGTGTGTATGTGTGTTTGTGTGTGAGTTGCGAGAAGAATTGCACACTCCTATGCCCTACGGATACATATGGTACTAATAATCGACTTATCAACGGTATTAGCTTTGGATATCGTCTCAATACATTTTAATCTTCGAACAGAAAAAGTGACAGCCCGAAATTGGTGTCGCAAATAATTTCACCGACTTTTACCAATATTTTTCTAAGTAATAGCACGAGAAATTCTGTTGGCATTTCGTGGAGTGCTATCTAGTTACAATAATGACGCCTCTAATTTAATTGGGTTCTTTGTAGTGTGTAGTCGGTCACGTTCTCGAATCAAGATATAGTCAAGCGATCGTGCCTCGGATAGCTCGGTGGCAGTGTGATTGTATCGGCGGTTAGTCGATCGCGACGGTTATTAACGACGCTGGCCCGGTGTTTCCAGATCACAAAAATGTAACGACAGTGTCAGAAAAATATTTTTAAAATAGTCATATTTTGGATTTAAAAATATACAAATCAGATCAGAATCATCATCGTGTGTGATTGTAATAGAATTATGTTTTTGTAATGAACGATTGGTAGTAAGGCCGTTTGACGGTTAGCGTGCGTACCCAGAAGCCTACAGGCTTTGCTGTTTTTCATACCGGAAAAGAACAGTGCTATTAATACTGTTGTTTTTGTAATAGAATTATGTTTTTGTAATGAAAGATTGGTAGTAAGGCCGTTGGACGGTTAGCGTGCGTACCCAGAAGCCTACAGGCTTTGCTGTTTTTCATACCGGAAAAGAACAGTGCTATTAATACTGTTGTTTTTGTAATATAATTATGTTTTTGTAATGAACGATTGGTAGTAAGGCCGTTGGACGGTTAGCGTGCGTACCCAGAAGCCTACAGGTTTTGCTGTTTTTCATACCGGAAAAGAACAGTGCTATTAATACTGTTGTTTGGCGGCAGACTTAGATAACATGGTGGTAGCTAGCCAGGCAGTGTTATCCAGAAGAAATAAACACGAAACATTATTATAATTATTGTTCTAGATTAGATTAGTTTATTCATCAAAAATTTCATCACTATAAAATGACCAAATATGCGCAGTGGTTGTGAAATTAATGTCTAACAATAAATACAGTCATTAAAATGGCAAAGTAAAATAGTATCTAAGCAATTGAAATTCCATCATCATATAAATTACCTAAATTACTGTATTCTTACTACTACCTCATAAACTCAATAGATGGCGCTATGTGCTATATACAAATGTTAAAAATGTGTTATTTCTGGTAGCTACAAGTACCTAGTAGCACTTTCTTGTCCAGTTGTCATGCCATAATATAGTTTGTAAATACAATTAACTATCATCATTTCATTTACGGACACACGGATTAAATAATTTCCTCCCATGTTATCAGTTTTTGACTTTGGATTGACGATATAACGCCATCTATTTTAAAAATTAAAAGCTGATATAGAGTTTTTAAATGATTTTCTAAACTGGCAACCCTAAAAGTTACACAGACATAATAGATGGCTAACGTTTTTTTTCAAACTAGGCTGAATGTTCCAATGACGAATGACGGAACGCGCTTCTTAAAAAATAGAATACAATTTCTTTGTTTAACTTCTTAATCGATAATGAGGCTTTAACGACCTGCGTGATTGATTTCTTTTCGAAAAGTTGGGTAAGAAGCTAATTTATAATAATCGGTTTTATACTTTTAACTTTTAAAGCGATTAAACTAACTTTAACCTTGTTTGCACCGTACGATCATCAATTATTATTAACAGCATAAGTCCACAAGAGGTGGACTTACTATCAGGTGGGATGAAGGCCAAGTCCAAAAATAAAAAAGGTTAAAAGTTTTTTTTGAAATACATATTATTATATTTAAACAATTTTCTTTATTTTTATAGATATATTCATTTCACATTGTTTATTAATTTTTACACTTCCCGGCTGATGATGATGATGAACAGTGTTATTACTCGATTGTTTGTCATCATTTTTATATAACGTTGACATTTGAATATTATTATTAGATATGTGTTTTGATTATCACTGTACACTCTCATTTTTGAGCATATTTGATATGTAAGTATATAACTGCTAAAAAATATAATCTAATCCAATCTACCCACACCATCAAATTTCGAGATATCAAGTATTTATATCCACAATCAACTCTCACAAGAGCCTAAATATAAATCAGTCATGCTTTAACCCTTTGCTTTCGTTCCCATGCGCCGGCGCATACATGTGTTGCACTTCCTTTGAACAAGTACTGCGCAGCATGTGAATACAACTCCTTCCATGGGGATCTTGCGTAGGTACATTTTTTTTCTTTAATCTGAAGATATCCAAGCAGTCTAATATTGACAGTTATTATGGCAAATCCCCTCACAGAAAGCCTCTTCTACGAAATATATGGGAATTCTTGTAAGTTGTGTCCAGTCCGGCCTATGCAGACGAATCCATACAAGGTTTTCCTATAGAACCTTCTATCTAGAACGGTCCGGAATGTTTTATGAGTTCGAGTCGGTAGGTGTGTGACGATCGGTATATTTTGTATTGCATTGCCGGTTTCAATACTGCCTATATTAGAATATAACATAATCGGTAGGTGTGGGACGAAGCTTAGTCCAGATAAACTGCATAAATCATCCAATAGGAATATCGGAATAAAAACCAGCCTTTGTCTTTTTTATGTCACAGGCCACGTACGAGACAAATTTCATTAAGATCGGATCAGCTGATTATTCGTTAAAACATAACAAGCAGATAACAGATAACAGCAGAGTAACTTTTGCATTTTATTATATTATTTAGAGTTTTTAAAATAGTTATTAGATATATGTGTGCAACTTTATTAAAGATGATATGTTTATATAAGGGAAACAGTAAAAGTTCCGAAAAATAAACGAAAATCCTGCGATCCGTGGCTGTTATACTTAAAAATAAGCTACAGTAAAATGATTTACCGAAAAATAAAATACAAAATAAATGTACCGAAAAATAACTCTCAGCAACTTTGTTTAAATTACAAGCTTTCGAAAATTTTACTGCAGTTACAAAAAATATACTAAATTTCCGAAAGAAATACTAACTCAAAACATATGTTCTGCTAAAATATTTTATCAAGTATATTAATTAGTAAGGTATTTATAGTAATAGGAACTATGGTAGAATACAATGTGGATTTGTATATGAATGGCAAACTGGACAAAAAACTAACACTGAACAAGACAGAAGCGAGTGCGAACACAAAAACGTGTAATATCAGGCAGTAGGCTGAAGGGCGAGCGATCAAGGGCCGGCGCTGTGCGCGGGCGCAGTCGAACTGGTCCAGCAAGACGCCCCTTCCTGCGCGACCATACCGTCAGCAGATACAACACAGGATTATTGTGGGTTTGCTATTAGGATGTAGTACTCTATAGATAGATAGTCTATAGATTGGATTAATCAATAAAAACAATTCTTTATTTAAATGCGTCTGACAGATAAATAGCCGGTGTGACCATTTATAGTTTTACAAAACCTTTAGATTCAATTGTGATCATAATGAATTTTACAATTTAAATATTTGAAAACGAAGAGATATTTATCGATGCACCTTTCGAAGTATCACGACCTCGCCATGTAGACATTACGCATCACCCGACCGCAGCAAGTATCATCGAATTAAAATACTTGTCAATAAAGATGTGCTTGCGCACCCTACCAGCCACGGATCGCCGGAGCCGTCACCCGCGGTGGCTGGCGACTGGATTACATCGAAACCAACATAACTTTGCCGTTGAAATATTCCCGGAAACCCTTTGAAAGTCAGGACAACTTGGTCTCTAAGCTGCATCTTCAACTTTGTACATCCAATCGATACAAATTTAATTTTGCGGTCGGGAAAAGATCTCCTAAAGCCAATATCTGAGGGTTTGTTTTGAATATGATTGTGAGAGGTAATTTTTATGGTGGTAAGTGTAATTTGGTTTAAATTTAAAGGAGTGAGAGATAATCTACATGAGTTTTTTGTGGTCGATCCCGAGAGGTTGGTGTACAATTATTTTTGATGGCTGCAGTCAAGGTGATGGCCGATGAATGATTGTTTCGCTTTTGGATTCTGGTTTTGAGGGAAGTTTCCTGTAAAAAACTATGTTTCTAAATGTTCTTAATTTTGAACAGTAAGGTCTCTTTTTAAAATGAAAATCATTTTGTATGACGGTTCTCAAATTTAACTTCACACACATTCCATCCTTTAAATCCAACAGAAATTATAAATTTGAAAGCTTTTATATTTGGAACTTTATGACTCATACACACAAACGTGGGTTTTTGATTAAATGTTAGAATATTTTAAATCATAGTAATTAGTTCATGTGGGATAACTTTTGAAATCCATTCAGATAAAGTCAGAAAACTTTTCGAAAAAAATTTCTAATAAATAGAGATTCACACTGAGTGAACTTAAACAATTGTGGTATGAACTTTAAGATGTAACCCAAAGTATTAAACGAAACGAATACTACAGAATCAACAGCTGAAAACCGTGACACGACTGCAGTTTATAAACGCGAAAACCCCGCAAACTTTGCCTATCAAATTAGCTGCAGCTTAATTTTAACTTAAATTCGCTGAAGCCAACAGCTAAAGCCGATGTTTTGACTGTGGCAGCCCTCCCTTCGTTGCAACAGGTTATTTTAGATCTCATGATTCATAATGACACTGTTGTTCGATCTACAATGAAGCGATTCAGCGCTGACTCACAGCGTTTTGTGTTGGACGGTTACGCTGGATGATCTGAGGGCTATTGTTGAAAGTTAGATTCACTAATCAAGGTAAATGACTTTATTGGGGATGGATTTCTTTTTACGTAGGTCATATCATTGTATAAGATACATAACCAGTGGAGGCGGCATGTGGGGTCGCCGACCGTATGCACTTCTGATCTTACGCGAAGATTTTCTCCCTCGAATGCTGAGTTATAATTAAAAGCAAAATAAATAAAAAATTGTCGTGGAATGTGTACTGCATCTTCAAGTTATACGCAATACTGGATAATATTTTAGAAGTATAGTTTAATATCTTAAAAAAATGTGAGCCGTCACGGGACGCCTGGCAGATGTGAAACATCGACATTATTTTGTAAAAGTAATATGATTGAAACGAACAGATTGCGATATAAACTAAATATGGCATAATGATAAAATAAAATATTACGATTTTTTACAGAAAATGATGACTGTTTATTTAATAAACATTTATTTTCATTAAATATAAAAACAATTTATACAACTTCATTCGTTCTGTATATATACACCATCATATAGCGTGGCGACGCGTCGCCACGGCATGCGTCGCCACGCCAGAAATTTGTTTTACGTGCGGCCATAGATGTTTCACATCAAAAATGTACCAATTTTTAATATCTAAGACGTGATATCTTTCATGTTGTCCCTTTCTGATACACTGATGTACATTGTCATTGTCACAGATTACCTCGCCTCCCGCCTTAAATTTGCGGATTTTGTATAGTTTTGTTTAGAATAAAATCGCAATCACGCTCTCAAAAGTTCTCTCTCTACTCCACGGTTACATCTTTGTTGACTGTCTTGTTTAAATTTTATTTGTTTGTATTCAGATCAACTCAAGTAAGCATCAACAAAAAGCAAGTGTTCATAAGAATCTGTGTTGCCATGTTCAGTTGTCAACTTTGGCCGACGGATTACTGATAGCAGTTATCTACTGCCTATCTCCTGAGTAAATCCTCTCTTAATTAATCGTTTTTATAGTGCCCGAAGGATGCCATGGGTTGGTCCTATTTTAATGTCAAGACTGCTAAGTATTACGTGTCTTAAATTTCATTTGATTGATTACTTTTCTGGAGCAACGTATGGTTCGATCAAACACATTACACAAGTTACAAAAACTTACACTTTCTACAAACAAGAGTAAAATTCAAATCTAGCAGCAAAGTCAGGCCAAAGAAACCTGTTTCAGCCAACAACGAAGCGACAAGTTCAGTAAACCCCACACAAGTAAGTTGGAGTAATGCAAATTCATTAAAACCAACAAGCCGTCAGAATGTGACGCGTCCTTTGTTTACAAGATACCGAATGAATCATGTGCACGCGGAAACTCTCAATGGAGATGTTTTGAGCAAAAAGAGCGAACTCGAGTAAACGAACAAAAACTTGACGGCCAAGATCAGCCGCTTGCTAATGTCCCGACGAAACGAGAGTGCTTTCCATCGCAGACAGTTCAATTCAAGTTTTTACTTGCTCTGGTCACTGCGTAGAATTACAAGTACGTATTCTGAAGGTCGCTTTTGTTGCTTATAATGTATTATGACTTGAGAAGTCAGTACGTGATTTTTTGATATTTTGCTAAGTTCGAAACTTGCCTAAGTAAAATTATTTCGCAAATATTTTCGATTCGTTAAAGTTAGTTAAGTTAGCTTAAAACTGCTCGAACAATGCAAGACATTGTTGTAAGTTTGCATATTATGGCATGCGAAACTTGCATTCATTTATCGAGGATCACAACAAAGCTACAAGAAATTACAGCATTATTTCAGTCAAACCCAAATTCCGAACACGATATAAACGTATCCGCGAAAGTGACAGTTCATTTTGGCGGGAGCCCGCGCGGCTCGTCTGGGTTGTTTATCGTGTACACATCGGTACTGGTTGTACGCTGTACGCACCGGCCGGCCACTCGACTGCGTCGCGACAATTTATTTCGGTTCGGGGCAATGCACTTCGCAGCCCTGCGATCTCGAGAGTAAACACGGAGGAAAAAATGATTCGGCACGTAGACGACGGCAAATGAAGCCTGGTAAAATTAGTTGGTGGGCAAGTGCACGGGTGAAGTGACACTTGTGATTTATTTGGTTGATTTTTGAGTATGTTTGAAGGGTTATATAAAACAAGCTTTTTGCTAGCGACTTACAAAATATAGCCTGTCCTTCTCTATTAGGCAATAAGCAAAGTGAGACAGACAGCGGGACAGAGTTACTTTCGAATTTAGAATATTAATGTGATGTGATGCGGTCTCTAATTTTGTCTATTGTAATTTTTAAATCTGAGAATGTATGTAGACATTTTTTTTTCATTTGGATGTTTTTGAGGTGCTTTACGAGACGAGAGTGTTTTCTTTTTCTTGGTTTGACTTTCGTATTTGGAAAATTTGGATTAATCTACTCTACTGCTTCAACATATCGCCTTTTGTCTTTTATATTCGTATAATATGCGTGAAATCCATCGTATGTGAATATTTACGTCACAAAAGATATCGTTTTATTTTTATACGTCGTTTTTCTGAATAAGCACAATAAATCTTTTAAATGGTTTTGAACGTAATTAACGGCGTGTTCGCAGACCGCGCCGACTAAAGAATGGCACTGAACGCAATAAAACTTTAACACATCCGATTGAGCGTCGCGTTGTTTTTGATATAAATAACATACTTAACATATTACAATGCAGACGATTCCGAATCAGAAAATACGGAGCAGTTTTCATTAAGCTTTCTCTACGTAACTACATGTATGTAACCGAATGAAACGAACAAAGTCAAACATAACGATATACTGAAAGGTTTTAAACCAATTATGTGCAAGGATGCACCATGGTTGTACAGCTAAAGTAAACACTCTGGCATCGGTACGAGACTGTTGTACTACAATAGCGCTTTCATAACCCTTGTCTATCGCTTTGATCAATTAATTTAACACTATACGAATGAAGTACAAATAAAAAGCCGTGGTAGCTCAGTGGGGTAACAGCGTCAGTCCTTGAACAATCGAGGTCTGGGTTCGATCCTGGCTCGTACCAATGAGCTACAATTTGTTATTTGGAATTTATGTACGAATGATTAAAATCATTACCGTTGGCTTTTCGGTGAAGGAAAACATCGCGAGGAAACCTGCACACTCCTGAGAAGAAATTTAAAGGTGTGTGTGAAGTCTACCAATCGGCACTAGTCCCGCGTTGTATTCTATGTCCCATACACTCTCTGTAGGAGAGTAGGACTGAGCTCCTGCAGTGAGGACGTATATAGGCTGTTGATGAATGAAGTTCGGCTATATGATTATTCGACTTATACGAATGTAGTCAAAACAATTTTATTTTAATGTATAAACACATATTTATAACATAAAATCAAAGAAAAGTAACGTTTGGATAGTTTGGAACATAGTACTTTTTAGTGGAACTTTTGTTTCTGTAGTCAGAAATCAGATGTATCCACAGTTTATAAGTGGTAGCCCACTGGTGAACATAAGTCTTTCTGAAGGAGACATAAATTCGTCATTTTGATCAATTTAGCTAAACTTGAAACCGGTTGAAGACAACTCTCCAAAACCATCAAGAAAATAATCATGTATCAGTTACCAAATAAAATAAAATATGAAGAAGGACATAGTAGTATTAACGCTGAAGATATTATTCTTAGATATGGTATGTCATGCAACTGGTATATTGACAGACTAAGATTTAAAGAAATAAACAAAATTTTACACAAGCCGGATTACATTTTAAAAATAGGTAATTTGAATTCATAAATTACTCCCCAAAAAACCCGCAAGCTGTACACCAATTGCACGCGTTCAATATCTATCTCAACACAAATAAATACAAAAGTTATCGGTGTACAATCGTTGCACGATAAAAAACCTTATTGATGTTACTGGCTGGTCGACTGACATGACAGCGCGCGGCAATCTGTCAAGTGCACGTTTCGCGCCAAAAGTAACGTTTGCACAAATCTTCAAAATGGCGCGGGCAGTAATTAAAGGCTTGCAATAACCGGCCATAAAGCAAACGAGGCGCATTGGTGACGCGCCGTGCGGCTATTTCAGTACCGACGCCCCTCGACAAATGCTAATGTCCTCTAGGACACTCCAGCGCGGGCTACTCTCGTCAGCACCAAACAAAGAGGATTCATCCTTAGTTTATATTATTAATAATATTTATATGTCATTTTTATAGGTTATATTATGTAATACGTTAGAGAACCAAAGTGACCGACATAGCTCACGTGCAAGCTGAAGTGGTAGTCGGCTGGTCATATTTGTCGAAGGACCGATAATCGCTGGGGCAGACGAGTCCTAGAGTGGAAACCACTCCTAGGCAAACATAGTGTAGGACGTCCCCCGGCTAGGTGGAACGTAGGGTAGCCGGACCTGAATGGATGCGGAGAGCAGATGACCGAATTGAGTAGCGCACTCTAGGAGAGGTATATGTCCAGCGGTGGACTACCACAGACTGTACATGATATGTTATATTTATTGAAGTCAAGCGAATGGTAGTAAAGTAGGGTATCCTTATAATGTTACGGGCGTTGAAATATCCCTGAATTATAATTTATTCCTAAACAAAAGATACTTAAGATATCGGTGAAGGCAATAAATCAAGTAATAATGAAACACGACAAACCCAAATGAAACTGTTTCCGCATTCATGTATTCCGGGTATTAAGAATAAATAATAACCATAGTTATTTTACATTTCCCAGTCGAATCCCAGAAATACTGTAATTCGTATACCTTTCGAAAACCGCATACCAGCTATTAATAAAAGGTATATATAAGCTTTTCGACACTGCACGTAAAATTAAATTTATTAAGCCGTTAAATAAAACTACAGGAAGCTAGCGTGATTTTATTATAAAACTCCTGTGAACATGTACTTCATGGGAGACAACTATGCAACTTTGTATATTTTAAATGGCATAGTTAATCATCAACAGCCTATATATGTCCCCACTGGAGGGGCTCAGGCCTACTCTCCTACAGAGAGTGTATGGGCCATAGTCCACCACGCGGGCCCAGTGCGGATCGGCGGACTTCACATGCCTGTTCAAGACATGAAGGTTTCCTCACGATGTTTTCCTTCACCGTTAAGCAATCGGATAATGTACTTGAATTGAAAAACAACTCATAGGTACACGGCTGGATTCGAACCCGGTACCCTCAGATTGAGAGTCCGCGCCTTATCCACTGCGCCACCGACGCTTCTTGCAATGATTTTCTTTCTTTATATCTGTTATAAGTAAGAAGAATGTATGAATAAATATGATACATGTAATCATTCATCCAAGTATATGTAATCTGTTTTAAGATGATATGAGTTTATAAGTCGAATATTGACAACTATATCAGCTTATGAGTATCCTAAATGCGAATTTAACCTTAAGAGGGTATGCTGTTGTCGAAGCGCCCATACAAACGTAGTCCAGTCATATTTTGAGTATTAAGCTATGAAAATCTATGAAATTTTCAAGACACAATCTAGAAACAAATATCTGTGTCGGTGGTGAGCCAGATTTTCGTTTAAATATATACTTCCAGAGTTACAGGGCGTCAAAGAATTGTATTTTACGGTAATAAAAAGCCCCAACTTTGAACCTGATTTACAAGAGTATGAAACAATTTAGAACAATTTGGAAAAACCAACGACATCTGAAATTTCATTAGTATACTGTATTAAAAAAATGGTTACATAATATACTGTATCCTTCAAATGATCCCTGGACTACGAAACATCCAAATAACGGGTGGATAACTTCGCGTAGTGTATGCTGTCTCACCATACGCGCTCGGGTAGGATAGGGCTCGGAGAGGGACAGCTACAAAACAATTTAACCTTGAAACCGACCACGTGGTCTTACCAACATAGCCTCTTAATGGGAGACAACTCTGCAACTTTGTATATTTTAAATGGTATAGTTAAGTATATATGATCAGTTTCAAGATGATATGAGTTCATAAGTCGAATAAGGACAACTATATCAGCTTATGAGTATCCTAAATGCGAATTTAACCTTAACACTTCCTAGTAGGTGGACTGGAAACCAACTCTAGGCATGGTACACCCGCTGTTCCACTGCATGTAATGCGTGCGGGTTTGATATTGTGATATTTTCATTTGCTCAAATAAATTCATTCATATATATCTACATACTTTTGAAACATAATTAAATGCCTATAATGATTGAAGAACGTACACGAAAAGTAGTAGAGATACGCAGACGAGAGTTTTAAATCTAGAATATCATAGTTTTATGTTGATTAAAAGTTGTTGATGTTAGTTTATACGTTGCACTGCCAGGATTAGCATACTCAATGTGATATAAAGAACCACAAAAATGAGTTTTATGAGCAGAGTACAAATCCGAGGTTCCCAAATACACTTATAAGTAAAGAAAGACCGAAGTCTAAATGCTTCCAAAAAAATTGCTACTGGATGTGTAGATCGATATATAATAAAATACCTCAAATGATAAAAGAGCAGCCTATTAGCAAATTCAAAACGGCGTTACATGAGTGGCTTCTTCTTAATAACTTTTATTCTGTAAAGGATTTTTAAAGGATTTTTTTTTTTTTGTAAAGGATAAGGACAAAATAGATTGGATTTAATTTTAATTTGGTTTACGAATATAATTTTATTATGTATAACATTTGATTATTTGACATAGGTATAGATAGCAATTAGGTACGTGTCTTGACATCATAGAATTGTATAATTTAAATGCTCGATATTATTACTTTTAACTGTTTGCATGTCAAAACATTGGCTAAATGTGTGATCTAGAATTATTTACTTGAACATCTGAAATGTACCACATTTATTGCAAATAAAGGTTTATCTTATCTTATAATTCTGTTTATAATTAGCACATAAAATTATAAAGTCTAATAACTTTTAAATAATAATAATAAACTCAAACTGTTGAATGACGACTCAAATCCTATGAAGCGACACACCGATGCAATCAAACCAAAAGAAAATACTCGTATACATCCGTTCAAATTTTTGGGAAGATATGAAGAATCACACTAACATTCTAAGGCAGGAAAATTGCAATGTTTTGATGTGAATGTGTTATACGCTCATTCGCACAGATAAAACTTTATCATTTCCTTCCCTTTTCATTCCCTTTCTAGTTGTCGAGTAGCAATAGTGAAACAGTTAAAAAGCGCTTGGAGTGCTAACAGGACTGTACTGCATATGACGCTGTTTTCCGTCTAGTGCGTCTAATAAAAGACCAAAGTTCAAGAGGTGACCATTGTCAGCGTTATAGAGCTTTGTTAAACTACTATTAGACCAGAGATAGCAGCTATTTGTCGACTGGTCGATAAACAAATTCGGAATGCGTGCTAATACTGGATGCCATTGTGCTGTTCTGGAAGGTAACGTCAACAGTTCTAAAATATCTGTCAGTTCTAAATTCTAACTGAAGACGTTTATTTGAGGTCTGAAACTCCAGGAATGGACTTTGAATTCTGAAACTTTAAATCGGACTTAGACTTTGAATTCTTAAAACTCTTTATATGGACTTTGAGTTCTGAAACTCTAGATATGGACTTCAACTTTGACTTATTAAAACTCTGTATTTGAATTAAATAAATAAAAATACTTTTATCTGTTCCTCCTTATAACTTGTAACATGGTTTATCTATACGTAAATCTTAATAACTACTCGGAACAAAACGGCCGATGGGCTCAGGTCTACCGTTGGCAAGCCGCCGGCAGACCTGCTTTTCAGACCACGCCTTTGATTCTTTCTTTGACTTCTTTGAATTCTGAAACTAAGTATTTTAAATTCTTAAAACACTGTATACGGACTTAAATTTGTAGTCTGGATACAATGTTTGACGGCCAATGAGCCACAAGCGTGATTTTTTTCGGTTTCAGACTTAGTTTTACAAAAGACGAAAGTCATGACAAACATCATTTTTTTCCAAGGCTAATTTTATTCTTCTAGTCAGTTAGATAAGTAGGTACCAAATGATTTTTTCTCGGTCTGTATTTGGTCGTGCGAGATTTAAACGTTATTATTAATTTGTCGATGTCTGCGCAGACTAGTTCTGATCGATCTAATGAGTCATGTGGAGTCAGGGTCGCACGCGCAGCCTTCTTGGAATTCTTGGTATTTGCCTGAGCTTTTATGGTGGAACATTTAGTCGGTGTTTATTGATGATCTCAGTATATTCGTATATTTGTGTCCATCTTTTATAAATTATGTTGGTTTTATTTAGGCCTTTGGCGCTTCTAAAGGTCCATAGGCTATGGTGAAAGAGACGGTTGAAATTGGGGTCCTAAATGAAATGGCCCTGGAAATAGAAACACTGTGTCATCATAACAGGAGTTCTAGGGGACATTACTTAAGTGGAAATTCTAGAGGACAGGTGAACATCTAGTGTCACTAAATAGCATATGGCTATGTTTTTCATTTTGGATAAATAACATTGGTAAAACAAACAAAATTTTTAATATACTCAGGAAAAAGCAAGGACGGTGTGTCGGACCACGCACAGTGTAGGGTTCTGTAGTTGAACTAGTTTAATAAAAAGTATATATTAATTTTGACCACTCCAACTATATTTTGTAATTTGTTTATTACTAGTTTACCTATAAAATCAAGTTAGTCGTGATAGGTTCCTTTTAACTTCAGTATATACTTCTACATATACTTATACTTCAATATATACTTTTAACTACAGTGACATTTTTCAGATTTTTAAGCTTAATAATTCACAAATTAATCGAATAGTGGAGCTCTTAAACTCTTTCAAAATCCCTATTCAACGATACCACACACAATGGGGTACACGCGGAAAAATATTTCATCGTCAAGTTATATGGGCACCCTTAACGAAATTATTTTTTGAGATTATATTCTACTACTTTGTCTGCGTGATGAATATGTATATGGCGGGGGGAGGGGGGTTTGAAACTATGCAATGAGAAAAAAATAACAATCTTTTTCAGAATGTACAAATGAAGACATTTCATGTAAACCTAGTGACGCCATTTTGAAATTTCAACTGGCCCTATTTTTGCCAAGGCTTAGTAAAAATAATTTTTTTATGGTAATATATAGTTTTGGACTTTCAGAATGTACAAATGAAGACATTTCATGTAAACCTAGTGACGCCATTTTGAAATTTCAACGGGCCCTATTTTTGCCAAGGCTCAGAAAAAAATATTTTTTATGGTAATTTCAATTAAGTTTACTATGTTTTTAAAGTAATATTTGTACACTGAGATGGCAAACTTTTTAAGGGTTCTCTATAAATCAATGACATCTTTGTAAATAACATTCCATTTCAAAAACGTCTCCACTGCGCAGGAGTCGCCGGATAAAGTCAGTCTATCCAGGGAACGTCTACTCTGCTGGTGCCGAGCGACATATCTATTTCTGTCTAATTATGAGAAGAACGCCGGAACGGACGGCTTCTGACTGTGGTATATATCACTCCGGCGACCGACGTCTGCCTCTACGCCCTTTACCGAGACGCGCTTTGATTTAATAAAGAGAATTGATTGTGAAGGGGTTATTCATGGCTTAATGCTAATTGATTTAAAAAAGAGTATTGAATCCCCATCTCTACCTGCTCGATGACGGGGTAGAACACGCACGCCCTTTCAACATAGTAGATGTATCATCAATAAGTCATGATTTTTATTAACCGATTTCATAAAAGGAGGACACCTTTGGATAGATTATATATCTTTGAACATACTGTATTTATGTTTTACCTAAGGAACCGTTGTTTCTCTACGTTTTCACCTATCTGCGTCGTTTGAACGAGCTGTCAATGTCAGCATGTCAGTTCAGGACGCTAGCGCCGTGACGCACGCACAAATCGTGTCAAAACAATAAATATGTAATACATTTAACTCGAAATATATTGCCAACTATATACTGTGATACGTACTGTGAAGTGAGTGTAATATAAACAGACCACGGTATCTCCTGAACACAAGAAAACAGAGATTTTTCTGTGCTCTCAAGTAAACCGTGCGTATCCCTTTTCCATTCAAATTTCCCCGTTTCCAGGGAATAAGTTGTAGGGGCAAAGTTCTCGAGTGGAGACCACATACCGGGAGACGTGTACCGGTCCGTCCCTCGCTGGATGCAAGTGGCTCGGAGGAGGCCTATGTCCAGCAGTGGACAGTTGTAAGTTTCATGTGTAAAATATCTCTAAAAGACAACTTACACGCTTTCCGGTACTTGGTCGCCACTCGAGAACTTTTACTCCCCGCCGTTTATCGGTTCTTCGAGAGAAGTTTCCTGCCCATTTCCACTTCAGCTCATTGACTCGTCGAGCTATGTCGGTGACCCTTGTTCATCTACGGATTTCCTCATTCCGGATTTTATCACATAGAGAAATTCCGAGCATAGATCATTACGTTGCTCGCTGAGTGACAGAACGTGTTTATTCGGCCCACAGTAAAGGACCACGTTACTGCATATCTTCTCGTCCAAAATACCTCAGCGTCTAAAGACAAAAATCTTTAATCAGTGCGTGTTATCAGTGATGACACACGGAACCGGCTATGTATCATCAACAGCCTATATATATGTCCCCATTGCAGGGGCTCAGGCCTACTCTCTTACAGAGAATGTATGGGCCATAGTCCACCACGAGGGCCCAGTGCGGATCGGCGGACTTCACATGCCTGTTCAAGACATGCAGGTTTCCTCACGATGTTTTCCTTCACCGTTAAGCAATCGGATAATGTACTTGAATTGAAAAACAACTCATAGGTACACGGCTGGATTCGGACCTGGAACTCTCAGATTGAGAGTCCGCGCCTTATCCACTGCGCCACCGACGCTTCTGTATACTGCATTACAAATACTTAAAAAAATGTAAAAGTTGAAACAATTGTTATGTAAGATTAAGATTATTGAAAATAGTCCAACGCTGGGCCACGATCTCATGTGGTCCACGATGTTGCGCTTAGGCCTAGAAGATTCATATTTACTGTTAGTTCTATTCTTCAGGGACCTAATAATTTTTGATGTTTTTAGTTTACAGCCAACTCTCTCTTTTAGCTAAAAAAATCTGAGTATTGTTCTTGTTGTCTTGCTGCTTGAAACAAACACAAACTTTCACATTTGTTACGTTTTAGTTATGTTAAAGTATGATATGATAGCATAGACTAAGAACTCATAGGAATAAATTTCTTACCTCATCTATAGAGTGACGCTTTATAACCTCAAAATAACCTCCAAGCTTATATACTCAGCCAATACATATTCCTGTCCTTGATGACGCCCTCCTAGCCAGGATAGGTATAATAAAGCATCATTGAAATGTACTTAGCCTAGACAACAGCCCTTGCGACGGACGAAGCTTCTATTTTTACCAGATTATGCAGCGAGGACTCTTGGTGAAGCGTGCTTGAGGGCCAGACAGGTATGCTAAAGTAGAGCTCTTTTGTTTTCCGCTCCGTGACTATGAATGCCAGGAAACTCGTAGCGGGTCGTTCGTATGTCGAAATATTGTCTTATTTGTGTGTGTGTGTGCTGTTAGCACTGGTATATGGTGGTAGACTGGATAACTGATATAGAAAAATGCCAACATTGCAGTTTGGCAGGAGATTAAGAGGCTATGTTGGTTAGACCACGTGGCCGCGTTCAAGATTGCATTGTTTTGTAGCTGTCCCTATCCGAGCCCTATCCTACCCGAGCGCGTACGGTGAGACAGCATACACTACGCGAAGTTATCCACCCGTTATTTGGATGTTTCGTAGTCCAGGGATCATTTGAAGGATACAGTATATTATGTAGCCATTTTTTCAATACAGTATATTAATAAAATTTCAGATGTCGGTGGTTTTTCCAAATTGTTCTAAATTGATTAATACTCTTGTAAAACAGGTTCAAAGTTGGGACTTTTTATTACCGAAAAATACAATACTTTGACGCCCTGTAACTCTGGAAGTATATATTTAAACGAAAATCTGACTCACCACCGACACAGGTATTTGTTTCTAGATTGTGTCTTGAAAATTTCATAGATTTTCATAGCTTAATACTCAAAATATGACTGGACTACGTTTGTATGGGCGCTTTGACACCAGTATACCCTCTTAAGGGTCCTACCTTACCGAATACACAAAACACTTCTGTTTGGCGGTAGAGTTATGTATGTACGTGGTGGTAGCTAGCCAGCGGACATAGAAAATCCCTTACCACCAAACAAAACGAGTATCGATAGGAACTTCATCTGGAAATCGAACCCGGACCTCCAGATTGTATGCATGTAACAAAGGCCATGGAGCTCTGAGGCGGGTAAAATACGAGTAGCTTTTGTTTTGTTTGCGTTTATAAGTGTTGAATGAATTGGGCCGAAAAATTTTTGACCACGTCTAAATCACTTCGCTATTGTTTACATAGTCAGGAATTTTAATCGAAATACGTCGCACAGATTTTCCTGAACATTTGTAGAACTGAAAAAATTCGCTTAAAGACAAAACGTTGAATGCAATGCCGGAAACGGAACCCTGCGACAGTCTTGTGAACCCTAGCGCCCAGAGTTCACTCACCCCGAAAAGAAATGAAGGAAAACGTTCTTTCGAGATTATTCTTTTCGTCTAGCGGTGTAAAGTTCAATGTTGAACACTAAGTGTTATTTAGGTTAGTTTAGCTTCATATTTTGTAAAAGTTAAAGGCGAATACGGAAAATTGTTTCCCTGAAAAGTTCTCCTGTGCTAACTACAGTCAGATGCGGGTGGAGATATTGTCAATATGATTTCATATAGATAATAACTCTGAATTTCGATTCAGAATTAAATTAAAAACCGGCCAAGTGCGTGTCGGGCCACACGCAGTAGGGTTCCGTTACCCGTCATTTATATAAGAAGTTTATATTTAATATTTGCAAAGAGATTCTTATAAGCAAAAAACTTTCTTATCTTATCCTTATCCCTGCCTTCTACTTGAACTCCCTCTTTTTAAATAGATACTCACTGTTACGTTTTGACCCCTCGTCTAGGGGTTCAATATTAATAAAAAAATATTCTGCTTACTACTAGACAAAGTAATGATAAGAAAATAAAACGAATTTAATCACTGAATCATTTTCGATGTGTTTAACAAAGAGACAATGCTGGGGTCATAGCCTGTTTTATTTAAATTTTTGTGTTTTGGACACAATTAAAAATCGGTGTCTCTCACCATATGCTGCATAATACACATTGCTAAACTGTGTACTTCTTAAATTTTGCAATTTACCAATATTTGGTCATCGCATTCTTTATTTAACAAATTTGTTTGTTGCCCACATAGAAGAACTATTCTTTTAGGTATATAAAATTTTTCGTCTAGCGGTGTAAAGTTCAATGTTGAACACTAAGTGTTATTTAGGTTAGTTTAGCTTCATATTTTGTAAAAGTTAAAGGCGAATACGGAAAATTGTTTCCCTGAAAAGTTCTCCTGTGCTAACTACAGTCAGATGCGGGTGGAGATATTGTCAATATGATTTCATATAGATAATAACTCTGAATTTCGATTCAGAATTAAATTAAAAACCGGCCAAGTGCGTGTCGGGCCACACGCAGTAGGGTTCCGTTACCCGTCATTTATATAAGAAGTTTATATTTAATATTTGCAAAGAGATTCTTATAAGCAAAAAACTTTCTTATCTTATCCTTATCCCTGCCTTCTACTTGAACTCCCTCTTTTTAAATAGATACTCACTGTTACGTTTTGACCCCTCGTCTAGGGGTTCAATATTAATAAAAAAATATTCTGCTTACTACTAGACAAAGTAATGATAAGAAAATAAAACGAATTTAATCACTGAATCATTTTCGATGTGTTTAACAAAGAGACAATGCTGGGGTCATAGCCTGTTTTATTTAAATTTTTGTGTTTTGGACACAATTAAAAATCGGTGTCTCTCACCATATGCTGCATAATACACATTGCTAAACTGTGTACTTCTTAAATTTTGCAATTTACCAATATTTGGTCATCGCATTCTTTATTTAACAAATTTGTTTGTTGCCCACATAGAAGAACTATTCTTTTAGGTATATAAAATTTTGCTAATCTTAATTTAGTGCAAGGGGTTTCAGAATAACAGAGAGTATCTGTGAACACTCTTAGCGTGTTAAAATAAACCGTGTACTTACTTTAAAACTTTACGAATACCTGAATTTTACAAAGCTCATATTTAACATCGTTGACGAAGTGATTAATATAAATAACCATTTCAAATTACAGCTTTTCGTTACCAATAGTTACTACGGAGAGATGAAACGGACGAACAGACGGATATGACGAAGTTATGTGGGTTAGTAATGGCATTGAACACCAGTGGATATGCTGACCGATCCCAACAACACACACACACCCTCACACAAACCTCACACACTCTCACACACCTTATTGTTAGTTTCAAGATGTTTATAGCTATAATTTTATTAGTTTTAATGTTTTTTTTCCATAATTCATTTTTAAGGTCAAATATTGTTAAGCTTTTCTTTTCACATTGATATTGTAAATTCTTTTTACATACTTTATGCTTATAACCAGTCTGAAACGTATTTTATTAATCAGCCTTCTGCTGCAGCTATTTTCCGCGGGGAAAAGTGGCGCTTCCTAAGTATTATCTATACTTAAAAGGAGAGCTTCCACGTACTGTATATGTAAAGGTTTTTTTAGTAAGATTTTTTTCTACCAGGAAAAGGCAAAGGCAAAACACCATACATCCATGTCATTAATAATGATATTCTCTCTTAGAATTTTCAGGTTACAAAAATAAGTCCGAAGCCATTTCTTCACTTTTCTCAATAAAATGTATAATGTGTACATTTTATCGCTTGTTTTGACGATTCTTGACGAGAACTTCAAAGTCAAGCCTTGGTTTCAACATAATTCGAAAGAATCCATATGCCGAATGTACTCGACATGGTAAACTCTTCCGATCGCGTCGAAACCCTCACAATTTTGAGTAATTAATACTATAACACCGTCCGTGACACTTTTTGCACTATATCACACCATTATAACACAAAAAATAACATTATTATTAACGAATTACTAAAATTGCAATGAACCACAATTTTTCAAGTTCGTGCCAAGAATCCTATAAAGGTTGTGAATGAAATAAACATTTTCGATGTTTTAATTTTTTTTGATTAATTTATTACGGAACCCTAGAAACTCAATCAAAGAAAAACAGATTTACCAATACTGCCTCGTCCGCCCTTGTACCCAATATAAATTAAATTACGATCAGCATTTATTCATCGGGATGTGATAAAGTTAATTAGGCACCGAGTTTAAAAAATATATTCGCACTAAACCAGACCCTGAATTGTCGGCCATTAAATTAAAAAGTAAAAGTAATAAATTAGGGATCAATGAACTTGCAGGTAGAGTTTTTTAAAAGTTGCAGACACGCAACGGCTTCCGTGCATTCAGCCAAAGGGAAAAATTATGTACTTGAGAAGTGACCATGTCGGCACGGGTAGGATTATCATATGGTTGGTAAAATATGGCTGTTTTCAACCGACTTTAAAAAAAGGAGAAGGTTCTCAATTCGACTGTATGTTTTTATGTATGTATGTTACACTATAACTCCGTCAATTATGAATCTATTTTGACGATTCTTTTTTTGTTTAGTTGAGCATACTTCAGAGGTGGTCCCCCTCTCCATGCAAGAGGGATGGTGCTAGCCATATTTTATCACGATTTGTTGTACATTTTGAGGCGCCAAGATGCCATACAAACTCAACTTCGCCTTTACCAGAGTGAAGCATCTGCTTAGCCAGGCGGACATATAAAATACTCGTACAACCAACCAAACCGAGTACTCATATTTACCCCCGCTGGGAATCGATCCCGTGACCTCCAGATTGTAAGTCCAACTTTGTAGCCACTAGGCGATAGGCGGCTAAACTAATACACAAAATAGAAACCAACAAATAAGAAAAAAATAAAGAAAAAAATATTTGCCAAGTACATAGTTTTTTTACACGGTATTTTGATAGTAATTTCAATTAGTTCGATGTAGTTAACCTGTCCACAGGTGTGCAAATATATTTTCTATTTTATAATATCAGTATAAGCCATACAATTTTTTATACATGTGAAATGAGTTTGTTTCTCCTTCATTTACGTCGTAACGAAGAGTCAGAATGACTTGTATAATAGAGATAGTTGAAGGGCTGGAAAAGGACATAGGCTACTGTATATCCCGTTTAAATAAGCAGTTCCTGTGGGATAATTTATGAGGACTACAGGGAAGAAGTTGAAGACAAAAGCTAGTTTGCAATCTTTTCAAAAAATATTTTTGAAATAAATAAAGATGATATCGACCAAAGAGATTTCAATATATCGTCATATATCCAGTTATATAGGCCTACGGTTTGACATGAGTTCGACCGACCAGTTTAAAGGCGGATCCACACGAAAATATGATATCATGTAAGTACAATAATGCAGACCTTGCACAAATAGCGGCTGTAGGTTCGCCCCTTAATATGATAATGTGAGTTCGTCCTCGCTTCGAGAGTCAAATGCAGTAGAAATTTCACTTTCAGCGGTAAGTGTTCCTGAACTAGAATGTCAATTGAACTGTGCCGAGCTATGAGGTCTAATTGTAGAGCTATCAGGAGCTATGCTCTTAAGGGGGTCCAGCTCGAAATGACTCGTTTCGCGAATGTATGGAGCCAAGGCCTGGTCCTGTACACTTATAATTTTTAAAGGCCATTATCAAATGAATGTTATTTACTTAATTTTTTGTTTATTTTGTTTTAGTTTAGTACAAAAACATATATAAAACCAGAGAGATTTAAATATAGTAATAGGTTATAGAGCGGGCCTTGGGAAACGTTTCATATAAAGATTTTTATCTCAAATGGCAATGGTATGTCAAATGTCTTGTAAGGCCGCGTGACGGACAGTGACACTAGATTGAGTAACTTATTACCAATTGGTAATAAGTTTAGGATCAAAATGTTGGTTTGCTTTGTCCGGTCTATTACTATTAATGTAAAATGTCTTTGTATAAAACGCACGAAACAGGTAAGACTTAACGTGGAAAACAAAGATGGCGTCAATAAAATGACATTTGACGCTGTCACTTAGTACAAAAAGTTACACAAAATTAAATTAAATGCAAAAATGTAACTCTAGTATTTTTCTATACATATTTAGATTATCACTTGATTTTTTAAATACATATAGATAATTCCTAAATTCCTACCACCAACGCAGGCATGAACTCTTGGCGAGTAACCCGACTCATCAATTATGATGGACAGGTCTGTTTTCTGGTTGTACCTTCGCTTATTACAAAACCCACGGGAGGACATGGGGTGTTGAATCAATACAAGTGACCACAAAGCGGATATTACAACCTGGCTTAGTTTAGAAAATCAACAGCCACTCAATCCCTCCCATTAAATCTAAACAGAATAGAAAGTGCATACAACATATTAAATATTAACGTTATGACCGCATTACCTGTCAAACTGTCAAACAGCTGACAGCTGGATGTGCACCAAGTAGGATTAAGTAATCCGAATGGGTTTAAGTGTAATCGGCTACCGCTATCCATGCGTTTACGGTTTAAGTTACAGATGGCCATCAGTAGTTTGTGTTTCGTATATGAGAAAAACGAATAAATAGTTACACTTGCTCTGCCGCAAGCAATGAGTAGATGCTATTTGATATCGAGCGAATTATATAGTTTTCAAGTTGCCAGTGCCAACGGAAGTGTCCACCATTTTGACAAATATTTCGCTTCATATTCAGTGGCGTAGCTATGTAACCGAAGGCCCCTGGGCACAATTAAATTGGGTCCCTACTTCATCATCCATGTCAACCCTCAAATTATATTTGAAATAATTGATTTTAACCATTTAACGATGGAAAACGTTTTTATTGATACATCAATGGAACCTTCCAAGGCATCTGAGTGGATGGAGGTAACATTTTTGGGTTCAACTAGGTTATTACAAAAAATTTCAAACGTCATTCATGGAGGCCGAGGGGCCCCATACACATGCGGGACCCCTGGGCACTGCCCCGCCTAGCCCTACGGCAGCTATGCCACTGTTCATATTAGAGAAACACGTATTCAGATTATAAAACTTTATAATGTTTTGAAGGTTTTAAACATAAGTTAAAATATGTTCTTATGTGATGCAATAAATTGTTCCGCAATTTTTTTTAATTTTTAATTTTTTTTAGAATCATTTTCGGGAGCGTTACATCTATCTAAAAAGGTAAATGTCAGCCCCCTTCCGTCGTCAAGTGGTTACACGCTTGGACTGACAATTCGGAGATCCCAGGTTTGATTCTCAGTGGGCGCACATATTAGTGCAATTTAACGGTCCTATCGTCACTTTCGATATTTACATAAAATAGAAATAATGTAAAGGGTAATTTTATACAATAGGCCAATAAATTTTGTTATAAAAAAGGATTATTATTTTACGTATTTGTATATGTTAATATTTTGTATTTCGTATTTATGTATTCACTATTTCTCACTTTACCTAGGATTGCTATGAGCAATTTCTTATAGAAATAAGCTGTTCCTTTTGTATATATTTTACTATGTTTTTGTGTTATGTAAATATTTTCCGTGTACATAAAAAAATAAGAATTATAAGAAACGAAATAGAAAGTTTAAAAAGAATATGCTTTGCCGGAAAAAATTAAGTTTTGTGACAGAAAAATATAAAAATAGCTCTTATTTAGTTTGTTATCGCTTTGTTGTCGATGTTACATGCTGGTACACGTCAAAATAATTTAAATGTAACAAGTTCAGCTACCGCTACCACCGAGAGCGTGGTGTACAGTTACCGATTACCACCAGTAGTTCTGGGGCTCACGTTACAAGCTAGGGATATGAGAAAATGAACAAAAATTGAGACACGAAGTGGATTCAATGACGTGGTTGGAATTGTTTTATTTTTATCAAGTGGTTTTGTTTGTAGAACACGTGGTCGAGTAACGAAATAATGATATTTGTATGTCTGTGTTATAAATGTAAAACGTAACAATAAAAAAGCTTGTTTTTGATCACAAACACTTGAAGTTAAGCGACGGTGTGTTTTTAGGTTTAGGGTTCTGTACCTCAAAAGGGAAAAAATATATATAGCTGTATTTTAGACCATTTTCAAACAAAATGAAAGGGAACCAAAACCTATAGGGTACTTCCCGTTGACCTAGAATCCTGAAATTTGGCAAAAAGCAAGCACAACTATAGGAGAAAATGTGAAAATCAGGATTTTTATAAGAAAAACACAGATAAAATAGTTTTTTTATGTTTACAAACTTAACTTTGTAGTTGAAAGCCATACATATGGTATGTAATGTAACCGCAAAGTAAAGTTGGTTCTTCTATCGGACTTATATTTGCGGTAGAGCATGATTTTAAGTACGTTAATTATTCACATTCTGTACGGAACGATCGGTGCGCGAGTCCGACTCGCACTTGACCGGGTTTTTTATATTTGTGTATGGTGGGTTTTTCACTTGGCCTTCATCTCCCCCGATGATAAGTGACGATGAGGCTGTTGGATGGTATATGAATGTACATGTATAGGATAATATAACAGCCATTTATTTGAAATATTGCTTTGTGTAATCTTTGCCAAATTTTTGCATTCAATACGCGCGATATTTAAAATGCCAAAACGCAATGCTATAGTTCTAGCGATATATCACAGCGTGACGTCACAAATGTCATCAATATGAACATTCTTACGCGTTGCTATATAAAGATACTTGTTAGGTTAACATAGACTATGACGTCAAGAAATCTCGCGGAAAATGGTGCCTCAGTAATTTTTTTGGGCAAAACAATATTTATTTCTTTATTTAACACAAATATACCACGTGAAAATTATGTGCTTCAAGTAAAAAAACAAACAAATGCATATACCTACCTTCCCGCACCCCCAATCCCAGACCTACAGAATGAGCTTACTCGATCCGTTTACAAATTAAACACACCCTGTATGTCTCCCCTCCCCCTATATGTGACATATATGTGCTATTTTAGTATTAACATGGTCAACATGATTTATATACGCAGTACACATTTGGCATAATTGAAAAATGGCGGAGCAGTGAGCTAGCTAATGGAGGTGAGGTGGACAGAACAAATAATTGGCTTTAGGGGTGTTTTCGAAGTAACGTAAATGTAAACCCATATATGTACTTGTTAACTTAAAAATATTAATACAAGAACATTTAGAGCATGGGAGTTTGGAATAACAAGATAACGAGATAATATAATAATAAGAGATCCAAAAGAACAAGAAACCGACATTAATTGCCCTGCAAATTTAAGATTTATATGTTTTTCTAATGGATGCCATTGTCGAAACTGGACCAAATTGAAATGGGATCACACGGGAAGTGGTGCTTTCAAAGAAAAAAGTCATGAAAATCGGTTAACATAATAAACAACAATATACCTGTCGAATTGAGAACCTTCTTTTTTGAAGTAGGTTGAAAAGTGCTGTCATAGATTATATTATACTTAACGAGGAGCTCTGCGTGGAAATTATTTCCATAGAACAACGATTCCCAAACTTATAAGGCCACGTAACACTACATAAAACTGTATTGTAAAGAACCTAACGTCGTTCCATAATTTCAATTTTGTTTAATGACAACTGGATTCTAGAAGCCTCCAGACTGTTATCGTCATCAACAACAGCTTAATATGTCCCCTATAGAGAGTGCGGATTGGTAGACTTCACACACACATTTGAATTTCTTCTCAGGAGTGTGCAGGTTTCCTCACGATGAAGGAAAACCCTTCACCGAAAAGCCAATGTTAATATTTTTTTCGTTCGTACATAAATTCCAAATAACAAATTGGAATTCATTGGTACGAGCCAGGATCGAACTCAGACGTCGATTGTTTAAGGACTGACGCTCTACCCAACTGAGCTACTATGGCTTCACTGGCGAGACTTTTGATGCCGTGGAACACATTTTAAAATTTATTGCATCATCAAAGGGATGGATGACAAATATCTAGTTTCTAACCCGCGATTTATTTTTGAGCTGAGCCTTAATTTGACAATTTATCGGGAATATTTTTATTGTACTGATTATGAAGGTACGTCGGGTACTTTAAAAAGCATTGGTGGAATATGAGAAGGGTTTTTGTTCATATACCTCCTCCATGGTACACCACTATGACCAGTCCCGAGCGACTTGCATCCAGCGACTCCCCACGACCTTTACTAGGTCTACGGTCAATCTAGTGGTGGGACGGCCCAGTACATGATTCCCGGTACGTTCAGTCGACACCTCATTGCATCGGTTATCTGTTCTTCGTTCGAAGTGAACTGCCCATTGACACTTCGGCTTACTGACTCGTCGAGCTAAGTCACTTTAGTTCATCTACGGATTTTTTATTCCGGATTTTCTCACTTAGACATTTAAACGACACAGAGCTTAAATAAAAGAAAATATAAAAATAGAGTTATCGGTAATTATTAATTGGAAAGTTAAGGATGCATTTACTCGTAGCTATATTGTCTTATAATTATTGTGAATAACTGAAGGGCAGCCAATTAGGCGCATCCTGTTTGTTGCTGAATTAGATCTAGTTTCAGATTTTCTTAGATTTATATATGATTTGAGAATAGAATATGTTGCATAGTCAGTGTAGAATACTATTCTTATCGATTAAGAAACATCCGCTACAAAGTCCTTGTTAATTTTGACGTCGAAACAAATCCATTGCGTCTTCAACATTATCAATATTTAGTATGATCGTGGTGTTATAAATGTTTTAAAAAAGTATTATGGGCCTTAATTTCACCTGATGGTAAATGAAGCTGAAGCTGTTGTCTGGAAATGTGCTCACTGCGTGCGAAGCGGCCTCAAGCCATGAGTCATCAGCTGGCTGGCTGGATTTCGTAACGGAGCACAATAGAGCTATTAAAACTGGTTTTTGCCGGCATTCGTCACTGTAATGTCAAGCACTGACTTAGACAATTAACCGCCTCACTGGTGGTCACACTGTCGGACTCATAATCGAAAATCGCGGGTTCGAATCCCATCGCGGCACCTATCTGATACTCATTTAGGTTGGCAGTAGAGCACTTTTCTGTCATGTTGTTTAGCTACTACCGTGACATTCTTCCGCCAATCAGCGTTATTAATAGCACTATTGTGCTTTGGTTAGTAGCCATAAATACATAGTCAGCGTCACTTGACGGAAAGGATGATAGGTAGGATGAAGGCCAAAATGAATCCATCGTGCATAAATGAATTTGAATAAAAAACGAGTTCGGGTTAAATACAGGAAAAAGGTCACCGACATAGCTCGACGAGTCAGTGAGCTAAAGTGGCAATGGGCAGGCCACATCGCTCGAAGAACCGATAACCGGTGGGGAGTAAAGGTTCTCGAGTGGCGACCATGTACCGGGAAACGTCAACCAGGCCGTCCCCCCACTAGATGAACCGACGACCTGGTTAGAGTCGCAGGTAGTCGCTGGATGCAGGTGGCTCGGGACCGGTCGATGTGGCGTACCATGAGGGAGGCCTATGTCCAGCAGTGGACGTTTCCCGGCCGATGACGAATCTTTTCATACCACGTTTATCCCAAAACTTGACAGGCTGATTGTTGATCGCAGTAAGATGTCTTTGACAGTAGGTTCATCATGCAACCAGCATTACCCCACATGCATAAGTTGGTCTCTACAGTAATTTCGCGCACGTTAATTCAATCGATCATGGCCATGGCTGCAGCCCGCCAATCCGGGTAAAATAAAAACACTGGCAATACCCCCCTCCCACCTGGGCCCACCCCACCCCCCGCGGCCCGTCTGAGAGGGGGACGTGATTTTTTTCCCGTCACTCCCGATCAGTACTACGCGGTTACTATGTGCTTTTGTCTGTATGTACTATCGAGGTATTTAATGGTTGTGCATATTATTGGAATTTCAATTTTGCCGTGTATTATTCACGAGGTCAAAAGACTTGGTTAAGGTTGTTGCTCACTTAGCGCCCATGGGATACGTGCTGCAGATGTGAGCAACACCATCTCTGGCCCAAAATCTACCACGCGGAGAAAGAGCGGTGCTATAGGTTTCACAAATCTCATAGTGATTTCTTTAACCGTAAAGTAATGTGAAGATACACGTTTTGCGAACGTACGAGCATGGAGCCGCGGCCTGGACTTGTACACTTCTGATTTTCAACCGACTTCTAAAAAGGAGTAGGTTCTCAATTCGACGGTATGTTTTTTTGTATGTATGTTACGCAGTAACTCCGTCAATTGTGAATCAATTTTGTTGATTCTTTTTTTGTTTGGTAGAGCTTACTTCAGAGGTGGTCCCATATAAATTTTATCGAAATTGATTGAGCGCTTTTTGAGTGGTTCCGCCTTCTTGCTCGCTGGCCGGTTTTAATGTATATATATTTTCAATTGTTTTTAGAATAAGTTTTGATATGCTTTTGTTTTTATTTTTCACTTCTACTTGTAAACTCATATGTCATGTAAATATTCTAACAATTAAATGTTTTCCTTTGAATAACTAAATTAAAACGTTTGCTCATTTAAAACTACGTTTCCCTGCCCCAGGTCCCGGCTCCACCGTCAACACTAACGGTGAACATTTTAAGGCAGTTGAAGTAAGGTTTTAGTTCTTTTTGAACGCATTAATTATAAAAGGGCATTATCAAATAGAAGCTATTTAAATACCATTTTTGAGTATATTTGTCTTGGTTATTTATACAAAACCATTAAAAACGCACAGAACAGGCAAGAGACAATGATTTTGTACAAACAAAATGTAATTTTAATAGGTTTATATATCTTTAGATTATTCATTGATTTTTCAATAATGCACAAGTGCAGTCCGAATTTGAAACATATCTTTGCCAAAATTGAATGTAGACCTCGATTAGGTCTGACACGCTACCCCACTGATTTAACAACGCTTATGAAACTATGTTAATAGGGAAATGCTTTTTCAGTTTAAATGAATTTTATGCGGGAAATTATATTTTATATGTGATTATTTTGGCACATGTAATTTTAAAATATTTTGTATAACGAATGATGAAATAAAGGCACATGCCAATTTACGAGTAACATGTCATTTATTACATTTTCGGTGAAGAAAACATCGTGAGGAAAACTCCTGAGAAGAAATTCAAAGGTGTGTGAAGTCCACCAATTTAAAAAAGAGCGTTTTGAATTTGTTTTACACTTAAATTACTTGACCGTACTTATACATTTCTCACAAATACTAGGATTTATCACGACTTCTTCTGGACATCGTATCGTGAAGACTTCAGAAATTATCCCTCAGGAATGTCTTTCCGGGATAAAAGTGGCCTATGTTATTCCTAACAATCGTAACACTATTCCAAATAATTTAGGGTTCAAGGATAAAACTGGACACTATTGCTAAGACTCCGCCGTCCGTCCGTCTGTCCGTCTGTCACCAGGCTGTATCTCATGAACCGTGATAGACAGTTGAAATTTCCATAGACGACGTATTTCTGTTGCCGCTGTAACAACAAATACTAAAAAACAGAATAAAATAAATATTAAAGGGGCTCCCATGCAAAAAACGTGATCTTTTGCTCGTTTTTGCTCGATATTGTTGACGTTATTGTTACGGCAACAGGTAGACGCTTAAAATATTTACAGAATATTTAATTACATATTCAGTTTAAAAATAAATTAAAATTGAAATGAAACAAATATGTAAAGGGGGCTCCTATACAACAAATGTGTTTTTTGTGGCGTTTTT
Organism: Carcina quercana; assembly: GCA_910589575.2. Classification (NCBI taxonomy): domain Eukaryota; kingdom Metazoa; phylum Arthropoda; class Insecta; order Lepidoptera; family Depressariidae; genus Carcina; species Carcina quercana. The sequence continues at coordinate 13,992,147 of OU342435.1, forward strand.
ATAGATAATGGTACGGAACCCTTCGTGCGCGAGTCTGACTCGCACTTGGCCGTTTTTTTAATATAGTGTTTAAAGGAAAGGGATTTGAAACTTATCTTTTATTCGTCTTAGAAATAAGCGCGTTTCCTCTTGACTTTTTCCTTCATCGAAAATCAATGGTGTTTCAAGTAAATATACCATCTCACTGGACATATCTATCTCGATCTACTATAGTCCAATAAAGTCAAATGACTATGGAACAAATTACAGGGCAGTTTGAGTTTTGTTTGCTTATTTGTGACTTACGTTTAAATCTATCTGATTTGAATACCGAATCTCCAATCCCCTAATGTACCAAACGTTAGTTTATAAGCATTATACAACGACCGCTGTGTGCGTGCTTGCAGAGCCGAGCTCCAAGCCGACCCGATCGCGTGCAAAGCTTCATGCAAAAATGTGCATTACAAACAAATACCAGCCAAAACTGACCCCCTACGCCTCCTCCAACACCCACTCAAAAAGACAAACACGACGGATAGGGGTAAAAAAAGCAGAGCTCCATTTATATTGGTCATGTTACTGTAAGGGCTGATAACTCGACGCGCGGGTGTCCCGCCATGTATCATCCATCTGCTATTCAAATTTGAATTTCGAAACGAAATAATTATAAAAGTCAAAGGCAAAGGAAGTGCTGTTTAGTCTTATTCTTAATCCGTCATAAATATAATTTAGAAATCTGATTACGAGGTTCCTTTTAAAACGCTCCTTTCCAAAGCGTTTCTTAATTTACCTAGCAAACTGTGCAGAGTTTAACGAAGCCTTTTAATTATAATTCTCAAAAGGCCATCTCTTTCTTTTAACGACTCCAAACTTTGATGAATGAAAACGTATACACGCCTTTCGTACCCAGCAATTAATTTAAAAAATGTGTTCCAAGATCATTAATGACATAAAGTTTCATATACATAATCGTTAATTTATTTTATATGTTAGTGTTTACTCGAATTTCTTCAAGCGGGATCTCGTTTTGGGTTCTAAAAAGTTTGCGAGTGAATGCGCGCACAGGTGGACTATTTTTGAAGTTGTGAAGGCCGCTAAAGTTTTTTCTGCACACGCGGAATAGAGAGGGTAGGATGAAAGAAGAGAAAAAAGAAAAAAGGCTCGAGGAAACTGTGTTATGAGGTAAGAACGAGAGGCCACGGGCACGTTCGCAATAAAACGATACTGCGTAAGGTCGGCGCCGTGCCGCCGCCGCCCGTAGCCAGCCGGGAGTTGTACAAACTTTTTTATATTCACGCTGCAAGGGAAGGAAAGGAATCTCTTTCGTGAGCTTTACTTTATGGAACATATATTCTTTGCATTTAAACCTCTTTAAAAAAACGAAGCATTCTTATTTTAAACCGTAAACTTGAAGTGTTCATGAGGAAGCTATTATAATTTTATGCGTGTGCAAATTTAATGGCTTGTTGATTTCTTAGAAAAATGCTAACAACTTTTATGATCTCATTGTTGGGCAGTGCCTCGCGCTGGCGTGACAGTAAATGTAACAGAAAACCATGCCGGTTGTTGCTTACTTTTTAATTAATGTTGTATTTACTCTTTTGGGCACTATTAATTTTGTTTCGCGTAGTTCATATGTATGGAGAGATTGTATTTGAATAATTTACGTGTTCTTTTCGTTCTTTGCCGTTACCTTTAAATCTAATAAACTTCCAGTGACATGATAGCATTTTGCTAAATTTTTTCCGTCATTTATAACTTTCAAAGGTGTAACGAATTACTCCTGCCAGTTAGAACTACTAACCTCTTAGCTTAGATCTAATAGCTCAATTAAAATAATTTCTTCTGATTAAACTAGACAGATGAGCTAGTGCACATTTATGAATAGACCAGAAGAAATTCTCATTAAGAAATTTGAACGCTTGATTGATGCATTAAACTAAATGTCTATACCTACTTAGCAATTAGCATTGAATTTTGCACTATTCACGTGCAGTCGCCATTTTGTATGTTATGTTCCAAATTTGAACGCGTTCGATTTTCAAACTGAACTGTGAAAACGGCATCAGTATCCAGCCAGTGTCAGTTGTAGTAGCGAGTAACAAATTGCGAGTTTAGTAGCAGCTCGACATTCACCAATTGATCTAGTTATGTTCAATTTGGATTGGCGGCAAAAAACCAGCCCGGACCACTTGTTATCTCATGATTAACAGAGCGCTAATTGTAGACGGGTGAAAGGTGCAGAGAAAGGTGTGCAAGTTTTTTCACAACGAAAATAGACAATATTTTGGTGGCCAGTGTCATTTCGTCACTTTCTTCTGCGTAGGTCGGAAAACCGGAGAAGTTAGTCTTTTTCGCGCGCGTGGGAAGGAAAACTGGAGTCGCAGTGTCGCGGAAATTGGATTGTTTTGTCTGTATTTTATATTGTGGCCAGTGTGTTGTCCTCGCATCGTATTGACTTACGATCGGGGCAAAGCCCTAAAACGAGCATTATCGCAGTGACGCACACAAGTGCAGCGAGCTACGTGAACACGGTCAAACCACCCCCGCCCGATTCGGCGCGTTTTTATATTTTTGCACATTCAAAAAAAGTACGCGGCAGACAAAGATGGAGTGATGACGATCTGTATGGTAGAACAATACAGTGCAAGCGGGACGGATGCGTTTCAGTCGCGGACCACGCTAAATAAAAATGTGCAAAGCTTCCTTTTTTAAATGTGATGCTTTTTTGCGTTAGTCTGCGTTTGCAATTAGTGCTGTGTGGTTGTCGCACGTATTGAGCACCAGGATCTATGCAAATGATATGCTCCGGGGACAGGAGCGACGGGGGCTCGGAAAGCTTTTATTGCTCTCACATTGAACCTAATTCAAAAGCTTAAAATAACACGGAAGGGCCATTCAAGTACACAAGGTCACCGCTCCAAACAGACTGCCAGCTCCGTAGATGTAGCTGTACCTATAATATATACCTCTATAACGTTAAGTCAGTACTTAGCTGCTCGGAGAATCTCTTTCCTGTTGCACCGCAATACTTTTGAGAGCATGAGTTATGGCGATTTCTTAGAGAGCCTGAACAAAAGCGCGATGATAGAATGTTTTCAAATTGTTTCCTTGCCGTTTCGAACGTAAAGAGAAACTTTGAACCTCGTTCCTTGTGCTTCGATGTACAGCGTACGACAAAGTGGATCTGCGAAGGATAAATACGTCATTACGAAGCGTCGTACGCCCCGGGGGTTTTAGAGAAAAAAGTCATTGTAAGCTGTCAGGAAAATAGCCGGTCGAGTGTTGCGTCAACCCTTCAGGTGCATCTGACTAATCAAAGGCACGGAGCTCGAGGAGGTCGGCAGGAAATTTTAATGCCGTCAGGAGCTGGCAACCCAGTGCAGCGCGAGTGTGTGCGGGCCACCCACAGCGCCCGTGTCGGTGCATGCTTTACGCGCGGAAAAAAGTGCTGCGTTATTGATTTTTCTGTACAGCCACTGGGGGGTTAGGGTGGCAAAAGGGGGGTTCGCCCGCGGCCTGAAAAACCGTCTGCTGAAAAAACCGAGACGAAAAGGCAGCCCTCCCTTTTTAATTGGTAACGTAGTGTCAATAGGGCTAATCCCGAGGCTCGGTAATAGCGTGCTTTTGTCTCCCGAATGCATTTTTTAGTGTTGCCAGGCGCAAGGATTTCACGTTTTTCGGCCTTTGTGTTGAAACGAGCCTGACCCGGGAAGCGCTGGAAGTTTCGCTTCTTCAGTTATTTTAGCGAAAACTGCTAAGTCCACCCAGGAGGGATTTCGCATCATTATCATGCGCACTGCTGAAGAGTGGAACTCCGTTCCAGTTTCTGTGAGCACTTGAGCAGAGATCCTTGAACTCTTCGGGTCACAGTGTCTGGTAGAGCTCAATGGACCTAGTTGTAGTTGTAATCCATCGATTGGATTGTGAACACACGCTAGACTAGTCTAGTCTAAAAAGAGATGTCCATGAGCCCCGGCCTGGATTTGTACACCTTTAATTTAAAAATTGCATTATTCCTATTACCATTTTCTCGTAGCGTATTTGTAAAAAAAATTTAAAGACGTACAAAACAGGCAACACTTATCCCCCAAACCAATATGGCGTCAATGAAATAACAAGTGACGTTTTCCACTGAGTAAACTGAGTAAAAAAAATTTTTTTTCTAATAAAATACAATAAAAAATTTGATTCTAGTATTTATTAATATATATTTTGATTATTCCTTGATTTCTTAAGTAGTGTACAAGTGCAAGCCAGATTTGAAACATCTTTTTACTTTTAATAATTAATTTTGATTTTGAATGTCACTATGGCGCATAATGTTTTTTTTTTAATTTCGTGGAAGCTTCGATACGTACAATTAGCGAATATTTACGATCACTCGAACGCGTTCTTATTGAATTTTAATCACGTTGAATTACTAATTAAGAGATTAAAAAGGATTAAATGCGCAAAGGAATTCAAAAATAGAATCTAGACCAAAACGAGAGATAGCGCCTAGAAAGTTATATTGCCCGCAGTTATTCTATTGCTCCCAAAAGCTCTGGGACTAGTTTTGGGACATTTGTTATTATTTGGATAAAATGGAATAAATACCTGCCAGCATCCATACCTTTCGGTTCGGATGGCGGGGAGTCACTGGATGCAGGTGGCTCGGTGTGGCGTACCACGAAGGAGGCCTATGTTCAGCAATGGAGGTTTCCTGGCTGATGATGATGATCAATAGCATTGATGCAGTGGCATAGAGCAGATAATTTGGTCTATTTGGCCTTCTGTATATTTTTATACAGCCTTGGCCATAAAAACATACTTTTATATTAACGTGTAGCTTTGACTACTCAATCAAAGATATCTCTCAATTTTATTTTAGGATAAGCAAGTAATGACGAGTAAAAAAAAAAACTTGCATCCCAAGTACTGCACTAAATGCACTTGTTAACGGCCATTAAAACCGATCTGTACACCATGACCTCAGTAGTGCCAACATAAGTGAACCAATTGTCTCGGCGGACGTGACGTCATCACGCACTTCCGCCATGTAATTATGCGTCTGCGACTAGACGGGATATCCTCGCCGTTCCGAGTTCCATTTTTGAAAAGATTTCGGTTGGTTTTTGTTTGAAAGGCTTCGCATAGAGATAAGTCTTTTGACAGCCTTCGATAGACTTCTAGTGGGTTCATTTTGAATACATACAATTTAGAATATGGTCATAGTCCACTGTTGGAGATTAGGATTAGGACATGAGAGAAATTTCCCTCTATGCTTGGCAGATTGTTACATAGGTATACGCGGTTGCTCCAGGATATCTTTCCTTTAGTCGCCAAGGGATAAAATGCCGAGACAATAGACATGGCCTCAATGATGCATGTTCTCGATGTGAGCATTCATTTTGAAACATTGCTCAGAAATTGGGTGCAGGACCTTGGTTTCCATTTGAACGAAATGTCTCGAGTCGTTAAACTCGGCGACGTATACATTCAACTCATTACGGTCTGTCTGTCCGTCCGTCCGTCCGTCCGCCTGTGAACCGTGTCAACTACCAATTGCATAACGGAGGGTCAATGCCGCTGCACTGTCTGATGCACTTGATTCATACACTCAATTGCATATTGTTTTCAACCGACTTCAAGAACGGAGGAGGGGCTCAATACAACTGTATGTTTTAGTTCATTGGAGATTTTTTGTTTGTTTGGTTGGTAGAGAATACTTCAGAGGATGGAGAATTATTTCATCGATATTGATTTAGCTCTTTTAAAAAATAACAAAAAGCAAATATCTACCCAGATAATTCTCCCTCTAAGGGTGAATATTTTAGGGGATGAATGCTTTAGACTTTTAGGGCAGTTGAAGTCGGTTTCTAGTTCTTTATTCATTTAAGTTAGTTAATTATTCATTTTATTGATTAAAAGACCGTCTACCAGATATGTGTTTGTGTTAAAGGTAGAAAGCAACATGATTACCCGTTATTTATTTTATACTACCTTCTGCCCGCGACTTCATCCGTGTAGACTTCAGGATCGGAAAAAAGTATGTATAACATTTTCCAGCCTTTCAACTATCCATATGTCAAAAATCAAGTAATTCTAACTTCACGAAGTCAGGCAATCCTATCTCGAGATAGCCGTTCCATGCAAATTGAGAAACGGATTTTTTTTAGTGAATTTGTACGATTTTTAAAGTTATTCTTTCTGGGCGGAGACAAATTCAATCATAGATCATAAAAATCATACCATCCGATTTTTTTAAAGTCAAACCCTATATCCAATCAGATCAATCCATAATTATGATCGTCGCTTATTTATATAGGTATGGTTTTAGGGCGTAGTAAATAGCAGTCGAGGAACTTAACTGCCATAGACTAGACAGAGCAATAAAACTGCCGATATCACATCGTAGAAGTTACAAACAGTGCATCAAGCGGCACTGCCATAAACTGGTGGCGTGGGGCTCCAGTGGCAGCGATTTTCACTGGCTATGCAATGCCCAAGTGTTCACTATTACTAACTCGCCTACGGTTCTCGTGACCACAAAACACGATTAGTCAAAAGGAGACACTTGCTTGTGACACTCTTTCTACTTTGTGTTGCTACTTTGACAGTGACGCTTAGCAAACCAACCCTTAGACACACGAGACAGTGAGAGAATGCAATGGCGCATAGGCGTTTCTGTTCAACAGATTTAGATTCGCTGCCACTAGGGCCCCAACTTTCCTAGACAAGCGTGCTGCCCCTGGTTCACTTTTCACGCGACATCACGTGTTGCAGCGGCTCGCTAAATGTTAATGCAGGCGCGGCCGGGGGCAGACGCTAGTCTTGAGATTATTACTTATTTATATCGGTAGGTAACAGGTTCGTTACTTCTGTCTGACTCATGCATTTCCATTGTTGTTTATTTGCGTACATTTTAGCACATTGTTGTCAGAGCACCACAACTCGCGGCTTCTATTGCAACGCATCCTCAGACAAGTTTAGTTGGACAAACAGTTAACACATCACATCTTTGACAAACACATTTTAAACATGTTATGTTGCGGATTTGACATAGGTACTGGGCACCTGCTACAAGATTTGTGGTGCGGGTGCAAGTTGTATGAATCCGGAATTCGAATTTTAAACGGAGATCTTGTAGTATATACCCTGTAACGTTTAGCATATGTGAAACTTGAGTATTTATCGTATTTGACCAAGGTACTGTGACGTTTTTTGTATTTGACAAAACATTTTGCGTATTTCAGTTCCATCCTCATCACAGCTTAGGCCCCAGTTCTAAATCAAGTGCAAGTCATCTAATCGATTTTTGTTGCAAATAAACTTATGATTAGCGCATTGAAAGGTCGTAAGATTTTCTATATCCGGGAAAACGGAGTGGCACGGCCGTTCATTTCCATTCCATTTATTTAAAAAATCTGCAAAGTAATGAGTTTTATTTAAACGTAATTTTAGATTGCCATTACCAAGTTATTTTTTTATTTATTACGACTTTGTATTTGATATCTTCAAAGGTGAGAGCGTGGCCAAGCTGTGATTTAGTAAAATGTATTTCAAAACAGGCCTGCACTTGTACAATATTTAAAAAAATTTAGGAATAATCTAAAGTTGTATAAAAATGTTAGAAGTACATTTTCATATTGTCTGTACAAAATTATTATTTTTTTGGTTCTGAGTGACAACGTCAAATATGTCATTTTATTGACACCATCTTGGTTTGTAAGTGAAGTTGCCTGTTTCGTAAGTTTTTAATGTTTTTTGTACAAAAACACTAGACAAAGTGACGTTTAAATTTATAAGTGTACTGATCCAGGCAGGGGTAGTGGAACATTCGTGGAACGTGTCTTTATTAATGATTTAAAATGGGTTAAGCAGCATTGTCTTTTGAAGTATTGCAAAACACAAACAGATACACACAAAAATTGTGTCAAATAAGTTTAGTTGAGAAGGCGTTACTGGACGAAATGTCAGGTATAAGCTAAAGTTATACAAAATCTTTCATTTGGTCATTTTGTTAGATCAGTTCATAGGCTGATTGAACTGACGAAGGGCCAACACAATTGCCAGTAAAAAATCATGTCTAACTCCACTATTTCTATAAAACAAAGGTGTCCCGGTCCCCCTGACGAACCCATCCAACCGGACAATACTTGTCCAAACAGAGGGTCCTAGATAGACTATTTGTCTGTCCATGTTAACATATGTTTGTCTATGCGTGCCTGGTACGTCTGACCATGTTGGACATATGTTGGACGGTCGGTTGAATTAATTTAGGCACGGTGTGTTGGTCAGGGATTGGATGATTGGCGCGTGATTGGAGGGCGTTATTGTGAGTGATGTTTAAGGGTTCAGGTCACAACTCAGAGAAAGGTGATAAACGTATCTCGGAAAAAATTGTATTGTGAACTTGGCTGCCACACTGCCGTGTGCTGAGATCCTGCTAAGCATATATCTACTATTATGCGTAAATTGTTTTTTTATGGTGACATCTGAAAGTACGTGATTTTTAAATAAAATTAGTTGCACTTGGCTTTCATATTATCTGATGGTAAGTAATGAATGGACAGTTGGACAAAAAGCGTGCGCAGATAGAAGGCTCAAGCTGATGATACAATATTGCTGGTTTGCTGCAGATTTAGGAAATATGGTAGCTAGATATAGATGGACATAGAAAATGTCATAACATCAAAAAAATATTTAAAGATTCCAGGTCAGCATCAAACGGGGATTTTATCGAGATAAAATTATCATATGTGTACAGAACGTACTCTATCTGTATATCATTGAGTCGCTTAGTATAGTCATAGAATTATATCTTAAATCTCATTTTACGCTAACCCCCAATGTATTGAAGCCACCGGCCGACTTTAGCATTTAACTGTCAAAATAATGTTCTTAATTCTCAAATGTAATCAGATTTCCAATTTTGATAGAAATAATTATAAAAGTAAAGAGCATTAAAAGAAATCTTGTCAAAGAAAATCTTAAAAGCACAGCCAGGAGTTGAATGATATGAGAAAGTAACTAAAATGCTGAATTAAAAATTCACGAAGAAAAAAGGGACGAACTTTTCCTCAGCGAGGGAAACTACAAATTGCCTAAGAAATTTGGAATAGGGCGGCGCGGGGTCAGTGACACATTCCTATGATCTTTTGCGAGGTCACTGCCCTTTCTTTTTTCAGTCACAAACAACTGGGAAAAGGGGCCTGAAGTAAATATAGGTTTTAATAGATCTTTTAGCTGTTTGAACGTTTCTTTCTTCAATTATTCTTTTTTAACTTCTTATTTAAATCAAACGTTATTTTTGATTGAACAACTGTTATTTTTATTTCATTCATTCATCAACAGCCTTTATATGTCCCCACTGCAGGGTTTCAGGCCTACTCTCCTATAAAGAGTGTATGGGCTATAGTCCACTACGCGGGACCAATGCGGATTGGTAGACTTCACACACACCTTTGAATTTCTTCTCAGGAGTGTGCAGGTTTCCTCACGATGTTTTCTTTCACCGAAAATCCAATGATAATTAATTTTATCATTCGTACATAAATTCCAAATAATAAATTGAAATTCATTGGTAGTACAAGCCAGGATTGAACCTAGACCTCCATTGTTCAATTATTCTTTTTATTTATTGCCTGTCAACGTGAAACAAAAGTGCAAAATATTAGAAATTTTAAAGGATTTTGTTTTGAGATGACAAATAACTCCATTGTGTTATATATATAAGTTAGATTCGCGCGCGGAGGGCACCGTGCCACCAAATTTTTTTAACACAACATTGAAGAAAAAAAAACGTAATACAATCAATGATAATTTTAAGTGTACACAGGGCTGCATATCAAGCTATAAGTTTCCAGTATAAGCCAACGTCTCATTGTTAGTAAAGTTATAAATGTATAGTTTGATGTGTAGCCGTGAGTACTATTACAGTTCAATATATTAATGTGAAAAAAGAATGTATGGTCCCTTTGGTACTCTTTCTTTACAAACAACTAAGAAACCGACTTCAAATGCCCTAAAAGTATACAGGATTCATCCCCTAAAATGTTCACCCTTAGAGGTAGAATTATCTTGGTATACATTTTTTTATTCTTCAAAAAGCAGCGTATCAATTTCGGTAAAATTTGTTTGGTACCATCTCCGAAGTATGATCTACCATAATTGGCAATCACATAATATACATACAAAAACATACAGTTGAATTGAGAATATCCTCCTGTTTTGAAGTCGGTTGAAACAAAAATGGATAAACAAAACTTCAAAATAACAAGATAAATCATGTTAAGATCACATTACAATTAAGCCTACCCTACGGAATTATATCAGAGCTACCCTAACGTTATCAAGTTGCCCTAATAAAGGGGGCTGTACACTGTGGTGTCGTATTGGGCCGCACGCGTTCAAGGTCACTCGTTCAAGGGCAGAAGGCGACCCTTTCCGCAACTTCAAATGCCCTAACAGGCTACAGGTGGATGCGAAGGGATCATTCCTTTTATTGTGGAGGCTTCGACTTGAGAAGTTAACTGGGGGAGGTTTTGGGCCGCTTCGCTGTACTAAGGTTCATTAAGTCTTTGAATGTTTTGTTTCTGGTTTAACAACAAGAAAGTTAAAAACTAAAACCCAACTACGTTTAAAGTTTAGAATCTTTAAAAAACTGACCTATTTTTTTTTGAATGTACTTATTAAAACCGTTAATTTGACACCAAACACGATGTTTAAATCTTACATTTTTTGTTATCACAGTATGTCCCCTAATGGCCGCCATTTTGAATTTTATGCACCATAATATATCTTATAACCCGTGGACAAACTTGACGTTTTTAATGACACTTCATTTGTGAAAATACAACAATACAAGACACGAGGGAATAGATAAACATACATACAAAGATTGCTAAAATCATAGCCCTCCTTTGGCTTCGCTGTAGTCGAGCAAGGAAGGACATGTAATTATAAAAAGTTTTGCTAAGTATTGTAGGGGTAAACCTTATGTTGAGCTTAGCAATTAAGTTCTTTCAATCTTCAATTCTTACAGTAGTAGAAAGTCTTTTAAGAGAAACTTTAACAACAGTTAAGTTGGGCTCACACCTAATAAGGTCCCGAGTTCGAATCCCAGTGCGCTTTAGTTGGTTGGTGGTATTATCTATGTCCGCCTAGCTAACTAACAACATGTTATCTAAATTCTGCCGCCGAAAAGCAGTGTTAATAGCACTGTGGTGTTCAGGTATAAAAGGCAACAGCGCTTCATTAGGTTGATGCTTGTGGATGCACACGCTTTCCAACCCACAGCCTTATCGTCTCTAACCATCAGCTGAGATGAAGGCCAAGCGCAAAAACATTATGCATGGAAAAAATTAGGTTTTGACTATATTTTATAATTGAGGAAAGCTTCAAATGGCATAAAAATCTACTATTAGTATATAGTATAATTACTATATCTAATTTATTTGAATATTAAGCAAGGATAGTCGAAATCGGTTTTATTAGCTGAAACTTCACGGCGGATTTGATTGTCAATCAATTAGTTTCGTTTCAAAGAAAATTTAACTACTGCAATGGTGGCTTAATATTCAGAACAGCGGCCAATTTTATGCCAAAATTACCTTTATTTTAAAATTTAATTTCAATTGATTACTACACAGAAGAAATAAAACAAATCACCAAAGCAACAGAAAAGACAATTTAAAAGAATATTTTTACTTCAATCTTTAACACCTTTAAGACTTAATGTAATAAAGGATTGTTATCACGAGGTAAAAAAAGGCAACATAAAGACCCATTTACACATGTTTTATAAACACGTGAGGGTAAAATCTCGCGATAAGACCGCCAGTATCACGCAATTAAACGCACATGATTGCGGTATTTGTAAACTAAACACATGTGCGTTGTTATATCGCGTGTATGGAGGTGTGTAGAGTGCAACGAGCTTTATGTTTACTGGATCAATTAACTTAGATTACGGAGTAATTCAATATTTAAAAAAAAAACTCGACTTGAGTTTCGCATGAGGTATATAGAAGCCATAATATAGTTTAAAAAATAGTAAACAAACTTTTGTCAGTAATCATCATCAGCCGGGAAACGTCCACTGCTGGACATAGGCCTCCTTCTTGGCACTCCACATCGACCTGTCCCGATCCACTTGTATCAGCGACTCCCCGCGATTCTAACCAGGTCGTCGGTCCATCTAGTAGGGGGACGGCCTGGTAGACGTTTCCTGGTACATGGTCGCCACTCGAGAACCTTTGCTCCCCTCCGGTTATCGGTTCTTCGAGCGATGTGGCCTGCCCATTGCCACTTCAGCTCACTGACTCGTCGAGCTATGTCGATGACCTTCGTTCTTCCGGAACTTCTCTACGTGATTAAGTCCGGAATGAGTAAATCCGTAGTTGTTAGTAATTATGCACCAAAATACAAGTCAAAATGTGCCCGAACTCGAGGGGCTTTATTTGAGATGAGCAGATTATTGTATAGTCACCCGAATTTTCCTTTTTTATCCTCTTACTCTTTCCTATCCAAATATCGCTTCTCTTTCCATTCGTCAAATCTCTCTTACTTGACTTTCCTCTCATTCTTCCAAGTTCTACTCGAAATCCTTTTCCTCTCTCTATCCCTGAACCCATTAGACGAGCCCTTACAACCCTTCAACACTAACCTAAAAACTCATTTCTTTGAACAGATTTTATTATTCCTTAGTAGCCTTTATTCCCTCCTTCCTGAATTACTCTAATTTACTTTTACTTCTATTCCGCTTTTATATTGATTATTATTTATCCGTTATACGTATAATATGTTTTATATATTTATTAGAATTATAATATATTATTTTATCATATTTATGTTGCACCATTTGTCTCTTAGAAAATAAACGATTCTTCTGCTTCAAGGTTGCTTGGAAGAGATCGCTCTTAGCTATAAGGCCGCCTTCATTTTATGTTCCTGTATGTATTCAGTTTATTCTTTGAAAATTGTGTAAAATAAAGTTTATTTTAATCTGAATTTCATACAATTTTAAACTTTCAAATGGATAAGATCATTAGAAGAAGGTTAAATTGAATTTCTAGATCTAGTTTGTACATAGTAAAAACTACCTACAAGTGAACCTAATATAAAACGAGTCTAAAATAAATTAAAATGTTTTCTCAGAAATTCATTTTATAACGGATATATTAGGATATGTAAATTAATTTTTAACTACTCATTATTTTTATTCGGTACCAATTTTAACAAAGTTTTTAGGATGACAACTGAATTTAATGTGACAGTCGGTAAAACGTTTCATGTTTTAGATTACATAATTATTATCAGAATAAAATTTACTCACCGTCCGTCTCACTTTTTACACATTATATTCTTTTCTAAAAGTACGAACACGTTTTGGAAGCACGAATTTCACGTACATCTAGAGCTTTGATTGAGAGTACATTGAGAGCTATGTAGTGTGCAGTCACCTTAATGTTTTCGAGGCAACTATTTCTCAAAGGACGAATCAGTTTTTAGGTTTTTTTGGGACATTCCAGCGCAATATATTTATTTGTCGCCACGCCCGATGTTTCCCTAGAGGGAAACTTTAGAAATTTAGTTAAAAATGTTAAACTGGACTTTAAATAACAATCATTCTGAGTAATCTTAGGGGGCGTCCATAAATTACGTGAGATGTTTAAGGAGGGGAGAGGGTCGAGTCAAATTTCATTTAATCTTACGTTGGAGAGAGGGGGGTTTCGACAAATATTACGCAATTTTTTTTCTGATTGAAACAAAAAAAGATACTGTTTTGGTCCATTTAATCCAGATTGTACATGCTTAATATTTAATCTTAAGCGTAATACGATTAAGATCATTCCTAATTCGTTCGAACATACTTCGACGTTATAGATCTACTGACTGTCAAACCACCATATTTGTTTTATACCAAATACTTAAATAATAATTATATAAAAAAACACATTTTGAAAAATCTCATGTGAGATTGGGGGCTGGGGGAGGGGGTTGAATAAAATCTCACGACATCTCACCAGGAGGGGAGGGAGGGACAGAAAATAAAAAAAACACCTCACGTAATTTATGGATGCCCTCTTATCCTAATTACTTCAGTGTTTTCGAGTTCCACTTCACTCGTGAATCTGAAAAGGTATTTATTTAAAAAACTCACTATTTGATAAGGATGTTTTAGAGCTGAATCTTTAGCCACTAGCGGAGATTTTGTAATGATTGTTGATTTGATTGATATTGATCGCGTGGTTGGACTATCAATATTGCAGGAGAATACGTAGATGGTGGTAGCCCATCTGAAGTTTAAGTCATTAATGCTAGAGTTAGTAAAAAATGTCAATAATAGAGCAGTAAGAGTTTTTTTGATAGAACAAAAATGCTAGAGCTTAATAATACTTGGCCTTCATATTACCTGATGGTAAGTGTCGATAAGGCCGTTGGATGGTAAGTGTGCGCACCCAGAAGCCTCGATCTAATGACAAGCTGGCTCTGCTACCTTTCATACCGGAACTCAACAATGCTGTTTGGCGGCAGACTTAGGTAACATGGTGGTAACTAGCAAGACGGACGTAGAGAATGCTCTACCACCAATCAAACCGAGTACCAATAGGTTCTCCCACCGAAGATCAAACCCGGGACCTCCTGATTGTTGTTAGACCAACATTAATACAGAACAACATAAATAAACTGTCCTTTGGTGTAATGCTATAGAATGCTGAAAGATCCTGAGTCTCAAAGTAAGGCATATATCTCTTCATATCTTTACTCGTCTCGTCAAGAGAATTGCCTCGATAGGTATTAATTTCGAAATAACCCTTAAAATTTATAATGTTAAAATTATTATTAAGTTACAATAATTATAGGTAAGCAAGTCGAAATTACCTTAATAAATAAATAGAAAATTACAATATTCACAACCGTAAATTTTAAAATAAATAACAACTGTCATGTTTTTTTTTAAATGTAAGCACAGGACTCTCGCGGAGTGTATGACCTCCTCGAGTACCCGACCCTAATATTAGAGTTCCAGATTTTTTCCGATTTCACAAGCCACGTCCATTAGGATTTAGGAGGTGGTTAAATAAAAATAGTACATGCACAATACGTATCTTTAAAAAGCTTACCGTCTCATCTGCGCTATGGGGCTATTAACAAATTGTTGATACATAATAATGTGATAAAAAGTCGCAAGCCTTGTTGTATTTCCATCAGTCATTAAGAGGCCGGACGCGCGCTAATCGTCTGTTTGTAAACTTTTAAACTCTTGGTTTTACACGTGACTGAAGTACTGAACGCTGTTGACTCTAACCTAGTACTAGAGTTACTCATTGCGTACTAGTTTTTATGAATGGGGCTGTAGCTTCAATGGGAACGCGTGTGTCGCTTCCGGTTCACAGTATCATTCTTCAACCCATGGCAAGACAAGGGTTGATGACTGACAAGGAATGGATATCAGTGCCATGTATTGATGAAGGTGGAGATAATCTTACTTTTGGTTTACTCCTCAACTTAATAAAAAACTCGAATGCTAAATGAAAAATGTAACTATAAGTTGTTTAAATGTAAATTCTTATAGCGGATTAGCTCGATAAAAATGTGTTTTAAGAACTACCAACCATTGAAAACAAAAATACAAATTCTTGATTTTTAGCTGTAAGGTTCGGAAGATAGAGCACTGTGACAGACGGACGGATGGATGAACGGAGAGCGAAGCTGCTTAGGAATATGGTCTCGTTGGTATGGGACCATGAAAACATGGACGGACGTACGCAAAGCGTTCAAATCACGGCGCATGACAGTAAAAGCGAAATGTTCAGTGAGAGCTTTATGTTAGCATGTAAGATTATGAATAACATTTCCTATTGTAATAATAATAAAAAAACACCTGTGATTCACGCGTTGAAACATGGTCAAACCACAAGTTTTAACCGTCGGAATTGTTGCAAAAACTCCAATTGCTGGGAGGTGTTGGTCAGGGACCGTTATTGTCACGGGTGGATGACTTTATACGAATACTTACCTCTAGCGTCTGACGTGATGCCGAAAGGTAGTTGGCAACACTGAGAGGATACTCGTAGCAAAACAAAGCTCTTCACTAAACTGTGGGTGTAGCAAAGTATAGCAAACTACTGATGCCCGACATCACTGACTGCCCCGGTTGACAATAGTCAGGTTTTTTATGTATTCATTCATTGGCCATTATGGACTTGGCCTTCATCTCACCTGATGGTAAGTGACGACAAGGCCGGTGGATGGTAAGCGTGCGCACCCTGAAGCCTCAACCTAAAGAGGCAGTGGCTCTGCCACCTTTCATACCAGAACACAATAGTGCTATTAGCACTGCTGTTTAGCGGCAGACTTACGTAATATGGTGGTAGTTAGCCAGGCGGACATAGATAATGCCCTACCACCAACCAAACCGAGTAACGATAAGTACACTCGCGAACAAAAATATGTATTCACTTTTTCACCATGTCACATCAACCCTTGCTTGTTCCTACGCTGTTTGGTCAGTGAAATGTCAATCAAAGCTGAATATGACATGGTCCAAAAGTGGATACATATTTTCAAAAGTGGATACATATTTCCACAAGGGGATACATATTTCCACAAGTGGATACATATTTCCATAAGTGGATACAAATTTTTATACTCGAGTGTACCCCCCTTTGGGAATCAAACCCACGACCTCCGGATTGTAAGTGTGTTATTGTGCTCAGTGGGTTTAAGAAGAGGTAAGAGTAGCTTTGGCCAGATTTTACGGAAGCTGCACGTATTTTAGTCAAAGAAAAATAGAGGGTTTTATCTAGAGTAAATATAGAATGAAAACATGATTGGTGAAATTTTTCTCGATAACTTTAATTTTTACAGTTTATCATTAAAAATCACATTTTCTGAAACATTTTTAGTTACTGTTTTAAAAAAATCCATCCTACGAAGCTGCAATTTATTTTATGGCATAACCTGTTAATTTAATTTTAACAAGCCTTATATTTCTTACAACCTTTCCTAATTTTTAATTGGAAAATTAAAGCAATCGCCGTGGATTTTGAAATTAGTGGCAACTAGCCTTCGGACTACGAGAAATGAATCGACGAATCGTAATATCAAATGACAATAGTAGAAACAACAGACTCTTTGAAGCCTACGTCACAGGTCCTGTGACAAACGCGAGATAATGTGGGAATGAACCAAAATCACCGCTACCCACCACGCTTTAGACTCTCGATCAATATTGTTAATTTTTAATTAAAATATTTTCTATTAATGTTTAAGAGTGTCTCATATTGAATGATATTAGATAACGATACTAAATAAACTAAGGGGAATTTGAATACCTTCGCTAAATGTAGAGTTTTGTCCAATTTATTACATTTTCATTTACATTAGCTGTACACTTAAATTGTGTGTATTATCTTAGTAAGTCTTGTCATAGCTGTTATCATACCTCAATATAATTAACGTGTTGAAAAATAACTAAAAACCGACTTCAACTTTAGGGGTAGAATTATCTGGGAACAGATTTGGTTTTTGTTGATTTTCCCAAAAAGCGCTCAATTAGTTTCGATAAAAGGTATATGGGACCACCTCTGTAGTCATCAACAGCCTACATATGTCCCCGCTGGAGGGGCTCAGGCCTAGTGTATGGGCCATAGTCCACCACGCGGGCCCAGTGCGGATCGGCGGACTTCACATGCCTGTTCAAGACATGCAGGTTTCCTCACGATGTTTTCCTTCACCGTTAAGCAATCGGATAATGTACTTGAATTGAAAAACAACTCATAGGTACACGGCTGGATTCGAACCCGGTACCCTCAGATTGAGAGTCCGCGCCTTATCCACTGCGCCACCGACGCTTCTTCCTCTCTCTGTAGTATGCTTTACAAAATAAAAAAGAATTATCCAAATCTGTTCATAATTGGCGGAGTTATCGCGTAACATACATAAAAAACATACAGTCAAATTGAGAACCTCCTCCTTTTATTAAGTCGGTTGAAAATTAGAACACGTAGAAATTAATTTGACGTTGAGCTGTGCCGTGTCGAGGAAGTCAGCGTGAAGTAAAGCAGTGACGATTTTGCTCGTGAGCCGATAATGATATCACATTAATGTTAAAAACTCGAAAGTAGCAATGTATGTTTTTGTCTATGGTATGTTTTATTAGGTAACTCCGATTTCCGGCCAAACTAGTTTGTCAACGAGTGACAGGATAATCTAGCCGCACTACACTACATGTATATTTTGCAATCCGTTACGTCTAAAATTTTACGGTAGTCTGTCATCTAACAATCTTGACTGACAGCCTTAAAATATTAGCACCTGATCATCACGGAGCGTGAAGCGGAAAGATGGTCTACGGCGACCACGACCACTTACCACCGTGGTCGTGGTCGTGGTCGTGCCAATTTGGAGTGCTCCGGATTGACCATCGCCTTTTGGGGATAATTGGATGGTTCCTGTTACTTTCTTTCAGATTCGTAGTTTGTTACGGCCATTTCATTGACCCGACTGACCTCTGTCAGATACTTTCTTGTTACATTGAGATGTATTCTCCTTAACCATCTACGCTACTATCCACGACTATGATTTCAACGAACTTCAAAAAAGGTGGTACTCAATTTGACTGTATATTTTTGGTGTACAAAAAATGTTACTCCATATATATCATTCACAAAGGAAATCGTCTAAAAATGCGATATAAATAGTCGTATATTTTTATTGCATTGACCTAGTAGTTTGATATTTTCACAAATTCAAGGTAAATATTGTGAACTTGTTGTGTATGTTCCTGAGAAAAAGGGGGTTGACAGACAGACAGATGAACAACAAAGTGATACTGCAAGGATTCCTTTTGAGCCACGGTACCCTAAAAAGATTAGATCGAGTTTATCTTAAAAATATTTTATCGCTGTTTTAATAACAGCATTCCAAGTGTTAAATATAGTTTAATCAAATGGCAGGCTACGCTTTGGAAGTAATTTGGTTGAGCTTCGCAATTATCAATTTAAATGCTGCATATTTCTTTTGGTCAACAAAAAAATTCGAATAATCATCTGTCTAGGCGTGTTCTGGGCTAGGAAGACCTCGATTCTCCACGCTCTATTGTGTCTGGCTTCTTATTAACAACAATTTAATACTCTTTCAATAGAGAGTTAAGTAGTTCTAAGGAAGGTGTGGTCAAGATAAAGATTGTGCGGGCCGCGTGGAAGAAAGTCAAGGAATAAATAGAGAGCTCTCCATTTATAATCATGCGTGACTAATCGCTACTTTTGGCCACGAAAAACAGTACTTTCAGCTATCCCTATAAAAAAATGTAGATTATCTGATTCTCCGTTACGATGTGAACAAACAAATAAACAGCGCAATTACGCATGTATAATATTAGTATGGATCAAATAGTATAAATATTTTTTATGATGTATCAAATTTTGAAAAAAAAAAAAATTTTTTTTTTGCTGATTTTTCGTGAGGACTCTTAAAACACGATGAAGAGAGACTGGATTTTCTTGCCACCCTAATATGCAAGCACATTCTTTTTCTTTCATTAAAAAAGTCACGTAATAATTAATCTTGTCGAACCCCAACTCCACACCAGTTGAGATCCCTGTCGCTATCGGCGTTGTATCACTGAGGTGCGCGGACGCCGATGACGCGGCACTTTCCGCCCCAATGTAATTGGTGCGCCGAGATTGGTGTTTTGTGTTTGGTGCCGCATCGCATAGTGCCGCGCTTCCAAGAACACGGTCAGGTAAACAGATTGTCAATGAACTTTGGTGCAATGCTACATTGGTACTTAGGTGCGGTCGATTTGATTTTACTCGTTCTACTGCCATACGGTGGCATTCACTAAGGACAAATTACAAATCATATCTTGCTTATTTGATGACGTCATTCGATATTGATCCTTGTTGTAGGAAACTAGTGATATCGTCAGCTTAGTGAATTGCACTCCAATAATGGTACTACGACGTTTGTCCTCAGTTGTTATAGTAGAAAAAATAGCTGTAAATTTGATAATTTAAAATATAAGTCTGGTATTTTCTCTAGGTCCATATATTTGAATCAAAGACTTCACCAAAACATTGAGTGGCATCTTTTGATATTTTTTGAGAACTAATTGAGAAATGTCTGTATGTCACCCCGTAATAAATAATAGGCTCATCTCATATATTCACGTTTGAATGGCTCCTGGTCTAGTAGCTATACAGTTGGCCTAATAAACCAGAGGTTGCGATCTGTGATACTAGGTTTCTTGGTGACTTTTTCCGCCTTGCTAGTTATTTAAGTGTGCCGTCAAATAACAGTATTGATATGATATGATATTCATACTCATAGTCAGCTTACGTCTCTTTAAAATAGGGCTACTATGTAAGCACGCTTCCATACATTGGCTACTTACTTAATCATCAGACATAAATGAATGTAAGAAAACAACCGACCCAGTCCGAGTCGAACTCGCTAGGGCTCCGTACTTTGACAGGACAGATTGTTTCGCCCACATAACTAAATTTGATTGAAAAAGTTTTTGCCTATTTTTTTAAAAAAGTTTCTAGTAGGCCCTTTAATTTATAATTTATTTTCAAACGACTTCAAAAAAGGAAGAGGTACTCAAATTAACTGTATGTTTTTTCGAACGAGTTTGGTGATTCTTTTTTTTGTTTGGTAGAGTATACTTCAGAGGTGGTCACGTATAAATTTTAACGAAATTGATTAAGTGATTTTTGAAAAAATCAACAAAAATATGATATGTTGATACGAGTATACCACTGAGTGTGACCATTTTAGGGGATGAATGCTGAGACTTTTAGGGCAGTAGAAGTCAGTTTCTATTTCTCTTGGAAATTATTATTATTATTTGTTGTTGTAGCGGCAACAGAAATACACATTCTGTGAACATTTCAACTGTCTTCCTATTACGGATCATGATATACAGGTCGCTGACAGACAGACGGACGGATAACCCTAGGGTACAGAACCCTAAATACGCAACAGAAATATATTGTGTGGATTCAAGTCCGACTCGCACTTAGCCCGTTTTTCTTTCTTTCTTCTTTTAGCTTAGGGCCGTAGAGTTCAACACGCGTTGACTAGACTTTAATTCGGCCTTGACCTTAACTTGAGGGATGCATCCATTTGCATGTAAACGCAGCCCCCCTCGCGCAACCCTCCCCTCAACCCCTGGTGGAGCAAGATGCGAGTCTCAGACATCTGGTTCCTACATACGAGACAGAACACAACTGGTTCTAAAGTAATGGTGCAAAGTAAAGTTCATTGTACGAATATTTTATATCTAGACGCATATTTTATATCAAATTATGCATTTACATAATTTTAAACTGCATGGTGATTTTAAAGATAAATAGATAAAAAATTCATACAAAATTTCTGCTAGCATAATCTTTTTAAACAGGATAGTTGGATTCGTGCAGTAATTATCTAAAAATAGAATCATCATCATCATCAGCCGGGAAACGTCCACTGCTGGACATAGGCCTCCCTCATGGTACGCCACATCGACCGGTCCCGAGCCACCTGCATCCAGCGACTCCGTGCGACTCTAACCAGGTCGTCGGTCCATCTAGTAGGGGGACGGCCTGGTAGACGTTTCCCGGTACGTGGTCGCCACTCGAGAACCTTTACTCTCCACCGGTTATCGGTTCTTCGAGCGATGTGGCCTGCCCATTGCCACTTCAGCTCACTGACTCGTCGAGCTATGTCGGTGACCTTCGTTCGTCTACGGATTTCCTCATTCCGGACCTTATCACGTAGAGAAAACTAAAAATAGAATATCGGACTTTAATGTTGCAAAATGTTAATTGAAGATAACAATTTCTTTTTAAGATAGTGATATTATCAATCGCGACACTTTAATTTCATCTCCTATTTTTAGGTAATTTCTTATCAAAGCCATCTATGCTATTTTAAAAGATTATGACAAAAACATTGAGAAAAAGCAATTTTGTATGGAAGCATTCTTAATAAATAATTCTTAAGTAATTGGCATCGTGAACCGGCTAAACAATAAAATAAAGACTTATATTCGACAGTTGAGTTTTTTCTTTCACAAAATAAAAAGTGTTTCCTATACAATTTTAATCTTTACGACAATGCTTTACGATTGGGTTTTTAAAATCAGTAGTTGCACAAAGTTTCACTTTTCTGAATTTCGCCTAAAACATTTTGATTTGCTAAGTTTAATTTAACATGGAACCCTAGCGACAGCAGTGGTATTATTTATTTGGGGTTTAACAGTGATTGATTTAATTGAATTACTATAAATAAACGGATTGAATTGAAACCTTTTCCGGCGCGACTGTACACGATCGCGAAAGGGCGTACAATGTTATTTTGATTGCGAATATAAGAGTCGATTATATTTGATGAAGATGTTTACATATATAATTATACAAATTGCAGATTATGTATGATCAATTTAAAATTATTAGTATTGATTTAAATTGTAAAATAGTGTTTAATGATACAAAGCTAGCAGAAAAAGTCTATACTGTCTAGTAGCTACTTATAGGACTATATGCGACATTGTAACAAATGACGTGAGGTGTTTTTTTTAATTTTCTGTCCCTATGGTGAGATGTCGTGAGATTTTATTCAACCCCCTCCCCAATCCCCCAATCTCACGTGAGATTTTTCAAAATATGTTTTTTTTTGTATAATTAATATTTAAGTATTTGGTATAAAACAAATATGGTGGTTTGACAATCAGTAGATCTATAACGTCGAAGTATGAATGAAATTATTTTCTTTCGAACGAATTAGTGAATGATCTTAATTAATTACAATTACGCCTAAGATTAAATCTTAAGCATGTACAATCTGGATTAAATGGACCAAAATAGTATAACTTTTTTTGTTTGAATCCGAAAAAAAATTGCGTGATATTTGCCGAGGACCCCCCCTCCCCTCTCCAACGTAAGATTAGATGAGATTCGACTCCCTCCACCCTTAAACATATCACGTAATTTATGGACGACCCCTAATGGCTAATGTGTGTCCTAGAAGATACTTTGTGGCATTGTAAAATGTATGCGATAGAGGCTACAGTGTGGCCTATTAGTAATGTGTCCTAAAGGCTACTTCAGGTCCTTTGTGACCTAGTGGATAATGTTTGATTTCAAGAGGCTGATTTGTGGTCAAATGGCTAATATGTGAGCACGGATCACAGCTATATACCTCCGATCCAGAACACAAATGTCGAGCCAATGTTATGGCAATAAACTTCTCCATATAACTTTAATTGTACTCCCGTTCGTGTATTACTACGCCTACTAAACACGGTTCGTTATGTCTCACCATCAGGCTGAGCGGTCACCATTTTCAAAGTAGGATATTTGTTTTAATTTTCAATCAACTTCAAAAGAGTAGGTCTGCAATTGGAATGTATATTTTTTTGTATGTGTGTTAGACAACTCCGCCAATTGTGAACGGATTTTGATGATTCTTTTTTTGTTTGGTAGAACATACTTCAGAGGTGGTCCCATATAAATTTTATTGTAATTTATTTAGCGCTTTTTGAGAAAATCAACAAAAAACAAATATGTGTCCAAATCATTCTACCTCTAAGGGTGAACATTTTTAAGGCAGACGGTTTTTAGTTCTTTTTGAACGCGTTAATTAAACTTTTTTTTAACTTAACTTAAATTTAGTCAATTATTCTTTAAAAAACTAAACATTATTAATTAATAAATTAAAAAGTAAAAAATAAGTATATGATATAAATTCAATCACTGTCTAAACTCTAAATATTCATTAATGTAGTAAAACATATTAACAAGTAGCCATTCCATTAGGCTTGTAATTTTTTTTGAAGGATTTTTGGACCCACATTGATAACCCGGCGACGATCTATATGCATCCAAATCTAGTTAATAATTATGAAAAATGATAATGAAATAATAAAAGCTACGGAATGTGGTTTATCTCGTTGTATCTGTATTTATTCCTCAAAAATTATTCATATAAGTCTGAATATTTAAATTTTGATTATCAGCGCATGGATCCAAATAAATATATGTCGGGTATAATAAACACAAACGAAAATTCGTCCACTATAAAACTTGCGTGTGTCCGTCGGTAGATAACATAAATAATTCATGCGCCGCGAAATGAATCATTTTTAATTTTACACATTTAATTAGCTTTGCCGTGTCTGTATGGAGCAACGAGATCTTTTTTATCTTAATGTGTTTATTACTTCGAGAATTGGTGCTTAGTTCCCGCTGTTAGTTCATTGTAATTCTTAAATTTTGGGAGGTCTGTGGATTGTTATATCTGTGGCGTTTAAGAATATCTTTTGATTTACATATTATTTTGGAATTATATTTTATTTATTAAAATTTTAAAATCCGTTTTCCCGTTTTCATTGCAATATATTATCAAAATAGAAATTTTTGTGTTTATTTCGTTCAAGTCTGTTTATCTTTTATTTATTAGAAATAAGGACAGTCAACAAATTTACAACATTTTAGATTAGAATTAATTAAACATTTGATAAATGGTATAATGGAAAAAATAGTAAACATATTTATAATTATGTATGCCATTAAATTCTATATCCAATAAAAAAATTAATGTAAAGTATTTATTTTATCTGCTATCAATAAAATTATCTTATATATATATATATAAAATTTATATTTGATTGCCAGATAAAAATAGAAGTAAAGGTGAAGAAGTAAAGTAAAGTAAAGTAAGTAAACATACGCTTATAAAATTAAAAGTGAAACTTTCTCGTCTTTTGGGGCGGGCGGGTTGATCTCCGCCCGCCCTGTATGTTGTAGGACCAAAGTAAGTTTGTGTATTTTTTAAGATACATAATAAGTAACTATGACAGCAAAGACAGTAAATAATTATCAAATTATTTATTATTTACCAATTAGTTTATATACACCTAAATTTTAAGACATTATTTTTATTAATTTATGTGAATAATATGAAAAAGTAACCTAAATTGTTGTTTTCCCTGGAATAATATTAAAAAGCCAAACTTTTAAGGTTTTTAAATATCAGTCTTACCTGTATGACAGTAATCTTCTAAATAATGTCTAGCTGCCCGCTGCACTATCGAGTAATACAGGCTCACGGACGAAGCAAGCGCCATCTTCTCTTCTTTTCTCTCCTCTCCTCTTTACTTCTTTATACTCCTATCGACTCCTGTCCGTTACTACTTTGTTACCGTTTGAACAACAAAACATAACCAACTTAAACTTCTTAACTGCATCAATGAAAAAACAACAACCAAAAAAAACGAAACTAAAATGTTTGTAACTTTTAGTTGCGGTTACCAAAAATTTTATTTTAGCCGGGAGAAATTATTTTTGTGTGACGAGATATTGTTACCAACGATCGGTTTTATTAGGTGTTCCATTTTAGGGTCCAATTTCACAATTTTTATTTCGCGCCTAAACTGTACCGCGAAAGGAAACTCGTAAGGTAAAATAATACAAAATGGTGGTTTTGTGAGCGAGCGGCGCGCGTCGTGGCCACTGAGAGACTGCCTGATACACGATGTTTTTTTTCCTTCCCCCTGTAGAGAGGATGCGACTGAAACGTTCGACTGGCTTATCCGGTAATTTTCAATTTTCGAATGTACATTGATTTTGCGTTGAAACTCAAAAATTACTTACCGCTTAGTGGAATTACAATCGGATGAAAAGCTTTTCTTATCCCTAATATTCATTTGTTTAAATTATATCTAGTGGCATTCAAACAAGTTGATATAGAGAAGACATTTAGGTTGTTGGATCGAGAATTTTACCTATAAAAGTTACATTTTGAATTAATTCTATAATGTCTTATTATATTCTTATATGAAATATGGAACTTTTTATTCTAAGTAGCTTTCGTATTGGATAAAAGATATATTGTCTTTGATATTTCAATTACTCCAATTAGATTCGAATAGGCAAAAATATTCAAGATGGCGACCTGGGAAAACGCGGGAAAATAAAAGTAAGGAGTTCCCTCTCTAGACACGCGTGCGGTAACGCAATGTTTACCTAAGTCTTTTTACTTTATTTCTGCTTGGTTTACTTTTAAGACTCCTTTTTACTCTGTAGCTTTTACTTTTTCTTACCTTCAAATATCAACAGCGGGATGTAACAAAAATGGTTTCTTGTAATATATCTGTTTACTTTACTCAAATGTTATTTCAATTATGGCAATTGTCTATAAAACTGTTGTTACCTATTAAAAACTCAAGTAGCATTTTAATTAAATTGCGTTTTTTGTTAGAAAATGACGAGTTTATCGAATTTTATTGCACTAATGATTTATTTTGTTTGTCTAGAGCTAAATGTCAAAGTTAATTTTTTTTTCTCCAACCATAGACAGGTCATTTGTTTGAATAAAACATTGATACAAAAGCCTTGAATTTTAAATTCAGTATCTCAGACAGCCTAAAATGATGACGTAATTAGTAAGTAGCGCTTAAGTAAGTGGATATGAATTAAATTGACAATTAGCGCGACACCTGGTAATTTTTCAATAGAGCTTTGGAATTTAGTGCAAAAACTCGTCAAGATGGAGACGTAACAGCTTATCGTTCGTATAACATTATCACCTCAGACGCAATTATGACGAAACCCTTTAAAACCGATTCGCGTAAAAAGAAAATAAAAATGGAGAAAAATGTTCATCAACGCGACACGACACCCCCGCGCGCCCCTTCCCCTCGCTCCGGGCGGCGGGAGGAGCGACAGAGACGGATGGAGGAGAGCCTGTTGCTATCTCGAGCGGTGCATCGCGCGCCACCAAGTTTCGTATGAAAACTACCCGCGTCGCGCATAGCAACGGGATCTTTGAAACATCCTAACTCCAATTTATTACCCGCCACATTGAACCTTCACGCTTTAACACAGAAACGATTTTAAGCTGTTAGTTAATGGATATTTGTGCTGTTATAACCCTGCGCAAGTGCCGGACTCCTGCAGCTCACGCACACATTGCAACTCTAAGTTTAGCCCTTGTATCGACACGATGCACTCACGCACACAAGTAAAACTTCCTTGTGCCGTTTACAAGTGTGCACAGTTGTACATGTGTGGGTTGAAAAGTTCGTATACAAGTTTTCGGTAGACTTTCTTTGTGTCAGTGATTTTTTCTGTGTTTCGCGGTAGTGTGCGCGGGTCAGTCGCGTGTTTTTTTTCGAGTTTTTAGTGACGCACACACGCGGGGCGCGGCTGTGTGGGTGAGGACGCCCGTTCTTTGTGCAGGGGGATTGTAAAAAATGTCGTATTGGATTCTAGCTCCACTAATGAATGATAGATAGCGAGTTTTTCGTATTCCTACATGGCCCTGTTCCTGCACGCTCGCTCTGAAATCCTGATGTGGATTCAATGTTTTTAAGTTTTTTGTACGAGTCCAATTATTTCGCTGCGCTCGCTCCAGTGCGCATATCGAATGTGCGATTTGCATTTAGTAACATTAATTTAAAACTAGATATGCAGACGGATCTGCAAATTAGTACCGTCAGTCATTACACACTAATATAGATAATTATTCTTAGACTGGACTCTTTATTTGAATCTCTTCTAGTAATTAATATGTAGCAGCAGAGATGAAGCGAAAAGTACGTATTTTGGTTCATGGTAAATAATGTCATTTTTCTACACGCTATTCAGAAATATAGTACGCATGAGCTGCCGCCATGTTTTTTTGCTTTTCTTATATGATATTTCTGGCTCTGGCAACTATAGCAACAAAGAAGTGAATTAAATTATAAATTTGAAAACCCCTCTGCGTTATATATATAATAATATATAAATAAATGTAATCCATTTTATGCTGGAAATGCCTAACATCAGATGATACTCTTCAACCTGCTTTCACGTAATTGGAATAAACGATATGACTATTCTTAAAAAACTCATCAAATTCAGTCCATCCGTTCTAGAGCTACGATGCCACAGACATACAGACATTGGCTTCAAACTTATAACACCCCTCGTTTTGCGTCGGGGGTTAAAAATACGTTTATTATCCAGACTGCATTCTGTACTCTATTAAAAACCAAGGATTAAAAATTTTTTGAATGGGTTTGTCTATGTCCTTAATCTCAGCTGATGGTAAGTGACGATAAGGCCGTTAGCTGGTAAGCTTGCGCCCCCTGAAGCCTCAACGTAATAAGGCGCTGGCTCTGCTACCTTTAATACAGGAACACAACAGTGCTATTAACGCTGCTGTTTTCCAACAGACTTAGGTAGCATCTAAAGTCTGACTGTTAGAAATAAATACTAGGGAAAGAGGGAGTTATTTATTTGTACAAAATCCTTATATTTCTACTATCCAGTGTTACGTACGAACAAATACTAGACTAGCTAGAGTCTAGTACGTATTTCTCTCTCTAAAGTTTTCCTTGACTTTTTTAAAATTTATACAAAATGTAGGACGAAATTGAAACCTCTGTTTTAGTTTTTAGCACGATGAACAAAGCGAAATTCTTCACGATTTTGATGAACGCTCATAATGTTCAGCAGTAGACTTTTCGGATACAAAAGAATGTAAACGCGCACAAACAATTCTAATACCAAATCTCTAGAATATATAGTTCGCTATAGTATAGTTATGTAAAACACATTAACACAGCAAAACCACAAAAGAAACGCCAAGTATCACGACGTGTGGATCCACTAACGCGACATGTACTTTTCACTTTTATCGACCACCATATCTTGATACTTGATAGACGCTGTTGAAATTTTCTTAGCTTTTTACAGGCGATTCGGAGCGGAATTTCAAAAAAATTCTTCCTAAAGGATATCTTTTGACTTGAAGTTAAAGGTTGAATATCTTTAAATACCCCAATAGTTTTTTTTGTACATTTTAATGGTGCTCCTAAACGGGCAATATTTTTGCTACACAGTATGGCTGTAATACTTCCAACGATGTTTCGGCCATCATGAAAATTTCCGAGGTAACAAATGAATTGGCCAGAAAAAAAAATTGTTTGACTATGTGGCCATGCCATAGTAAAAATATTGCAGGAAAAATATTATAGACACATAATTACTACATATAAATGTTGTCCATTTAGAAGCCCCATTAGAAATCATAAAAGATTTCTAATTGCTGTTTTTCAATTTATCGAGATAAAAAATATATATTCAGACTCTGTTTAGTAGCTTACTTAGATGTTACTAGTGACTCCTGTAGGTGATTTTAATGATAATTGCTACTGGACAGGGCATAATGGCTGCACGCTTGTACTACAATCCAGTGGACCCGGGTTCGATTCCTTGTCGGTGTACCTATCGTGGGTTTTTGCACCTCAACCTAATGAGGCGCGGGCTCTGCTAACTTTCATACCGAAACACAACAGTGCTATTAACACTGCTGTTTGGCGGCAGACTTAAGTAACATGGAGGTAGCTAGCCAGGCGGACATAGAAAATGCCTCACCATAAATCAAATCGAATACCCACTGAGATTCGAACCCGTGACCGAGGCGCAATTTTTTTTAGTATATTCCTTTCTTGAATTATAATTACGCAGCTTTTACGGGAATAAAATGCATTTTAGGCTGTGTAATTCCCCGGCCGATAAACTAAATATATGCCAAAAAATATCACCGTCCCATAAATAAACAAACTTTCGCATGTATGATGTTATTAGGGACTCTGTCTAATTATTGTAGGACAAAATGTCAGCTGTCAGGTCTTATTTACAGTTTAAAAAATTGAAAAGGCTAATGAAGACTAAGTGGCGAAAGTTACGAGGCGAACCAAAATGCAATTCAAATTTAAATATATTATGATCGATTTTTCTGACTTGTCTGTCAGAAATATATTGATTGGTTAGATAAGACGTGTTAATAATAACTATATAATTACGTCTACAGCAATTTTGTGAAGAAAAAAAAACCTTGTACGTGACATGCTGTCAATATTTTAGCATGGGATCATTAGACCTCGTAACAAGCAACTAAAGGAAGATTTCAGGCCTTGAAGACGTCCAGGTTATAGCGCTAGGGAAATAGAAGCAGGCAGGAGACTCCACTCCTTAGCTAATAAATGAAGTAGAAAAACGCTTCGTAAAAATGGTGGGATTTCAAGTATGAGTGGAACCCAGACGTTCTTCTGGTTGACCGATCGTAGTAAAGTGGAATTAGGTCGTGAAATGCGATCACACTCTCTCCGAAATAAAGCCTGCAGAAGACCGGGTGAATAGCAGCATTTAGCTATTGAAGCAAGGTTGGAAAGGGGGTTTGCTATTATTACATCACTACGACGAAGCCGTGGTAGCTCAGTTGGGTTGGCTCAATTCAGTCTTTGAACCATCGAGGTTTGGGTTCGATCCTGTGTCGTACCAAAAATTTATGTACAAATAATAAAAATCGTTACCATTGGTATATCGGTGAAGGAAAATATCGTGAGCAAACCTGCACACTCCTGAGAAGAAACTCAAAGGTGTGTGTAAAGTCTATCACTCCTGAGCCCCTGCAGTGGGGTGCATATATAAGCTGTTGATGATGATGAGTAAGATATATATGCTGCTGCCCATCTCGTGAATCTTTTCTCATTGTCTGACACCTATAACGGCACCTGCGTGTATGGGATAATGTCGAGATCTTAGGCAGCTAAATCTAATCTGGAAATGTCATTCGCAAACACACGGTCTAGTCCGCTTTGATAATGGCCGTTCAATTCATTCAATTCATGTCACTGTATCAGAGTTCAAACAAACTGGCTAAGAGTGAAGTACACATATATCAAAGCGTATTTAAGGAGAGCCACTCTCGGTAATGATATGCATTAGACTCTACATATTAATCTACCAAATACTACATTATTACGAGAGTGAGACAAAAAATTGAAGTAAAGAGGTCAGTAACTGGACTGAGAGTACAGTAGCTCTTGCACAGGCGAACTGAGCTTTGGATTCTGGTACAAGACTTTCAATGTTATAAATATTATACAAAAATAATATGTGTTCGGTTTACGAAAGGGTAGGTAGCTAGGTGTTTCATATCATTGAATGATCCAGAACCAACATTACTTTGCAGTTAAATTACATACCCGATGTATGGCTTTCAACTGGAAAGTTAAGTTTGTAAACATAAAAAGGCTGTTTTTACTCTATTATAATTAAAAACTCCTGGTTTTCAGATGTATTCCTATAGTTGTGCTCTAAGATCTTGCTTATGGTCAAATTTTAGGGTTTAGGTTTTGGTTCCCTTGCATCCCATAAGGAAATAATCTACAAATGCGGCTTAAATAACCATATATTTTTATTTGATTGACCTAGAAGTTTAATTTTTTCTGAGATCCAAGGGGCTTGAATATTCAATATTAACTTAAACTTGATACCTTTACGCGTTCCTGAGAAAAAGGGTCTTGACAGACAGACAGACGGACAATAAAGTGATCCTATAAGGATCCTTTTTTTCATTTTGAGGTACAGAACCCTAAAGAAATGAAATGTTTATATGTTATTTCATAATACAACACAGAAGAACACCTAAATTAATTATCTTTACAACTACGGTTCTGTATCAACACAAATAAATTAACTAATTCAAGATAAAAACCCACTCGTTTTCGAATTAAATTATTCCATAGCTATTGAATCATTTTAACTCAATGTACCAGTAAGTAATTTCTTCATCAAATTCTACTTTTTTCATCTATGAGCAAAGATGTCTGTCGGGTGTACTCTTAACGTACTCCACATATGTAAACACGGCGTGATCAAGACGTGGACAATTTACACTGGGGGCATAGTGGGGATATACCTTACATTAGAATTGGATAGTTGACACAATCAGATTGGGGCTGAATTGTATTTTATACCATAAAGGGTATTGTAAAACTACTAAAAAGTAAAAAAAAATTTTATTCAAAAAAATGCGAAAAATCAATTTAATCGACTAAAAAAAACTTTTTATTACATTTTAATGCTCCAATTGTCGTTAACATAATGTGTAATGGTGTGAATTAGATATAGTAGTGTTTAGTAATGGGTTTAAAATTTAAATTATGTATTAACACACACACCACTTCAACACACACACACACCTCACTTATTTCACCTCACACTCCTCCTCACCCCGCTTGGCACTAAATATCAATTTTGTATAAATTTTAATAACTAATTCATAGATATAGGTATTATCTGCACAAGATTAAGTTATATACATTATAGAAGAGCGGGATCTCATAATAGAAGCTATCTTTAGCTTAAAAGGAGTACAAAAAATCTGTATATTAATTTTAGTAGCTGATGCAATAAAAAAATTCATATTTTTTTTCATTTTCATAAAAAAATACTTATTATTTAAGGATTGCAAAAATATAAGATGGATCCTTTTTTCATATCATTAATAGATAATAAAATACCTAAAATTAAATTCGTATTTTTTATTATTATTGAGCGCTTTTTGAGAAAAAAAATGTACCCAGATAATTCTACGTTCTTTTTGAACGCGTTAATTATAAATCATAACACCTACTTGCTTATGAAATACTTTACTCATTATAAAAATAGTAGGCAAAGGAAGAAGGCACTATGACGACAGCAGCCGTCACATCCACACTAAGCGAACACGTCGCGAGACGTAATTACGTCGTCAGTCTGCGCAGGCGCTTCCAAAAGCGCAATTATTGTAGAGTCTTCAATTAGCTCGCGATGACGGACGATCACAGACTTAGTGCTCAGGCAGGTCTAGAAAAAAACTAAGCGGTTCCGGGTTGACTTATAATGACCGTGATGGGCAAAACGGACTTCATCGAGCAATTTCAAAAGAAATAATGGTGGAAAGTACGCGCTAAGTAGTTAATTTCGGGAACGTAATTTTAGTACTTTTACGTTCATCGTAAATTGATAGATAATTCTGACTTTATTCCGGTTTTTAGTCCATGTAGGTGCTAGACAGTAATCGTGGTGATAGACGAAAAATAGTTAGTTTGTTTTGCTGCTTCAAGAGTAAATAAAAAACCGTTAGAAGTAACGATACGGTTGCGTCGACAGTCTTTTTCGTTATCAAATATTTTGACTTTACTATTATATTAACTAAATTCCCAGATAATAATTAATTTTATTGCTGATTATACTAAGGTTCTTCTCACAGATGCGACACAACTCGGGACGTGAAGATGCGCCTCGACGACTTTGCACGGCGGCGGGCGTGTACGAGAAGAAAGAGGTTTTTTATGAAAATTTTAGACACTAGCTGGCATGACTTTGGCAAAAGGTCTCACATCTCAGAAATTTGCTTCTTTTTAGGGTTCCGTAGTCAAACAACCCTTATAGTTTCGCTCTGTCCTTCCGCAGTTTATCTCAGAGACTCTTATTACTAGAAAACTGTAATTTGATACCGGTATACATATTAATTACGCCGGAAAAGTGGAATGTTTTTTAGGGTGTCATGCACGTAAATTGAAGGTGAAATATTTTTTCTCGTCTACCCCATTGTGTGGGGTATAGTTGAATAGGTCATTTAAAAATATTGAAGATCTAAATACCAGTTTTCCATTCAGGGATCTTTTTTCGAAATATTAAGCCTTCAAGTGATAAATTTTGTCCGAGTTTAGCGTTCCCTCACAGTAGTAGTACACTTAAAAGAAAAACTATCACGACTAAGCTGGCTTTGCAGGTTAACGATTAATAGCCGAACAAATTATAAAATCTACTTAGAGTGGTCAGTATGCAAATTTCGCACAAACTTCATTCAAAATTACTTTTTTATAAAACCAGTTAAACTACGGAACCCTGCACTGCACGTGGTCCGACACGCACTTGGCGACTATTTTTCTATATCATTCTGCTCTTCAACTATTTATATACAAAACATCAAGTAATTTTGAATATCTCTTACGTAAAGGAAGGACAAACAAGCAACCTAACTTTAACATTTATAGTATAAGCATGGATTTTAAAATAATTGGCATGTCTTAGACAAATCAATGGATGATCATTCTAGACTTCAGATTGCAAAAGCTTTCCCGACAAACATGTTTAAACAGCTTGTTTCGTAGGTAAAGCTGTTCTAAATTTTGTCAGAAGTGCATAAAGTATATCAGTTTCTCTTTCCCCAAAGCTCCGTATATCTGGCATCACCCCTTCAACACACGAGCGCACGAAGCCTGCGTAGTGCACGCAGCGAGCCGTGGAACAAGTCTAACTTGGACTAGAGCTATTGATAGGCCGTAGAAACGGAAAGTGGTCGCGGCAAGGACGCCCGGTCTCTCGCCGGTCGAGCCTTCGCGCCCTCAGATGCAGCTGCGGTCTCACGGACAAGAAACAGCGATTTCATGACTTGATAAGTCGTTCTTTGTCAGCTGAAAACCTTATCTTGCAGCTGAATTATTCACTTCACTACACACACTACAATAGTGTCACATGTAATTGTTACAGAATATGTATGATGCAACAAAAGGAGCATGGCAATAATGAGGGCTTATTTTCATTTCCTTGGTCCAGTCACAATAATCATCAGGCGAGACATAAGGCTCCTCCAGGGTACTCCACAATGACCTGTCCCGAGCCACTTACTCCCAGCAACAGTCGGTGATCTTAGTTCGTCTATCACGTATAGAAATTCCGAGCATAGCTCGTTCCACAGCTCGCTGAGAGTTTTGAGCTTGTTTATTCGGACTACAGTACGGACTACTGGCAACAAACACCGGTGACTTTTGTCTTTACACGCCTGAGGTATTTTGGCCGAGAAGGTATGCTGTAACTTCCCGAATTAATTTTTTTAGCTGGCATTAAAGGAGAGGTGTTTTTCTCAGTCAGAATGCATGAACAAAAATTGTCAAACTATGACAACAAATGATGTGACAACTATTTCTCGTTTCGCCGTCAACTTTCTACGACTTGCAAGCAGTTACGAGTATACATTGAATGAATTTGATCAAAAATTTATTTAGAGAGAGGTTGATGAGCTCAGAAAGCTTAGAAAAAAAAGGTTACCAAGGTTTGGAAAGCTTCAAAATTACACTGTTGGAATCCGTCTCCCTTATATTGGACTTTTCATGAGATAATTAGCTAAACAATCACCACGGCAGGCAGATTGGGGATTTCAGTAAGATGTTGATGTGCAGGTCACGCCACGTCAATGTCACTGCGCCTGATTGATTATATTTATCGCCTTGGTCGCCTTTTATTCCACCGTCAATCGGAAAGTTTTCTGAAGTTTTTTTAAAATTTAAAAGCATTTATTCATCGTTTTTACTGAATATTTCGAAAACTTATTATTATTTTTGGAGAGTTTTAGGAAATCCGCTGGTCGCTTATAATGTGAACCAAGCGAAACCGGGTTTCGTGAGGATTCTTCTGCAAAGAACTGCATTGAAAAAAGTATAATATAAGATTAGCAACAGTATCGTTAAAGAGAAAATTAGTTTCGCTGATCAGATTGCTGACAGATCGAACAGGGAAAGAACTAAACATGCTATGGATGAAGTGAAATGATATCAATTTTTCTCCCTTTAGTAA
The DNA here is from genome assembly GCA_910589575.2 of Carcina quercana. Taxonomy (NCBI): domain Eukaryota; kingdom Metazoa; phylum Arthropoda; class Insecta; order Lepidoptera; family Depressariidae; genus Carcina; species Carcina quercana. Next base: position 14,027,567 of record OU342435.1, read on the forward strand.
AACATATAGAGGGAGTGTCCACCCTGAAGATTCTAGATTTCAGTGAAATAATTATTGAAATAGGATAAGTAGATTCTAGGAAACATTCTGAAGCAAGCAAATAAATGGATATGTGAAATGCTAATATAAAATTTTTTTTTTTTGGAATTTAGTCTTTCTGTTTGTGCAACTACGTATCAGTTTGAAACTACTGGACGGATTTTGATGAAAATTCGCAGTGGTAGCTTGTAATTGGAACCAATATTATGATCAATAAAATCTTTGGGAAAATGGATGAAAACGCCCAACGTCTGGCAATGAACAAAGACTTTCCAATTTTGACCGATTTTGTCAATTTTGTCAACACCAAAACAGGCACATCACTACATTCCATTTTCATACATTATTTTCTTCATCCCATTACGTTGCACTCGTTCAACGGCTAAGCATAAGCCATCCATCTTCGTCAACTCCCAGACGTCTGCGCATTAGCCAGACGATTACAAGCCAACATCATATAAATATACTCATCTCTTTCTTTCCCATTAACCTTTAATCTACATCGGTGTTTCTTCTTTGTCTCACAGCGAAATGATTCAGCAATTTACGGCTACGTTAAAAGTCGTAAGTGGATTAAATCGTTTTTTGTTTTTGAACTTTGTGTTGAATGCTATTAAGGTAGTATTTGAAAGGTGTGACGTAAGAATTAAATTCGAAGCAAGTGTTAAAATGGTGAGCTGTAACAATCTTTTCTTAGGAGCTTCTTGCAATACCATACCAAGGGGTGTTGGGTATAGTTTTGGATTGTTTTAAATTGGATCACGTTTATAGCATGGAGTTCCAGAACGCCAAACAACTTTTTTGTACACTAAGTCCATTTAAAAATTGTGATGGAATAATCGAGCAATCGAACAATCTAAAAGTTTCTTCTTTCTTACTGTACGTAGATGTGACGTCACGATTCAGCTGCTAAGTAGTATTCTTTTGACCCTAGGACGTCCTAATGTCAGAACTATCAAACAATCTCAATGTACTGTCGGCTAAGTTCCCGCCCGGTCAGTTTCAAAACCAAGTAGCTTGCATGTGGCGAGCTTGGTTAGCAACGCCTCTTGTCTATGAGTTTTCATGACTATGGTCCATTGTAGTAGTCCGTTATAGTTTTATTATGTATCACATTATGGCTAGCGAGAGTTTTCAAATACAGCAATGCTCTCTTATTTTTTCTAGTTTTGTGATCTCTCCCAAAAACTAGCAAGCCGGGGTAGCGCGAGCCACAACTGATGCGAAACTGAGCCTAAATGTGGTCAGATCGGAACTTTGGCGACGTTACATTGATTTTTCTTGCATATAGTATTAACAAGAGACACGATTTTTCTCGCGGAGCACGACCTATCCAACACATGGCTGCAGCACAGTCTCGGAGCCGGGAACAAACGCTCAAGACTGTAATCCATCTCCTTCACAACCCGATGGGCGGGGGCGAGTGCGCTAGACGTACCGTGTAACAAGCCACGAGCGGCAGCGGGAGCGGGGATCATTGCTTGTAAGTAGACAATACTTGTACCAACACGTCGCGAAAATTCGTTCGTTGTCGCAGGATTTTTTATAAATTTTGACATACGGCTTCGCGCGATGATAAGCGGAAGCGGGTGCGGTAGATCTAGCGTACGACATGCCACGAGTGGCAGCGGGTGCAGGATTCATAGCGACTACAAAATGAGTACTAGTGTCGTGGAAGGAATACAATTTTGAACGCTGTAATCCGTATGAACAACGAGCGGTAGCGGAGATCATTGTTTATAGCGAATACAATAATACTGTGTCAGATACTAAACTTTGAATATTGTCAAGAGCGGGAGTGGCGGCAGAGGATCATACTTTTCCTTAATTAGAGCGTGTTACTGCTGTGCAACTTCAATTCCCCGGTGTGACGGTTTGACCGGAACGGCCTTGACCTGGCTGTCTGTGGTGCATATTTACTGCCTATCATCATCATCAACAACAGAAGAAGAAGCGTAATACTGTTTGAGTGGTTAGAAGAGAGCACGCGGGTTCATCAAACATGAGCTATTTTTAACTTACGCGATGGAAAGGCCAATTTCAAGTAATTATTAACGCTAAATATTAAATGTAATGGTGTTGAATGTATTATTACTTCAATTACAAAAAAGACGGGGTAACGTTTTATATTTATAAATGAAACAAAATATGAGATGCGCGTTGATGTCACGTTCTCTTTCTGACACACTGATATGATCATAAGAGTATGTGCATTTCCACAGCTTACCTCTCGTCCCACCGTAAACTGGAGAGTTTATAGCCAATAACCAACTGGTTATTGTTGATCGGAGGTTTATAGGTATAACAGAAACTTGTGGACGCGTTCTCCTTTCTGGGGTGTTGGTAAGTTACCCGCCCCCGCCCCCGCCTGTGCCTCGTCCCGAACATAGCTCTGCATGATGCATTAATCCCTGTTCTGTGAGACGGATCCCTAATATATGGACGCGGTGCGGGTACCTCGCTTGATGACTACACACTAAAAACTAGTTACAAATTAAAAGTTGCTCCTTAGGGTTCTTGACCCTAGTGCTGAAGGGTATGTTTGATTAAATTACTTATAAGGTAGGTAGGACATCGTACGAAGGATAACCAATGAGGAGTAAGGAGAAAGAGTTCTCGAGTGTCGAGGACTTACCTGCAGGCAGATGAAGGCCACGAAATAATGTTGTCACGTCTTTTTGTTATGCTGAATGTCGATATCTTGTGGATTTCGTGCTAGCCCTGCTGGAAATCTGTACCGGGCCGTCACCATTGCATGGACCGATAACCTGGTAGAGTTGCTGCTTGCTAGGTGCAATCGGCTTGCGGGACATATCACTCGGAGTCGCGGGACATGTCGTTGAGTGCCATGGGGAGGGCTTTGTTTAGCAGTGAACGATTCCCAGGTATTACGAAGGACTATATTGTTTTTTTTTAGCTTCGAGTTGATGAGCCACTACATATCTCTTATTGGTGGAACACAATGCAGATTGCCGTCAGTTTTAGATATCAGGCGCCTCCTGGCTAAGCGGGCAGCCAGCCAGCCACACAGTTTTGTGTGTGGTTTTCACAGGCCCAGTTTCTAACCACCCAGTAGTCAGCGGTTGTACTGTTCATGTCTATAAAGCATCCTTCACATTTCCGACGTGATCTCACTACTGGGTCTGCATAGGAGACGGTAGTACACAGCTACTGTGTTACCAGTTTTGTCGTCGTGTTTCTGACACACTGCGTTTTCATAGCTGGCTGCCGCAAAAATAGCAGATCAGCGCGATACAATTAGAAAAACTTTTGGCGTTACTCCTTGGTGAATATTTGATGGAAATTTTCAAAAACCCAGAAGAGAAAAAAGAAATATAAAGGCCACTGTCCTTCGGCACTGATCAGCGACTGTCTACTTGCGTTCGCATGGAGCGAGTTACGATCCAGTAGCTGTCCTTGTGGGAATGGGGAAGGTAGGTCAGTGGACAGAAGAAACAAAAATTATTGAATTAGCAGACCGACAGCAACTGACTGGTCAATACTGGCTTTACATTGTTTTCACGGACCCAATAGCTGCCAGACAGTTAGTGTCCTTCACTGTCCGGCAGGTACTAGGTCTGTGACAACCAGGCTTACAACCAACTGAACCAAGTTTATAATTAATAAGCCATTGCGCTGGAATCGAAACCACTACCCGAGCACCACCAGTCTACCAGTTCAGACACTGGACTACACAGTTATGGAATCATCGTTCGTTCACTGCTGAACTGAACTCAAAAATAAATCTCATAAAAATCGGTCAAGACCAGACTTTCTTGAGTTATAAATGATGTAACTACCCCGACTTTGTTTCATATAGATTCTGATTCTATATTGTAACAATAAATGGAGCTATGTTTTCTAATATGAACTAAATCATAATAATTTGTGTAGTGACAGATACAAGTCGCTCCTTTAAGGTTATTCGCTCGATAAAAGCTTCATACGATATTTATTTTACCATAATCTTGTAAAAATGGGAAAGCTGACTTTGTTTAGTAACTATCTAAACATAGGACATCGGATTGTAATGTCGCGAAACGAGTATCATTGGCATCCAACTTCATCCAAATCACAATTTTCATTGTAAACACTATTTTTCGCCACCTAGTGATTATTAGCTGCGTAACGGCTATTGTAGCTAACGATAAAGTTGTAAGTTAATGATATTCATTTCGCTACATTATAATTTCATCTGCTATTTTTAGGTAATTACTTATCAAAGCCAGCTATTCTGTTTTAGAAGATTATGGCAACAAAAATTTCGTATTGAAGCATTCCGCAGACAGAATCATAAAAAGTTAGATGAAGTCACTTTATCAAACCAGTGATCAAACAGCGACAAATTAAATCTACAACGAAGTGGTGCAATCAAATGCATCGTTTATTTGAAATTTAGATGCAGATAGCGCCGTAAACCTGTTCCTCGTGTGTAGACATTAAACCAGACGCAATGTTGTCCTAGGTCAACTGAAACAACTACTGGTGAGGCCAATGTCAGACGGGACGGTCACGGCACAACACGGAGTCTAGAAACAACAGCCGTGTGCACTCGGCTTTAAAATAGAATCACTGGAATGTATCTTTCTGAACGCCTCCGTGGCCTCATGGATCCGAGGGTCCTGCGTTCGAATCCCAGTGGGTACCTATCGGTACTCGGTGTGGTGGTAGAGATTTAATATGTCCGCCTGGCTAGCTACCACCCGGGACCTCTGGCTTATTACTCCGAGCAGCTTTTGGTAAGGAGACGGTTATTGAGAAACGAAATAAGGCTAAGGATTGGTGATGTATTCTTCTATTGAGAAACTGGTCGCTTTTCAACCGACTTCAAAAAAAAAGGAGATTCCCAATTCGACTGTATGTATGTTACGCAATAACTCCGCCAGTTGTGAATCAATTTTGACGATTCTTTTTTTGTTTGGTTGAGCATACTTCAAAGGTGATCACTATACATTTTATCGAAATTGATTGAGCTGTTTTTGAGAAGAAAAAAATGTACCCAGATACGTCTACCTCTAAGGTTGAACATTCTGAAGGCAGTTGAAATCGGTTTTTAGTTGTTTTTGAACGTGTTATCAACTTTGCCCATCATGATAAGTCGCAAGGACCTCTCACGTCAGATCAGACCCTGGGTACTGTTGCTAAACAAACTCTTCTGCCGTGCATGGCATTTATGACAAATCCTCGGTCTGTGACGACGATAACGTCATTTCTAAATACTTTAAAGTAGACAAGTTGTGTAAAATCATCCTAATGTCATCCAAACACGTCACAGTGTGAAAGTCACCTTGTTGCATTTTGATAGAAGTAGGGAAGTTGCACTTTCCTATTATTGATACAATATACGTTGGACACTTTGAACAAATGTATTGATCGTCACACATCGAACCGATGACGTTTGTATACACGCGCAATTACGGAATGGTCACTTTCTGCGCCTATCTCTTTGGGAGAACCTCCGTCCTGTAATATTTTATACATCAAAAATGTGTTTGTTTGTCTTTCCTTCACGTCTCAACAGAGAATCAGAGTGACTTGATTTTTAGGGTTCCGTAGTCAAAACAAGGAACCATTATAGTTAGAGTGTCCCCCGTCTTATCTGCTTTTAAAAATCTGAAAGAAACAGTAGTAGTAAATATGCGAAACTTTAAAGGAAAACTGTCACGATTAAGGTGGCAAAAAAATTAGAAATAAAATGTATACGAAGTGTTTAGTAAGTAGATACTGATTTGTAACGAAATCGTGTTTGTCTCGTTCGAAAAAGATATTTCGGAAATAGTTCAGACAAATAGGCCGCCTATATGCACTATTTCTGTGTTTGTTTGTACCCTATTGTACCCTGTTTGAAAAACAACAACTAAGTATAACTTATCTGTCAATTTGGGCGGACTTATCCCTCAATAGGGATCTCTTCCAGTCAACCAGTGTGAGGAGGGATACATAAAGGGGCGGTGTGTGGATATACATCAGATCTTTAAATAAGAAGGTAAAAATAAAATATATACAAAAGAAAATATATGAATACATAAAAAATTAAAAAATCTAAAGATCTATCCATAATTTATAAATAAAGGTCTGTATTGTTTGTTTTATGACTTGTATGATATTATTTCTGTGTTCCGTCCAGTAGTGCATCACCTCTATTGCATCACCGAGTCGCTGCACCGTGCGTCGGCGCGGGCGCACGCGTCCTCGGGCCGACCTCCGACGATCCGCGGACGATCATATGCGAATACGTTACAGTAGACCAGCAACATAATGTGAGACTACGTAAACAATGAACTTCTTGAATGAATGATTCTTGTAATTTATATAATAAAAAATAACATTTGCAAACTCTTAAATATACTACTATATATGTATACATCATCATCATCAGCCGGGAAACGTCCACTGCTGGACATAGGCCTCCCTCATGGTACGCCACATCGACCGGTCCCGAGCCACCTGCATCCAGCGACTCCCCGCGACTCTAACCAGGTCGTCGGTCCATCTAGTAAGGGGACGGCCTGGTAGACGTTTCCCGGTACGTGGTCGCCACTCGAGAACCTTTATTCCCCACCGGTGATCGGTTCTTCGAGCGATGTGGCCTGCCCATTGCCACTTCAGCTCACTGACTCGTCGAGCTATGTCGGTGACCTTCGTTCGTCTACGGATTTCCGTAAGGAATTTCCGTCTAAGGAAATCCGTATGTATACATACTTATTTATATATATTTTCCCATGATTCGTGATATTTTATATAGTAATGCGTAGTATCAAGGCTTCAATGAAAATCAGTGCTGCGCTTCATCCACTCCCGGCTGAAGAGCAGCTCATGCTGAGTGAAGACCTTTTCGGCGCTCACTGCGCGACACGGGCAGCGGCAAACTCGACATCACATTTTTATTATTTATTTTTTCGAATTTGTGTGTACAATTGTTTATTTAAATTAGTTGTTCTACTATTATCGTTTTAATTAGTTTATTTTTCAATGTTTCTGTGTGAAATATTTTTCTGTGTGTTTGTAAAATAAGTCTGCTTTCTTCTCCATATGAAGTATAGTATACGCAATGAAATACAGGATACACCGATTGCAGTTGCAGTGCGACATAATTACTGAAATTAAAAAAGTCACAGGTAGAATTTTGTCTTAAATAAAGGGTGGATTCTCGGGGTGAACGTGCTAAAGTTAAAATTTTATCGCTTATCGAAATCTTGTCTCGGTCTCAGCTGAAAATCATCGTTAATCACGACTAGTATCACATGCTGAGGCTTTTGGCAACACAATACGTGAATATCATTGTTATTTTGTATTTTTTTTTATTTTTTTTCTTGTTTTGTTTTACTTCAGGTTTGAATTTATGTATTATAAATATTATAATGTGTTGCTGAATAAATGGATGTCTATTTATAATATAGAACGACGTCATCAAATACATCCGTTCGCCGTGAGGTTACATGGATTTATTTTATTTAAACAGTTTATTGTACACGGAAAATATTTACATAACACAAAAACAGAAAAATATATACAAAAGGAACAGCTTATTTCTAAAAGAAATTTCTTTAGGTCAAGGAGAAATAGTGAAGAAAGGATGGCAGTTAGGCGTGTACGATATAATAAACGATTACATAAATACGAGATACAAAACAAACTAATATATATCAATAATAATACATACATACTTTACATACTATAACTGTATATTAACTTATGAACTTATAGTGATAGAAATGAAATGGAAGTTTGTGCTTAATAAATTACATTTCTGATTTTTAAGAAAGACATTGTCTTCAGTCTCAAGTTTGTGTAGCGCCCTATTGTCCGGTGATCTAACGCCTGACCATAAAATTCTCAAATTATCAAGTTATTAGCCGGCAGGTGACCTGTAGCCACACAAAAACACACTCGATTATAGATTGTTTACATTAGTTCTTGTGTTATTATTAATCTCTGTTTGATTGTGCTGATATTATCCACCTCCGTGGCGTAATGGCTACACGGTTGGACTCACAATCTTGAGGTCCCGGGTTCGATTCCCAGTGGGAGTGCCTATCGGTACTCGGTTTGGTTGGTGGTCGTGTTTTCTATGTTCGCCTCGCTAGCTACCATACCACCATCTTACCTAAGTCTGCCGCCAAACTGCAGTGTTGTCTTCTGGTATGAAAGGTTTCTGGGTGCGCACGCTACCATCCAATGGCCTTATCGTCATTTATCATCAGGTGAGATGAAGGCAAACCCATCATACATTTAACAAGTAATTACGTTCAAAAAGAACTGGAAACCGACTTCAATTGCCCTAAAAGTTAACTTTTATTGAATCAAATTTAAGATTTTTATAGTTTTCTCATGGATGCCGTTGTTAGAACTGTACCAAATTGAAATGGGACCACACGGAAAGCACCAGCTTTCAAATAAAAAATATACATCCAAATCGATTCACTCAGTCAAAAGTTCTGAGGTAACAAACAGGAATTGAGAACTTCCTCCTATTTTGAAGTTGGTTGAAAATTTCATATCCAGTTAAACATTGACACTATTTTATTTCGTACTGAACAGAGTAGGTACTAGTATCTTGTTGGCGAATGAGCAGTAGCTCTTGTACAAACAAACATATAAACTGAGCAGATTGTCGCGTCAATGTTCATTATGTCGCACACTGCATCAGAGCTCGATAGTCGTGTGTTGATTTTACCTATTAATTTAAGCGCAATGCGGACCGGCTGATTATTTAACGAGATTGGGTTCCATCGGTATTCAGAAGACCGTATATATTGTCAAACCGAAAGAGACAGCGCTATTGCTTTAAGCAATGATATATAATCTGAAAATCTACTCTAATCCAGCAATTTGAGTAACGAGAATATATACTAGCCGTTAAATAAGAATGGAAGAAAATAAAAAGTGACCTAGCTTAGGGTGTTCGGCAATATTTACAAAAAGTTATGTCCATAACTGTTTTATCTGTTTTAGAATGTACAAAGCTCTTTGATATTAACTGTTGACCTCTTTTCAAATGAAAATATTTAATCAAGTATTTCAGTTAAGGCATCTGCAGGTTACATTTCCCATAACTTTTCAAATTTAAAGTTGACAGCTGTAGTAGTTCCGGGTATAATCAACGGTGACAGATGGTCGGATGGACACCGGAGTAGGATAATAAGGGTTCCTAAAAAACTAGAATCGTTGCGGTTGTAAGAGACCCTGTATTGCTTATCCGGCTCGAACCTAACCTTTTTTTCGTGAAACAATTGGTTTGGCAAATAAAACAAATGACGGCTGATTGAATTTGTGATGAGCATTCACCAATTTGTCCGTGTTCAGTGCTCGACGCTATCAGCACGCTTGGGAGGAGCTTTGTTATCACTTTATTACCTGAACACAACAGTGCTATAGACATTGCTGTTTGGCGGCATACTTTAGATAAACTGACTATCAAGGTGGACTTGAAAAACTCTTGCTATCCACTCTTAGAGATAGAGTTGACTTTTGCAATGTTTCATCATCAACAGCCTATATACGTCCCCACTGCAGGGGCTCAGGCCTACTCTTCTACAGAGAGTGTATGGGACATAGTCCACCACGCGGGCCCAGTGTGGATTGGCGGACTTCACATGCCTAGTTCAAGACATGCAGGTTTGCTCACGATGTTTTCCTTCACCGTTAAGCAATCGGATAATGTACTTGAATTGAAAAACCACTCACAGGTACACGGCTGGATTCGAACCCGGAACCCTCAGATTGAGAGTCCGCGCCTTATCCACAGCGCCATCGACGCTTCTTGCAATGATTTTCTTTCTTTATATCTGTTATAAGTAAGAAGAATGAGAAGAAGAAAAAGAGGAACCACCATCAACGTCACCAACCATCAGGAATCTCATAAACCGCACTAGCCACGATGGCTGGTTCTCTAGGAAATAGGGCTAGTTGGGTGCAGAATTCACTGAGCTGTAAGAATTCGTTCAGTTTTCCCTGGCGCCTGTTTCTACACCAACTTCCGACATCCGTCTTCGTGCGATGCATCGGGAAACTTGCTGACAGATCGGTGCACTGCCGGACAAACTTACGCATACACCTTCAAATCATCTTAAAAATTATTTTGCGTAATAAACGGTTATAACCTTAAAAAAAAAAGAAAATGTGATTAGCCTATCAATATATATTTACTCACAAAGAGGTCTACTAGGGTAGTAGGTTAAAAACCTAAGTGCTTTACCCATATCTATATACCACTAGTATTTCTGTGAGTAAGTTTTATATTTACAATCCTGTAGCCCCTGTTTCCTGAAAAACAAAACATAAATTTATCCATCTCCATTCTGATCAAAGACTTATGCGTGGCAAAAATGTTATACACACTACACAAAACAATAAAACAACTTTGAAAATTGCATGTTTAAAATATAATTTCCTTATAAAAGTTTTGTCGTTACAAATAAATAAAAGATTGAAAAAAATATTTCTTCAATTACTATTATTAAATAAAAATACTTTTCTACATTTCTTACATTTTACGCTATGAGTACATTCCTGAGCAAGACCCTTCAATATACTTCGTTCGCATTGACAAGAAGCTGGATTTCTTCAACGGTTGAATAAGGTTAGCGTTTATTATTCTTGATAACATCATCACGAAATGAAAATTTTCTAGTTCTCTTGTGCCCTTGAGTCGCAAGTGTACAAGCACGATCGTTGTCACGCGGCGACACCACTGCACCGGCCCGACGATAATTTATGGAAAACCGCGTCGCGCCTCGGGCCCTGCGGTCTCCAGCGGTGGATACTTTCAGTGGCCGGCAGTGTAGCAATCTCAGTTTCATACAAAATTTCGTATATTATCTTATTAACCACCTCCGTGGCTTAATGCCTACATGCTTGGAGTAACAATTTGGAGGTCCCAGGTTCGACTCTCAGTCGAGGTATCTATCGGTACTCGTACAACAATTTACATTTACAACAACAACAAGCCTTATCGTTTCTAATACATTGATGTGTTTAATTCGCTTTCGTAGCTTACCTCTAAACCACCGTAAATCAGTAGATTCTGTTTATAACTAAAACGTGCCAAAGGGTTCTTCACTGGGAATTTCACCCCTTAGGCGACGAAATATCAATCAGTCAGTCTGGGTAACCTTATATTTACAGATTTATAAGCCTATTGAATAAATCCTTGTAGACTGTATTCTGTCACTAACCTACCTCAACACGTTTGAAAGGCAGGAACCCACTCAATTGGTATGTCCTAATTGGATATTAATGGCTGACGTCACAACGAATAAAGAGAGAGATTTAGATCGAACACTCGGTAAGCGTCTGATTACAGTTTAATTGAAAGCCGGTTTTACGACGGAATAAAATCTTTATACATATTTCCTGGTTTATTACTATGCTTTGGTATAAGCTTTCGGTCTCATAGTAGGACCACCTCATGTCTTCCCGTAGAAATAATATTCAGGAGAAGGTGAGCAATATCTGCTTATGTAACAATCTCATGGAAAGTCCAATGTGGTGAACTATGAGAGAGGCTCATATCCAACATTGGACTTTTGTAGCCGATTTTCATTGGTGCTTTGTCTGGCAAGTGAAAATTGTTAAAATATTACTAAACATTATATAACCTTTTTGTGCATTTTAATTGTTAGAACAGGATGATGAAATCCGGCTTTTGTCGAAATCTCGACGCGTTGAATATCTGAGATCAGAAGATATGTTTAATAATCCGCTGCATGACTCCACTGAGACTCGCCTATTTAACTCCAAGTCAGACTTTCCAGGGGAGTTGTCATAATCTCCTGTCTTGGAATATCAGACCCCAAAATATGACGCTCTGACCATAATCTGCTGCAAGACTCCACTGGGACATGACTCGCCCATATAATGATAAGTCAGATCTTCCATTGGGGGTATTGCCATTATCACAACCTGCCAAGAGGCGATTTGATAATTGATAGTCGCTGTAAGGTATTGGTGTTACATAGGTAGAGCCGATGCCCATCTCCTGAAGATGTTTTCCGCCTCGCCTTTAACGACTCGCAGGATGACAAGAGTTGTTCTATTCTAGCAGAGACAACAGTACCACACTTATAGATCTGTTTACAATGTGTTGCTCACTTGGGCAAGTGGTCAAGCCACTCTCCCGGCGAGCGTGTCGGGCGCGCCAGTGCTCTGATCTTGGCAATGAACGCGCCAAGGTCGCAGCGCCTCACCCCTGCCATTTACAACTGGTTTATTTTACATTACTTCTCAATACAGACATGGACATTTCACGTGGGTCTGTCTTGGATAATAATTAGCATTTAATTGTAACCATTCGATAAAGAAAATAATCTGCTATAAACGCATACGGATTGACAGGATCCGTCAGAGAACCAAACTGACTGTGCTATGACAGTTCAACTAGCTGCTTTGGACTCGGTGGAGCGTCGAGCTATGAGACTGATAGGCAACGATACGCTACATAAGGCTAAAGTTCCAAAGCCTCGAACATAGGCGTCAGGTTTGCCTGCCTTTCGGTATTTTATAGGATACATTTTGGAGAGTTACTTAAAATTGCCATACTAACTACCAAACCTTGTATGATAGATATTTATGGTAGTAGTCGAATCCGGGAATTCCAGAATGTGAGTCCAAGAGTTCACAAAACAAATATTTACACAATCTCATCTGATGTTAAGATTATTATGTTAATTATTCATAAAATTAATTTCTTAAAATTTGATGAAGCTAAGCAACATGTAAATTTATTATACAGTTGTAAAATTCGACTTTGAGAAGTCGCCAGACCTAAACGTATTCTCATGCATACGTAAATAATGGAATGCAATTATAACGATAATTAATTATTAACAATAATAATTAATGATTATCATTAAAACCAAAAAACTATTATGCTGGCCACGTCGTTGCCCACGGAAACCACTTCACCGACCGGGGATGAAAAGTAGTCTATGTGCGTTCCCCAATTTGATAGATAGATAATATATTTATTCGATGACACAATTATTTACAAAAATAAATCTTAAACCTAATACTTCTATAAAATAACTAAAATAAAGTTAAATATTAAAACTACCTTAATTAGGTACGGAACAATAAGTCGACCGAAAAGGCGCTGACTCAGCATGTAAAGCAGGAGTCCTGCAGCGCTGATATTCTTTCAGAACCCTCCATCCTACCATCTTGTTGTTGTTGTTGTTTACTGTGTGAGATTTCATCGTGATTGTTGTGTAGACACGAACGTACATACAAACACACTTTCACGTGTAAGACATTAATATGATTTTAGTTCAATATCGTCGAGCCAAGAGCATAAAGGGCTAAAGAAATACGAACATTACAGATGCAGTCATTATTTCTTAAAATGTTGTAATAACTAAACCAAACATGAAGGCTTCCCCGGCCAAGTGTAAGTCGGACTCGCGTAACAAGGTTTCCGACCATAAAAAGAAGAGTACATAGATTATTACCTTTACATAAGGTTCATTTTCCTTACCGCATAACTAAGTTTGTTTGTCAAGGGTTTTCACTTTCAAAACATCGGAGATAGAGAATGGCGAGGGGGAGACAAACATTTTTTTAGAATAACTCAAAAATTTTGTTTGTTTTTTTGTTTTAGAATGTGCAAACAGAGCACTTTACACGAAAATTTCGCCCGTGTATATTTTATCTACCTTTTACCGTAATTGTTCCAAATTTAAAGTTGATAGCGTTAGTAGTTGCTGATATAATAAGCTGTGACATATGAACGAAGACGCCTCCCTTTACTATAATTCTTGTTCTGAACCCATTTTGGTAGTGTACGGCGTTATTAATGTGTTTTTTGGTTAAAACACTTTTTCCATTTGAAAAAGGAATCCTGTCTACAAGGAAAAATGTCCTGACTCATTTCATTAGCTAACGAAGGGAGGTAAAGATTGCGGCGGAGAAATGCGTGAATCATGTGGAGGAATGTACCATGCAGTTGATACCGGCCCGCGATTGTGATCGAGACTTGAAAATTCTTATAGAAATAATGTGTTTCTTTCGTGTATATTTTTCTATATATTTCGTGTTTTGTAAATATTTTCTGTATGCAATAAATTATTGAAATTAAATAAAAGCTGTGGTAGCTTTGTTGGGTAGAACTTGTGCTTGAACAATCGAGGTCTGGGTTCGATCCTGGCTCGTACTAATGAGTTCCACTTTGTTATTTGGAATTCATACAGGAATGATAAAAATCATTACCATTGGTTTTTTTGTGAAAGAAACCATCGTGAGGAAACCTGCACACTCCTGAGAAGAAATTCAAAGGCATGCAGTTAGTAGTTTTACAATAAATTTGGTATTAATTCAGTATAATTCTTTGCGTAATTTTTTAAAGAATGCACGGACAGATTCAGGAAAATAACTGACTCAAAAAATAAAACCGTTTTTGTTTACATACATCACTATTATACAAATTGTGATGCCATAAATATTGACGACTATTTAGCGCATAAGTAGAAAACTAAAATCCTAATTGTAAAATAATGTCCGTTGCTACGATCCGCCATTTTGTATTTAGGGCTCACTATTCAATCGTCTTCCGAACATTCTCAGGACATTCGACACGACGGGTCAAGTGTAAGATAAAAATCTAAAGAGTTATTCATCTCGTTTCCTAAAGTTCAACTTGAACTGTAGCACGTTTGTCTTAAGGTTTCGTTTCGACTAGGATGGTTGTGTCTGATCACATCCTTGCATTGATCCTTATTATAGACTCAGCTCACTTTTAAGGAGCGAAAGAGATAGTGTGTTGAAAGAAGAGGGAAATCGTCGTTTGTTAAGACAAAACGTATTTGTGGTATTCTTTTCATTTTGTAAAGATATATGTAAGCTTTGTTGTCAAACTATTTTGTAAGAAGTACTCGCAAGGAAAATTAAAAATATATGATTTTTTGTTCTTCACCCGCATATTGCCACCAATATGTGGTTATAAGCTAAGCTTAAAGTTTTACAATCCTATAGGTACGACATCTTTAAGTTACACAAGATATGGGATAGTATTTCACAGTTATAAGCATATCAAAAAAACTCGTATAAACATGAAATTCCATACGATAGACATTAACTCGAGACACATCGAAAAAACTAGTATAAGCATGAAGTTCCATACAATAGACATTAATTCGAGACACATCGAAAAAAATCGTATAAGCATGAAATTCCATACAATATACATTAACTCGAGACATATCGAAAAAAACTAGTATAAGCATGAAGTTCCATACAATAGACATCAACGTGAGACACATCGAGAAAACTCATATAAGCAAGAAATTTCATAGAATAGACATCAACGCAAGTCACGTTGAGAAAACTTGTACAAGCATGAAATTCCTTACAATAGACATTAACTCAAGACACATCGAGAAAACTCATATAAACATGAAATTCCATACAATTGACATTAAATCGAGACACATCGAGAAAACTCATATCAGCATGAAATTCCATACAATAGACATTAACTCGAGACACATCGAGAAAACTCATATAAGCATGAAATTCCATACAATAGACATTAAATCGAGACACATCGAGAAAACTCATATAAGCATGAAATTCCATACAATAGACATTAAATGGAGACACATCGAAAAACTCATATAAGCATGAAATTCAATACAATAGTCATCAACGTGAGCAACACCTAGGGCTTAAGTAGCCGTAAGTATTCGTCTACAATTTGGATCGTATGTCTCTTAGCTATCTCTTAACAGGCTTTTCTACGCATCCCAAACGTTAAAATCTGGATGTCATCTGGCGTGAATAGACTTCTCGTATGTATGCGTGTATAATTCTCGACCACTCGTGGAATATGTGTCTTTGTGGTCAAACGCATATATGTAAAGTACTCAACACTATCTATATGTATTTATTCTCCGAAAAAATATTAGCTCTGTGACCTACACACAGGTCGTGACTGTCAAATGAAGGTAAAAGCACTTAACTCTCAACTCTAAAGCACTAGGATTAAGTCGATATTCGTCATTAGACCACAAGTGGTACCTTAGTGGTGCTCAGGTCGTCGGTTGAGGGTGGAATCTGACAAAAAGCCGTTGGACCGGTTCCTGCGGCCGGACGACGCGAGCCCAGACCATTCTACTATAATAATAAAAAACTAATAATATTCAAATTCCGTTTTTTATACCAAGATTGATTAGGTTTGCTAGAGAAGTCACTTGGTCAGCCAGGTCAGTAGTTTTGTTCACATTATTATGTTTTTGAAAACGAAAGTCTATAAAATCCGAGTCAAGACGTGTCGTTTAGCTTTTGTTTTTGGTATCGACATAACTTATTACTTTTATTTCACAGCGAATATATATCGGGTGATACGTTCCAGAATGAGGAAATCCGTAGGCGAACGAAGGTCACCGACATAGCTCGACGAGTCAGTGAGCTGAAGTGGAAATGGGCACATCGCTCGAAGAACCGATAACCGAAAGTAAAGGTTCTCGAGTAGCGACCACGTACCGGGAAACGTCTTCCAGGCCTTCCCCCTACTAGATGGACCGACGATCTGATTAGAGTTGCAGGGAGTCGCTGGATGCAGGTGGCTCGGAACTGGTCGATGTGGCATGCCATGAAGGCCTATGTCCAGCCGCGGACGTTTCCCGGACCGGCCTTTGTTTGTTAAAGTAATCGTGTTGATTAAAAACCAAAGTCTATTAAATACCAGTCAAGTTTTCGTGAGACTGATATTTTTAAGTTTTTCTCATAACTAGGGATTGCTATTGGCAAATAATATAATATTATAAGCCTATAATAAGTAAGTGTAAACTACTAATATTAGCTATTTTATCTATTACGTCCAAATACTCAATAATTTATACATATTTCGCAACTATGCATAAAAGCCTTGGTGAGGTTGATGAGATCGATAGAGGAACTCTTCGAGCGCTAGTAAATCCCTCCAGTTTGGGTTCATTTAGTTTGTTTTGTCTTGTACCTTTAGTTAGACAAAAATGTTTTTAGTGTTTTTTTCCATAATTTCTTCGTATTCCAGTAGCTTGCATGCATGCCACAGAACCATAATCTGGTTCCATAATCACCACATTACCAACATTACGAAACAAATAAGATTAATGTAAAAATAATCGTTAAAAAAACTGACACCATATGCAGTGACCAACTTAACGAGGCAGGAGTTTAACTCGGTGAAAGAAATGGGTTAACTCTATCATTAACTGACAGTTAGGGGGCTAAGATAGTATAATTAAGCTTTAATGTCATTTTGGGGGGAAAACTGTCATCGTTTGAGAATATTAACACATGGTGCGTGTTAGACTTAGAGTATCAAAAATTATATAAAAAAGGTTGTTATTTGAAAACTATTTTCGAATTTTCTTGTGTAGTGTTTTTAAAAGCTTTTTTTTTCTTTGCCCTTGGCTTTCAACTCACCTGATGGTAAGTGATAAGGCTTTTGGATTGAAAAAGGGCTCACCCAAAAGTCTTAAGCCAATGAGAGCCAGAGAGAGATAGATAGATAGATAGAGAGAGAGTTTGGTGGCAGACTTTTTTTTTATTTTATTTTTTTTATTTATTTACAACAATGACAAATTAGTAAAGCTTGTTAACACCTAAGTTTAAACGGACCAAAGTGACGACCAAAAACGTGTTTTTGCTATAGCAGCCCCAATAGGTCAAGCCTGTAGCAGGGCGAGCTACTTAATTATAGTTGTTCAATTTTTAATTTGTAAAACAGTAATAAAAAAGTACATGCAAAACAGATATATATTTATATATATATAAAACTGTATGATTAGAATATTAGTACTGTATTTATTTTGTTAATTTAGATATTCGATACCATAAATTAATAAAATCAGTCTGGCTACATTCCAGTAGGTATTTTTTAAGTGGATGTTTTATATTGGTAGATTTATCTCTTGAATCTATGCATTGTGAAATCTCGTGCGGTAATAAGTTGTATAAGCGTGGAGCTAAAGAGGTGAAGTGATGTCTACTGAAATTATTAGTAGTAAAAGGTACTATATATTTTGTATAAGTGGTTGTACGGGTGTTGCGAATTATTTCAGTCAATGGAAAGTTGGATATATGACGGGACATGTAGATTGCAAGTTGCCATACGTACAGTTTACGAGGTGTTAGGACATTACAAAGCTGAAATAATGTCTCGGTAGAAAATCTTATGTTTTTTCTTTTGATGATTTTTAGATTAAGTTTCTGTGCAATATTTAGTTTCTCTAAAATGGTCGAGCCGCAGTTCCCCCAGCCTATGATACCGTACATGAGCAGAGATTGGGTCAAAGCATAATAGACTCTCATGAGAAGGTCTTCAGGAAGAATATTTCGGAGGTCACCGTAAGTGTAGCCTAAGACCCTTATTTTAGTGGCAAGACTAGATACGTGCTTGTCCCACCTCAGATGCTCATCTAATACGATGCCAAGGTAAGTCGTGCTATCAACTCGACTTAAATGTTTGCATCTACCGCAGTCATTAGTCGTATTGCAACAATGAATTTTTATATTTATCTGTTCTTTAGGTAAACCAGCTGTGGTTGGCGCAAAACACATGAATACAGTCTTGTCTTCGTTTAGTGTTAAAAGATTCTTATTAAACCAATCTTTAACTAGCTTTAAATTACTTTCGGCTTTACGAGCAACAGCGTCCCAAGTTTTGTCAGAGAATACTAGGACCGTGTCATCCGCAAAACATACGGTGCTACTGTTAGTGTCTAGAGAGCAAAAGTCATTTAGGTAGATATTGAAGAGGATAGGGCCCAGTACGCTTCCTTGCGGAACTCCGTACACGATTGCTGTATCATTTACAGTGCTGGAATATCCATTGACTCGTACAACTTGCTTACGATTATTCAAGTATGAATCAAACCAGCTGAGAGCGGTACCCGTGATGCCAAGGAGGTCCAATTTTTTAAGGAGCAGCATATGTGGTACAGTGTCAAAAGCTTTTGCTAAGTCGACAAATACTGCTAAGGTTTTTTCGTTATGAACGTGATTTTGTACTATATGATTAGTAACTTGTGCAATAGCATCGCTGGTACCAACGCCCACTCTAAAGCCATGTTGATTCGAGGAAAGAAAGTCATCAGAGAAAGCTCCCAGTCTTGCTTTAACTACCTTTTCTATAATCTTGGATGTCGTGGAAAGAAGCGAAATGGGACGAAAGTTAGTCATAATTTTTTTAGAACCTTTTTTAAATAGCGGTACTACTACAGCAGTTTTTAGACTTTTAGGGAAAACACCAGTTTTGAAGCTTAAGTTGATTATAAAGGCTAGAGGAAAAGCTATTTTCTTTTTTAACAATTTGTAAACTTTTGATGTAATACCATCCAAGCCAGAAGAGTCTGTATTTTTGAGAGAGGCAATATGCTTGCTTACTTCTTTGGGGTTAGTTGGTCTAAGAAAGAAAGATCTGTCTCTTCTCTGAATATCAACATGACCGGAGAGAGTTTCTACATCCGTTTGCGATTCTGATAAGAGTTTTTCAGCTAGATTAGCACCAACTGAACAGAAGAATTGATTGAACGCGTTTGTGACCACCTCAGGATTATTTTTAAATTTGATAGTAATATTGTTTACTATGACTTCCTCTATGTTGTTTTTATGTTTATTTTTTTTATTTGTCAATTCATTAATAATTTTCCACGTTTGTTTACTATCATTTGTACATTTGCTTAATTTAAATCTATAGTATTTTTCACGTGCTTTTTTAATTAGGAAATTACATACTCTTCTATATTTAATGTATTTCTCTTTTTCTAGTGCATTGTTAGGGTGTTTTTTGAAATTTTTGTGTAGTTTATTTCTTTTCCTTATGCAATAAATTAAGCTGTCAGTTATCCATGGTTTTAGTTTTTTATATCTACACTTACTAATCTTTGATACTGTATTTTTATTTATATGTGAATTTATAATGCCATGTAACATTTCAACTGCAACATTAACGTCAGTCTGTTCATATACTTGTGTCCAGGACTGATCACTTACGTCAGCTAGAAGCTGTTCGTAGTTTAAACAGTTGTATTACCGTGAGACTGTGCAAGCAGGAGTGTCGTTTTGTATGCTACACATAGTAATGTAATGATCAGTGACATCTGTTTCAAAAATGGCATATTTGATTGATTTGTTAGAGTGAATTCTAGCCATAATATGATCAATACAGCTGTTTTCGTGTGTAGGCCTATTTACACCAACTTGTAGTTTATAGAGAGCAAGTAAAGAAAGATAATCGTTAGCTTGTGGATGTCCATTCTCTAGAATGTTTATGTTAATGTCACCGATTAATAGCAGTTCTTTTTCACGTCCGATTTTTGTAAGATTATCATCCAGAGAGTTTAGAAAAATGCCTATATTATTAGATGACGGAGACCTGTATAAAGCTAAAATTTCCAAGTTGTTCGATAGTGTTATCTGCAGGCAGTTTGCACCAATAATTTCAGGCTCATTACAATTTATTAGAATACTATCTTTTACAAACACAATGACGCCATCATTCTGGATAGGGTTAATAGTAGTGGATATCATAGTATACCCAGGTATAGCATGCGTTGATTTACGGTGTTTGATGCGACACTCAGTTAGTACGAGAATATCGAAGACTATATCTAACAGAGTTAAAGTTACAAGAAGTTGATCAAAATTTTTATGAATGCTTCTTATGTTTAATGAGAAAATTTTTATGGAGTTTTTGTCACTAAAGACTGAGCGGCATTCTGACAAATCACTAGTTACAATACAGTTATCAAGTGATTGCATGTCATCAAGGACATCTAAATATTGAAGAGGGTTGAATTAGAATTGTGAAGTTTGACCGGTAGTAGTTTGTAGTGGAATGTATAGGTTTTATGTAAATGTCGTTATACAGTACATAGTACATAAATATGATAAATATGATAAAACAATATTTACTTAGAGAGCATGCAGATAACCAGACTAGTCAGACGATGTTGGAGATGTCACCGTCGGTTTTTATGACTAGAGGTAGTGACTTTTCATCCTTTTTGACATAGATCTTATTGCCTGCATACCAGCAAAATCGGTAGTCATGCTTTTTAGCTTCCTGTTTACAGGTCGCGAGCAGATGCTTCATTTTGGGGGTCAAGTGATCAGAAATATACATCGGCTGGGACTGAAGGTCAAGGTTTAGGTAATCCGTTTTTAAGCGATCATTTCGGTCCTTACAATCTTTGTTAAACTCTTTACAT
Organism: Carcina quercana; assembly: GCA_910589575.2. Taxonomy (NCBI): domain Eukaryota; kingdom Metazoa; phylum Arthropoda; class Insecta; order Lepidoptera; family Depressariidae; genus Carcina; species Carcina quercana. The sequence continues at coordinate 14,048,797 of OU342435.1, forward strand.
TGACGAATTATATCATTTTTGATGAAGAAATTTTTAAAAACAACAACAATTGGTCGCGGCCTATCAGGGACGATCTTCCTTCCGGATCGAAATGCTGTGTATACATCTGCCTGGTCCAGCGTAATATTCAAGAAGGAGCATAGACTTGTGACAATTTTAATCATGTTTTCATCTTTGGCTTCAGGAACTCCTCGAATCTCCATATTACAGGCCCTACCCCTTTGCTCGAGATCATCCAATTTAGCCTGAACGAGTGCAACCTCATTTTTCAGCGTCTTATTCTCTTGTTTTAGGGTCTCTTGGGTCTTCTGCATAATCTTCATATCTTTATCAAGGACTTCGACTTTCTCCAGTATTTTATCATATTTAGCACTAAAAATTTTCAAAGAGTCTTCCATCTGTGAGGTTACTTTAGACATGGTTTTGCAGTGGCTTTCTAGACTAGTTTTCATTTCTTGCAGCATTTCAGTTTTAAAGCTTTCTAATCTTTTTTCTAAGTAACTTTTAATTTGGTTTAAAATGAGCGAAGATTGATCATTTGGAGATTTATGCTCATTTTTATCAATGTTTTGCTCTGGACTATTCCTTACGTTCACATTTGATCGTGTCTCGGATTTTTTGTCGCTTCCTTTACATTGAGGACACTTCCATGACGATTTGTATTGCTTGGACTCTTTAGCAAAGTTTTCTAGGGCAATGTTCAGACACTCGAAATGGTACTGCGCTTTACAAGTAACCACCGAGCAGGTTTTCAATTCTGAAGGAAGTATACTTTTAGAGCATGACTTGCATTTAGACATTTTAAAAACACCGGCGCGCTGATTTCACCTACTTGCAGTGTATGACGTAATCGCCTCCGCGTCGTGCTCCTCGTAGAACTCGCAGCTCTCACCGCGAAGCACACGTAGCGTCTCGATGAACGCGGCGTAGCCGATGGCTTAAATAACATGTTGGTGTCTATCCAGTTAGACATATCATCCACCACCTATCATCAACCAAACCGAGTACCGATAGGATCCCGCACTGGGAATTGAACCTGGAACCTACGTATTGTCAGTCCAAGCATGTAGCCATTAGACCACGGAAGTGGTTTAAATAAAAGACGGTTAATTTATTTATTTTATTTAACAAGGTCACCTACAGGATATACATTAACATAAGTATTAAGACACAAATTTAACAGTATAGCCAAATGCTATCCCATTTACAGGCAACAACGACATGCTAATAAGAACGTTATTAAATTAAAAGAATGATAACAAAATGATAATAAAAATAGAATATTTACAGTTTACAAGAAATTAAGTTTAATATTATGGAAAATATCAATATCTATAGTTTTAGTTAATTGGTTATACTGACCCACAAGTCTGTTTAGTGGTGAGTGATATCCAAGATTTGTCCTTGCATTGGTTTCGCTGAATAAAATGTGTTTACCAAGACGTAAATAAAACATTAGACTTCAAACGGACTCTTATAAGATAACTCTGGATACTTCCATTGTGGACATGTGTCATTGTGTCATAGAATAGATAAGGTATATGTCCAGCAGTGGACCCTGGCCAGTTACTGATGATGATGGATATGTGTCATGAGCATATTTCAAATATGTTTTCCAATATATTTCCCATGACAATCCTACATGGTGGGCGGATTGCTCATTACAGTGAATCGGTTCACTGACTGGTTAATAAGGTAAGATATTACTTCCTATGTCTCCTCAAGTTTTCCCTTTAACGATATTATATATATAATGTTTATTTTTACACACACTTGTTTACATTTTACATATCATCATCATCAACAGCCTTTATATGTCCCCACTGCAGTGGCTCAGGTCTACTCTCTCCTACAGAGACTGAATAGGCCATAGTCCGGATTGGTAGACTTCACAAACACCTTTGATTTTCTTCTCAGAAGTGTGCAGGTTTGCTTACCATGCTTTCCTTCATCGAAAAGCCAATGGTAATGATGTTGGTCATTCGGATAAATTCCAAACAACACATTGGTAGCGGCAAGATCGAACTCAGATGTCGATTGTTTAAGGACTGATGCTCTACTCAACTGAGCTATCATGGCTCTTAAACATTATTCATATACATTTATTTAAATTTTACATATAGAAGCAAACAGAGTGTGAAACTGGTGCCTGAGAAGCTTAACCAGTGTTTCAGGACACCAATTTCTCACCTCGTAGACAATAAACATACTATGTAAGGTTTTTTTGTATGATATTACGGTTGTATGGGGACGTGTACACTGTACAGTGTGTTAAAAATAGAAAATGAAACACTAAATAAAAGATAGAAATAACGAAGTTATTCTTGAGAACGTGTATCTATAAATATCTACACACTGGCAATTTTTAGAGCGGATATGAAAATTGAATAAATGAGAAAAAAATTCACTGTTAGATACGAGTAAGGCCTACTACGTCAACGCCTATGAGACAATAATTATAAAAGACATAAACGCGCGCGTCTTAAACATAGAGTATTAGAGAATTTATTATATTAAAATTGTAAATTATATGACTTCGATTTCCGATGGTAAAAGTTTCATACTAAATTTCTGTCACCATAATCTTTGAGAATAAGATAGCCCGCTTTATGCATTAATTATCTAAAAATAGAACATCTGATTGTAATGTGGCGAAATGAGTATCATTAGTATCCAACTTATATCAACACAGTTTCATTGGGATGATATAACCTGATGATAACGTGACAACTCCGTCACAAAACAAATGAAATACTCGAGCATGTACTACAACATATGAAAAATTGTGAAAAACACATCAAATTCACATTTGCTACATGTTCTTGGCTTAAGAAGAACACCGCCCCTTTTAATCCGACGAGTGTCTCACAAAGCGACTGAAAGAATATTCAGGAGATAGACAGCATCTACATTTGTTACTACATCTTACTGCGATCACCAATCCGCCTGCCAAGCGGAGTGAATATGTGAAATCTTCTCATGGAATGTCTGGCGTGGCGACAATGCTGGTAACATCTAAGTTACAGAAAGATTTCAGCTAAATACGTGATCCATTCTACAAAAGCAGTCTCATAAATTGCTCATAGGTACCAGGGCCGCATGGGTGCAGCGAATGCATAAGATTGATGGAAGAAGGGTGGGGTGAGCGGGAGGGCGCTGCCGCCGGGGCGGGGGGTGTGATGGATGACCGCCGCCATTATGTTAGGATATGGATTTAGGTTAGTATTGTTTTATACTAATTTCGATCTGATGTTCGTTGGACGCAAGGAGTATGGGCGCGAGAGCGGTAATGTCGAACAAAACTCACCGATTTACGGTGAGGGGCGAGGCCAGCTGAGACAACGACAATGTCATCAGAAAGCGATAACATGAGAGACATCAACGCATGTGTCTGAGAAATTTGAAATTGGAACATTTAAAATGTATACCGGTGAAACGTTATACCATCTTGTGTGTAAGAATTTTTTGTTTTTCTTTTAAAATTTGACTTTGAGAAAAACAATTCTTGCGTCAGATCAAAAGCGCATATAGTTGGCGGCTGCGGGGGATCCCCGCATGCACTCTCTATTGGTTATTGTTCTCCATGGTTGTACTTTTCCCTGTGACTACAGTCTACCACGCGGGACGATGCGGTAAATTTCACAATCACCATTGAATTTCTTGTTAGAAGTTCGCAAGTTTCCCCACGATATTTTTCTTCAACGAACGAGGAAATATGATAACTAAAATCACGGATATTTGTTTATAGCTGAAGTGTCAATGAGCAAGCTACATTACTTGAAGAAGTGATGACAAAGGTGCCTTATTCTTCTACATTCGTAGAGTGCCAGAAAAACCTGTCTTGCATTCTGCCTACATTTTTGGTTACACTCGGTTCAGATTATTCTTGACGATCCAAAAGGATGTAAAAGTTTCATTATAAAGTGGGGGATATCATTTATTTTAAAAATGCATTTTTAAGAAAACTCCGCCAAATTGCAATTATGACAGAAAGGATTCTGTAAAGAGCTGAACAATACTCCCGAAGACAGAGCCCTCAACAATGGCCACGATGAAAAGAGGTGACAGGAAATACTGAATACTCCTTTATTATGGTTTTGTATTATTTTGATAGCCAGGCGTAAATCTTTCTATCCTTAGGACAGGGATGGCGAACCTTTTAGCACCCGAGTTCAATATTTTGGCGCAAAATATTGTGGTTAAAGATATTTATTCTCAAAAGAAATAAAATTACATTTCACTTAATGAGAAAACTTAGAACTAGAGCAAATAGATTAAATATTAGCATCAGGTACTCGTATTACGTCGTATGTCACGTTATCTGTCATCTCTTTCTTCCTCCCTTTTATTAATAAATGTATATGTATATTTATTACACAAGTTTATGTCCGTTCCTTGCGCGTCACACTCCGGTATCTTCAGAACACCGACGCTGTGGCCTCGCTGCAGCACATGCTGAGACGAGTCCCTTTTTTGTTTATTAACTGTTTACTTTAGTATTTCATTTAGTTTAATTATTTGTTATTGTTTTTGTATATGGATTGTGTTGTGTATTTTTAAATAAATATGTCAATCTAAATCGCCACAAGCGTGACGGTAAAAAATGATTATATTATTGAGAGAATGTGTGGGATCAAGGTATGAAGTATTGCGTTGAGTTTATTTTATTGTAAATAAAAAGGGAATTTATTTGTGCTGTGAGCTCAAAGACAGTATAGCAGGCATAAAAGGTTTGTTTCTTTCTCACTTAGTAATGATGTCAACTCCTGCGCACGTGAACAACACCCAGTTATACGAATTTTTTCTCTGGAGTCTTCAACAAAGTGCATAATATCAGTTTAATTGATACCAAAAACAATTTGATATTGACAATTTTATAAGTCAGACTTAAGCATTGTTCAGTTTTCTATATGTTCAGAAATACACATTTAAACAATTTTTAAATTTTTAAAAGTTTTTTTTACTTTATTTTAATCTTATCGCGTTGAGTTAATTAAAATTTATAATCTGGTCGGCGTCAAACAAAAGGCAGCCATGAAAGAAAATGCAGCGGGGAACTATGTAAAACAATCTCCTGACAATATCCGGCTTTGTCAGGTTCACTTCTGCATGCGACTGTTTATGTAGCCTTAATATAAAATAATTTTAAAGTTTTTATAAATTTTATATATTAACACGCTTACTGAAATGAAATGAAATTTAATACATCGCTGCCGTGGCCTCACTTGGACTCTCACTCCAGAGGGTCTCGGGTTCGAATTCCAGTATGGAGTGACTGATACCCTGTTTGGCCAGTGGCTAGGCGCTTAATGTCCACGCCTGGCTACCGGTTAGTCCAGCTATTGGCCAGAGGTAATTTATGTACAACAACAATGCTATTAACACTAGTTTAGTTTTCGGTATGAAAGGTAGCATGGCCAGCGCCTCATTAGGTTGAGACTTCCCTTATCGACATTTACCGTCAGGTGAGATGAAGGCCAAGTGCAAAACTCATCATACAAAAATATATTTATAGTGACAAATATTTGAGGAATCCATGTGACTTTTCTACGGAACCTTTAGGAATCATTGCTTTGTAGTACAATGCACATCATCACCAGCCTATATATGTCCCCACTGGAGGGGCTCAGGCCTACTCTCCTACAGAGAGTGTATGGGCCATAGTCCACCACGCGGGCCCAGTGCGGATCGGCGGACTTCACATGCCTGTTCAAGACATGCAGGTTTCCTCACGATGTTTTCCTTCACCGTTAAGCAATCGGATAATGTACTTGAATTGAAAAACAACTCATAGGTACACGGCTGGATTCGAACCCGGTACCCTCAGATTGAGAGTCCGCGCCTTATCCACTGCGCCACCGACGCTTCTAAAGTTGGATTTTCTAGAGTACAATGCACATGTTACACACAAACTGTATAAACACTACAGCATCAACGCACCCGCTGTCCATCTCCCATCACATTCGAGCAGCATACCGAAGCAGGCGGAATGAAGCGCGAACGAAAAAACTTTATACCGTCAAAAAATAGTTACAGGAATAATTATCGTGAACATTGCATTAATCAAATTCCGCGCACGGTGCTATCAGGGGGTTCGCCCCCTAAGGGGTGGAAAGGGGGTGAAAAAAGGGGGAGGCACGAGAAAAACGAATGCTGCGGGCTCGCTGCGAAAAAAGCTGAAAAAGTTCACCACACGAGCGTCCAATCTAAAGACAGATCTCGAGATCTCATGTCAATTAAATGTGTGCCGATGAAGGTACGATAAAAACGCTAGGTACGCCTGCAGTGACGGGCGTAATGAATGTAGATATATCTGGTAGATGTGTATCGCACGCGCGTAATGCGAGTGGACGGGAAATTCTAATTTCCATTACAAACACGCGTGAATTAAATTAAACGGTGGTTACACTTAAGATAACTGATTAGGAGATAATTATTTCATTCCCCAGTAATGAAAATAGTATAAGTTTATTTAAGAAAGGTTTTGGATATGTGTAGTCCTTTTACAATCATATCACAGCAAAGATGCGTCGGTTTATTGACACGAACGGTGCGTGAGCGTCGAATATTCGTTTTTCTCGTTTTGTTCTCAAATGAAAGTGACCAAGCTTTAACGTTTGATTGATTGTCAATGATATTCGATATCAGCTGTCAAAGTTGTCTGTTAATTCGTAGTTTGGATATTGATTGACACAGTAGCTCAATTTATTGTACTGTCACCGAATCACAAATCGTTATTTGTAAGATATTTAGTATCATTGATAAGATAATAAATTCCTCAGTGGATTGATAGTAAAAAATCTTTATTCCACATATGACATAAATAAAAATAACATGCAAACATAACTTTAAAATAAATAAAGCATTCCATACTAAAAATAAGAGAAGTATCATCTCTTCTCATTTACGATGAGGTGAACGCCGAGCCAGTATGTACCTGAATCCATCCATCCATCTGTAAATTTTAGTTATTTTAGGCTAATTATAATTAAAATAATATAATAAAAAAACACCCCCCCCCCCCCCCCCCCCCCATTTACTCTCGCTTCACTCACACACACACCAACACTCTTATACCATGACACCAACCAACACCTCACGTCACCTTTCACCGTACGAATCATAGTAACATATAATAGCACATAGATATGTATTATTATTTACGGGCGTAAAAAGATGAAATCAAACCACCATTTTGGGTTCCATCAATGTAATATAAAAACAAAAACTAAACGTAAAAAAATAAAAGCTTCAAAGACAATAGTGTATTATACTAAGAAGTTCGGCGTCGGCAACATGTATACAACGAAAATTTTTGTTTGTATAAAGTCTCGGTCGAATCACTGGTTATTGCGACACAGGTTTTACCTACTGCAGTAATCAGAGATCGTCAACAAGCATAGCAATAACAAAAATATAATTAGCGACAGTTTATGTATTTAAACAGTGTTAATAAACTTATTATTATTATTTTAATTCGAAGTGCAAAACGAAACTTTTATCTGTGGACTGTAATTTCCACTTCTAATAAGTTACTTACAAATTAATTTCACCATGCATGGGTCAAGCTACCCAATTAGCTAACAAGTCGTATTGACGTCAAACATAATGATGTCATCATGTCTATAATGTCTGCAGACATATCCCGTAGTACTCTATATCGTGTAGATCGTGCTAGTCCAGCGCAGGCTACCTACATAACAACAAAAAAAGCGCCACCCCCGCGGCCCACAGCCCACTAGTGGGGGTGCCCTTCCAGCCCTCGCTGCATCCATTAATTGCTAATTTCCAGATCGCGAATGCGTGCCCGCGTCAGGCTTGCATTTTTAATTGGTAATTTTCGGTAGTTTTTCGAGTGCCAGCTCTTTGTTCGGTATAACTTTTGGAGTGCTTCGTTGAGGTTTAGAATTGGATTTTCTAGAGGTTCCGCAGATTCCATTTCATCTTCTAATCTTTCCTTTTGATTTGAAACTCGAATGCTATTAAAGACAATCTCTACATTTATATTTGCAATTTTTTTGCCAAATCGGTAACTTATTTTTTATCTCTCAAATACAAGATTTTTGATCGTTTATCGTATGCTATTTGAGTAATGATTAATAGCTTTTTTGAGACCTACGTTTAAAAAACACATAAATGGCTGGTGTACGTAATATTTGGCAAATAGCAAAGTCGACAGAGTGAAACCGGCGTAAATAGCCAGCCTGGTGGTCTTCTAAAGGATTCATTTCATAGAGTGTCCCACCATCCTATTTTTTACCGCCTCCAAAAATGGAGAAGGTTCTCAATTCGACTCCCTGTTTTTTGTATGTCTGTTACGCAATAACTCCACCAATTGTGAACCGATTTTGATGAATCTCTTATTATTTGGTAGGACATACTTCAGAAATGGTCCCGTATAAATTGTATGGAAATTGATTCAGCCTTTTTTGAGAAAAATCTACAAAAAACAAATATGTATCCAGATCATTCTACCTCTAAGTGTGAACATTTTTAAAGCAGTTGAAGTCGGCTTTATTTCTTTTTGAACGCGTTAATCTATTACAATAAGTACACCAGAAGAACGTCTGAGTTCCTCTGCTTAGTTGGAATTCCACCATTTCGTAGGAAGCGTTTAGCTTCTTCATTTGTGGAGTGGCGTTACCTTGCTTCTTTCTGTGTTTCCCTCTCGAGCTCACAACCTGGATATCTTCACGGTCAGAATGAAGAGGCGATTTCTAAGCAGCCGTTAATTATCCTGGACAACATCATCGTTTAACATCAGGTGAGATTGTGTTCAAATGGAAGCCTATCTAATATGTAAAAAATATGTATATGTATAATTAATAATTCCAGTGTCATCTCCACTGCTGAACATTGTCCTTCCCCACGGTACTCAACAATGGCTGGTCCCGAGCCACTTCCAACCTTTACCAGGTAGTGGTCTGCCCATTGTCACTTCACCTAACTGACTCGTCGAATAATGACATACGGAACCGAAACTTGGTACTTCAGTGTTTACCGAATGCCTACGCAGACAAACTTGGTGGTGGAAAAAATTATAAATAAGAAAAGGTAAATTCAATGACGTCACACATCCAGCCGCCGCGTATCCCGGCTCTCGTGACGGCCGGATCGATCACTGGGTTCGGACGCCGCGTGTGCGCGCGAAATAAACGAAAACACGGAAAAATCGCGGCGCGTCAAAATGGACGACGACGGTATTGGGTCGCTGAGAATTGGCTGTTGGCACAAATAATTTTTTCATCTGTGACCGTATCTTTATTGTGAGTTATCAACAGCCTATACATGTGCCCACTGCAGGGGTTCAGGTCTACTCTCCTACAGAGAGTGTATGGGCCATAGTCCACTACGCGGGACCTTGGTAGACCTTGGTAGACTTCACACCTTTGAATATCTTTCTCAGGAGTGTGCAGGTTTCCTTGCGGTGTTTTCCTTCACCGAAAAACCAATTAATGATTTTTATCATTCGTACATACATACAAAATAACAAATTGTAACTCATTAATGTTCATGTTAAATCCAAACCCTCTCCTCAAAGCAATAAAATCATTGTCAATTATAATTATAAAAATAGTGGAATCATTCTTAAACTTTACCTTTGATTTTACCAAGAAAAGTGCGCAGTGTGGTCTCGGCTTTAGAACAGAAATTCCCCTACCTTGTTGTAGATTAAAATTAAGAGAATATACCAAAGGAAGCAACGTCCACCGTCCACCGCTGCGATAGCTTCCTGCGATTACTAACCGTGAGTATTATGGTATGTCACATTGATCGACTCCGAGCCATTTGCATTCAGCTACTCCCCGCGACTTTAATCAGGTGGTCGGTCCATCTAGTAGGAGAATGGCCCGGTACACTTTCCGGTATTATAGAAATACTTTCACGGAAATCTCATTCAAGATCATGTCCAACTATGGACTTTTCTGGCTAGCAAAATTACTATTCCAATCATACCATCAGCCGATCCGCACCGACCTCACAACAGAAGTGCAACCGTCACCAAACAGTCTGACGTAGGGGGTAACTCCCCAAAAAAATTGCACCACTGGGTGCCCCCCTCCTTTCAACTTTGACGCGGGCGTTTCGGACCGTGCCCCTTGCCCCCCTATTTACCATTAATTGGCGCAGCGGTGTTCTGGCATTCATTAGATATGATTTGTTGCGTTGTATCAATTATATGCCGATTTGTTGTCCAACTCCTGCGTCAGAAAGAAAGGTAATGATTCAAACGATCAATTCCAAATTCAAACGGAGAGTAAATATGCTACTTGGCCCAAAGCGTAACATCGACGATCTCATCGTCATTTAACATCAGCTAAGATTCTGGTCAATCGCAGGACTAACTTTTTTGTAAATATTTTTAAATACACGCTGCCTCTAGTCAAAGCTGGTATTTTCCTGCTTCTCGTGTAGGTTGTAAGATATATGACCGACCTCACAAACCCTAGTGTCAGAGTTGTTGAGCCGCCATAGTCCTGTGACATGTCTCATGTAACAATGGATTAACGTGACTAAAGAAGCACGAAATCATCTTACTTTCAGACAATTTGGTGAGGTGACAGACTGGTGTCCTAACTAAACTGGGTAAAGTCTCACAAAGTGATATTTCACAATGTCCCGACCGGTAATCGAACCCGGGGCCTGCGTGTGTTGCGCGTCTGAACCTAAATCTCAATCAACTGCGCCACAGAGGCCAAAGCTGGACAGTTTGGTGTTTGTAACTGCTGCGTGTTTTGTAGTTCATTTTGTATCCGTCATGTGAACTCATTTTTTGGTCGGTTAAATTATTTTTGCTGCCTGAATTCAATTATATACATTGTTCAGTACTCGGGGACTCTCGGAAAGAAGACTTACGTAGGGTACAGTCCGTTCGCTTAAATAGTGTCGCCTTTGTTATATACCGCCTGGCACACGCCGCCTCTAGTTAAAGGAAATCAAAGCATGCTGCGACCTACACCCGCTGGTGAATTAGGTTTTTTTATATAGAAGCGTAAGGTTTAATTTTGTCTGTGGTCATGTGTACACATATTTTGATAATGAAAATATTTTTCTTACTTAAATTATTATTTATGTAATGTTAATTTTTATAGCCATGGTAGCTCAGTTGGGTAGAGCATCAGTCTTTGAACAATCGAGGTTTGGGTTCGATACTGGCTCGTACCAATGAGCTCCAATTTGTTATTTGGAATTTATGTACGAATGATAAAAGTCATTACCATTGGCTTTTCGGTGAAGAAAAACATCACGAGCGAAGCCTATACTCCTGAGGAGAAATTCAAAGGGGTGTGTGAAGTCTACCAATCCGCACTGGTCCCGTGTGGTGGACTATGTCCCATACACTCTCCTGAGCCCCTGCCGTGGGGACGTAAATAGGCTGTTGATGATGATGATTTATTACTTGTTTTTTTTACAACAATCACGTACTATATTCGGCTGTACTGACACTATCTAAGGGAACGAACTATAATCGAACGTAATCATAGTGTTCAGTGACCCATTTTTGGAGTCCAGCGGTGGACTGCCGCAGGCTGTACATGATCATAATGAGAGATTGGTTGATGTCGTGGCGATCTCTGTAAGAGGCTCATGCCCAGCAATGGACTTCACGGTTGATAAAGTGTAGAATCAATAAGAGTGACACGATACTCTGATATTGTTACATGTCCATAGATGGCACGCAGCCAAGACGCGTTAAGGCTATAAGCCTGTTACGTTCTGAAAATAAAATTATCTTGTACTAGGTTTTGACTCGTTCGTCTACGGATTTCCTTAAATCCGGAAATCTATAGACGAACAAAGGTCACCGACGAGTCAGTGAGTTGAAGTGGCAATGGGCAGGCCACATCACTCGAAGAACCGATAACCGGTGGGGAGTAAAGGTTCTCGAGTGGCGACCACGTACCGGGAAACGTCTACCAGGCCGTCCCCCTACAAGATGGATCAACGACCTGGTTAGAGTCACAGGGAGTCGCTGGATGCAGGTGGCTCGGGACCGGTCGATGTGGCGTACTATGAAGGATGCCTATGTCCAGCAGTGGACGTTTCCTGGCTGATGATGTGGTTTTAACTCCTTGGTCTAATGGCTAAATGTTGGACTAACAATCAGGAGGTCCCGGGTTCGATTCCCAGTGCGTGTAACTATCGGTACTCGTGTCTACCTGGGTAGCTACCACCATGTTATCTAAGTCTGCCGCCAAACAGCAGTGTTACTGTCGTGTTCCGGTATAACAGATAGAAGAGCCAGCGCCTGATTTGGTTCAGGCTTCAGAACTTTTTGTTGGGACAGAAACGATACATTTCCGCGTTCAATTATGGTAAGTCAGGTTTCAATATCGAAGATAAATAACAGTCAATTCATTCGGAATGCTCTCATACATAATTTCTTTTGCCATCATATCGTAAACAGGATAGCTGCCTTAAAAAAGTAATTTACTAAACGTGGGATTGTGACGTCGGAAAATGAATTTCACTATCGTATAACTTTTTTCCTAAATCCTAAATCCCTGTACGTACTCGTATTGTGTCAGGGCCAAGTTGGCTAAAACTCTGTTTTTTTTTCATCTTCGTCAATGAGTAACTACTAATAAGATATAGTCAAATAAAATACAAAATGTCAAAATGTTTTGTTTTTAAGCGTGTACCTAACAAATCAAGCGGCTGCAGCGCGGCAAGGCGCTAAGTGCGGCGGTTGGCTCAGCGCCAGCAGCGCTGACGGATTTATTGCACGCTCGCCGTATGAGTTACTGCCATTATCTCTTGTAGGCGGACGGCGGCGCTAGTATCTACGTAGAGAGAAACGTCAAGGAGCAATTGGCCGTCGAATTAACCGGCATTTAAGAATTTTCCTTCAGTTAGGTGTTAGTTGGTAAGAACAAATCACTTTTGCTGGTCATAAGGTAATTTATGAAAGATATATATGTCATCTTATTTGGAAGGAGTATTAATTATTATGTAATTAGATTTATCCCTCCACTTCGTTGACAAAGCATTAATTATCAAGGTCCTCTTATGCCCCTTATATACTAAATTTTCTATGCAAATATACTCGTCGATATTTTACTTCTTTGGCGAATTTTCCTCATTGGTTTTACCAATTTTAATTTGGAAAGTAGTTTAAAGGATTCAAATGAGCTTAGTTTTGTTTGCTCACTCACACGCGGGGACTCACTTTATGTGGTTTTATATATTATATTATAAGGGTTTTAAATAACCTCAAAATTTGAAAAGGAAAGGAAATCCGTCTGGAAAAGTGTAAAATTCTGAATATATAAGACATGTGAAAATGAATTTATCGTATTTGTTAATTTGTTGTTTTTTAGCGCTGCAGTGGCTCAATCGTGATATGGCGTGGCATCGAGATGGATTTTTTTAGGGTAACACAACTCAAATGGAATAAAGGAACTCTTTTAGTATCGCTTGGTTGTCCATTTATCTGTCCGTCTGTCAAAGCCCTTTTTTCACGCGTGGAGGTATCAAATCGAAATTAATATCAAATACTCAAGTCTGTAAATCCTTTGATCAAACTTCTAAGTAGACACAATCAAAATATACGGCTGTTTATGCTTCTAATTTTGAAGGATTACCTTGCAAGCGCAACCTATGGGGTTCTTCCTAATGACCTAGACTTCTGAAATTTGCCAAGAAGCAAGATCTCTTCTACTTCTCCGCTTCTCTCTCGTTCATCTTCTCACATTTTGTATGGGAGCATTCTAAATGAATTCCCGTTGAAGATTTCTGACATTTTAGAAACTGTCATGAATCAAATTTAGTTATTCTAGATATTTTCTTATGAATTGATATTGATTTCACACACAGTATTACTGTTATGGAAAAAAAGAGAATTATAAATATATATAATTCTAATAATTGAATAATTTGGAATGGAATAATTTCTAAAGTTGACACAGACAAAATCACAGGCGAAACACTAGCAAGTACTAGTAAGAATTATTAACTTCACTATGGAACAGTACTCTAAAATGAAGCGGAAATGAAACAATTAAAAAAAAAGATTCAAACTACGTGTTTAATTTTTTTAACTGTTTGTTTAACCTGCCTTTGACATGATGCGATCTAACAAAACAATACATACATTTGAAATCACAAAACTGTAACAAAAGCCAAGTTTTCCCATAAAATAGCAATAAGAATTTCCAGCCAGTAATTCCAGCGATCCAAGTCATACGTACAGTGGAGGAGGGAGAGCTACATACAATACTTGGTTGCTCGCTGCACGCACATAAATTCATCAGACGCACCGAGATCTTGGCTCTGTGCCAACGTGACGTGCCAATAAGTGCTGCCCAACTTGGCTACAAGTTTACACACACAGAAAATATCATTAGCGTTGGCGAAAATAGCGCCATGTTTTAATAGAATCAAAGGCATTGCGGTGTGCTTTTACTTGTATAATTAAATCGTGACGCGTTTATAAGGTTCAAATCAATACTTTGAAGAGTAAATTTATTTATGCGCAAACGAACTAAGGTCGTAGAGTTTGTGAGCTGAAGTGGCAAGAAGAATGGATATCCGATGGGGAGTAAAAGTTCTCGAGTGGCGACCACGTAAAGGGAAGCGTGTACCGGGCCGTACCCCTACCAGATGGACCGACAACCTGGATATGGTCACGGGTAGTCGCTGGATGCAGGTGGCTCGGGACCGGTCAATGTGGCGTACCATGGAAGAGTCCCATGTCCAGCAGTGGACGTTTCCCGGCAAGCGATTGTGATGACAGTAATACATACTTTGAAAATTTCTAAAGTCTAAAGTTCTAAAGTAAAAGTGTCTAAAGGTTAAGGTTCAAAAAATACAGTCCTTTGACATACGGACGGACGAAATGCGAGGTACCTTTTGCATCTGAAGCGCACACAGATTCATCCGTTCCAGCGCGATATTCGATTTAAACGCCATATCCTGATTGGTTGATTTCCGACGCGCATCCTCCTCATTGGCCAAGTTTTACGCGCGCTTCCTCCTGATTGGAGATATTATTCGCTCACGGCGCCAGCGCACCTCGAACACTTTGAAATTAATTTAGCTATTAAAGCTGCAGGTTGGTATTACACGTCGATACAGTACTTGTGATCTGATATCTAATAACTGGTTTTACGCTGTTGGTAAATATGGAATCACTGGTCATTTATTATCTTTGACTTAAAAAGGATATGCTGTGTGGTCTTCACTCTATCTTATCTTGTGGGTGCCGTTAAAAGCGACTAAAAGAAAAGAGGTAACGAGTGACGATCTCACCTGATGATATCAGACGATAAGTCCGTTGTATCGTAAGCGTGTAAACCCAGAATCTTCAAGCCAATGAGGCGCTGTCTCTGCTACCTTTCATACCGGAACACAACAGTGCTATTAACACTGCTGTTTGGCGGCAGACATATGTAATGGTGATAGCTTACCAGGCAGACATAGAACTTGCTCTATCACCAATCAAACCGAATATCTACGGGAAATCAAACCTGGGACCTTTGGTTTGTTTGTGTAAGCGTGTTGCCCCGTTTAGTCGCGTCTGACCCCAAATTGTCATTTAATTTTGATGTAAGAAATTCTAAATTTAAAATAAATTTGACATTCAATCTACATAGCCATTTTTATTACTAACATAGAATATGCTGTACTAAAATTATGGAATTTATTTTCTGGAATCATCATTATCAGCCGGGAGACGTCACTGCTGGACATAGGCCTCCTTCATAGTACGCTACATCGACTGGTCGCTGGCCACCTGTATCCAGCGACTCCCCGCGACATTAACCAGGGCGTCAATCCTCTTATTAGGGGGTCGGCATGGTAGACGTTTCCCGGTACGTGGTCGCCCTTCGAGATTTTTTACTCTCCACTTGGTTATCGGTTATTCAAGCGATGTGGCCTTACCATTGCCACTTCAGCTCACTGACTCGTCGAGCTATGTGTTTTATAGAATAATTTGATTTAATTAACCTACACGGGGTCCCAAATTTCAGTGTTTTTACTATCCCTGTTTGCCTGCTAGAGTTATTTTATAGTTAAGCATACAAAAAAATACAAATACAAAAATGTTTATTTTCCTGATAATTACAAACACATACAATTTACATTGCACACATACACGCACTAGGAGACCTGTGTTGCGGGAAGACAATTTTGGAGAAGACATACATATAGACTTTTTTATTTTTATTGCTATACGCAACTTAGTTCTACAACCTTATCCTACTCGTATCTACCAGTACGCCTTAGCATCTGTGGTAGACGTCAACTGACATAAAAACATTTTGCTGTCTATTTCTTAATCGTTGATGGCTATAAAACTAAACATATCAAGAAGTAATAATAAACAATCACTGTTTATGAGCTCAGTAGCAGTTTAGATAGTGTTATGGTCGTTACAGACACTCGTGTGTAAAGTAATGGCTCCAACATATTTAAGACCTACTTATAAGAGTACTCAAACGTCGCGACTCTACATCATCCGACAATTTATAAAGTGAAACATAATAAATAATCATCTACTTTACGAAAAAAACATAAACAAAACTTGAAACTACTGGCCATCAAGAAACACCGTTACAAAAACGACTACGCGTTCCTTATTTCAACGATTCGTTCTGCTTCAGTTCTATTTTTGAAAAAGCGTTCTAGAGTTTAAAAGACGCGTTCTTATTTTTTAAATTTTGACATTTACACACCTCCCTTTTTACGAACAACTTAATTCGGAAGTGCGCCAAGATTGTTTTCGAAACTTTTCGATTGTCTTTTTGTTTTTAAAAAAAGAACTTGCCGACTGACAGTTTTATGAGGCGTTAATGTTCGCGTCAAATTAATCTTGATAAAAATGTTGTACATAATTTGTGCTTGTTTTTTTTGAGCTGTGTTTGGACTCAAGCACTAACAGCGCTTGTCTTATTCTTTTTTAGTTCTCGTCTAATGTTCTAATGAACTCTTTTTTAGTTTAAGTTTTGACGTGATTTCGTTATCATGTAATCGCTTTCTATTAAGACTTAATTGAACGATTTGTTACGGCAAGCGAATTGAATTTACGTGTTATTTAATTAGTTTTTGTTTTACACTAAACGAAATATATAACACTAATTAACACTTAAAAGAATTGTAAATTGTAATATTTCAGTATTAAAAGTGCGGCTGCGAATTAAGATTTTAACTGAAAATGGAATGGCGGACATAGAGTCCGTTATTTAATTTTCGCTCTATTTTTGCGTTTGTTAGAATTTCTATTTAATAGAGAAACTAAGAAGTTGCAGAGACTAAATGTATTGAGAGGTGATAGCCCAAGCTGTGTTTTGAGGGTAGATACAAGTTACTTGAACTATCAAAATCTAGATTGATTGAAGTTATGGAAGGTATATGAGGGTAGACATATAAAAACTGATTGTTAAATTAAAATATTATAATTGGAATTGTTGTAATAATAAAATAAAATAGTTGAGGGTAGGTATATACCTGTATAAAGTAAACTGTTAATATACTTGCAATTTGATTTGTTATTATCAGTCTGTCAGTTATTGGAAGTTATTCAATTGGATAATGA
The DNA here is from genome assembly GCA_910589575.2 of Carcina quercana. Taxonomy (NCBI): domain Eukaryota; kingdom Metazoa; phylum Arthropoda; class Insecta; order Lepidoptera; family Depressariidae; genus Carcina; species Carcina quercana. The sequence goes on from OU342435.1 coordinate 14,066,336, forward strand.
AAGGTTACGTTTTTTTAGTTATTAGGTTACGTAGTAGCGTTTACGATTGATGTGTATTTATATGACTTGCGAGGCATAATATCCAAATTTAAATGAATAAAAGCAGATATCTCTTTATGAACCCAAGTGCCTGGATTGCTCAGATAATGTTTCAATAAATTATTACAGCATATGTAGGAGGTTAGGGGTTTTAAAGTCCAAATTAAACACAGAAATGTATCAATTCATTAATATATTTTAAAGTCCAAATTAAACACAGAATTGTATCAATTCATTAATATATTAATTTTGAATGTCAAATGATTATTCAAAGTAAATCAACCATATCAAAAGTTTACCCTATGTCATTATGGAATCAAGATATGTTTTATACATACTCAACTGTCATAATTGAGTAAGGTAAAAATAAATAACGCAGTACAATGAGACTGAACAATACTAAAAGGTAAAGATACTGTTGTTGTACCTGTTATACGTTATAAATGGAATCACAATTTTAACAAAAGGTCTTAACTTCTACATACATACGTAACATCTATATAGGAGCACAAGCAATATCAAAGTTACAGCATGACAAAGATATGTTTGACAAAAGTACTTAACTTACGTGATGTCAGTCTGAAGTCTCACGACAATTGGTACTGGTTAAAATAATACGACGCTCACGGCTCCACAATGAATGGTGCCGATGCTTTGCGGCTCAAAGCTTTTATACCCTTGGCTACCCAGTTTGTGACGTGGTGCATGTCACGTCAGCTCGACCAATCATAGCCCGTTGTCAAGTCGTAATTGACCAATGACCAACGACTTAGCTATTTCACTGATAATTCGATATAACCATAAGTCTCAGATCATATGTTATGTTAAATCGTTGTTAAAACATCACATCAACATTTTATTGATTATAATGCCACCTAGGATTTAATGTATGACTCATAATATTCAAAATACTGTTCCACCAATCACAGAGGACTGGGTGACACACTATGATTGTGTTTACAAAGACTGATACAAGTCAGAAGTTTTTGAAGACAGCTTTTGATGTAAAATATTTGTTTCGTAAATTGAATATTACAATGTCAAGTAAATAAGTTAATATATATATATCTGTCACGGCCATACTGACAAGTACTTCGTCCCCGAAGTACTATAAAAACACAAAGTCACCTTAATTTTAAGTACATGTATCATTGCTTAAAACTATTCCATGCTACTGCGTCTGCCTCATCACATTAAGGGACCAGTTAGCACAACCACATATAACTATACAATGCTACTGAGTCTGCCTCATCACATTAAGGGACCAGTTAGCACAACCACTTATAATTATATAATGCTACTGCGTCTGCCTCATCACATTAAGGGACCAGTTAGCACAACCACATATAACTATACAATGCTACTGAGTCTGCCTCATCACATTAAGGGACCAGTTAGCACAACCACTTAAAACTATACATATACAATGCTGCTATATCTACCTCTTATAAAATTGTTTTAAACTAATCATCATTAATCATGTCTTCTAACAATTCACCTGGCCAGTGCCTCAATTTATCTTTGGCGACCGTCAAATTTCTTAAATGGTTTTCACCCCTAAGAACATACCTGTCCTGAGGAAGAATTTCAATAATTTTATATGGACCTTTAAATCTGGGACTTAATTTATCATGACGTCTATGATCCTGATTTACGTAGACAATATTATCAATTTCAAAGGACTTGTCATCGCGCCTTACAGTGTCAAAACGTTGTTTGAATTTTTCGGCCTCTGATTGCAACCGTTGTTTGGCTAGTTCGCGATCAGCCCTTACATCAATAATAGGTTCAGGTAAAGTTAAATCGTTTAAACGTGCTTGAATACTCGGAATATTTGCATTGCAACCAATAAGTAAACGAATGGGAGTGAAACCTGTAGATTTTTGTAAAGTAGTATTAATTGACTGCTGAACCTTCCATAGTCCGCTCGGCCAGTCTGACGACCCATTACATACGGAATTCAACATGTCTAAAACTGTTCTTACATATCGTTCTACCTGACCGTTTCCCCTTGGAGTGCCTGTGGCCACCAAATGATGTTCAATTCCTAATTCTCTGAACAATGACTTAATTTGCTGGGAACTAAAGTTAGTTCCCCTATCAGTGACAATTATTGATGGAGTACCGAATATTGTGATTGTATCTCGGATGAGAGGAACCAGCTCACCAGCACTCAGGCTTTTGAGAGGTTTAAGTAAACAAAATTTAGTGAACCCGTCTACCAGTAGTAAAATGTATTTGTATCCTTCGTTTGTTTGCACGAAAGGGCCTGTACAATCTAAATGAAGAGTGTGAAATGGAACAGGGGTCTTAGGGATGGGATGTAAAAAGCCTTGTTTTGGACCAGAGTGACCTTTACGTTCTACACAAGTTAAACAGTGCTTCAAGTATTTTTTTACCAATTCAGCCATACGAGGGAACCAAAAATATTCGCGGAGTTTCTCTAATGTTTTAGCAAATCCTACATGACAATTTTCGTCGTGAAAAAGTCTTAGAAGGTTGAATCTATCACTTTTTGGCACATATAGCTTAAGCTCATTAGGTTGTATTTTATAAAACAGTAAATTGTTTTGATACACGTATTGGTTTCCATCTATTTCTCCAGCTAAAAGTCGACTAATTAGATTTTGGGTTTCCAAGTCATTCTGTTGAGATATTTCTAGCCAAGATTGGGGTTCTTCGATATAATTAATTAACTCGTCGTTGCTTTGAGTGTTTTTTGTTGGTTTTGCCAAATTTGTGACAAGGACTGAATTAGAGTTTTTCAATGTAACAGAACTAGATGAGGTAGGAGACTCCTCAGGGTTGCGACTTAAGAAGTCTACATGGCTTATATATTTTCCCTTTTTATAAATGATGTCGAAATCAAAGTCTTGCATAAATGTCCACCATCGTGCAACTCGTGGGGACAGATCCTTTTTCTTTTTTGTGGATTTAATAGAATTACAATCAGTGAAAATTTGGAATTTAATACCTAATAGGTAAACTCTAAAGTGTTTTAAAGCATTGAAAATTGCCAAAGTTTCTAAATCATATGAACAATATTTCGCTTCCGCAGGTGTTGTTCTTTTACTATAGTATGCAACGACTCGTTTATTGTTATCCAATTTTTGTATTAATATGGCACCATAACCTAATGCACTTGCATCTGTATAAAGTTCAGTTGGTAGGTTTGGATCAAAAATCGATAACAAAGGTTTAGTTGACAAGTGTTGTATGACGTAATCCCTAGCTATATCCTGTTCAATTCCCCATTCCCACTTTTGTTGGGTTTTTGTAAGTTTAGTTATACAAGCTGTACGGGCAGCAAAATCTGGAATGAATTTGCGAAAATAGCTTGCTAGTCCCATAAACTGACGTACCTGCTTGATATTAGTTGGGACCGGAGAATTAGTTAGAGCAGTTACTTTTGTATCACTAGGCCTAACACCCTCTTTTGATATGTGTCTACCCAGATACTCGATGCTGTCTACAAAAAATTTACATTTTTTGAGGTTAATAGTAAACCCAGCAGTGCAGAGAGCCTGAAGGGTTTGGTCCAAATATCCTAATCCTTCATTTATAGTTGAAAATGGAATGAGAATATCATCTATATACACCAAAAGGAACTTCAGATGGTGTACAGCTTTTGTAATAGCTCTTTGAAAAACAGCTGGTCCGTTACAAATACCGAAGGGCATTTTTAAAAACTCATAATGTCCAGTTGGTGTTACAAAAGCTGTGTACTTTATGGAATCGGACGATATCGGAATTTGATAGAACCCATTTTTCATATCGATTGAAATAAAATATTTAGCTTTTCCAAGCTTGTCAAGTTGATCCTCAATGAGAGGGAGTGGATACCTATCTTTCTCTAGTATTTCATTTAACTTTCGATAATCTACGCACAGTCTATCGCTGCCATCTTTCTTTTTCACTAAAATGATGGGGCTGGCAAAAGGTGAGTCACTTTCGCGAATAATATTTTTTTTCAAAAGTTCATTTATCATTGCATCCACTTTTTCCTTCTCAACAGGGGCCAATCTGTATGGGCGGTAGTTGATAATCTCATTCCGTTTTAGTCGTAGGTTTAGTTCCCCTGTATGAACAGTACTCGTTTCTCTCAAAACAGAGGGATATTTTACGAAAATATTTTTTATTTCATTTTGCGATGCATGGTCCAAATGGTTGATTTTGCACATTAATTCTGTTAGTTCTGAATAAACTAAACACACTTCCGTCTTGGTGTCAACTGGTTTCCTAACTAGCTTTGAACCCGATGCGTTAGTAATGATTTCTACATCAGGATATTGAACGGCATTTCTACCTATAAGTAAGTCGTACTTGAAATCGTGGTCCCGGACCACGTGGATCTCAAGTTCTAAACTCGTATCATCGAATTGAACTAATGTGGTTAGTGTAGCGAATACGTGAATTTTATTTGACCCTATCCCGTTTACATAAACAGATGTCGGAGAAAGATGACATTTTAATTTCCTAGCAACAGATTCTTTAATTAAACTGCAACTTGCCCCTGTATCTATAAGCGAGTTAATTTTAAAATCATTTACTATAACTGGGGTGAGACAGGGGTCGTTCTTTGTAAAAAATTTACCTCATTATTCGGTGCCAAAGAAATCGAAGCATTGCCAGATGACTCAACTCGCTTTTTATAGAAGCAAGTTGATTCAGCGTGGCCCATTCTTTTACAATAATTACAGGATTTTAAATTGCTTGGCCCAGGACCCTGTGGAACTTGGCTTATTGTTTGGCCTTTACCATGTTGATTCGCTTGAGCAACTTTATTTTTGAAACATTGATGGGCAAAATGTCCCGTCTGATTACATGTGAAACATTTTTTTTCGTTCCCAAGTTTAAGTCGCTTAGTTCCACTTGGTCCAGAGACACTATCCCTAATACTTTCTAAATTCCTTTTCCTGGTCTTCACATACGTTGAAAGTAGAGAGATGAGTGAAGATGTAGTAACGACACTACTATTTAAAGATGCCATCCTAACGTCGACATCACTGATGCCACCGCACACTAGTTCTATCAATTGTTCATCAGTGAATGCAATTTTCGTGTTTCGCAACAAACGCAATTTTTCCCTAGCATATTCACTGTACGACTCCGCAGATTCGGAACTGTATGAAGCTGCCTCACTAAGTTTTTTGGATAAATTTTTTCGTTCAGGGTAAGAGTCGATGATGTCTGCTCGAAAGTTTTCCCAGGATCTACCTTCAGAAGGCTCCCAAGACTCGAACCAAAGTAAAGCAGAGCCCTTAAGGGCCTTACCGGCTTTTGCGGCAGTTTTGATGCTGCTCCACTGCAGGTCCTTGGCGAGGGCTTCAATGCTGTCGCACCAGCTTGTAGCTCCGCAATCGTTCCGGTCCGGATCGAAGTACGGCAACGCGATGTCGTCATCTTTGGGGCGCGTTGTTGAGACAGCGTCACGAATCGCCTTTAGTAGTTCGCCAACTTCAGCAACGTCCATTCTGAAATGTTTAAAATATTTAAGATCAATTGCAGTTCGTAAGTATCCCACTTCTGATGTTAGAATTTCTATTTAATAGAGAAACTAAGAAGTTGCAGAGACTAAATGTATTGAGAGGTGATAGCCCAAGCTGTGTTTTGAGGGTAGATACAAGTTACTTGAACTATCAAAATCTAGATTGATTGAAGTTATGGAAGGTATATGAGGGTAGACATATAAAAACTGATTGTTAAATTAAAATATTATAATTGGAATTGTTGTAATAATAAAATAAAATAGTTGAGGGTAGGTATATACCTGTATAAAGTAAACTGTTAATATACTTGCAATTTGATTTGTTATTATCAGTCTGTCAGTTATTGGAAGTTATTCAATTGGATAATGAAAGGTTACGTTTTTTTAGTTATTAGGTTACGTAGTAGCGTTTACGATTGATGTGTATTTATATGACTTGCGAGGCATAATATCCAAATTTAAATGAATAAAAGCAGATATCTCTTTATGAACCCAAGTGCCTGGATTGCTCAGATAATGTTTCAATAAATTATTACAGCATATGTAGGAGGTTAGGGGTTTTAAAGTCCAAATTAAACACAGAAATGTATCAATTCATTAATATATTTTAAAGTCCAAATTAAACACAGAATTGTATCAATTCATTAATATATTAATTTTGAATGTCAAATGATTATTCAAAGTAAATCAACCATATCAAAAGTTTACCCTATGTCATTATGGAATCAAGATATGTTTTATACATACTCAACTGTCATAATTGAGTAAGGTAAAAATAAATAACGCAGTACAATGAGACTGAACAATACTAAAAGGTAAAGATACTGTTGTTGTACCTGTTATACGTTATAAATGGAATCACAATTTTAACAAAAGGTCTTAACTTCTACATACATACGTAACATCTATATAGGAGCACAAGCAATATCAAAGTTACAGCATGACAAAGATATGTTTGACAAAAGTACTTAACTTACGTGATGTCAGTCTGAAGTCTCACGACAATTGGTACTGGTTAAAATAATACGACGCTCACGGCTCCACAATGAATGGTGCCGATGCTTTGCGGCTCAAAGCTTTTATACCCTTGGCTACCCAGTTTGTGGCGTGGTGCATGTCACGTCAGCTCGACCAATCATAGCCCGTTGTCAAGTCGTAATTGACCAATGACCAACGACTTAGCTATTTCACTGATAATTCGATATAACCATAAGTCTCAGATCATATGTTATGTTAAATCGTTGTTAAAACATCACATCAACATTTTATTGATTATAATGCCACCTAGGATTTAATGTATGACTCATAATATTCAAAATACTGTTCCACCAATCACAGAGGACTGGGTGACACACTATGATTGTGTTTACAAAGACTGATACAAGTCAGAAGTTTTTGAAGACAGCTTTTGATGTAAAATATTTGTTTCGTAAATTGAATATTACAATGTCAAGTAAATAAGTTAATATATATATATCTGTCACGTTCATCTGACTCAACAATAAAATGTATTTTAGATACCATGATAAAAGAAGTATTGTAGCTTTGGGTTTTGTGAATATCCTACTTAATATTATAAGTGTGAAAGTTTGGATGTTTAGATGTTTGGATGTTTGTGACGCTTTCACGGGAAAACTACTGAATGGATTTGAATGAAACTTTACAATAATATAGCTTATACATCAGAATAACATATAGGCTATAATTTATAAAGACATACTGTGTAAATTGTACAAAATCACACTTATAATATTAGTGGGATTACATGGGCAATTTTGGCATAACAAAAACGAGTTGCCTAGCAATACCGACCATAGAATATGTAATTCGTATATACAAACTTTCGCGTTTATAATATTAGTGTGAAGACTTTTTGAATGTACTACGTCAGATATTGAAATTTCTTTTGTTTCTTTAAACGATTAGCCTACGTAACAGAATAAACACTATTTTGTACCTTATGCTGGAAATGGAGATAGATGCCTTCTATGCCTATCGAACAAGTAGAATAAATCCTGAAGTACACGCGGACAAAGTCGCGGGCGGAAGCTAGTTTGCTATATATCGTTAATGAGGCTGAAAAAATGGAAAGTGTGATCTTTCAGCAATCTTTATCGAGCATCTTTCCACTATGCTATTGAGCAATAACATAAGTTAAGCAATGTTATAGATGCTAGATTAAGATGGGGTGTGCGTTTAACGCTCCATAGCTACAAAAATCTCAAATTCAGGCAGCTGGATAGAAGTAATAAGGAATATTCGATTTTAATTAAAAGAAACAACATTAAAATAGTTATTGCGTACAATATAACAAAAGAAAATCTACTGGTATCAAGCAGACCGTTATACAAAATTAAATTACATGTAATTACACTAAATATTATACACCTGTCTTTTTATATTCCACCATTTCTAAATCTAGACAATTTTATTGCTAGTCACTGATATCTTACACCTAGATACATCTTAGACCTAGAGTCACAATAAGAACGCAGGATGGAAGAGTGCCTGCCTCAATTACAAGAGGTTAACTTTGCCAGAGAACAGTAGGTTGGAGTGCGCAAAAGGGGCGATTATTTTTCGTGCGCCCCCTTGTGTACACCCAGTACTACAAGAATACGTAGTGCAATCATTTGTGTTGTAAATACTGTGTTAAAAGAAATTATAAGAAATCATTAAAAACTTAAACCAAACTGTTTTTACCTACGAAACCTTTTAGAACTCACGTTGGAATTTGTTTTATTTAGAATGCTATTTTTACCCACGACGGAACGGAGACAGTGTATGCGTTTAAGGTGAGAGGATGTTTGTTTGTTGTGTGTGTTGATTCTAGAACCTATTGCTGATATAACCTATTTTTAATGAATTCATTCAACGTCATCATTTCTTATCCCGTTTTCAATCGGGGTCGGCTATCTAAACTCAAGGTATTGACGTAGGTCCTAGTTTTTATGGAGGCACCTGCCATATCTGACCCTTTAACCCAGAGTGGAAACTAAGACATATTTTTGGCCGTTAGATTATTTACGTTACATTTCAATAAGCCGCCCGAAGACCTATAACTTGGCTTAACGACTGAAGTCAATAATTAATGCGTTCAAAAATAACTAAAAAGCTACTTCAATTGCCTTAAAAATGTTCACCCTTAGAGGTAGTATGATCTGGGCACATATTTGGTTTTGTTTATGTTCTCAAAAACCGCTCAATCAATCAATACAATTTATATGGGATCATCTATGAAGTATGTTCTACCAAACAAAAAAAGAGTCATCAAAATCGGTTCACAATTGGTGAAGTTATCGCGTGATGTACATAAAAACATACAGTCGAGATAAGAACCTCCTCCTTTTTGAAGTCGGCTTTACGCCCTGAGACCGCGTGGTCCGACTGCTCAGTCCGAGTATCGGACCACGCGGAATTTTTTTTCCGCGTGGTCCGACTATAGAGATACGAGAACTTTTCAAACAATCGGGTGATTCAGCCCGCAATGTCCTAAATCTGGGTCCTAAGTGATATTTCATAGTGTCCCCACCGGGATTCGTTCGCGGAGACTTCCGCGTGTCGTTCAGACAACTGCGCCACGGAGGAAGAATAAATAATATAATTCTTGTAGTTTTTAGTTGAGCAATTTTACGCTTGTACTCATTATGTTTTTGTAAATCTAGGTTTAAGACCCCAAACCTAGATGCCTAACCTAGCTTCTAAATAATCCGTAGCGTTTTTCATGTTCAGGGGCATGTAACGTGACATATCAGAGGTAACAGTAATGGTGGCAAAGCCGCCGTAATCGCGAATTAATGATAATGACGTGATTCGCCAAAAAACCGCTAATCTACCGCTGCAGTGCCGGTCTGCCGGCGCGGCGGGCGGGTTCAGGCTTTTGTCGCGATTACAATGAGCCTTAATAAAGTTGACGTTTTTTTTTCGTAACACCAATTCCACTGCAACTCCCGTGATTCAGACGGGATCATGGTCTAAGGAGAAATGTTGCTACGAATGCAGACCAACTTCTTGTTCGGAATAAACTTGAACCTCGTCATGAATAATTAGTATTTCTATTCTAGTAACTACGGAACCCTACACTACGAGTGGCCCGACACGAACTTGGCTGCTTTTTCTCTACTTGATAGTAAGTGAGAAGGCTTGTTCCACTCCGCTCCAAGAAATCCTCATATTAGTATGACTGTACCAAAATTGTTCTGGAGCCGAGTGGAATTAAAGTACGTAAATATTTCAACGTTTAATTGTTTAACTAAAATATTTTTGGAGCCCGTGTGGAACCAATGTATGGAGTAGTTTTGGAGCTCGGTGGAAATAAATAAAATTGTTTTGGAGCCCCGGTGGAAACAATGTATGGATTGGCACAGTTTAGAGAAATTTTTTGGAGCGCAGTGGAATAAGCCAAGGTGAGAATGTAGACTTCATCTCAAAAGTAATGTGACAATTGGCATAGCTTAGTTATGATGCTAACATAAACACTACAGTTTGGTGGATATTAGTTCAGGTTGTGTTCGAATACGAGTGTATGATGACAGTAGAATGTGTTCTAAATGTGAATCTTACGTCGTCGATGTATATCGCTTTTAACGTAAGTTACGTATGCGCCGGTGAGACGAGTGGGTGGCAGGGAAAGGCCGCATCGAAGTTTATCTCCCTTTCCAATCTTGACTGCGGAAAAAAGCCCAAAAAACAATGTTACCTAACGATATTTATGCATTGTCAAATATTTGAGTCAGTGAGCTGAAGTGGCAGTGCAGGCCACATTAAATCAAACTATGGAACTTATTCCGAGAATAAATTCAGGAATACTGCAGAGTAATCTGACCATGTTTTACTAACTACTATAAAAGAATAAGAATGATACATAATACTCGTAGCTAATTCTTACACCCCCAATTTCCAGCGTACACATACGCTGGATATTGCTACGCTTAACCGAAAATTTTCAAAATGGCGTCCACACAACAGCTGGCACTAGATTGTAAAAAATATACGGATTAAACCTCGTCGGATAATGCGTGAGGTTAACAAAAAATACACACACACGTGTAACTGATACTGACGTGCATGTATATTGACATCCGAATGTCTGGTCTTTGGTATACTTTTATAACGAAAGTGTCTGACGTAGGTCCTTCATACGAATGGACGGCGTCTTGATGTCCAGCAGAGCTAACATGATAATTTTGACACGCAATTTTGTTATGCGGAATGTCGATATCTTGTCGATAGCTCGATATCTTGTGGCCTTCATGTTAGCCCTGCTGAACGCTGTGCAGGTTGGATGGTTCTGACGCAAACTGTCATGTTGTCATTTAGAAGTGCTTTAGAGTGGTTCTTACTGACGATTACAAATCCTCCCGCCAAGCGTGGTCCTTATGGTAAATCTCATCATAGAAGTTCAAGTCCAAGAGTTTGCTATCATCATCATCAGTCAGGAAACATCCTCTACTGGACATAGGCATCCTCCATGGTATGCCACATTGACGACTCCCCAGCGAAGTTTGCGAAATTTGCTAAAACATAACAGCGTAAAGAAATAGCTGTAGTAGCAATACAACACATACTTTGAAGCTAATTCGTATCCAAATAATTACCACTTTTATGTGTTAATAGACCCACAGCTCTCCTAAAACTGGTGCGTGTATGATTAAAATTGTGTGGCAGTGCATGACTTGTATGGGGAATCCCGTCTGCTTAGAGAGACGGAGATGACAGCTGGGACGGTGGCATGCAGTAACTCTCACACAGAGCTCGAGGGAAAAAATTGTCAATTCGCTTCGCATAACGCTGCGGTATGCGTCATGCGGTGACGGACACAAGCGTATGAAAAAACGTCTAGAGTGTACTCTTTTTCCGTCGCAGTATGCGTCAGCGGCGAAGGGCAAGCGTAGTGAAGTGGGGCGCGGGTACTCCCGCACTACGCGGTGGCGTTCTCGTTCGTACGCTGCAGTGTGCGTCACGGGTTCACAATGCATTTGTTTGAAGATACTATAATTTGACACGTCTACTTTGGTAGTTACGGCAAAATCAACTGACTACTTCTCCTCAGAGACGGTTAACTCTGCGTCGTGTCGCTGCGTTCGAATCGCATTCCGCAGCGTTGTGCGTTACGACCAACAAAGTAGAAACCTAAGCTTAGCTAGTGTCGGTACACTTACGCTAACTGTAAACCAATTTTGATGTTTTTTAAAGGAAAAGGTTATTCAGTCCCATTTAAGTGTGAATAAAATATTTCCCTTTGAGTGTGTACACTGTGTTGTACAGTCACGGGAAGAGTTTATCAACATTGCATCCGAAAAGAATGCTTGGGCACGCATTAATTATGTCAGATTCGATTGATACGAGAATAACTTCCTATTACAAGGGGGAAAGTAGTATACAGGGATATCAAATCTATGGTATGGGTGAAGAGAGCCTGAACGCAGTTTTGTTCGAAACAAAATTCACCGATTTACAGTGGGAGGCGAGGTAAGTTGCGACGACAATTACATATCAGTGCATAAGAAAGACATCAACGCGCGAGTCATAGAAATTTAAAAAATAGAACATTATTTTTATAAAATTTTACACCTGTAATTATCCCATATTTTGTGTAACTCGTTTTTGTTTTTTATTTATTTATATTTCATTTATTTTGTTATTACGTATAAATTTAGTTTGAGGATGAAATTCCTCGCGTAAGATCTAAAAGCGCATACGGTTGTCAACTGCAAGGGCCCCCGCTCGCAACCTCCACTGCTTATTGCGCTCCGGGCCCCTGTACGCTATTATCCTAAGCTTGGTTCAGTCCGGCATGCCCCTATCACTCACTACCGTGTGGTCTGCGGCTTATGTACGTTTAGTAATTATTTTTACATTATTTTTAACTCCAGCAGTAGGTAATGCAATCGTCGGGGCAATAACCCGAGTAGATTGTCAAGGCTGTGCCGCAAAAAACAAGTGATCCATAAACAACTGGTATACTGTCATATCCGCATATAGATATATGTGAACGGTTCGAGGCGGGTTAATTTGTTTATTTGCGATATGTGGAAACATGACAAACAAACAAACACACTTTCATACATAGTTTTCGTTGATTTTCTCAAAAAGCGCTGTCTGTCAGCAGGCTGTATCTCATGAACCGTGATAGACAGTTGAAATTTTCAAAGATGATTCATTTCTGTTGCCGCTATAACAACAAATAATAATAATTAAAGCGTTCAAAGAGAAATAGAAACTGACTTCAACTGACGTAAAAGTCTCAGCATTCATCCCCTGAAATGAAATATATTTGGTTTTTGTTGATTTTCTCAAAAAGCGCTGTCTGTCAGCGGGCTTTATCTCATGGACCGTGATAGTTAGACAGTTGTAATTTTCACAGATGATGTATTTCTGTTGCCGCTATAACAACAAATAATAATAATTAAAGCGTTCAAAGAGAAATAGAAACTGACTTCAACTGACGTAAAAGTCTCAGCATTCATCCCCTGAAATGAAATATATTTGGTTTTTGTTGATTTTCTCAAAAAGCGCTGTCTGTCAGCGGGCTTTATCTCATGGACCGTGATAGTTAGACAGTTGTAATTTTCACAGATGATGTATTTCTGTTGCCGCTATAACAACAAATAATAATAATTAAAGCGTTCAAAGAGAAATAGAAACTGACTTCAACTGACGTAAAAGTCTCAGCATTCATCCCCTGAAATGAAATATATTTGGTTTTTGTTGATTTTCTCAAAAAGCGCTGAAACAATGACGATAAAATTTATATGGACCATCGTTAAACTATGCTCTACCAAACAAAAAAGAATGTTCAAAATTCAAAATTGGCAGGAAGGAGAATCGCGTAACATACATAAAAAAGATACAGAATTGAGAACCTCCTCCTTTTTGTAGTCGGTTGAAAACGTGCTCGGTCTGGCATCGAACCGACAACCGTCGAAAGCTGTCGTCACTTGGCAGGCAGCCTACAGGCCCCGCAGCGCAGCGGTGCGTGATTTATGTGATACCACCAATATTCCCACTCACGTCACACGCCCATGTGAATTATGTGGGTGGAAATTTATGCTAAATTTCATTGAGATAAGTGCAGGATGCAGTACGTTACATAACCGAAATCGTTCGATTGATTTGAGAACGGGTGAATGTGTTTAAACGCCGCCATTGCACGCTTGGACTACAATCCGGAGGTCCCGGCTTCAATTTCCAGTGTTACCTACCGGTACTCTGTTTGGTTGGCGGTAGGGCATTTTCTATGTCCGCCTTGCTAGCTTCAACCAGTTACCTAAATCTGCTGCCAAACAGCAGTGTTAATAGCACTGTTGTGTTCCGGTATGAACGGTAACAGAGCCAGCGCCCCGTTAGCTTGAGGATTCTGGGTGCGCACGCTTACCATCTAACGGCCTCATCGTCACTTACCATCAGGTGAGATGAAGGCCAAGTACAAACCCATCAGCCATTAAAATTTAAAAAATTTAGGAGACATTTTACCATTCACTTTTAGGAGCTACAAAGAAATCAGTCAATTACACTTGCATACAGCTGAAACACGTCGCCCTTCTAAAGAAGCAACAAAGGGCTTTATAAAGTGTTTTTAATACCAACACAAAAAAATTAGAAAAACACTTTCATTAGGTTTAGTTCCCTATACAATATCGATTGATTTTTTCCTGCCCCTTCTCCTAAAGTACTCTAATACAGCTATTATAGAACCAACTTGTTTACACTATGGAATACAATAAATTGCCTCTCATACACCTTTCCCTTCTTCCCGCGCATTTTTTCTCCCTTTTTCTAGAGTTCTGTAAGTTATTGTAAAAATCCAAAGAAATAATGAAATACACAAGTGCGCTAGTATTTTAGTCTGATAGTTATTGGATTTTCATGATTATTTCTGATTATACTTTCGGTAATATTTTTTGATATTTTTGTTCTATTTACTAACCAAGAGTAACAAATTACTTACGTAATTCGGAAATATGTTTTTGTAATAAAATTACTTGAATGGAAATGTTTGCAAAATAAAGAAAATGAAAGTTTTTACAATTGTTTTATGGTGTCCAGCCTGCATAAAACATTAAAACGAAAGATGGTATCAATCGAATTACATATGTGTCAAACAAATTTCTTCAGAAATGTAATTCTAACAATATACATATTTTTAAATATTTTTTAATAGTGTACAAAAGCTGACAGAATTTGAACAGTGATTATAACTGAATCAAAAACTACCGTTACTTGGTCATTTCGGGCAACATTGCGTTCGGATATGTTTTCCTCATACGGAACACCCGAATATTGAACCCAAATTCACACTTGTGTGCATTTTACTCCACTTTTTTCTAACCAATAATTGACTTCCGATCTCCGATTCGCGAGGAAAGCTTCATCTGTCTGTCTCTCGTCAAGACTCCAACTTGGAAGCCCTCCAGTCTACACTAATCTCCACTTTAACACCACACTACAAGCTTCATTTTCCTGCGGACTTTTCTATTTATCAGGAAAGGTTTAACTGCAAAAGTTTTGCTAAAGAATTTCAAGCGCTGTGGCGTTGGTATAGATATGTGAATGAAGTGGCGAGGAAAGGTGGCAGAAGCGGTAAGGTAAGTAAGTGTGGAGAATGCTTCCGTTAATAGAATTTTAATGAAGTAATGTCAGCCCGGAGTTGCATGTCATGCCCATCTCCTTACGAGCTCTGACGCGCATGCGGTCAGTCGTTCTGTACAGTCAGCGTAATAATTGGAGCACATTTTTTGGGAAAATATCAAACGCATAAAAAAATATTAAATTTTTAATTTTTAACGTACTTACAGTCGGCCTCATTTGACATGATAGTATGTTGATAATGCTTTATTGCAGAAGCGTGCTCAACCAGAAACCTCAAGTAAATGAGGCACTGTCTGTGCCCTCTTTCATTTACCAAAAACACAATAGTGATATTAAAACATGCTGGTCGCTAGTGGGCGCAGAAAATTGACCTACCACCAAAATAAACCGAGTATGTTACCTCCGGATCCTGGGGTCAGATGTCTCGTCTAAGCCACCGAAGCAGTTATTGAGGGTTTAGAAATATATATTTACTCATACGAATAGACATCGATTAGAATCACACAAATATTATAAATGCGAAAGTGTATTTGCATTTTAATAATTAATGTTTCTTGTTTTTAGGCGTAACGGTGAGTGAAAACGCCTTGATTTTTTGTATTAGGATAGTTGAAGGATACAATTTGTAAATCTTAACAACCTAAGCACATCTACACTTAGATAACATTCGTTTCATTGCTTTATTTCTTAGTCATCATCATCTGATCTAACGCCAAATAAAAGCTCTAACGTTCCACCCGAACCACAGTAAAACTAATTATTAAATGACCGTAGACTTGTAATGAACATTTTTTTTGCAGACGCTACCATAACTTGTGAGTGGGCAGCTATATTTGCCGAATCTATTCCATCAAAGAGTAGATAATAATTACACCGTACAGTTATAGATTGTGGCGATACGGGGGCTGCCACAGATAAGAGCAAAAAGACAATCTCCCTCCGAAACAAATCGTTTTAACAACTCCATTCCGGTGTCTACTATCTCTATGTGATCGGTGCCCTACATTCCAGGAAGGGCGCTACAATTTTACGTGTATTATTAAATTGAAATATGTAAAATAAAGTATTTTATTTGTATAATGGACGGTGTAAATAAACTGTACTTTTACTCAATGCCGCTGTATTTATTTTAAGTATTGAAAGCGTAGCTTAAAAAAATCAGAACGGTACGTGAGTGAAGCTTTCCGATGGAGGCGTGCTCACTCAAAGCTCAACATAACACGCTGTTTGGCAGCAGAGTTAAATAGCATGATAGTGTCTAGCTAGGCAGGCAAAGTAAGTCCTCTACTAGGCTACGCTCGTGGCACAATCGCGCCATGCATGAGTTAGCATACAAAAAAACATTACTGAATTAAATAATATGATCAGGTAGAAAAATAGCATTTCGGAAATATTTTTATTATTACTACTATTAATTTATTTTCAGGTAATTTACTACATAACTTTATATGAAATACAATACATTATATTTAAAAAAATTACACAATACGATAAAAACCTATAGGTACCTAACCTAAAGGTACCAGAAGCCAAGACCTCATTAGCTTGTGGCCTCTGGGTGTGCAGACCCACCATCCAACGGCCTTATCGTCACTTGCCATCATGTGATATGAAGGCCAAGTTCAAACTCACCAAACATGTCTCACAAAAAACTGTGTGCAGTTCAACCCAATCCATCTTTCTTTTATTTATAACCAGATTTTGACCACGATTTCATGTGTATGCATCAAGAATTCCACTCGGACTACTTGTTCCATCGGGTAAAAAATACCCTATATCTTTTCAACTATCCCTTTACGTAGGGTATGTCTTCCCAACCGCATAACTGAGTCTGTTTGTTAAGATTTTTTTTTGATTTCACATAAACTATACAAGATATCTCGCTAGGTTTTCCTGTAATAATTACACAAATGACTGGCAACGGTGATTACATAATTATCTTTCACTTCGGAAACTTCTCAGATAGAGGGTCAAGGCTCAATATATTCGCGGAACGTGGGTTTTAAAACTAGAATGTTAACCGAAACTGACTTCCGATCATCACCGCACTCTTACCTTTTGTCGCTTGCTCGACACTGAAAAGTAATGCAGGTTTTCTCGCCCGTGGGATGACATGTGACGATCCAATTCTCCATGTCCACTCATGGACAAGTCACACGGCATGTATTTATGGATTAGATTTATTCTTGTTCTTAATTATTATTTTGCCTAGTTTCCCATTCCAGATCTAGAAGATTGGAGCAGACCACACGATTCATCAGAAGAATGGCTGCTCTAGCAATCCTTCTACACTAAAGACATTCGTAATGAAGACTTCGGTCTAAACCAACCGCTGACAAATGTTCTGACCCTAATTGACGCTCTTCGCAAAATCTGCACACGCTAACTGTCCGGGTAATGCGGCCAAGTCAATTTTTATTACACGGCGGCGCTAGTGTCTATGTTATAAAGTAACAGTTTTGTAATCGGTTGGTTTTATAGTAAAAGTTGAAAAGGAATTGGTTATTTTATTCTTTTTTATTACCCTAGTCGTTGTAATAAAAAACCAGTAGATAACCCTTTCCCAGTTACCGGTAAAATCCATTTTTATTGCTTATCCTTAGAAATAGAACAAAAATAGTATTATTAAAAAGTATTTGTTTTGAAATCACTGTAATGTGTTAACACTCAATTACTGACAACTTATTTAACAATTGCTGATAGAAGATGAAGACAAAAATAAAGAAAAAAATGATGTAACTATCGTATATACTTTTAAATACCTCAACGTACAAGTTAAGTGCAATTGATTTATCTTTCAGCGCTTTAGCGCAACGACACAAAACACTGAATTAAGTTTAAAGTTAGTTAGTAAGAAAGCAAAGTAAACATTCTCTCGGTATTTACATTTCTAATATACCTGTAAGCGTTATGCACTATACTGATAAATAAACTTATTTACTAAACAAAATGGCGCTGAGTGAGTTCTCAAAAACGCCGCATAGATCAAATTGGCAGATTTTTATGATTTGGTTTCGCACGCGCTCCGATTAGGCACACAACCACAGACGTAAAGTCAATAGACAACACAAGTTGGAATTATTGTGTGAAAATCAGCGTGCCACATGTGCCACATCTTTAACCGACTTCAAAATAAGGGAGATTATCAATTCGACGGGTATGTTTTTTTAATGTTTGTTACCTCACAACTTTTGACTGGGTGAACCAATTTGGATGGTTCTTTTTTTATTTAAAAGGTGGTGCAATTTGGTCTATTTCTGATTTTCTGACAACGGCATCCATGAGAAAACGGTATAAATCTTAAATTTGCCTTAGTAAAAGTAGTCTTTTAGGGCAATTGAAGTCGGTTTCCAGTTCTTTTTGAACACATTTACTTGTTACTATATTAATCACCAAAGCCACATAGCCACACCCAGTGCCCAGTGGGCACTGGGAATAATCCAGATTCACAAACATGAAACCAGATTGCAATATGCAAGTTAGTTTCTTGTGTAAGCTTTTTAAAGTTTAATTTATAATGTTTATATATAATTTCTGTCTGCGCTTACCCACCTATTTTAACCTACCCGCGTCGTTTGAACGAGCTGTCAGTTCGAGACGCTAGAGCCGCGACGCACGCACAAATCGAGTGAAAACAATAAATATGTAGGTAATACATTTAACTCGAAATATATTGCCAACTAAATACTTTGATACGCGCTGTGAAGTGAGTATAATATTAACGAACCAGGGCATCTCCTGGACACAAGAAAACAACGAATTTCTCCGTGCTCTCTAAATCCTATTATTACTTTTCTAAATCTTATAGCTAATTTATGGCGCACGTAGGCATTTTTTGCTTTTTTGTGTTAGTAAAGTAGGAGCCTTACTCCAACTATCGAACACACGCCATTAGACAACTTGTCTATCCTATTTATGTGTGTCTGTGCACAGCGCACGCGCACTGATTGCGCGGCCATGATGGATGTTTCGCGGTCATTTTGAATTTCGAATTTGGCTGTGAAAAATCTGAGATGCATTTTATGAATTGGACTATTTGGTTGGCGGAATACTGGCAGTTTAGAACGACGTTTGACCAATTTTTATTTATTTATTTGCAACAATGACAATTTAGTAACGCTTGTTAACACCTAAGTTTAAACGAACCAAAGTGATTACCAAAAACGGGTTTTGTTATAGCAGCCCCAATAGGTCAAGCCTGTAGCAGGGCGAGCTACATTTGAGCTTGAAAATTATTCGTTTGTGTTATAATAGATTTTGGTTGATTAATTTTTTTTGTCTTACGATAGGCTAAATCTTAACAGTGACATAGCAACCACGATCCTCAAAAATAAAATAATGAATAAAAAACCCAAGTCATACAGAACATCAATAACAAAAAACTTAAACTTATAAATTAATTTACTGCCATTTGAAATATTTCGGCAAATAAAATAATTTGCGATCAGCCATTTCTACATATAGCTTTTTTCAGTGTGGCCGACACACTGCAGCTGCAATGGCCATCCATGGCACCATTAACAATTCTAACATAAGTAGGATAGGATCGATAATTTTACAGTGAATACAAACACATACGATTCATATATAACATCGCCCTACATATCCTCAACGAGTCCGCATCTACAGATTCCTCTCGAGATCGGTGGTCGATAGCTCCTCGCGTGCTCGATGCTGCCTCGCTCTGTGACGGATGACTGCAGCGTAAAGTGCGCTGGCATAGCTTACATGGCAGCTTTGGTGCACAGATAGAGCTATACTATATCAACACAACATCGACCAACCAATATATATGAAGGTGCTAGTGGTCGTCCTCCTCAGACAATATGGCCGTCCCGCAACCTACCCATCCTTTTGTTAATGACCCTCATGGCTTAATTGCTAAATGTTGTACTAACAACCTAGAGGTCCCGGGTTCGATTCCTAGTGGAGGTACATTTCAGTACTTGGGGTCGGTAGGTATGTCTGCCTGACTAGCTACAACCAGGTTACTTAAGTCTGCCGCCAAACAGCAGCTGTTAAGAGCACTGTTGTGTTCCGGTATGAAAGATAGAACAGCTTCACTAGCTTACCATCAAACTAGCTTATCAATGAGATATATTATTTCAAATTGAACAATTCTATAAATACTGGATACTCCTCTCTTTAATGACAGCATTTATTGTATTAAAAAGAGATGACAATAACTACTTTTGCACGTCTTTTAACGAAGGTTAATTGATACAGTACTAAATAATGACTTTTCCCCCCGGAAAGTTTGAACCCAAATTGTTACATTCGCTTAATTTTGACACATAATTTGCGGCAGATAATATATAGTTATCTCATTCTGTCTTATAGAAAGCTAGAATATAGTTCTTTGAATCCTGCATCGTATAATCTATGTTTGACACAGTATATTTATGTTATACCATATTATAGCTGCGGCGGTGTACCGCACTCCTGCGCATGTCACGCTCTGACAGACGGACGGAAGCTGTGATCGTGCCACTGAACTAAACGCAGCCTCCGACAACGGTTAAGTGCCTTCAATCAAACGCGTGGTAGCGGCCGCGGCCTGGTAGCCAGAGTGCAAGGTCACAGGTTCAATCCAGCCGAGCACTCTTGTTGGGATCGTTTTGGTTAAACGTTGCTGTCGATTTGGATTAGTGTTTTGAACTTATTTGTGTTTGGAGTTTCATCAGATTTTTTTTTTTCAGTCGTCAGATGGATTACTATGGGCCAACGGATGCACAACCCGGAGGTACAGAGTTCGATTCCCAGCTTATTATTATTTTATTATTATTATTTACTTGTATCAGACATAATCCATATTTTTGTAAGTAAATAAAATAAAGTCAATTTTAACCTAGTGTTAGTAATAAGCTATAATTTACACAATGTCAATTTATACAATGTCAATTGGGCAGATCAAGACCATACCCTCTGCCAGGCCACTAGTCGCGTGCAGTGTGCAGACGTGACCAGTGTCCCAGCAGCGGGGAGTCCCACCTGTCCCCCAATACGCTCAGGATGATGTTCGTGCTCCCCCGACAGCGGCGCTGCAGGGAGGCGCAGCGTTTCCTGATTATTGCATGGAAGCCATCCATCTGCGCCTCCGCGAACATTGTCGATGCACTGCATTATCGCGGGAGCACAAACAACATCCTAAACGCATTGTTATGTTGGACGCGTAAGTCGCTGTACTATATTATACTACTTATACCAAAGGTACTCTGCGTGGTTGGCAGTGTCGGCCATTTTCTATGCCTGCCTGTTACCCAACCCAACAGCAGTTGTTGTTGTTGTTTCGGTAGAAGGTAAGGTAAGGTAAGTTAGTAGAGCCGGGCACCTCATTAGCTTGCTGCTTGCTGTTTGGTAATTTGATCTCATACTTTTACGACATTACTTTTATACGATTTTGGTAGAAGAAAAAAAGATGCCATCTGATTTTAAAGTTGGCACTCCGCACCCATTAAATACCTAATTATTTTCTAAAGATAGCGCCATGGAAGCATCCATCACCATTATAGATTTCTATTTGATCCACGATCGATGTGTTCAGTTCACACGCTTTACTACTTCTGTAACTGTTACATCTAAACGCTCACCAATCACAGTTAATGAATCGAAGTCGAGCTGTTAATATCATTGGATTAGTACACATTTATCGTGAGTGTATTTGATTGAACCATTCTCTCATATCGTAGGCTATTATTAGAACTTTTTGAAAACATTGTTTTGTTTTCAATCTCTTGTATACCTTTTTTTTAAATTTAAATGTAATGTCGTGTCGTAGAAGGCGACTAAGGAAATCAATTATGAGATGGGCAAAAGCTAAAGCAAAAAAAATAATTAAGCCCACGAAACAAAGTTACGATTCCAAAATAAATTCTTAGCGAAGCGCAGGTGCATGTCTTAATAATGCTTTATTAACAGTTTTGTTTTGAATTTCGGCTTCCCGCGACTACAAAAAAGGCATTATAAACCTTTGCCACGACAGCTCTACCTATACATATATCAACACCCAAGAACGGATAGCCAATGTAAAAGTGCTTGAGTTGCGACCACGGATCCAAAAACGTATACTGGGCCATCCCCTACTAGATGGGCTGACGACCTAGTGAAGGTCGCGGAGACTCGCTGGATGCAAGTGGCTCGGGACCATTGTGGCATACCATGGAGGAGGCCTATGTCCAGCAGTGTACGTTTCCCGGATGATGATGATTACTTAGTAACTTTAGGTAATGTCGTCAATCTCTGTTCATTATATATCTTGTTGGTCATCATCAACAGCTTATATTTATGTCCACACTGCAGGGGCTCAGGCCTACTGTCCTACCGAGAGTGTATGGGACATAGTATACCACGCGTGTACAGTGCGGATTGGTAGACTTCACACACACCTTTGAATTTCTTCTCAGGAGTGTGCAGGTTTCCTTACGATGAAGGAAAACCCTTCACCGAAAAGACAATGTTAATAATTTTTTTCATTCGTATATAAATTCCAAATAACGAATTGAAACTCATTGGTACGAGCCACGATCGAACCCAGACCTCGATTGTTCAAAGACTCTCGATCTACCCAACTGAGCTAGTAGTTTCATAGTTACAGTAGTTACAGAATGAACATAAACTTGTTACCTAATATTATGCAAATGAATTGGAAAGAATGAAACGAGTTTCTTAATATAATTTGAGTCAACGATACTTTAAAACTTATTTTAAAAAAGTCCCTTTACGTCTAACTTCTATTTACCTTTAAGTACCTCCCAAACGAACAAGAAAGTTTGAATCTTAGAACAGTTTCCTCAATCGAAAGTTTGCCTGAACATTTTCAATGCCCGTAACCCAAAGCAGGTTGACAAAAAACCTCGCGAATGTACCGTCCCGCCTCGGGCGAGCCACCTGTCTGCCTCAGTAGTCAATTGTCGGTCTAATTTGCTGCTAGCACGCAAACTTAAAGACAGACAAACAGACTTGCTGATGAGCTAAACTCGTGTTTGGTAGACAGCCTACCATTAGTGCTTGGCCGTCATCATTCTTTCACTTTTTGTTAAAGTATTAAAGCTGTGTCTTGATAGACAAGGAAAGAGGTAAAGATGTTTGTCAAGTCGTAAGCAGGTGTTTGTAGGTAGGTAGTTGAACTAGGCTTTACTTCAATTGTAAGTGAATCTACACGTTCTTCTTGCATTTTGCCTAATCGGCTGCATTTTTGTTTGTTGTATGGTTTCCGCGCTTATATTATACTAGCTTCCGCCCGCGACTTTGTCCGCATGTAATTCTGGATGTATTCTACTTGTTCGATAGGCACAGATTTTTTCTGTTACGTAGTCTAATAGTTTAAAGAAACAAAATAAATTTCAATAACTGATGTAGTACATTCAAATAGTCTTCACGCATATAATATCAAAGCAAAAGTTTGTATATACGAATTTACATATCTATGGTCGGTTGCTAGGCAACGCGTTTTTGTTATGCCAAAATTGCCCATGTAATCCCACTAATATTATAAGTGTGATTTTGGACAATTTATACAATATGGCTTTATAAATTATAGCCTATATGTTATTCTGATGTATAAGCTATATTATTGTAAAGTTTCATTCAAATCCATTCAGTAGTTTTTCCGTGAAAGCGTCACGAACATCCAAACATCTAAACATCCAAACATCCAAACTTTCACACTTATAATATTAGTAGGATAACAATATTTTGGCAAGCCAATCTCCTCCCAGGAGTGCGCAAGGCGATTGAATTCCCTGTACGTCTCCTGGAGTGATCTGGCATTGTCTAGGATCGTTGCCCCTTGTGAAGCCACGCTGCTGCAAGTGAGCACATGCGTGGGAGTTTCCTCGGTGACCATGCACCCCCGACACTATCAGTCTTCTTAGGGTCTTCCTATTTGGATTGGAAAGGATGCGTGACAGTCATTCGGAGAGCGATTGATGTGGCTTGCTTTTAGATCGGTCTAGTATGTCGCGTGTTGTTTTGTAGTGTAATCAGCTCTGTTGGATTGACGTAATTGTGAGACATTTCAGAAATAGGACATTCTAAACCAACGTTGCGAAACCGCTCCGTAGCCTAGTTGATATCTATCCCAAACAGTATCGTGTTATATGAAATACGAGAACCCTTTGGGATTCTTTTGTAGAAAGGAAACATTTTGTCAGAGAAGTATATGAGATGCAAGTAATTGAGATGTCATATGAACATAATGATCTTCTTAACAAAGACTGTACCATTTTTCAAACGCAAAACATCTTTTTTGCGCCAACAAAAACAAATTTAACGGTCCCCAACAGACGTTTAAAATTAAATCGAACGGAATCAAGAATGAACGGTCTACATAAATCTAAAAACAAGCCGGTGCTCTCGTCCACAGCGTGCAACAATGGGAAGCTGGCAAAAAAAGGAAATTACCAAAGAGATTGGTCGGAGACAACCTGAGACGCGCGCCAAAAAACGAGCGCCTCAAAGAAAAAAAAACGATAACATCGATGGTGTAGAAAAAATCGATATCGAATCGAGTGGTCACCGAGATCATGCGCAGAACGTGCGTGACATCGCACGCGCATTGAATCGATCCAGGAGGCGCGTGGACGCTGCCAAATCGATTTTATATCAAAAACCGTCGAAATTGGAAAGTCTAGAATGGTTTCTAGACTGTTGCACGGTTCCGAGAATTCAGGAAATGCGGTAAAAGCGTGAACTGAATTGAAAAATGTTGATTTTCAGTAACGATTAAATCAATTTTTTGCTTCCTTTTTCATTTGGACGACTGCTTTACAATTTCTATTACCGCTCTTTTTGTATGTACTAATAAATACGAGTATTACACTTTTATTGGACGTCATTCTCTTATTATATTTCGATCTCACAGTGGTCGTGAATTAGTTTAAATAATAGTTGTAAAATACTTTAAATTTTAGGTGTTATTTATTTGTGTGTAAACAGACTAAAATGAAGAAAATTGTTTATTTAGAAAAGAGAGGCATTTAATAAACTCATTAATTTTGAAAGATTAAAATGTAGTAAGAGACACCATAAACAGCCTTTATATGTTCCCCACTGCTGGAGCTCAGGTATACTTTCCTACAGAGAGTGTATGGGCCGTAGTCCACCACGCGGGACCAGCGGGGATCGGCGGACTTCACATGCCTGTTCAAGACATGCAGGTTTCCTCACGATGTTTTCCTTCACCGTCAAGCAATCGGATAATGTTCTTAAATTGAAAAACAACTCATAGGTACACGGCTGGTTTCGAACCCGGACCCCTAAGATTAAGAGTCCGCGCCTTATCTACTGCGCCACCGAGGCTTCAGTTGTAACGATAGTACAGTAGCAGTAATGAACCTCAAATAATTCAATTCTTAATTAAATATCAAATACAATTTATATTAAATAAATAACACAGCTTATTTTTCATTTATTTAGAGATACCAACAAGTTACATTCCAAATGCATACAAAATACAAACTTACATAACTAATTACTAAAAATGTTAACTTAATTATAGGTATCCACAGCTTACACAACAATTCACGTTAAAAACAATGACAGTCAAAAATAGAAGTATAGAATAAGCTTAACCTGTAATGACGCGAATAAAAGTAATTCTAGTGCAATATTTCCGAGTTCCCAATTGGCCTCTAGCATATTCTTACGATCTACTTCTAGGCGTGTATCTAGAACGAAATCACTATTATTATCAAAAACATGTATATGTACTCGTGTGTAATATTGGAGTATTCCCAGAAAAAACAGACCCTAGACAGACGTTAGGCACTCTAAGATAATAACTACATCAAATGAAGCGGGCGACGACGTCGCGATGAAAAAACACCGCTGAAAATCTCCCTCTGTGTTGTTTTAGGCCCAGCGAAAATATTAGGCTCTGTAAGCGAAGAATAACAAAGGCGTACGCGCAGTGGGGTCGCGCGAGGGGGCCAATTGCCACCGCCACTCCCCCTCTCCAACATTAGCTATTGAAAAAGTATGGAGAGTATATGCGATTGTTAATTTTCAGTTACTCAAATAGGATTAACTTTTTATTTATCAAATAGATGTTGGTTTCGATGTAAATGTAATATTTATTTTTATCAACAATCCCATGAAGGAAGGAGGATCTACAGGCTTCTTGTGGTTCTTCTTCGTTCTCTTCTTTTTTACTATTCATTTCTTTGTTTTGTTTTGTATTTGGTTTACATTCATTTACTTACATTTAGATTGCAAACTTTTCCATTTACATTTCTCTCTCTCTCATTTTCAAACGCCAAGTTCATCTTGTTTTTTCACCTTATTCTTGTGAAACATTATTGACAAAATCTAAGCCTTATTTAGAGTAAGGAAGCTCGTGTTAGTGAGAGTGTTGGTCTTCCGCTTTTGTCTAGTGCTAAGGCTCAGTGTAGTGTATTTCGTTATTCTACCGTCGCTACAGCAATAGTTAACTCTCATTTCACCGTCCTTGTGTCACCTCTGCAGCGCAACGTTTATACCGAAACGTAGGGCTGCTACCTTCATCACATCTTATTCATGCACAATGATTCATCAAAGATAAATCGTTAGGTGCGCTGGCGGCGAATATATGTTTAACTATTTTGATAGTGTTGTATTTCTTCCTCATACTAGTCGTATTAGTATTCGTTCAGTTGATCTCAAACCGTGTAGCTCACAAAGTCGACATTCACTTGTCCTGTAGTGTACGGCTCTCCTGCGACGCTTACTTAGAGCTCCGTTACTCTAGAGCGGCGGTTCTTAATTTTTATCATTTAAATAGAAATACTTTACACTTTTATTCAGTTTAATTCAAATAATCTTTATTGCACACATATACACACACAAAACAAAACGGAAAAGAAAAGAACATAAAAGGTACAATGAAGGCGGCCTTATCGCTAAGAGCGATCTCTTCCATGCAACCTTAGGGCAGAAGAATCCTATAAATAGAAGGGGTAAGTGGTGCTAACCGAAGAATCCAACTCGGCTGGGCAGCGTTCGGGAAGTTACGGCATATCTTCTCGTCCAAAATACCTCAGCGTCTAAAGACAAAAGTCTTCAACCAGTGCGTGTTGCCAGTGATGACATACGGAACCGAAACGTGGTCCTTTACTGTGGGACGAATAAACAAGCTCAAAGTCATTCAGCGAGCAATGGAACGAGCTATGCTCAGAATTTCTCTACGTGATAAGGAAATGAGGAATGAGGAAATCTGTAGACGAACGAAGGTCACCGAC
The DNA here is from genome assembly GCA_910589575.2 of Carcina quercana. NCBI lineage: Eukaryota > Metazoa > Arthropoda > Insecta > Lepidoptera > Depressariidae > Carcina > Carcina quercana. The sequence goes on from OU342435.1 coordinate 14,093,669, forward strand.
ATAGCTCGACGAGTCAGTGAGCTGAAGTGGCAATGGGCAGGCCACATCGCTCGAAGAACCAATAACCGGTGGGGAGTAAAGGTTCTCGAGTGGCGACCACGTACCGGGAAACGTCTACCAGGCCGTCACCCTACTAGATGGACCGACGACCTGGGGCCTTATCGTCTAACTCCAACACCTATCGCGATACCTTTGAAAGGTATCGGGATCGCGATCGGGATTGCGACTCTTAAATGGTATCGTCTAACATTCTTAATCACAATCGCTTTCGGAACGAATGAAATCGGCGCTTGTTGTCGTTGTGATTTTTCATTATCCTTAGCAGGAAAGGCAATGGTCTTTAAATCTTACAGCCAGTTGTTTAGTTGTCTTAAAAGGCAACGATCATTAAATCTTACAGCCAATTCTTTAGTTACCTTAACAGGCAATGGTCCTTAAATCTTACAGCCACTTCTTTAGTTATCTTAAAATATTTTTATCGCTCGTTTTGGTATCTTTTTTTACAAAAATTGCTAAGGTTTCATTTCATCTAATAACTAAGATAGCCTTGGTACCACCAGTGGTGTAGAAAGTTCATTTCCGAAGTATATATAATATAAATTATATACAAATATTATATTGTGGGTTCTCATCCATTCACACATAGCACCGTATACAAACAGCACAAATTATTAATTATTATCTACACAACAGTCGTCACCTACAGTCACCCATCATAGCTAATTTTGAAGAGATACCATAATACTCGAAATTAATACAAAATAATTATTTACGTACGTAACGTATATTATCTTGTTGATTTTATTACTTATTTAGGCAAATAATAAAAACAATCTGAAATTATTGAGAGTTATAAATAAAACATCAATTTATTATATTGTGAGGCTGAATTTCTTCTACGCTAGCTATCAAAATAGTTCTTGCTACTAATTCAATTGATATAACGACATTGAAACTAAATTAATCATTAAAGTTATAAAACAATGATAAACTTGCGAGAAATCTTTGAAAGATTCGAGGTCAGTGTTGAATCTTTCATTTGACACTTGCGAGTCGCTTTGAAAGCGATTTCTAGTTGTCAAAAAGTTACACGGTACCAATTTTATGTCAAAATTACGATTTCGTTCATTCATAATCTTTCAAACTCGTGATGAGTCGCTATACCTTTCAATGACATTTAGCAGTCGCGTTTGAGCGGTGTGAAGTTCGTGAATCATCTTCAAACGTCAAATTCAAAGGGATCGTGATCGGTGTTGGAGTTACACGATAAGGCCGCTGGTTAGAGTCGCAGGAAGTCGCTGGATGCAGGTGGCTCGGGACCGGTCGATGTGGCGTACCATGAGGGAGGCCTATGTCCAGCAGTAAACGTTTCCCGGCTGATGATGAAGTGGTGTTACATACATAAATAAATATATTTATTGTACTCCATCACTATTTATTTATTACAGTATGAAACTAATGAAATCTGTTTTGTATGCGCACTCTTACAATCCAACGGCCTTATCGTCACTTACCATCAGGTGAGATTAAGGCCACGCAAACCCATCATACGATTTATAAAACGGATTTTTTTTTCTGAATACAATTTCACTATTCATCAGAAAAAGGTAACACACCGTTTAAGTCTCATTGAGGTACTGTTTAATAACTATTTTTTTATCGATGAATCTGAATTCTTCAAATAAAAATTAATTTAATTTTGCGTAGAAAATCAAAACTCAACCAATAAAGATCCCAGCACCGATAGAGTCAACCCTAGTTCTTTAGCGACTAGGGGCGGGCGGGCTGCTGTTTTTTCATTTACGAATATTTTCCTTGGCGCACGATATTTTTTCAGAGTGTTTTCCCAGATGTAAGATAAACTACACTCCATCAAAAAGTACCTATATTTTTTCCCATTCGGGTACACGTGTCGCTTACTTTAAATTTTTTACTTAATTGTAAGAGAATTTCATTTCAGGTTATACAAATTGAGGCTTTTTAGGTACTAGACTAGACTAGATGGCATTCTGTACGATAACAGATCACATAAATGATGGAAATTTCAGAAATCAGGGATTATTAGATCAGTCTATTAGAATATTTTGGCAAAATCTAGAATATCTCAGAACTTATAAGAGTCTTAATGTGTTAGAATAAGATAGACATACATTATATTCATTTTTTGACACTTACAACACCCACCGAGATCAAACTCTCTTATTTGCTACAGGACACCAAGGGCTATACTATCTACCACCACCACGGGGAGCGGGTGGCAGATGGTAGACAGAAAAAAATCATGTCTTCGCGTACTGAAACTTTGTGTTGTAACAAACCTAATATTGATGATTAGTAAGGATTTTTGTTCTTCTACCTCTTCATCTACTTTCCAACGGATTTCTAAATTGATCTATTTTGTGGCACCAGTTCCTGGTCACGTCGGCCCATTGCCGCCATCACAAAAAGACAATGGCGGCGGGCGTGACGTCACGGGCGAGCGGGTGCGCCAGCGCACCGACCGATGTCCAATTAGCTGCTGGATACAGACAGTGCACGGTGGGTTTGTTTTGTTATAGATAGGACAATTGGATATGTGACAGAAACAATATTTTATCTAATTCGACAGATCATGTAAAAAATAGGTAAGTTTTGTGACTACACATTATCATATTGGATGGATGGATATTTTGAGTTATCTCGTTTCTATCTTTAACTATCTCTTTTTATGTGTTATATACTCCTATAAGAATACGTTCGAAACGCAATGAAAAACTAACTCTAATAAATCATTTTATTATGTCGCAATTTTTTAGACTTCTTGCAAAATCGAAAAATTAAATTATTATATTGCTTTATTTTTAGGGGATTTCTTTTATTTTCTCATACAATTCACCCCCAATTTAATTAGGTGTCAAGTTCCCATTTGGTACCTTTGTGATACCATGATTTTTATAATTTATCAGCAGCTGCAAAAGTCATCTTAAATCGCCACGACTAACAGGGCTTTACGAGAATACGAGCAGATTTCCCATTAGCATCACGTTAGGGAGGTTTGGATGTAGTTATAGCAGCAAAAGTCAGTAGGACACCACCTGAATCCTCTAGCCACATTTTATAATGTTTAGGTCATTTATATAATCAGTATATTATCAGTGCCTTTATATAGTTTACAAATATAGAACAATTTAGTTAAACGGAATTTCTATCGGGCAATAAAATTCAATCAGATTAAAATCTTCTTCGGAATATTCCCACGTCTCCACCCTCGCACCTTCCGGCTATTTACAAGTTATTAAAGGATAACCATCCTTATTAACAGTAATTAGAGTATACAAAGGTCTTTGTTACGATAAGGCCGTACGGCCAGGAAGGGTTGTACGAAGTTGCCCGGTGATGGCCGAGTTCAGCCGAGCGCCGGCGGCCGAACAGGTGCTCTATCCATCTTGCTATAGCCGGACAATATCAGGAACAAGGTGTTTTGATACTTTATATATCTATCTATATACATAAAATGCTCCTCTCATTGCTATCATTATTTATCTATTAAAAAATTATAAAGGAAAAACTTCACACGAGGGAAAAGACGCGAGCAAATTTGTTGAAATTGCGCAATTTGTCGTACGAAAATTGCCAATTCGATCAGGATACAAAGTAGCGTATGCCTTTTTCCGACCCTTCAACTATCCCTGTGCCAAAAACCAAGGCATTCTGACTGTCCTATACGACGTGAAAGAACGACAAACAAACAAAGTTAATTATACTATTTCATCCCGACCAAAGTGACTACAGACTGTGTATTAGTATCGACTCACTCAAATATGAATTTTTATTATTAACTAGTTTTTATTATTAATTCTTTAATGCAAGTACAGTCTGCATCATATACGAGTGTATGCACGCAACTTTGTACCATGTCACACTCACTCTGACTTGATATTATTAAGTGTATCAAGAGAAATGACATTTAACAGTTAATATGACATGATAAAAAGTTGAGTAGATACATATCACGCTGGCTGTACTTAACAATAACAATTTTAAAGATGTATTGTATTCTAAGTTAAGAAGCTATGTTGGTAAGACCACGTGGTCGGTTACAAGGTCAAATTGTTTTGTAGCTGTCCCTCTCCGAGCCCTATCCTACCCGAGCGCGTACGGTGAGACAGCATACATTATGCGATGTTATCCACCCGTTATTTGGATGTTTCGTAGTCCAGGGATCATTTGAAGGATACAGTAAATTATGTAACCATTTTTTTAATAAAGTATACTAATGAAATTTCAGATGTCGGTGGTTTTTCCAAATTGTTCTAAATTGATTCATACTCTTGTAAATCAGGTTCAAAGTTGGGGCTTTTTACTACCGAAAAATACAATACTTTGACGCCCTGTAACTCTGGAAGTATATATTTAAACGAAAATCTGACTCACCACCGACACAGATATTTGTTTTTAGATTGTGTCTTGAAAATTTCATAGATTTTCATAGCTTAATACTCAAAATATGACTGGACTACGTTTGTATGGGCGCTTTGACAACAGCATAGCCTCTTGACACCTAGGATGGGAAGCAGCTGGTGCTTCCATCCATTTCTGTCCTTCGCTTGCCTTGTACAAATGGTTCCCTCAATATATTTGATATCATCTCTCCTTGTAACTTGTCTGTCTCGTATTTTCGGCCACGTTTGTATGATTGGCGTCTATGTTTATTTATTTATTTTAACAATAGAAATACGCACGTATCAAGTATCAAATCACTTGATCCGCGCACTGGTCGAGCGCGGACGTGACTTGTAAGGGTTGATAAAGGAATGCGTTTTTGAGTGCATCCGCGCGACGATCATTGTATGGGGAACGGGGAACGCGGTCGGGATATCTAGTATGTCTAAGAAGAGCATAAAGTATTATACTAGGAACAGTCTATATTATCGCATCACTAAAGGTGAAATGTTCAAGTGTACGTCATGATGATAAGATTAGATTACCTCTAGATTATTTATTTCATAGTACCAGTTTCATGATTACAAAAACATTTATAAAAATTTCTGAGTATACAATGATTGTCATAAATATTGAAAATGTCAAAAATTATATAAAATAAATGTTAAACCGACATAGCTCGACGAGTCAGTGTGCTGAAGTGGCAATAGGCAGGCCACATCGCTCGAAGAACCGATAACCGGTGAGGAGTAAATGTTCTCGAGTGGCGACCACGTACCGGGAAACGTCTACCAGGCCGTCCCCCCACTAGATGGACCGACGACCTGGTTAGAGTCGCAGGGACTCGCTGGATGCAGGTGGCTCGGGACCGGTCGATGTGGCGTACCATAAGGGAGGCCTATGTCCAGCAGTGGACGTTTCCCGGCTGATGATGATGATGAAATGTCAAACAGTAATTTCAATGTCAAAATAAAATAATAAAATAAATCTATAATCTAATATCTATAATATTATTATCTATATAATTTATCCATAATTTATCTAACACTCTTTTAGCGACACGCACATTATATAGTTTCGTTTATGTGTATTGATTACGCAGGTAGTACCACCGGTAGCAGGGCTGGAGATGATTTTCTTCCGCCTTTTTTGAACCAGTTTCTGACAGCTGTCACGCGGACTGTTTACATCGACCGTAATTAAAGATCCCGACGATAAACCGGCGCACGCGCATACTTTCGTTTTTAATTTTTCCCGATTCTAATGACATGCGTACTTAATGTTATATGACATATGGTTAAATATAGCCGTAGCAACTTTCATTTCAAATGACATGTAAAATTCGTAATATGCATATGCTTACAACCGGATTATGGTATCTTTATCAGCTGGGAAATTTTTAAACTTAATAATTAACACGTGTTCCTCTACCTACGCGATAAAATCCGAAGACGAACTAAATACACCGAAATAGTTCGACCAGTCAGTGAGCTGGGGCTCTATTTTCGATTCGCTCGTGTGACATAGCTTCGTCGCACACGACTTAAGTCACGATCGACTACAAGTCGCATGAAACGGTTTGACCGTATTTTTTAATCATTCACCTTATTTTGTCCATTTTACACAGAAAAATAAAACCGGTAATTCTTGCAAGGAAAACGAAACGCAAAGTACATAGAACAATTCCTACTGTCAATGCCAATAAGTCTATCGTTCGCCTCCGCAAAGAGTAGTCCCGACCACTCGTTGCAGAAGAGCGATTCAAAAATATCAAACTTCGTAAGTCGAACGAAAATTAGTAGAAATCGAGCGCTCACGTCGCGTAGAGCGAATCAAAAATAGAGCCCCTGAAGTGGCAATAGGTTACATCGCTCGAAGAACGTCGTTTAGCGATCACGTACCGGGAAGAATGACATCCAGCATCATACCATATTCCTTTTGTATGTTCCTGAGTGACTGGACAAATAAAAACCGGCCAAGTGTGAGTCGGACTCGAACACGGATATTTCCGTACAACTGTAGAATATTCAATCAAAAAATCCAGCAAAACATCGCCCAAAAACACGTTTCTTGCAAGGAGAGCCCATTGCAGTTGTAACTTTGTTCATTCTTATTTGTTGTTACCGAGGCTGTATAGTAATAAACAGCCTGTGAAAATTTCAAGAGTCATGTCCCGGTATGGAACCCAAAAAAGCTCTTGTGAGAAAAAACTCGAAGGTTAGACCCAGGGACAGAAATAGGTGATAATAAAAGAAATACGCTACCGCTTCCACATTTATCGTGCATACAGCTAAAATATGGAATGCACTACCGGGTTCCGTGTTCCCCGAACCCTACAACTTGGGAATCTTCAAAAGAAGAGTAAATAGGCACCTTCTAGACCAACACGTAACATCGTCGAACTCATCGTCACTTAATTAAGAATTGTTTTTATAATACGCAAGAATTTTTGACATACAAATTTTGCATTTTTTGACAAGTTATTGTATACCATAGAATAATTACTTCTCAAAGATTTTTATTCAATCAATAATATTTTAAATGTAAAATTACATTCTCAAATATTGTACGCCTTCGAAAAAGACCCTCTATATCACATCCAACACCATTGAACCACCTATTTCTACCTAAAATATTTCGTAAAGCGTTGGTGGTGCATTTGATAAGGCGCGAACTCTCAATCTGAGGGTTCCGGGTTCGAATCCAGCCCTACCTATACCTATGAGTTGTTTTTCAATTCAAGTACATTATCCAATTGCTTAACGGTGAAGGAAAACATTGTGAGGAAACCTGCGTGTCTTGAACGTGAAGTCCGCCGATTTGCACTGGGCCCGCGTGGTGGACTATGTCCCATACACTCTATGTAGGATAGTAGGCCTGAGACCCTGCAGTGGAGCATATATAGGCTGTTGATGAATAAAATATTCTGATTCTGGAGAAGAAGAAAAAAACCATCAGGTTAAATTAAAGTCAAGCGTTGAATCTATCTAATTATTAGCCGCGAAAGCTTTAAAAACTAATCTTTAATTATTTAGGTGTGTTATTGAAACCAAATATTTTCACCTTTCAGTGTATTATAGTCAAGCAACAATGTATTTAATCGAATTGGCTTACAATGTAATTTACTTCGTATAATGTACATAAAGGAATGCCGGCCCATTCGAGATGGAAAGTTGTGGACGATCTATTTTAAGTTGTAGCCGGTACCGTTCTGTGCGCGTACAACTTTTTTAGTTGTTTTATTATTTGTCGTTTTGCCTTGACGCGAACGTTATGCGATCATAATGGAAATTAATTTAGCTTACCTTCTGTATACTATGCATATATACCGTAATTTTATTTGCCCAAGTTGAGAAGCGCTTTTTCGTCTGAAAATAAAAACAAATATAATTTGAATGTTTATTTATTTATTTATAAATAATGTGTTTGCACTTGAGTTTCGTAAGTGACGATAAGGCCGTCAGATGACGCTGGCTCTACTATAATTTAAACCGGAACACAACTGTGCTGTTTGGCGGCAGAAGTCGTTAAGGAACAGCCTTCCCTGATTAACATATCATCAGCCTCTTAAACCACTTGAGCGAACTTGAAATGTATTTTAGTAATAAGAATTGTTTTTCGAAATTCCACTCCTAAGAAAATTTAAAAAGTAAAAAGTTTTTATATGGGAAATCATAAGCTAGACAGTTCGAAATGAGGCATTTTCAGAGACGTTTGCCAGTAGAGTACTGCATGCCAATAGATGGCGTGGAAGAGTTTGAAATTAATCTGTCATAAAACATCATGGCAGTCTATACATCCCAAACAAAGTCTTGTTAACTTTGACAGATTTATTTACACAGCGGTTATATTCTCAATGGTAGGTGTACGAATAATTCATTATAAAAACTCCTTGCTTTCAATTCATACGAAAAAATATATTACATTTGACAGTTACATTTTGCTACAACGGTGCCATCTATCCATGAATGAAGAACTACATTATTTTTTAGTCCCTCATTGGAAGCATAGTTCTTTTTGACGATATGAGAAATAGGCCCCATGGGCAAATAAACCTCATAAAATAATGATTTTGACTTTTCTCATTAGCTTGTGTTATCATTACAAAAACGGAATTTCTTCCGGGACCTTTTTTTTTTAGAGAAAATCCCGGTCAAGTGCGATTCGGACTCGCGCACGAAGGGTTCCGTACCATTATTTATAAAAACGAGCAAAAATCACGTTTGTTGTATGGGAGCCCCCTCAAATATTTATTTTATTCTGTTTTTTTTTTGTATTTGTTGTTATAGCGACAACAGAAATACATCATCTGTGAAAATGTCAACTGTCTAACTATCAACGATTCATGACATACATCCTGGTGTCAGACGGACTGACGAACAGCAGAATATTAGCAATAGGGTCCCGTTTTAACCCTCTGGATACCGAATCCTAAAAATTATCAACAACATAAACTAAACCAAGCTATATCTATTAACTCTTTCGATGCCCCGTGTCCTTTTTATCCATATTTAAAATCAGTCCTCTTTTACCTTTTTTAATGACCATTAGCTTTTTTTACACGTTTGGATATCTTCGTTTTTTGTGAAGATCCCAAATTAATATAGTTCTTTTTTATTGGTACCTCTACTGGTAGGGCGATGGTATCTAAACTGGTTTCCGAGACGATTCTTTGTGGGAAAGGCTTAATGAAAGTGCTTTTTTCTGGTTTCGGTTTGGTTTATGTTGCTGCACGACACTTTCGATTTCGTTTCGGATTCGGTTTACTTTGTCGATGAGGGAAAAACTGTCTTTGTCCATGTAATTAGAACATTTTTGTGCGCCTTATGTTATCTTCCTCTTTCGCACAAGCTTTTTGTTTCAAGAATATTTGGCACAGTTAATTTATCTTTTGTAGTTAGTTAGCTCTTCAGTTTCATTAGGATCTGCTCTGCAGTTGATGCACAAAGTGGTTTTATAATAATAATAATAAATTCTTTATTTCAGATATACATCCATAAAATAAAATACAAAAATTAAAATATACTAAAAATAAAATACTACTCTATAAAATAAGAGAAGCATGTAGTGCTAATATTGTCATATTTCTCATTTCCTATTTGCGTTCTGGTGAACACCAAGCCAGTATCTAAAAATTAAACAAATGAACTTATAAATAATTATTAATGTTATTAATATTTACTAGATTACTATCACGTGGACGTGGACGTGGACACTGACGGCACGACTGATCCACAAATTTAAAGTCGCTCAGCGGGCTATGGAAAGGGCTATGCTCGGAGTCTCTCTGATGGACCGCATTCGGAACGAAGTGATCCGTCAGAGAACTAAAGTGACCGACATAGTTCACCGTATTAGCAAACTGAAGTGGCAGCGGGCCGGTCATATTTGCCGAAGGATAGACAGTCGCTGGAGCAGACGAGTTCTCGAGTGGAGACCACGCCTAGGCAAACGTAGTGTAGGACGTCCTCCAGCGAGGTGGAAAGACGACCTACGTAGGGTAGCCAGACGTGAATGGATGCGGAGAGCAGAGGACGGAATCGAGTGGCGCACTCTGGGGAGGCCTATGTCCAGCTGTAGACTGCCGCAGCCTGTACATGATGATGATTGAGTCTATTCTATTCGAGCTTTTCATCGCCTTCATAGCCTAATGGCTACACGCTTGAAATAACAAACCGTAGGTCGTGGGTTCGATTCCCAGTGGTACCTGTCGGTACTTGTTTCAGTTGGCTAGCTACCACCATGTTACCTAAGTCTGATGAAAAATAGCAATATTAATAGCACTGTGGTGTTCCGGTATGAAAGGTAGCAGAGCCAGCGCCGCATTAGCTTGAGACACTTATATACCATCAGGTAAGATTAAGGCCAAATGCCAACCCAATTTAAATTAAAAAAACATAAATTAACTTTAACATTTTATTTTGAATTTGATTATTTAAAGGCAAATTAATTGTTTTTTTTTAAATTTTATTAACTTTAAAAGTACAATACTGGTACTATAACTTCGAAGAAAACTTTACTACGAGTATATATGATTAAAAAAAGAAAAAGTGTCTAACTATCCGTCCATCTGTCTGCTAGTCACTGATTGTCCTTAATTAAAATAACGATGGACAGGTTTGTAAGTACGTGGACAGGTTTGAACGAGTTATGGACAAGAGGACTATTTGGTCCTTTTTGTTGACGAGTGTACCTCGGTATTAGCGGTACAGTTATGTAGAAAAAGAACAAGGATCGGTTTCCTTTAGGATGTTACAGGTTCAGTTCAGTTGCTTTTTTGTGCAGCGGTCGCGAATGTGGGTAAAGGGATGCAATGAGATTCTGGTTTCGATCGACACGTTCTTTTTTTGAAATTACTATTAGCGGTTGTTTCAGTGTGTGAGTTTTACATACCGACGAAACATGAAGTGGACACACTTAATGGACGTATTCTTAGTCTTCTTAAAGTAAAGTCTATAAATAATTTAAAAAAGAGCTCAATCCTATTGCAAGTTTTTGGCAGGCCAGAAATAAAAAAAATGATTGGCAGACAATAAAATGTAAGAGAAAAGGGCGTTCATCTAGAAATCCTATCTCAATTTAATCAGCCTCAGGTACCCTCAGTCTGTACGGTCTAGTCCACACGAATTCGGCAATCCTTGCCAAACTTTGCCAAACCACGCCAAAATCTCGACGTTTTTTAATCCGGAACAATTCTTTATCCGTTGATCTCGCTAAAACGCCAGACACAACGCATAAATCCTTATTTAAATATACCTTTACGACAAACTAAACCTTTAAGACTTATACGACTTGTAAATCGCAACCCAAACCGCCCTTAACTTAATACAAATAAAGCTCATAGCTGTTAGACTTAATATGGACATGCTTTTAATAAAATAACGTCTTAAATTGAAAAATTGTCATTGAAAATTATACTTAGCAGCTTTGAGTTTGAGGTGAAGTTGGGGTAGATATTTTTGTAAGGGTTTTTATGGCAATAAATAAAGGAGTATCGAAGCGGCTGTGTCAACAACGCGTTGCATTCTTGTGCATAGTGTACGATGCACACGCACACGTGCGCGCAGTTGGGTTGTGTCTGTGTGCGTGGGGATACAAATACTTATTGGTAAATGTTGACTTGGGAGCACAGGACATTGACCACGATGGAGTGTCCTTGTTATTCATTCGTTTTGTTATAATTAAGTAGTAGCTAGTAGTCCTTGCTTTGTTCAGTTCAACTGTCACTTTTCGTAATAATTAGAGACTGACAGGAAAATATGCCTTGCGGGTAGATAGGAAACGTAATTATTTTATTTGCATTTAGATGTCAAAGCGCCCATACAAACGTAGTCCAGTCATATTTTGAGTATTAAACTATGAAAATCTATGGAATTTTCAAGACACAATCTAGAAACAAATATCTGTGTCGGTGGTGAGTCAGATTTTCGTTTAAATATATACTTCCAGAGTTACAGGGCGTCAAAGAATTGTATTTTACGGTAATAAAAAGCCCCAACTTTGAACCTGATTTACAAGAGTATGAATCAATTTAGAACTATTTGGAAAAACCACCGACATCTGAAATTTCATTAGTATACTGTATTAAAAAAATGGTTACATACGAGTAGTATACTGTATCCTTCAAATGATCCCTGGACTACGAAACATCCAAATAACGGGTGGATAACTTCGCGTAGTGTATGCTGTCTCACCGTACGCGCTCGGGTAGGATAGGGCTCGGATAGGGACAGCTACAAAACAATCCAAATTTGAACGCGGCCACGTGGTCTAACCAACATAGTCTCTTAACTTCGACAATATATTTATTTTATATGCTTTGACAGATTTTTTAGTGACAAGTGCAAGTGGCAAGTGTAGGCGTAGTGGCAGCGCGGAGCTACGGAGACGTCAGGCTCACTGGCCTAGGGGAGGGCTGACTACGAAGCGCTAGAGGAGCTCTGGTGTGTTCCTAGGAGATCCCAGGGCTCTTCGACTTGCGCGGAGGATGACCACCGAGGGGGTTTTAGTAAATAAAAATTTCACTTCATCCGGCTTCTCTCCTAAGGAGTCGGGTATAGTTATAAGATTTCCCCCTCGAAAAAAAGGCTCTAGTCACTTGCAATTTTTCACATAGTTAAGCTCAATTTTATCCAAGAGTTAATCTATAGTAAATAGTAATTATGATCATTTCTAATGCTTATCTTGAACTCATGCACCTGAAAATACCAATAAAACTATGACTATGTTTTTACTGTAAACTATGAGTAACGCTTATCATCATCATTTTATCTGACGGTAAGCAAAACTAAGGATGTCCAAGGAAGCGATAAAAATATCTCCAGCTCACTATCTCCATTCCATTGCTGTCCATCGTACCCTGACCTTGAGCGGAGTTGACCTGGTGGCGAATCAGCGTTTCAGAACAGAGGGGGAGAGGACTGGCTCCGTGTAAAGTTTACGTTTGAAAGCTTTTAGCTACGCTTCAATGTACAGTCAGCAACTTAAAACGAGTAATATGTGCCTCGTTAGGTCCCTGTAACATATCAACGACAGGCTTATACTTAGTATGATTTTGATTGCCAAATGGCTAGAAGGGCATAGGATTGAAGCGTGTACGCAGAAGTATTTTATGAGCCGCTGGCTTTGTCCCCATTACAGAGACGCAAATGTTTGGTGGTATACCTAGATGACATGGTGGTAGCTCTAGCTAGCTCTAGCTCTAGCTAGCAGTTGACAAAAGAAAGTGTTATTATCATCAGCTAAACGCTCTCTTTCTCTCCCTCATAAATCGAAAAGTTTGAGTTTTCAAGGGATTCGCACTAATCAACACACATTGACAGGATACAGGATGACAACTTAGCTTGTAGATTAGAGAGAGAAGGTGCCATCCACCAATAAAATATGGATCTATATACATAACACAGGGATCTAAGGGTCACTCCATCTAGTTATACTATTCGTTATACAATAAAACAGAAGGACCAAAAAATCATATTTGTTATACTGTTCAATATAAATTATTCGATTCTATGGTCCAACACTGCAATCACGTTATATAAAGCTGTATAATTTGTGTCGATTTTTTTGTTGAGGATGGACGGAGGATGACACTTGATAAAGATGTTCTGACCCCGATAGTACTCATGTACTGTGGGTACATTTCAGAGTCATTAGTACAAGTTTGTCTTTTTTTAGTTTCCTATTTTGATAGTCTTTAACAAAAAAGTATTCTTAATATTAAGACTCCTTAAAGCACCAGTTGCGCCTTCATTTTGTGCAATTACACAAAAATTTGAAATGAGGCTGACTTTTTGTAGATATTGCTGGTGTATAGAGTCAACATGGATTCATATTTAAATTTTGTGTTGTTATTAATAATTTAACCGCCAAAATTTTTCACTGTTTTATTTATAGTTACTGCACACAATCGATATATCGATTCATGATGAATCGATAACTGTAAATCAGCAATAGCTACACTACGGGCTCGGTTTTTTAAATTGTTTTATAATTGTGGAGAAAATGTAGAAAGAAAGTGAGCCACTGTCGCTCTATGGAGTCTTATTACACTAAATGAACTGAGTAAATATATTCATTACTATCAATCTTTTTTGTTGTCAAAAAACCATCCAACTTTAGATCAATCCATACATAAATATAAAAGAGCCATCCATAGTCCTTAACCCAGCATCACCGTGGACCAAAGCCCTTCAAAATTAACCGGTTTCCATCTACTTTCTCATTCACTCCCACACACCACACCTATACTTGTCTTCTTCAACCCTTTGGTCATTTTTAGAGTTCCGTAATTGAACAATATAATCTTTTTCGTCGTTATCTTATTCTTCTGAGACACAAAGTAAACGTTTTTATTGAAATTAATTAGAATTGGGTACTTGCAACCAAATTGGATTGGCTTGAATAGTTATTTACACACATACATAATTTACAGCTTTTATTTGGATTTTGCAAGAATTTGAAGGCGAAAAATATATATTCCTCGAATAGTAGAATGCTTATTAAAATCAGTATTTTCATTGCATTTTGAACGTTTTCAGATAAATCGAAATATCGATACAAGCTCCATACATAATGATGTGACGTCCTAAAATACGCCCGATTTATATGGAGCGTTTTAGCACCGCGTGGCTAGAATCATTTATCGGCGGGTTGTACTAAAAACGTTACTATTAGTCATATCTCAAAAAAATGATACAGCTATTTATCTATTTACACGGACGTCGAATCATACAAAAATGATTTTTCATGCAAGTTCACCATTGTCCATGTTATAAAAACGGTGTAAGTTTTTTTTAAATTAATTTCTTCTCTCTTCCCTATTTTAAAAACAGTATACAACTAAATTGACAGCTGACAAAGGGTAGATTCTCCGCCTAAATGCTTAAGAGGGTATGCTGTTGTCAAAGCGCCCATACAAACGTAGTCCAGTCATATTTTGAGTATTAAGCTATGAAAATCTATGAAATTTTCAAGACACAATCTAGAAACAAATATCTGTGTCGGTGGTGAGTCAGATTTTCGTTTAAATATATACTTCCAGAGTGACAGTGCGTCAAAGTATTGTATTTTTCGGTAATAAAAAGCCCCAACTTTGAACCTGATTTACAAGAGTATGAATAAATTTAGAACAATTTGGAAAAACCACCGACATCTGAAATTTCATTAATATACTGTATTAAAAAAATGGTTACATAATATACTGTATCCTTCAAATGATCCCTGGACTACGAAACATCCAAATAACGGGTGGATAACTTCGCGTAATGTATGCTGTTTCACCGTACGCCTTCGGGTAGGGCTCGGAGAGGGACAGCTACAAAACAATATAACCTTGAACGTGGCCACGTGGTCTTACCAACATAGCCTCTTAATAGCTAGCACTGATGTGCAGCGCTGGTTTTCAGTCCCCCAAGTACCAAACATAATCAGAGCCTGTATCAATAAGGAATCGTACGTTAGTGCTAAATTAGAGAAAAAAATAATCTCACAGGAAATGTTACTTTTTAAAATTTACTACTAATTAACATATAGAGCTACTCTATAACTAATACAGACTGTGATCAGTAAAAACAGAGGCACCAAGAAATACATAAGACAAAGACGTACATGAAACTTAAACTTAGATAGTTAAAGGTAGTATCTGCTTTGTAGCACATGATTTTCGTAATTAGTTTTTAGCTAGCCTACACGGCTATCTAAAATGTAGGAATAGTACTTTGCTTAGTGTATTGCTAAACTTAGATTTTGAAACAGAAACAGAAAAAATAATAATAATTTTGGAAATAATTGTGACTGCACTCAATGATTTTTTAAAGTCACGTGTCTGCATCGGGTTTTAGACCCCCCAAATCTGTGTATTTCTGATACCGATTGAAAGTTTCAATCATAAGAAATGACTTTTCATCGAACTGTACTGTCACATATTAATTCTGACATTGTTTTTACCTAAGGGAAGACCTTTTTAATTTTTCCGGGTTTTATTTGTCATTACTTTTTTATGTCATTTCTATTCATTTATTATAATAGATGTATACATTTGTAGCTATAGAAAACCCTATTTCGAACAAAATCTATGGAATCTCTACAATATCGATAATTCTAATTCCTACGGAACTCCACTATTAGCATCTTCCAACATGCTCTTTACGTTTGTTTTTTCATCTCACTCTCACCAGTGGTTTTACTACCACTTTCCCTTTTCAAAGGACGAAGACACCAATGTTTTTTGTCCTTGTCTCTCGAATGTAGTATTGAAACGACCGTCTCTTTCGTCAGGAGCCAGGATTTGGCCTTGAGACCGAGATGCAGACTCTGGTCAAAGTTATTTTTACTTTTTACTTGGAACAACGCTTGGGGATAGAACTGTAACTCACTACGTAAGCGACGTAGCATAGCACGGTTTAGACGGGGTTCGTTTCAGTGGAGACAAATTTGACTCGTGTAAAAATTATTTTGATTTCCATTTTTTTCTTCTCAAACATGTCAAAATCATTATTCGTTAATATTATTAATCGTTATGGCAAAATCGTTTGCTAAAGGCCTTTTCACTAAATGCCTAAAGCGGTCCAGAAGAATAGACTCGTTCAGCGAATGTATGGTGACTTGTACAATACTAATTTTAATATGCCAATATCCAATAAAAGTGTTTGATTTGTGCATTTGTAAATATTTTAATGAAGTTTTTCCATACAATTTTTTTAAATAAGTAACCGCAAAACAGGCAACTCTTACAAAAATACTTAGATGGTGTCAATGAAATGACATTCAGCATTTTCCACTTAGTACAAAAAGGAATGATTTTTGTATGAAAAAAAAAATACTACCAAAAAATTCAACTCCAGATTTTTTTCGTCAGTTTTACATTTGTTATGATTTTTAGGTAGTTAAAAAATTGCCGGCCTGACGGCTCTTTTGGCACGCATGTAGACTGAGTCTTTGAGAGGGAGATGGCAAATGTATCCAGCAAAAGTGTTTCCGTGGGTTATATTAACATTATAATAATATCCATACTAGGTCTATAAGCCACCTCCTTGGCCTAGTGGATACACGATTGAACTCACAATACGGAGGTTGCGGATTCGATTCCCAGGCGGGTACCTATCAGTACTCAGTTTGGTTGGTGTAATGGCATTTTCTATGTTTGCCTGGCCATCTACTACCATGTTACTTAAGTCTGCAGGCTTATAGGTGCACACGCTTCACATAAAACTGTCTTATCGTCACTTACCATAGTGAGATGAAGGCCAAATGCCTTCATACATAAAAAAATGGTTTGCTCCTGTAACGTTTTCCAGCTCCCCGCAACGATGACTAAATGCGTTAAGAAGTCAGTGGCGAGTCCTCACCAGTTTTACGATGGGTCTATAGCTGTATACCTACTCAAGTAGGGTCAGATGTTTGTTCGTCCTAACCTTTGTTTATTGGTTGCTGCGTTACTAGGTAGCCGAATACATCGAATGGCATCAGGAATGTATCGGTTGCGAAATATTCATGGAAGGAGGTTTATTATAATGTATATTAAACTTTTTTCAGATCACCGTCATAATCAATCACCCATAATTTTATCCTGTTTCTGAATTGGTGTCGGCCATAGAGCGACAGTGGCGCCCTCAATCGCTCTTTTCTACATTCTTCCGCAATTATACAATAATTTCAAAAATACAAGCCGGACTTTTTGTAGTTATTGCTGGGTTACGGATTATTTATTTAATTTATGTATTAATAAAACATTAATAATCGTTACATTACCGATAAATCATGTATTTATATATATCGATTGTGTGCAGGTACTATGAAAAAGGTAAAAATGACCACTTTTAGCGGTTCAATTTGTAGTAACTACACATAATCTAGGTTATAATCTATTTAGAATCTAGCTAATCCCAACAGGTAGGTTTAATAATGAACATGGACAAGACGAAAATCATGTCAAATGTCCATGTTGCACCTATGCCGGTAGTGGTTGGGAACACTACAATCGAAGTTGTAGACGAGTATGTATACCTGGGACAGATCGTTCAACTAGGTAGGTCCAACTTCGACAAAGAGGTCAACCGAAGAATCCAACTCGGCTGGGCAGCGTTTGGGAAGTTACGGCATATCTTCTCGTCCAAAATACTTCAGCGTCTAAAGACAAAAATCTTTAATCAGTGGGTATTGCGAGTGATGACATACGGAACCGAAACGTGGTCTTTTACTGTGTATCGAATAAACAAGCTCAAAGTCACTCAGCGCGCAATGGAACGAGCTAAGCTCGAAATTTATTTATACGTGATAAAATTCGGAATGATCAAATCCGTAGACGACCTAAGGTCACCGACATAGCTCGATGAGTCGGTGAGCTGAAGTGGCAACGGGCAGGCCACATCGCTCGAAGAACCGATAACCGGTGGGGAGTAAAGGTTCTCGAGTGGCGACCACGTACCGGGAAACGTCTACCAGGTCGTCCCCCTACTAGATGGACCGACGACCTGGTTAGAGTCGCAGGAAGTCGCTGGATGCAGGTGGCTCGGGAGCAGTCGATGTTGCGTACCATGAGGGAGGCCTATGTCCAGCAGTGGACGTTTCCAGGCTGATGATGATGACACAGAATCTGAACATGAATCCGTAATGAAATATGAACAAAGGGTAAAAACATGGAACCCAGTTGTCAAGCAACCATATATCAAGCAAGACGAATTAAGGAATTAAATTTAATTCTTGTATTGCCAACCACATGATTCGTAATGACTGGTGAATTAAAACAACAAGTTTCTTGCTACTTCTGAAACAATTCTTTAACATACGTTGCTTCCGTGATCGAATTTGTGCTCATAAAATTGTAAAAGCAAAGAACTGCCTGTGTACTTATGCTATCCTAGTACTTTTGGTCAATCAAGTGGAAATAATCATTTTAAAAATTAGAACCGAATAGAGAAACGTTTATTTAAAAATTACAAATGCTTAGAAATATTGCTAAAACAATTTAGAAAAACCACATACAATAATAATAAAAAAGAAATAACATAAACCGTGACCTAATTGCTACACGCTTGGACTTACAATCCGGGGAGGTCCCAGATTCGATTCCCGGTGTCGGTACTCGGTTTAGTTGGTGCTAGGGCATTTCCTATGACTAGCTACCACCATGTTACCTAAGTCTGCCGGCAAACAGCAGTGCTAATAGCACTGTTGTGATCCGGTATGGAAGGTAACAGAGTCAGCGCCTCATTAGCGGAAGACTTTTGGATGCACACTCTTACCATGAGTCTTATCGTCAGATGAAAACCAAGTGAAAAGTAAAAAATGTATTTTAAAAAAATACTAGCGCTAAATGTTGGTGCGTCAGGAAGCCACAGCTCAGTCAGCACAAGTAATATAGACTTTAACCACTCTGTCATTTACACAAACTCTCAAACCGACCCCAGCTCCAATCGACTGCTGTTAATATGACATTTTTTCCCCTACATAGTGATACTACACCTCTCTAGCCAGACAGTTCAAAAAATAATTCAAAAAATTGTTTTATTTCATTGAACAAAGTTGTTTACAGAAACAAGGTTGAGACCCTCTTGTAAGTAAAAAAAATAAATTTATATTTAAGGAACTTGAAACATACAAAAACATATAAAACAGTTTGAATTCCGAGCAACTGTTGTCAGTATTATACTTTGCGTGCACTTCAAAAGGTGCCCAAAATTTTGGTGCTCGCTCAGTGAGCCACGGGTCTAAGCGGCGTGGCAAGATAAACTTCCTGGTGAATCTTATTCAGTATACCTCAATATTTTATAGAAATCGAGGCAAAGGCGTCGAGGGATGCGATGGCGGTTCTCATATCAAATTATGATAAACATTATTTGGCTGCAGATGTCCTTGATGTGCATGCGCTTTTCTTATAGATAGCCACGTCGAACCATACATGAGAAGATTTGCTGCACCTTACAGGGGCTCGTGATCACGGTAAGATATATAAGGCGCACTTGTTGCTGAATATGACACCCGCGTCATGGATGGACATGTCTTATTCTAAAGGAGAGGTTCAAACCAATTGCATAAAGTACTCTACGTTGGAATGAGAAAAAAGGTTACCGACATAGCTCGACGAGTCAGTGTGCAATAACCGATGGAGAGTGAGAGTTCTCTAGTGGCAACCACGTACCAGGAAACAAAAAAACACTTGACGATTCAAATAACGAATGACCAATATTCGAAGCCGACAAGTTCAACGCACTGCAATAATTACGACGACTCGTACGCAGCTCAAGACAGAACGACCTTGCGCGAAAAACCAAAAAACATCACAAACTCCTGACCTACATACAGGCTCATGCGATAATAAGACTAAAATAATAACAAAAACGAACAGACACTCCAAAGAAAATAAAAATAATAATCACAAGATTACGGTTACGAGGTTCGTAGCGGGCGCGTTTTTCATTCACGCTTCGGTAGAATAGTTTTCTTTTTAAACGGCGGCGCACTGTGGTGGCGACTGTAAGGAAGTGGTCAAAAGAATTGATCGATTAATCAATAGAGAAAGCTGGTGAAAATAGGCGAGCTGGTAGTTACCTCCGCCAAAGGATCAGCCTAGCTAGTAATGCTGCCAGCATCCTGGGCACTCTGCCCAATGGAGCGGGACTGGACGGCATATTCTAGTATATAGTTTATAAGTAAGTAATAAGTATGGTCTTCTTTGGATAATTAATATATAACGAAAGTGACAATTATTACAATTTCCAATTCATGCATATCCAGGCTATTCCAGAAGACTACTAAGGATCTACATTATTATAAAATTTTGTTTTAAATTTAAACCGGCACTCGAGTCATTTTGACATGATTTATTATCCATAATAAGTTCACATTTGACGTCTGACATGGACATAAGTGACTATATGACCGTAGAATAGAAGCGTGAGTGAGGGTGAGCACCCAGGAGCCCAAATAAAAGACATCTAAAAATTGTCATTGTAAAAGAAGATTGTGAAAAGAAATTTCTGCAAGTACGCAGAATTTTCCAATTATTCTAGATTATCTGAATTATTTATTTTTTGAATGAAGTAAAATAGACAGTTTTTGTTATTTAGTTTTGTTCATTTTATTTAGGACAGTTATCAACCTCATTTGACTTAATACATATTAATATTTGTGCATGCCTATTATGTCCCAGCATCGCACGACCACGCACCACTGTGCTCCAGCGACGGTACGTGCCTCGAACTCACCGCTCGCTCCTTTTTCTTTCCTTTCGTCTTTTATTTTCCGAATCTTTCTTTTTTAATCATTTCTCGAATATGGTGCGTCGTTTTTATCGTTTTCCCGGTGGTTCCCCGTTCACCATTCATGCGAGGCGGGATCAGTTTTTGTCGGCAACAATTATGACGGGCCCACTGTGTGTTTGTGTTTTTTATTACATAGTTTGCGTAATGTGAGTTTTGATGGGTTCACTTGCATTGTCTCTGGGCACTCTTTTGTTTTTAGGGGAGATTGTGGTTGGGTTCTTATTTCAAGATGCTTGCGCACTGAGCAAGTATGCGTGCATGTTCAGAGCCTTGCCCAGCTTTTATGCATCTTGAATGATAATGGTTGCCTGTAAATGATAAACGCCTGATGGTTTGGCGTGACGATTTGTCGTTGGAAGGAAAGCATGCTCACAGCAACAACAAGTTTATGACGCACTTTATTATGCTTAATAGATCACAATAGTGCTATTTGCACTAATGTTTGATGACATGAGCTTTTGTCTACGAATTCATAGGGTCTAGTTTCCCTTCTGTGTTGGAGATTCATTCGCCTCTGTAAAAACTAGTATCTACGTCAATACCAGACGTGGTATCTCAGTTGGGTAGAGCGTCAGTCCTTGAACAATCGAGGTCTGGGTTCGATCCTGACTCATACCAATGAGTTCCGATTTATTATTGGGAATTTATGTAGGAATGATAAAAATCATTACCATAGACTTTTCTGGTCCCGCGTGGTGGACTATGTCCCATACTCTTTGTAGGAGAGTAGGCTTTAGCCCCTGCAGTGGGGACATATATAGGCTGATGATAAATGTCTTTATCCATGCAATAGGCTACACGCATACTAAATTTCATCACGATTGGATGTGCCATGGTGGCACCAAGACGTAACAAATAAATACACACAATTTTAAAGTTTTCTACTTTCTACTAAACTATTTTCAGTTGCATAATATATATAAACCGATATCCGATTTTTATCCTGACGAGTCAGTGAGCTGAAGTGGCAATGGGCAGGCCACATCGCTCGAAGAACCGATAACCGATGGGAGTAAAAGTTCTCGAGCGGCGACCACGTACCGGGAAAAGTCTACCGGGCCGTCCCCCTGCTAGATGGACCGTCGCTGGATGCAGATGGCTCGGGACCGGTCAATGTGTCAATATCTATTTATTAAAAACATTTGACATCAATGCGTCTACCATGAGTTTACGCAGGCAATAACGTATATCGAATACTATCGGAAATGCTGCTCAGTCGAGATGCGGGTGACAAGGACAGAGCGATAGTTAACGATACACGTTATCGCCTGCGTAAACTCATGGTAGATGCCAATGCACTGTCTCATGTGTGGGTCGTCAGCTTCCTCATAGAGCTATGAGAATTCTACGCATGCCAAATTTTAAAGCAATTTAGGTGCAATCAAACTTTAGCATTCATAATTTAGCAGCAATCATGACTCAGTTACAGCGAGTTGTTTTTAGTGTGTCAGCTGGAGACATGGGTCTCCAGCTGACACATGCCAGGAAGGCAAACCAGTGAGGTTAGGGCTTTAGACTATAGTCAGGCATTTAAAGCACAATGAGAGCAATGAGAGCCAAAAAAATCAACGATCACATTGATAAACTGTTGGATCTACGAACGAAATACCGTGTGTAAGCTGGCGACCCGTGTCACCAGCTTACACATCTGGATCTTCGTAATTATTCAAGTTACGATTATGTATTGTACCTCATATTTTAGAGCAAAATAGAAGCGCCAGGCTTCAAAATTTTCGAATCTCTAGTGCTAAAACTGTTTGAGCTACGAGCCGATATGTGTGTGTAAGCTGGTGACATGGGTCGCCAGCTGACACATGTTGTATCTCTGAAACTACATAAGTGAGAACTTCGTTTTAAAGATCAGATGAGACCATACAATAGAAGCGTTCACGAGTCAAAATTTCAAATCTCCTGGCTGTCTAGATTCAAAGTTATAAGCAAAAAACTATTTTCCCGCCAAAAAATTCAAAATAATCGCACGGACGCCGCTGAGCGGGCCGTTGCCGTTCCGTGCGCTACGCTATTACAATAGAGTTTCAACTTAGCCGTCATTGTTTTAAAATTCATTTTAACCTGCACTTTCGTATCGATTCAATTGGTATATTGAGCGTGTTAGACCAGGAGCCGACAGAAATAAGCAATGGTATACTACCGATTAACTTTATAGAGAGACTACGAACGACCTTCACCAAATTTGAGGTCAAGTGATAATATAACCCTTCATCGTTGGTGCATAATTCAAGTCTACTAATTTAACTAATAGGAAGTCAAGATTTAGTTTAGTAATGAATCAACTTATCAGAAATAACAATTTACGGTGTGATATAACATAGTATAAGAGGTATATGTTCAACATATACAGTTTATATCACTATGATCAATAATTGTTGAGCTCGGTATTTAGTGTATTTTCAATAGCAATCCATACTAATATTATTTATAAAATAATATTATGAATGCAAAAGTGATTTTGTTTGTTTGTCCTTTATTATCGTCGTAACGTAGAGTCAGAATGATGATTTTTTGTATAGGGGTAGTTTGGAAAAGGATGGAAAATGACATAGGCTGTATTTCTTAAACTTTTATTCATAGCTATTTTCATGGAAATTGCAAACAATATTGGCACATTTTAATAAAAATTATTGCTTATACTCAGAAATTTAGATTTGCAAATGAATAAAAATCTTATGATTTGATATATTTTTATTATAAAAGTCGACGAACATTGCTTTGTCTGATTTTCATAATATCAAAAACGGGACATGTGCGAGTCAGACTTGCGCACCGAGGGTTCCTATATTTGTCCCATAAGACTTTGTTTTTTGCCAAATTTCAGGATTATAGATCAATCAAAAATATGCGTCATGCACGGCTTTGATATAAGGGATTGCACACCTGAGTATTTGATATCAATTTCAACTTGATGCATTCACGCATTCCTTAAAAAAGGGGTCTTGACAGACCGAAGAACAACAAAGAGATCCAATCTAGGGTTCGCCTAAATATATTATTTAGTCACAAAATTAACCGTTTATGTACATAATAAATATGAATGTACACAAACACATACACATACATACACACACACACACACACACACACACACACACACACACACACACACACACACACACACACACACACACACACACACACACACACACACACACACACACACACACACATATATATGAGCATAGCAAACTTAAAATAGGAACTAAGATTTTAAATAATACTGTGTAAATCCGTCTGGAAGACGCGGTGCACTTCCAACACAAGTGTCGAAAGACTACTTTCTGGAAGGCCCCTGCAAAACTCTGTAAAAGTTATTTAAGAAATAAACACTTTTTACTTTTACTAAACTAAATCTTGACTTCCTATTAGTTAAATTAGTAGACTTGAATTATGCACCAACGATGAAGGGTTATATTATCACTTGACCTCAAATTTGGTGAAGGTCGTTCGTAGTCTCTCTATAAAGTTAATCGGTAGTATACCATTGCTTATTTCTGTCGGCTCCTGGTCTAACACGCTCAATATACCAATTGAATCGATACGAAAGTGCAGGTTAAAATGAATTTTAAAACAATGACGGCTAAGTTGAAACTCTATTGTAATAGCGTAGCGCACGGAACGGCAACGGCCCGCTCAGCGGCGTCCGTGCGATTATTTTGAATTTTTTGGCGGGAAAATAGTTTTTTGCTTATAACTTTGAATCTAGACAGCCAGGAGATTTGAAATTTTGACTCGTGAACGCTTCTATTGTATGGTCTCATCTGATCTTTAAAACGAAGTTCTCACTTATGTAGTTTCAGAGATACAACATGTGTCAGCTGGCGACCCATGTCACCAGCTTACACACACATATCGGCTCGTAGCTCAAACAGTTTTAGCACTAGAGATTCGAAAATTTTGAAGCCTGGCGCTTCTATTTTGCTCTAAAATATGAGGTACAATACATAATCGTAACTTGAATAATTACGAAGATCCAGATGTGTAAGCTGGTGACACGGGTCGCCAGCTTACACACGGTATTTCGTTCGTAGATCCAACAGTTTATCAATGTGATCGTTAATTTTTTTGGCTCTCATTGCTCTCATTGTGCTTTAAATGCCTGACTATAGTCTAAAGCCCTAACCTCACTGGTTTGCCTTCCTGGCATGTGTCAGCTGGAGACCCATGTCTCCAGCTGACACACTAAAAACAACTCGCTGTAACTGAGTCATGATAGCTGCTAAATTATGAATGCTAAAGTTTGATTGCACCTAAATTGCTTTAAAATTTGGCATGCGTAGAATTCTCATAGCTCTATGAGGAAGCTGACGACCCACACATCACTGTCTCTGCATATATCGCTACTGACTGACACGTCGGGTTAGTCCCCGAGTACCCCGTATCGGAGGACCACGTCTTCATAAAGCTATTGTAATAGTTCCACATTTTCTTTTCGTTTCGATTTCACTTCAAAGTTAGAAAGTTTCTATGTCGGGCAGGCGGCCACTTGTCGGCAATAAATGCTAGTAGTCGAATCTTCTCTTTACATTTTTTTTCAGGCGTTTCGACGTAGTTATGTCTCTTTCAGTTCAAATTTTAAATGAATTTCCGTATTCTAGTGAAACAACTGCTGGCAGTAGTTACTTTATACAGTTTATTAATTTATGGATGGGTTTGAACTTGGCCTTCATTTCACCTGATAGTAAGCATAGGTAAGCGTGAGCAACTAAAAGCCTCAACTTAAGAGGGTATGCTGTTGTCAAAGCGCCCATACAAACGTAGTCCAGTCATATTTTGAGTATTAAGCTATGAAAATCTATGAAATTTTCAAGACACAATCTAGAAACAAATATCTGTGTCGGTGGTGAGTCAAATTTTCGTTTAAATATATACTTCCAGAGTTACAGGGCGTCAAAGTATTGTATTTTTCGGTAATAAAAAGCCCCAACTTTGAACCTGATTTACAAGAGTATGAATCAATTTAGAACAATTTGGAAAAACCACCGACATCTGAAATTTCATTAGTATACTGTATTAAAAAAATGGTTACATAATATACTGTATCCTTCAAATGATCCCTGGACTACGAAACATCCAAATAACGGGTGAATAACATCGCGTAATGTATGCTGTCTCACCGTACGCGCTCGGGTAGGATAGGGCTCGGAGAGGGACAGCTACAAAACAATGCAACCTTGAAACCGACCACGTGGTCTTACCAACATAGCCTCTTAATGAGGCGCTGGCTCTGCTACCTTTCATACCGGAACACAACATTGCTATTAACACTGCTGTTTGGCGGCAGACTTAGGTAACGTGGTGGTAGCTAGCCAGGCGGACATGTATAATGCCATACCACCAATCAAACCTAGTACAGATATGTACCCCCACTGGGAATCGAACCCGGGACCTCCAGATTGTGAATCCAATATTCAGCCATTAGGCCACGGGAGGCGGTTACAGTAACACCCTCAAACAAAGGATAAATTAGGATGCTATACCTAAGCTTCTAGGTCAGCAACGTTTTAATTAATTTAAGATCTCTTCTTAGTTCCTATGAGATGAATGAAAAGAGCAACCCCCTTCAGTGTAAAAGTCCAAAATCATTCGGGCACCTTATACCTAAACTTATCTCAACATCATCATCCGGGAAACATCCACTGCTGGACATAGGCCTCCTTCATGGTACGCCACATCGACCGGTCCCGAGCCATCTGCACCCAGCGACTCCCTGCGACTCTAACCAGGTCGTCGGTCCATATAGTAGGGGGACGGCCTGGTAGACGTTTCCCGGTACGTGGTCGCCACTCGAGAACCTTTACTTCTATATTCTGTAAAAGTTGACACTGGTCGGTTATCCCCAGTCTCATTTTTGCGTAATGGATACGCGCTTAAGACAGTATATTGAAGAAGAAAAAAACACAAATCTAATTCGAAACAGTTTTAATTTGAAGCTATGGTGTCAATTGATGCGCGCTAATCGAATTAAAGAGAGCCTAATCGATTTTTCGCTATATCGAATTACTGAATTATTGACCCGTGAGAAACCTAGTTGGGGATAAACCTAACGGAATCATTTAATAAAAGGAAGACCTTAGAAATCGCATTCTTATATATTCGCCTACAGTCTGCACATATGCTCTGCAAAGGGTAAACGTAAGGTATCATCATCAAGAGTGGGTGCATGGACGCGGAGGGGGATGCGCCCCCGGACACTTGCTCCAGGTAGCTGTGGAATTGTGCAGCTCTCCAGGCGCACATAATCTTCTAAAAGGATATTTTGCGCACTGGAAAATGTAACAGTAGTATTAGATTTTTATTTGAATTTTTTCTTTAGTTTTTAATAGTTTAATAAATTAGTTTAAATTTTAATAAAAAAATTAACAGCCTATATGCGTCCCCACTGCAGGGGCTCAGGCCTACTCTCATACACCCAGTGCGGATTGGCGGACTTCACATGCCTGTTCAAGACATTCAAGGTTTCCTCACGATGTTTTCCTTCACCGTTAAGCAATCGGATAATGTACTTGAAATGAAAAAACAACTCATAGGTACACGGCTGGATTTGAACCCGGAACACTCACCTTGAGAGTCCGAGCCTTATCAACTGCGCCACTGACGCTTAAAGTAAGCTGTGTAAAATGTGTTTGCATTCGGCCTTTATCTCACCTGATATTAAAAGACGATAAAGCCATTGGATGGTAAGTGTGTGCACTCAGAAGCCTGAAGCTAAAGACAGTGCTATTCAGACATAGGTATCATGGTGGTAGCTAGCCAGCCAGACATAAAAAATGATCTACCACTAATCAAACTAAGTACCTATAGGTACCGCCACTGGGAATTGAACCCGGGACTTCCAGATTGTTAGTCCAAGAGTATAGCTATTAGGCCACGAAGTCCTGCAGTTGAATAATGAAAATAAGATAGATATGTAGATGCAAGAATTGAAAATTTAAAACAAACAAGATTATTCTTATAAATATTTAATTTAACATTTGCTTAATCCCTTTTAAGATCACTGTGATGTCCAAACACGAATTGACCATCGATGTCACGATACACACCCTGTCGCAATGGAAAATGCGTGGTATCCTTCATAAACCTAGCCCTTCTGCCGTACATCTCTTTCAGAATCCTAAAGAAATCTCTGGTTTCACCTGTCGCCGTGGTCTCCCAAGTTTTTTGTCTACTGCAGTTCTTTGGATAATCATTTTTGTAACAATCCATTGGATTTTGAGTAGTTTCTGCATTTATATCATTTTCTTTTAATTCTTCGTCCGTTTCTGTTGTAAATGATTCTATAGTATTTGTTGATTCTGTTGTTGTTGGTTTAGTTGTGGTTAACTTAGGTGTCGTTTTATGACGACAAGAACAGTTACATGGATATGGTGTTTTTATCGGTACTATTGTCATTGGTTTTGTTGTAGCTGACTTTGTTGTTGTTATTTCTGTTGTTGATGGCTTTGTTGTTGTTTTTGTAATTGTGGATTCGGTTGTAGTTGATATTTTAGTAATATATGTTGTTTCTAATGTAGGTGTTATTTTACTGTGGCAGTAACAGTTACAAGTAAATGGTTTATTTGTTGACGTTGTTGTCGTTGACTCAGTTGTGGTTGTTGTAGTTGTAGTTACAGAGGATGTCGTTGGAGAGCTATCTGCTGTAGAAGATTTCAGTGTCATTGTATTGCGACATGAACAGTTACAAGTAAATTGTGTATTTGTTAATGATGCTGACTTCAATTCAGTTCTAAGCTCTGGTTTTGAAACGATAGTTGCTCTTGATACAGGTGTCGCTGTGTGGCAAGGACAATTGCATATGCCTGGATATATAATTTCACTAATAAATTCTGTTGTGGTTGTTGATGCTGTAGTGTTTGTTGAGTCTGTGGTTGTTGTTGGTGTAGTTAGCGTTGTGAATAGTAGTGTCGCTGTTCTACATGGGCAGTTGCATTCACGAAAAGCATTAAAAGTTGCTTCATTTTCAACATTAGGTGTAGTTTCACTAATTGTAGTAGCTGGTTGAGTTGTCGCTGTACCAGTAATAATTGAGGTTGATTCTTTGGTAGATTTGGTTGAAGGTTCTGTAGTTGTTTGTGTAGTTGGAATGATAAGATCGTCTTCAACAACAGGTGTTTCTGTGTGACATGGGCAATTACAAGATGTGTTTTCTAAAGTGTTTTCTGTAGGAGTAGTTTCCTGAGGAGTGGTACTTTCAGATGTGGTTTCTGGAGGGGACGTCTCTTCAATAGTAGTTTTCAGGGATGTAGGTTCTTGTGTTGTAGTTTCTGGAAGCGTAGCTTCTTCAGGAGCGATTTTGTGATTTGTTGTTTCTTTAGGTGTAGTTTCTTCAGTAATTATTGTTGTAATTTCTTCATTAGTGGTTTCTCTATGATTATTTTCGTCCAAAGTGAATTCTTTATTGATGGTTGTAGCTTCATTTATTGATTGTGCTGTGTGATCATCGCAATGTAGACAATTGAACAAGTTTTCAACTTTTACAAATTCTGGAAAAGTTAACATGTGAAATGATTTCAAAAGTTAGCGAAGAAAAAAAATTCAATTAATGGTTTCAAATTTGGCTTATAATGAAATATTTTTCTACTATGAATGAATAGTAAAAACCTATTGAGAAAATTGAAGTAGAGTCTATTCATTTACTGCATTCTTAAGCTTACAAAAATAACGCCGAAGAAGGTTAGCCTTATATCAACGGGACCTGTCAACACTGTTTACCTAAATTTACCTAAAATTTACCTTTATCTAAAAAATAATAAGATTCAATCTTGCCTTCCGACTGGTTCGTATGCAAAGTAAGCCATAATGTCAGTTTTATATTAAAGAAATATTTATTGTCCAAAACTATTGACAATGGAGGAGGAGCCCTATGCGACAGGTGTAGGCTCTCTTTCTCTACGGATGACATTTTTTGTTTTGTACAATATTATATTAGACTAGCTTCCGCCCGCTACTTTGTCCGCGTGTACTTCAGGATTTATTCTACTTGTTCGATAGGCATAGAAGTCATCTATCTCCATTTCCAGCATAAGGTACAAAATAGTGTTTATTCTGTTACGTAGGCTAATAGTTTAAAAAACAAAAGAAATTTCAATATCTGACGTAGTACATTCAAATAGTCTTCACACTAATATTATAAACGCGAAAGTTTGTATATACGAATTTACATATTCTATGGTCGGTTGCTAGGCAACGCGTTTTTGTTATGCCAAAATTGTCCATGTAATCCCACTAATATTATAAGTGTGATTTTGTACAATTTACACAATATGTCTTTATAAATTATAGCCTATATGTTATTCTTATGTATAAGCTATATTATTGTAACGTTTCATTCAAATCCATTCAGTAGTTTTTCCGTGAAAGCGTCACAAACATCCAAACATCTAAACATCTAAACATCCAAACTTTCACACTTATAATATTAAGTAGGATAACGCAAAAAATAGATTTATTAAACAAGTTGACGTTACTAAGTATGTTGAGTGTGAGTGAGAGTTAGAGGGAGTGTTTGTGAGTTTGCGTGAGTGCGTGTATGCTTCACTTTACAATTTACAATGCATCTGTAATTTAGTAAAAACAATTTTACCTTTTTTGAACTGACAATTGTACTCAACCATGTCGCACTCGTCTATGAACAGTCTCTTTATTAAATGTTTGACGTCAACTCCACACATGGTGACGTTGTTGTGTTCACATGTCCTTGCAACGAGACACGAGTCAGCTGGCTGGAAGAGTACACCATAATCTATATAGGTATCTATTATTATAATACTAATGTCAATTTTTCTGAAGAAGTACAGTCCGTTGGCTTAGATGGTGTCGGTACAGACGAACGGAAAATTTGGTTGTAAAAAACTGCTTAGTTATAAATAAGGCACATGATTTAATTTAGGCACCAAAAATTTAATTGACAAAATGTAGGGGATATACATATGACCACAGACATGAAGAAGCGTAACATTAAACTTTACTCTGCCTCGGTATATAATGCCAAATTTACCAAGCCAGTATTCTTTGATTTCATTTGACTATAGGTGGCGTGTGCCGTGCAGCATAACAAAGGCGATACTAAGGTGAAAGAAACATCAATTATTACAATAAAGTAATAGGAGCCCTAATTAAAAGCCCTGCTGAAGATCTCACCACTGAGGCTTATGAAGCAAGACACCAAGGATTACAGTTGACAGAATCTGGAGACTACCGTAAGAACACACATGTGTATCAAGGAGAATATAATAAAGAAACCTAACCTACTGAACACCTTTGTATTTTAAAGGTAATATAAAATTTAAGTCACAGAAGAACTGCAAGACTCGTTTGGGATTAAAGAAGCTCGGATACACACAGATGGGGGATACCAAGGCAAATTGTCTTAGTACCTCACCATCGATACATTCTATCATTTGCTATTCGTTCCTGAAATTTGTGTCGGTTCGTTACATTTTCATCCATCTACTTGGCTTGGTTATGTAGTATCTCTCTGGCTTCATTGATTTTAATACCCTCCTTCATCGATATCTTATTATTACAAACTACATTATTTTTAGAAATGAGCTCGATCTTATTGAAAAACTTTTTTGGTAACTTTCCGACACAACAATAAAAATGAAGCGTTTTTGTTTTAGAGTAAAATAATCTTACCGGTATATAATGTTGAAATCCTGGCGTGGAAACGAGTACTGTGACAAATAACGTAAGAATTACCTCGTGCTATTGGTTGTAATGTAATGTAAAATTATAAGGATTTTTGCGGAAGTGAATAACCATTCATATGTCTTTTTAATCATGTTCCTTTGGTGAACAATGTAAATTTTTCAATAGTCGTGTAAATTTGTAAAGAATTCTTTAAATACGCGCGAAATAGCTTCATAAAACTATTCTTCACAAATATTTGGATAAAAATTTAAATCGATTTAATGATCTATACCATATCATAGTATAGATATCAAAGAAAAATATTATATGAATAATGTTTTATTCATATCTGTCTGTTATTTTCAAAATTGAGCAAATTTTGCAGGGCCTGAATCTATATAATAGGGCTGGTTATTTTTTAAATTATATTAAAAAAATAAAGTCTAAATGTGAATGTGAAAGTAAATATGATGTGTGCGTGTGTTATAATGATAAAACCCTGTGTAAAGATTTTTTGGATGTTAGATGGAATAAAAGATGGAAGGAAGATGTAATTCTAAGAATTGTTGTGGAAAAACTAACTTCTTACCTATTATAAAGAAAATACGCATTATAGTCCGTGTTCATGTTGAACTATTTTTTTTAAACCTTCAACATTATATTGTTCACGAATTCAACTGTTTCGTTCTGTATAAAATGTCATTTCGTCATTTTCGATTTACGCTTGGTTGCAATAAATGTCCCATAAAATCTGAATTCTTTAACTGTGCTTATATATAAATTAAAAATAGTCTGATATATATATATATATATATATATATATATATATATATATATACTTTAAAAATTACGGTGCTAGGGATTCAATAAAGGTTATAGTAAAAGTTACTGTATATACTGTATGTATATTTACTTTAAAATACTTAGTATATATAACTACTGGTAGTGATGATTTTATTCAACCTGATTTAAGTTTGAATATCGATCTCTAGTAGTACTACAAAAAACTGCAGAGGACAAAAATTGTAACCTCGTGGCTCATAGTACAGATTTTTGAAAGTACTAGATAAGTAAATGTGGAGAATCATACAATTTATACATATGATAATATCAATATTCAACATGCCGTCCGCGTATAAAGATAGAATTTGTTTGGTCTATATAACCTTCTCGCTTAAACCAAGGTCTTAAATATAGCCCCATGCCTTCATAAGGATACCGAGATTTAAGAATTCGGAAGAAATCCATTCTTTCTCCTATAGCTGTAGTTTCCCATTTTTTGGGTCTCTTACAGTCGTCTGGGAAAACCGCATAACATTACTTTTTTTCACTATGGTTTTTCTTTGTGTTTAATTTTGAAGATCTTTCTTTAGTTTTTGTTGTAGTAGTTTCTCTAGTCACTGATATTGTAGTTGCCATGTTATTTCTAGAAGTAGTTGCAGTAGTAGACGGTTTGATGGTGTTTGTAGTTGCTAATGTAGTTTCTAAAAATGGTTTCGTTCTTTTAATTGCTTTGACATGTGATTTAGACGTTTTGATAGTGTAATTTGTTATTTGCTTTGATTTTGTAACTCGTTTCAATTTTTTATTATTCGGTTTTGCAGTTTTAATTATGTTAGAAGTAGGTTTTATTAAATCTATTTGTACCTTTGTTGTAATATTAGGTCTTCGATATTGTTTAATTGAAGTTCCGGTGGGTTTTAAATGAGTTTTTGTCGTTGTATTTGTTTTCAGAGAAGGTTTTGATGTTTTTAAAGTGTTTTTGTTTCTAAATTAGTTTTCCTAGTGTGTTTTGAATTTTTCACATGACTTTTTGTAGTGAGATCTCTATTTAAAGCATATTTTGACGTTTTCATATGACTTTTTGTTGTTATGTTCCTTTTCACAGCAGGGTTTGACACTTTTTTATGATTTTTTGTTGTTAGATTCCTTTTTACAGTATACTTTGACATTTTCATATGACTTTTTGTTGTTATATACCTTTTCACAGTGTGGTTTGAAAGTTTTATATGAATTTTTGTTGTTAGGTTTCTTTTAACAGTACGTTTTGACAGTTTCATATGACTTTTTGTTGTTAGATTCCTTTTCACATTATGTTTTGTCATTTTCATATGGCTTATTGTTGTTAGGTTCATTTTCACAGTATGTTTTGATAGTTTCATATGGCTTTTTGTTGTTAGATTGCTTTTCACAGTGTGTTCTGACGCTTTCATATCTGTTTTCGTAGTTTTATTTGTATTCTGTGTTGTTTTGGAGGTTCTTACTTGGGTTTTTGTTATTGTATTAGTTTTATCAGTCAATTTATTAGTTTTAGTATGAAATGTTGGTGTAATATTTGTTTTCGTAGTAGATTTATGTGCACTGTTTATCTCACCATAGTTTATTTTAGTTTTTGGAGTAGTAATTATTTTTTCAGTTATTTTGGAAACTTTCTTTGAACTGGTTGTTGTGGCGTTCATTGTCGCTATTTTTTCAGTAATTTTTGTGATTAGAGACTCGTCAGATGACAATTTACTTTGTAAAACCCGATCAGTTTCAGTTTTGTTAGATGTTGTAGATGCAGTTATGTTTTCTAAACTGATATAATCTATTACAATTTCTGTGATAACATCGTCATTTTCTGTCTGTTTTGATGTGGTTAAAGCTAAAGAGACAGTTGGTGTGACTGCTCGCATTGTAAATAATTTTAAATTATTGAAAATATTGTTGGTTGTAGTGTTAAACATCTGGTTCATTTTTTCTTTCGACTTCGAAGTTGCTGATATTTTTGAAAGAGCTGATGATGATTCAGTATTTGACGTTGTTCTTGGTTTGTCTAACAAGACACTTTGAGAACTGATATCTGATGTAGTCGATTGAATTAGGTTACCTGGTTTTGCACCGTCAGACAGTTTTGTTGTCTTATTAAAAGCTGATGCAGTTTTATGAGCAGGTACTTTATTGTTGACTTGGTTTGTTTCCAAACCAGAAGTAATAGATGTACCCACATTATCGTATTGGGTATGGTCAGACAGTTCTGTGGTTTCATCTGAAATATTTGATGTAGTTTTATTGAAAGATTGTACTGATGTAGTCGCATAGCCAATAGTTTGTTCATTTAGTTCTATACTGTCTTCATAAATTAATGATGTAGTGGTATTGTCGGATTGGCCTGTTAGCATGCTAGTGGATTGACGCCAGTGGTCATGTTCTATACCTCGAGATGGTTCTAAATTCTCATCAGTAATAGCTACATAAGTATAGTTGAACAAATGTGTCGGCATAACAACAATAGTTGGTGCAGTTGGGTGAGTTAGTTTCGTTGTGTTGGAAAATGCTCTAGTTTTATCAGTAATATTTGATGTCGTTGAATAATCAGGTTCTGGATTTTCAATTTCACTTATGAACAAATCAGAGTTATTTGATATGACTGCATTAGTGGTTTGTGTACTTATCGATTCTTTTTTAGGCTCATCGAAAATAACTAATGTTGTTATATTAGCAAAATTGGTTATATGGGATTGATTTGTTGAAATGCTTGAACTGTAAGTCGTTGTGTGTGTAACTTTTGAATTATTTCTAGTCATAACTGGAACAATTTCTCTAGTATAGTTTTGGGATTGGTGTGGTACCATACCAGAACTTATTGGAGTACCCAGGTGAACATCTGGCGTTCTGTCGGATAGATTTGTAGTCACATCAGAAAAAGTTGTGGTTATTGCATGTGTTGGAAATTTGTCGTGTGATTGATTTGTTAATAATCGAGAACTATCTGTTGCTGGAGGGTGACTAGGTTTAGTAACAGATAATCTTGTTGTCTTACCCAAAACAGTAGACTGTAGTAACGTATCTGACAATAAACAAGAACTATAACTAGTAAGTAAAAACGAGTGAGTAGGTTGAGCACTGATATATATTTTTGTGGTCCTAACAGAAACAAGTGATACTCGTATAGCTGTAAGCACATAATCTGATTTGTCCGAACTAGTTCGTTTAGTTGAGTAAGCTGGGCTTGTTTTGCTATCTGGGCTTGTAATGCCAGAAGATATAATTGATGTATTTAATTGACTAGGTTTCGGATTATCATATTGACTTGTTGATACATTGAAATTATTAGCTTTAGCTTTGTGATCGGTTTTTGAACTATCGTAAGAAGTTGTAACCTCTTCAAAAATTGGTGTGGTGGTATCAGTTGATTGATTTGGTAACATGCTATGCATGACTGAGTGAGTATGGTTTGTATAGTCGGTTGTAGTTGGAGTTTTACCAGAAAAAGTTTTTGTAATTTTATGACTGGGTTCTGAAATGGAGGTTTGGTTTGTTGACATACCGGAGCTAGTCTGGTGAACAGACAGTGTAGTGTAGGAAATACTTGTTAAGTTGGAAGACATTGGTGATTCATTCGGACTTCTAGAACTTTTTAGAGTAATGGTGTAAGCAGGTTTTATAGTAATGGAGACACTAAAACTAATATTTGTGTTAGGTTGAGCAGGTTTTGTAATACTGGATATATTTGTGTTTTTATCTGTAATAGTAAATAAAAAATTTTGAGTAGGCTTTGTACTGATGAATTGCTTTGTTAACACAACATTATTAGTATTTGTGGCTGGCTGACCAGATTGTGTTCCGCGGGATAGGTTTATGTCACCTTCCGAAGTAGTTGTTCTAATAGATTGATTTGTTACCATACTGTAACTCTTTGAGGTTGGAAACGTAAAGTTGGAAATATTTTTAGAATTTGCATAAATATTTGTTATAGTTACAGAAGGTGGTTTAGTATTGTCAGAATAAATTTTACCAGATCTAGTTGATTTTGCTGGATGAGTAGTTTGTGTATTGACAGAGATACTTACAGAGTCAAAAGGAATCGTTGTTAGAGCAAGTTCTGTTTTGTCAACTTGGTTTGTAAACATTTCAGATCCAATTTTTGTACCTGTGTTCGCAGGTTTTATGCTATGTGATTGCTTTGTTATCGCTGGTGTTGGGTAAGTAAAATCAGTATTCTCAGATTGGTAGATAATACTGGACCGGAAATTATCAAGAGTTGAAGTTGTATAGTCATTTTGGTTTGTTTGAATACCTGATATATTTGGTGTTTTCTGAGAAGTTGTTGACACAGTTGATGTAGTTTTATTATTGGTGGACTGTGTTGTTGACATATTAGCACTAGTAATATTTGTGAGATGAGGAGATTGTGTGTTGTGTATTGTAGTTTCGTCAGACACAGTTGATGTAGTTTCATTATTGGTGGACTGTTTTGTTGACATATCAGCACTAGTAGTATTTGTGAGGTGAGGAGATTGTGTGTTGTGTATTATAGTTTCGTCGGACACAGTTGATGAAGTTTAATTATTGGTGGACTGTTTTGTCGACATACCAGAACTAGTTTTATATTTCAGATGAGGAGATCGTGTGTTGAGTGAACTTGAACTCGTTTGTTTAGCTGAGTTTTTCATTTGTGTAATGTTACATAAATCCACAGTCTGTTTAGTAACAAAAAGCTCTGTTACGTTGGTTAATTTGTTCGTTAGCACTTCAGAACTTGTTTTGTTTACCAGGTTAACGGATTGTATCAAGTTATACAGGTAAGTTGTCTTTCCCGAAATTTTTGCTGTAGCTTTATTGCTTGTTCGGGTTGTTATCATAGCATAACTAATGTGTTTAGTCGGTATTGTAATATTATACAGCTTCGTAATCTCTTCGGTATTAATAATAATTTTAATGTAAGGTTTGTTTGTTATCACATCTGAACTTGTTTTATTTGCCATGTGAGGGGTTTTCACTTTGTGTTTTGTAGTCCTATCGGATACAGTTACTGTGGTTGTATAATCTGATTGACTTATAAAATTTCCAGTGTTCGTGGTCCTAGCCGAGTGAGCAGGTTGTGTACTTATGGATAAATTTATAACTTTATCAACAGGATAAGCCATAGTTTGATTGCCTGATTGGTTTTTAAACATACCAGAACCTGTTTCTTTAGTTTGTTGTTGTGTAATGCTTAATGATGTGTAGTTTTCCATAGAAATAATTGGTAAGTGTTGATCATGAGCAAGATCTGTTTTGTTCAATTCATTTTCTGACACAAAATAACTAGTTGGCGTACCAACGAAACCAGATTGTTGACTGCTGTATGAAGTTGTGTTCTCATGAGATTTCGTGGGTTTAATGTTATTTTCAGATTGTTTTGTTAATGTACTAGAATGAGATATAGCCAGGAAGTTTGTTCTGTTGGATAGTTTTGTAGTCTCATCAGAAAAAGGTAGTGTTGTGTTATTGTGGGATAATATTGTTAAAATATCGAAACTGTTTGATGTAGCCGAGTGAACTTTTGTGAGTGAAGCTTTTGTACTATCAAATAAATATGCCGTGTCAAATGTTGGTGTAGTTGATAGGACAGGTTCTTCGGTACTGGATTGATTTGTTAATACACTTGACTTAGGAGGCTGTGTATTGTTAGAAAGACTAGTAATCTGATCAGAAATACTTGGTGTAATTGTTTCGTTCGATATGTATTTTTTAATTAGAGTTGAATTTAAATCGTTTTTAGGTGACATTGGTACGTACTTTTGGGTGGTTCTCGATGTTAGATTTGTAGTTGGTTTATGTTTAGTTGTTCTCTTTGGTATTTGTAGTTTAGTTGTTTTCAAGTGTTTTACTTTCGTCTTTGGAATAGGTTTTTTAGTTGTCCTTAGGTGTATTTTTATTGTTTCTGGCATTGGTTTTTTATTCGTCTTCGGATTTGGTTTTTTAACTGTCGTATGTTTTTTTGTTATTTTGGGCAATTGTTTTTTGGTCGTCTTTTGATACTTTTTTGTTGTTTGCTGTGTTAGCTTTTTTGGGTGCTTTTTAGATAACTTCGATATTTGTCTTTTAGTTGTCTTCAGGTGCTTCTTTGTAGATTTAGTTTTTAGTTTTTTAGTGGTAAAAGATATACGTTTGTTTCTTTTATTTTTTATATTTTTTATGTTTTTTTGTTGTCTTAGGTTTCTGTTTGACACTAACTTTGACTACTGGCTTTTTAGACGTCTTTGGTGTTTGTTTTTTAAACCTTTTCTGTACATGTTGTTTAGTAATCTTTGGTTTGGTTGTTTTAAGTTTATCGTGTTTGTTTTTTGATGATTTGTGGTGTTTGTACGGTGTGGTTTTTGACTGTCCTTTTATGCTATTTTTGTTCTTATTCTCTGACTTAGATCGTGCTTTCTTATTATATAAACTTTTTGAATTGGCTTTGTATTTGCCTTTTTTCTTTTTACTGTTTGTTTGAAGTTGTTCAAAATACTTTTTCAAAACAGATTTTTCCCACATATTTCGTAAGAAAGTTTTCTTAATATATTTTATGTATGATTCTATACTGTTTAATTTTTTAAGAAGATTACTGAAATTATCTCTCAAAAGTATAGCCTTGTTGGCCATGTCTTCTAAATTTAGTTTTTCATCTACCATTGTAACATATCTTCAGAAATAGCTTTTCCAATTTCATCCATAACTGTCAACTCATCAAATTCAGTAATATCAATTGTTGTATCAGCTTCCATACTTTCATTATAATTTTGTATTTCGTTTTCATTTGACATTGCTGTTATTTCTTTTGTAGGAGGTATAAAAAACCCATCAGTGGATGATAATTTTTTTAAATACACTGTATCTATTTCATAAGTATCTTCATTACTTAATTCTACAATTGCATTCGTCTTGGCCTTCGTCATACTTCCATTATTGGGTGTGCTTGTTATGTCAGCTATAAGCATAATTTCCGTAACATCTTCAGTACTCAACGGTACAGTTGTGTCAGTCAAGGTCACAATTTCGTTTAAATGCTCAGAACTGATTGCTTTGGTAATATCTTCAAGTATGGACGTTGAAGTTTTCTTTGGAGTGGTTATAGTAGTATCCGACATGGCTTTATCTAAATCCTCATTACTGAATGATAACGCTGTATTAGTTATGGTCGCAACATCAGGAGTATCCTCAGGATTATATAATGTCGTTGTGTCAGTTATAATTTCACTTTGTACACTTTGTCTTCTTCTTCTTTTGGTGGTGTATTCGTGTCAGTTATTGTCGAAGTATCATAATCAGGACTATGTGTTTCAGTAGTAAGAGTCACAATAACATTTTCTAACGTATCTTCAAAGTTTTTGTGCATTCTTTTTTTAAAATACGATTTCTTCTTAGTTTTAAACTTGTGTATGTGCTTTTTGATCGCTCTCCGTTTGTTAGTGTTTAGGATACATATTTTGAAATCAATGCTGCTATATTCTGCAAAAAGAAGAAGAACAAAGATGACCCGTCTAAAACAAAAAATATTTGAAGCATTTGTAATTGTTGCGGACGGCAGCGCGGGAACGAGACGGGTGATCCTTCTCGCTCGCACAGCTGCTAGAGCGGGAGGGGTCATACCCCTCACCCTCGCTGCCACAAACCATCGCTAGTAGCGACAGTAAAATTAGTACCTAAGCTCGCTGAAATTCACTGTAAATTGTCCTCCTTTGTTCTCTGTAATCTTTTGAACAAATATACGTAATAAAACCGACCGCTGTTTCTTTTCGACTGGACAATCCTGTTTCTGACGTCCATTAAAATACAGTCCGCTGCCCTAAGAGCTACAGTAATATTGTTTTTGTAATCTAATATATCCTTTAACCGATAAAGTTTTTAAAAAGCTATTATTACTATAGTACGAGTATGATACTTACTACTGTGATATTTGCAATTGTGTTGAATCATACTACATTCGTCTGTGAACATCGTCACGATGTCTTTATTTCCTTCGCTTCCACATACTGGTTTATTTGAATGTTGGCATGTTTGTGCTTCATTGCAAACATCTGGTGACTGAAACGTTTCAAACACAATTATGAGCATTATGTTACTGAAGGGGCAGTGAGCACATACTATTTACTTCAGTTCCACTAGTCGCTTAATTTAGTGACCTAATGGCTTCACGCTTGCACTTACAATATGAGGTTACTTTTTTTTCAGTGGGAGTATCAATCGGTTTGGTTGGTGGAAGGGTGTTTACTATGTCCGCCTGGCAAGCTACCACCATGTCTGTCGCCAAACAGCAGTGCTAATAGCACTATTTTGTTCCGGTATGAAAGATAGCAGAGCCATCGCCTCATTAGTTCTGTTAGTTAGGCTTCTGGGTGCGCACGCTTACCTTCCAACGGCCTTATTGCCACTTACCATCAGGGGGATGAAGGCCAAGTGCAAACCCATCATACAAGTACAGTGTTTGTCTAGGCTAGAAGACCACCCCAACCGGTGGTGGAAGGATGACTGGAGATGGAATATATGGAGCAATAAAAACAGTACTAGCGAAAGAGTTGCCATATTTTTATTGTAATTGCTCCAGATTCAGTTACCAATTGATCCAGATTTATCATTTACTGCTGCTGGGCAATTGTTGCTCAAAAATTGCACGTATACTTACTTGAACAGGACGAGATAAACGTGGCAGTATCAGGGATGCTGTAACAGGATAAATATGTGCTGCAATACCACATTAGTTGTCAAACAATTTTGCAAACATACTTTACTTGTTCTACATTACACACTTTCAACAAGTATATAAGTATGACAGAGAATTTGGTTTGTATTTATTTATCAGACTTCATAGGGGTAAACCAAAATACTACATTTCGAAACTAGGGCGAAAATTTTCGTTCCGACTAGTTTGCCCTCGACTGCGTCTCGGGCAATAATCAAAAATCGATTGAATTTTCATTTTCGCACGAGTTTTGAACGACATTTTTTAATAAACGTAGTAGTCTGTTAATGAGATGGGAGCCAACAGCGTGTTGCAAATAGTGAATAGGCAAAAACACTAGTAATGATTTTTGAAGGATATATATGAAAGCACTAGTGCTTTTTTTCTTTATAACTGGTTAATAAGAAAAATGAACGCTTGCCTTGTATTTTTCAGACAACCTTCTGAAATCACGAACTTTTAGCACGCCAAACAGCAAAACAAAAACGTACCACTTTTTGAGGACATGTAATAAAAAAAAATCATTCTATACCTGCTCAGATGGTAGCTCCTTACATATTTGAAAACGAGGTATAATGTACTTCATTACTGTCATTCAAATGTATGGGCGGGAAAAACCATTGTTGACGCTCTGAGCGGGAAGAAAAACCATGCACAAATCCATTGTTAATGAGCTAATTTTGAAACTGTTTGATATCTAAGTAAATGTCAAAGACATAAAGGTTTTATTTCTAGACTCGCGTAATGATACTAGCTTTTTTCTAGCTTATAATAAACCGCGCGATAGCCGCCCCAAGCTCTTTGATTTTATCTGAATTGTGCAAAATTACAAGCTACTCAAAATGACGTCTAGGAGTAATAGTGAAGATTGTATTATGACTATTTTTTTCTTAGGTCTTGGTGTAGTATAAATCATTATGTATAAGCTCGGGGAAAAAGGCGATTATAAACTCGGCTAGACTCGTTGAATAATATTCATTTTATTTCCTCGTGTAATCGTTATTCACTTAATAACTATGTTTTATTATCACGAAACCATACCTGTCATTAGAAGAAACAATATTAACATTCTCTTTGGAACATGTTGTAGGTAAACTCATTTTTCCTTTACTACTCGTAGTTAGGTGTTTTAGTTTTAACTTGTTGCAAAGTCGTAACGTATATGAGTAGCAACATGCTTTGGTGACTTTGGTACATCACTGCGGGTATTTCATGAAGCCACTTTTGAACATTAATAGCTACGTAGATAAAAGACTGTGACAGAGAAGTTTTTGGGGCGCCGTAATAAAAGGGTACTGCCAGAGACATACGGAACCGAAACGTGGTTTTTTTACTGTTGGCTGAATAAACTATAAGTCACTCAGCGCTAATTCAAGAATGAGGAAATCCGTAGACGAACTAAGGTCACCGACATGAGTTAGCGAGCCGAAGTGAGCAGGCAAAGGACAGGGAGTAGAAGTTCTCAAGTAGGGTCTTCCCCCTACTAGATGGACCGACGACATGTAACATTGTATAATTATATATTATAGATATATAGATTATTGAGAATAAATATTTATGATACTAGCTTCTGCCCGCGGCTTCGCCAGCGTGGACTTTAGGATTTATGGTAACTACTACGTACCAAATGTCCAACTGTTCTGACACTTCCCGTCAAAGAGTTTACCTCAACGAACAATTTATTATTTGAATATTATTCATACCAAAAACCTTAAATCGCGATTGAAATATTGGGCGTGAATAGTCCAACAAACCTAATCTCAGAGATAAACCCCTCTCGGAATGTCTTGTCGAAAATTTCTATCTGCCTCGTGTCATCAACTAATAGAATTCCCCAATGTGACCTAAAGGCATCACAAAATTTTGGTTGACAGTGTGTTTCTACATGACTCAATAGTTCGAAATACAAAATTATAAGCTTTTACAGTTGAATTAAATACCGTAACTTTTTAATCAACTCCTGCTCATAAAATTACCGATATGTATTTACTGTGTAGCCATGTCCGAGCCTATGGGGCCGCTCAACAACTCTGACACTAGGGTTTGTGAGGTTGGTTATCGACCTTACAACCTAGGAGCATATAATCATTAGTACAACACATGAATTAATTTAAAAAAAATTAAAAACCGACGGCAATAATTGCCACTGAAACAGTCTATAACGCGATTTATACGGTTCGTAGCGCCATCTATCGGTCTCGTGATGTAACGTTTCTACAAGCTGATACTCTTCAAACTGCTGAATATAGCTAAGAACCATCGCAAGTAATCAAAATCGGTCCTTCCGTTCGAGAGCTACGATGCCACAGATACACACATACATTGGCGTCAAACTTATAACACCCCTTTGCGTCGGGGGCTAGAAACAGTTTCTCTCGTAATAGTATACTCGTCATAATTGTTTTCATAAGTCAATTGTCACACTCATCTATTTTTAAGGGAACCAAAGCTTAGGTAGGGGTGAAGAAATTGAGGATGATTACGTGTTACTCTATCTCTTCGTAGCCCAATATCTTCACCCCATTGTGAACCGATTATAATAATTCTTTCTTTATTCTCACGACATCTCCAGGGTCAGATGAAGAAATTAACTTATTCCTGGCCGTCCAGGACATTCGAGGAGCGCCAGCATCAGTTGAGCTACCTTAGACAATTGTTTTAAGTTTTCAGCGAAGGTCGTTGGTGTCGAGATGTACAGTTTTCTTCTTGCACTCAGATCCTTTAAAAACTACATTTTAAATAAATAGCCAGATCATAATGGTCATCATTTTTAATATCACTGTTGTATTCATATAATTAAGTCTAAAAACATGGTGTGACAAACGAA
The DNA here is from genome assembly GCA_910589575.2 of Carcina quercana. NCBI lineage: Eukaryota > Metazoa > Arthropoda > Insecta > Lepidoptera > Depressariidae > Carcina > Carcina quercana. The sequence goes on from OU342435.1 coordinate 14,137,797, forward strand.
TACCTTCACTTGAGCACTTGTTTAAATCGTATTTTCATGAAAAAACTACCATTAATGACTAGAAGTATAATAATATTCAATTACTGTAATGAGCTAGTGTAATTTGAGGCTACTCGATGTAGTACGGCGTCGGTCCGTCTGTACAAATGTGCTTATTGCGTGTTAACTACTCGTACATATGTACTTTATCTATAATTACACTTAACCATATTTGTAGTATGTAAGTGACGATACCCATGGACCAGAATCGTTCAGAAGTGACACTCATACTTTCTCGAATTTGAGTCGACCCTGAGATATCTACCGCACAAAATGTCGCGTGTAGAAATTTTAAAATTAGTTTCGTTTTATTAGAGTTCCGAACATCCAATGAAAAACGGAACCGTTATCACTCTGGTGTATGAATGTCCCTCTGTCACAGGTGATTATCTCAGCAACTAAAGCTATCGACTTGCCATTGGGAATGCCCAGTTATGGGAAATGGTGACCCACTGGTGCTGCAACTCCATATTTATTTTTATTTGATAAATGCGTTTGTTTGTTTCTTTTTCCTTCCCTTAAGTCGTAATGTAGAGTCAAAATGACTTGATTTCTTGTTTAAGGTCCGGAATAGAAACTTAGGCTACGATTTCAGTAAAAACGTCTAACAAATCATTTTTATCCTATTTACAAGTAGTTCACGTGGGATAATTTGCCACGGATGAAGTAGCGAAAAAACGCTAGTGTATGTGGCGCAAAGTTTGGGGAGAGACAGGGAGTGAGATATCTGGATTGAAAGTATTCTTTAATCTATGGAGTCATCATCTAAGGCGTGTGGATTACAGTGAAATAAATTGAATTATTGTAACTGGGACATTTTTTAAAGAGATAGAAATATTTTTGTGCAGCTGGTTTTCTATTTATACATATATACATTTTTCTTATTATAACAAAAGGGAAATGATACATATTTATGTTATGTGTTCTCTAATGCCTAAGTAGCGCCCAAAAAAAACTGCAAATGCACAAGAAGAGTAAATATGACATAGTAAAAAAGTTGATACTTATTTTTGTCATCGAGTGTACCACGGGATAGATTTGATTTCGTGAGGTATGAGGAGGGATTGTCGTTTTTCTATAAATAAATAAACATTTACAATGAAAATGAAATAAAAAAAATTTTATGCATTATCTACCAAAATTAATACACAGGTTTTGGGATATTCCTTTTAAGATAAAGCTTGTATTAGGAGACCCCGCTCTTCTATAATGTATATAACGTATTATTGTGCAGATAATATATATATATATCAACATATAATATGATGTTCGAATGTCCCAACCCAAAGAAGCTTCTCAGAACGTCTACAAGTCGAATGTTTAACATAATTCTAGAGAGATCGTAAAAAATCAAAGGTCATCGGGACCCTAAAATCTAAGTTATGGCCCACAGACCAGACGATGACGAAATGTTGAAAAAAATTGAGACCTTCTACAGCGTAACCGCCTCTATGGACACGCTTGTACTTATAATAAGGAGGTCCCGGGTTCGATTTTCACTGGGGGTATCAGTACCGTTATGTCGTATGAAAGGTAACGCAGCCAGTACCAGATTCGATTTAGGCTTCTGTCTGGCTGTCTGTCTGACTGGGAAAGTATCAATGTCTCAAAAGAGTTTTTTCAAATTCGGCCTGCACTTGTACGCTATTTAAAAAATCAAGTAATGATCTAAATATGTATAGAAACATACTATAATTACATTTTTGAATATATTTTAATTGTACCAAATCATTCTTCTTGTACTAAGTGACAGCATCAAATGTCATTTTATTGACGCCATCTTTGTTTTCAACGTCAAGTCCTACCGGTATCGTGCGTTTTATATGTTTTTGTACAAATAAACTAAGCGAAAGTATACAAAAATGGCAACGAAATCACTTTTCTTTAACAATGTACTATTAAAATTATACGTGTACAAGACCAGGCCTTGGCGCCATACATTCGCGGAACGTGTCATATGTCAGTGTCCCGTGATTCGAACTTGGGACCTTCCGCTCAGAAAAATGCGGGAAGCCTACAACATGACATAGGCTGATCCTCTAAAGCCAAGACCACACAGTTTACCAGTAACTAATCAATCATCATCATCAGTCGGGATACGTCAACTGCTGGCCTTCTCTATGATATGCCACATTGACCAGTCTCAAGCCACTTGCATCTAGCGACTCCTTGCGACCTTAAGAGGGTATGCTGGTGTCAAAGTGCCCATACAAACGTAGTCCAGTCATATTTTGAGTATTAATCTATGAAAATCTATGAAATTTTCAAGACACAATCTAGAAACAAATATCTGTGTCGGTGGTGAGTCAGATTTTCGTTTATATACTTCCAGAGTTAAAGGGCGTCAAAGAATTGTATTTTACAGTAATAAAAAGCCCCAACTTTGAACCTGTTTTACAAGAGTATGAATCAATTCAGAACAATTTGGAAAAACCACCGACATTTGAAATTTTATTAATATACTGTATTGAAAAAATGGCTACATAATATACTGTATCCTTCAAATGATCACTGAACTACGAAACATCCAAATAACGGGTGGATAACTTCGCGTAGTGTATGCTGTCTCACCGTACGCGCTCGGGTAGGATAGGGCTCGGATAAGGACAGCTACAAAACAATGCAACCTTGAACGCGGCCACGTGCTCCAAACAGACAATCCTCTTGAACTGGTCGATGGTCCATATATAGTAAGGGTACGTCGCCACCTAAGTTTAATGAATAAATCAGAGCAATGTAGCAACGCGCTGCCTCTGCAAAGAGATCTTATCAATCTATTTTCGTTTTAAATAGGTGCAAACTGCAAACGCCTTTTAATTTACTATCGAGCATCGTGAATTCGTTTATCTATACACAACAATATTGCTTTCTAAAAACCTCATTTCTTTCGCATTGTCGTAGAGTACCTACATATCGGGCGAGCATTTGGTGCTTTGTTAAGGAGTGTATACGCTGGACTCTGGATTTATGTTTTGTTAGTTCAAATCGCATGTTGGATATACTATACATATTTCCAGTTTGGAATAGAGAGGCAACCGGCGTATTAGAATATGAATAAAATAGCTATAGTTTAATTTTGATTCAATGACCCGACTACAACGAGAACGATTTATATAATAATTTATTTTTCTGGGGTCACTCTGGGGTTTCACTTACTCATCAAGATTTATCATCATCAGGCCTACTCTCCTACAGAGAGTGCTGAGAGTGTATGGGACATAGTCTACCACGCGGCACCAGTGCGGATTGGTAGACTTCACACACACCTTTGAATTTCTTCTCAGGAGTGTGCAGGTTTTACTCACGATGTTTTCCTTCACCGAAAAACCAAATGGGAATGTTTTTTTATCATTCGTACATAAATTCCAAATAAGAAATAATAACTCATTGGTACGAGCCAGAATCAAACCCAGACCTCGATTGTTCAAGCAATGACGATCTACCCAACTGAGCTACAATGGCTAGTTACCATGAATAAGATACCTAATATAAATTTATTTATCCTGTACAGTTGTTACAGGATTTGGCCAAGTGTAAAACCTCTTTTATTCCTTATCAATGGTGCCACCGGTCCCGTTATCTAATTTCAGAGCGAATAGACGCCGCGCCGCCCGGCACCGTGACCGAAACGAACGCTTTGGTGTCAGTTTTTTATCAGAACAACTAATTGTGTGCTCTGAAAAGATCAAATTCTTTATTGTGGTTTGAAAATGCATCTAGAAAATATAATATGTGGTGCAAAATTTGGATCCCCTTTTGGTATTTTTCTAGCAAAGATATTGACATGCGTTTAACGATGTTTTTGTCATAAAAATATTTTTGTTTGTTTTGTTTTGGATTTTTGTCGGATTGGGTGCAAATTGTATGTATCTGAAATTAAGATTTTGAGTGGATTTTAATCGGTGCCATCTTGTAATTACGGAGCTACGAAAGTTGTAATTCAGTGCTTCCCGAAGTACGTAACGTTGGCAACGAAACACAAATAGTGAATTTATTAAAAAATATTCATATACGTCGTATACGACAAATTGCTTATTTGGCAAAGCGTTCGCCTCGTACCACCTCGTACTGGCGAGAGACGCAGGTTCAAATCCCACTCGTGCCGAATTTTTAGAACTGTTTTCAAAAATGTTGTCAGCCAGTGTAAACAAAACCAATTATGTTTTTAAAAAGAAAACGTCTCGTTTAGACAAAATAATTCTAATCTTACCTGGGTTTACCTAAAAATTACTACACGTATTTAAACGTAAATCTCTTTACAGTACGGTGATGTGACGAAACAGAGAGAGAGAGAGAGAAGAGATGGTTTCAAACATTAAAGTTATCGTGAACATTTTCAGGAATCATGTTTTCATTCTTATGTTTACCATCTAGCTTTCATTGACTTTTTACAAGTGTAGCTTGTATAAAAGCTTAGGAATTACCTATTTTATGTAAATTACACACCAAAGTTACACTTACCTCCTCATTGAACTCGTACCTACGGCATTCGTTTTAAAACTGGAAGTTCGGCTAAAGTTTTATCAGCATCAGCCAGTAAATGTATGCTGCTGAACATAGGCCTAAAGTTTCATAATCGATGTAAATTACGGTAAGTGTATGTTATATTTACAAAGCCGTCGTGATAAAAACCCTTTGTACAAATAATAGATGTTAAGGTATAAACATCGTGATACAATACATTATGCTCTTTTGCTACTGGCTATTTGAGGATCGACGTTATGTGTCCCCTGCCTGTCACTATATTAGCTATTAAATATATAACGTATAAATTATTCCTACAACCATTCCACCATTTAGTTGTAACTGGTTTTAATTTTAAAACTCCTTCTTGTATTTTGTAATCTCTACTTTACTTTATTCTCTACCAGAAGTAACGTGAACCTAGGCGTGAAACAAAAGTGTAAAGTCTCTATTTTAGAATATTTGAGATAGTAGAAAGAGATAGCTTTATACCAAATTCTCATGAGTGCTTATACTATCACACTATTCTTAACGAAAACGATGTGAAGAAAAACGCAATACGTCAGTGACTAATGTGAAGTTATTTGCAAAACAATCTTTTCGCGAACAGTGTTTCGCAATACGTTAATTAAACTGATAGTTTAACTCAAATTAAAGGAAATAATTATGTTATCCAGCCTTAGGTCTGGAGTTCAGGGCCTGGTACGTTTTACTCGCAACAATTCGTTCTTTAAAAGTTACATTAACGTGTTCTAAAGCGTTATATAATACTGATCTGACAGCTCCTAGCTGGATGTTTTGCCGTCGTGATAAAAGTGTGAAAATGTTAACTTACAGTGGCGAGCCTCGTCCAGGGCCCTGCAGACAAGTTCAAGTCTCCAGAGTGACCAGCTATTTGTGCATCGTGACACCCCCGAAGATAACCCCAACACACCTTTCGAATTCACGCCAGAAAATCAAAAGGTACATAACCTTCATTTGTTTCTGCTAGTTATTATTTCAATCTTTAAGATTTCAGTGTCATTTTAATGCATATTAAACTTCAGTTTACCTCGGCTCTCTTTATTCTGCAATCATAAGCAATAAGCGTTTAAAATACCCCAATTTTCAACCCAAAAAAGATTTCACTTTTAAGCTTACTTTATATTATAATTATATCTAATTATCCTTATTAAATTATGTTTGTCGAAATCATGGAAGTATATTGAATACTAAATACAGAATTCCATCCTTCCTGTGACTTAAACTGGCTTGGAGTGCACAAAAGGGGGTGATAATGTGGGATTTTGATTGTGATGTTACGATGAAATAATATATAATATAAAATAAATAATACAAGTATAAGAAACAATAAATACAAGTATACTGGTTACATTAGACATGTGAATATGATATTATGTTGGTACATATTACACCTAAATACCAACATCTATGGCATGTCCTCACTCGGGTATAGAAACCAGACTGACTAATAAATAAATGATGTTAAGGTATTTTAAACTATGAATTTCTGCTTAATTACAGAGGATTGAAGCTCTCCTAAACATTTACCCTGAAGGCCACAAACGTGGAGCTATGATACCCATGCTGGACCTTGCGCAGAGACAAAACGGAGGCTGGCTTCCTATCGCTGCAATGCACAAAGTAGCTGATATGCTTAATCTTCCAAGAATGAGAGTTTATGAGGTTGCTACATTCTACACTATGTTTATTAGGTGAGGTACAATTATTTATTTATTAAATCTATTTAATGTAATGTAATCTAAAATGTGCCTGTATACAAATACTAATACTGATTCAGCATAGTTTGAAGGAAAGTAGTGCTCATTTTAAGAAAGAAAATTAGGACATGACATGAGGCCTTTCGCTCAGCAGCAGTTCAGAGGTCAAAAATATATTTAAAAACCTTAACAGTTCTGTGTTAGGTCTTCACCTCATCTAAATAATAACATAGGCGTATTATAACCTATATTAGCATGGTGAATACTATAGTTTGATACAATTAGTTTTCATGATGATATTTGTATAAATTGCAAAGGACTTAACGTTAAGGAAGGCAAGGAGGCAGTGGTTAATGCAAAATTGTCTACATTTTATTATTATAATCTAACAAAAATTTCAATGCTTATCCAGGCGTCCAGTAGGAAAATACCATGTGATGGTTTGCACAACGACGCCATGTTGGATCCGAGGGTCCGATGCTGTCCTCAATGCTATCAAGGAAACTACTGGCTGTGAAGTAGGGGGCGGGCCGAGCAAATGTGGCAAGTTCTCTGTGTCAGAGGTAAGTCTATTTTCACACAACAATTGTTATTCAATATCGAATGCACAAGTTCCCCCTTGAATAAGAGTCTCCCTCATACATCACCTCATCAGACTATTTATGAGGTGATTTGCCATAAGTATAGTGTAATATCCTAATTATAAGAGTTGTAGAGTGGTGGCCACATACCAGTGTACCAGTATATCATATTTGAATGTCAAATGTCTATACGATTTCACGTTTAGATATGACAATATCTCATATACCATTACGTATTTTCAATGTGTCTCATGCTATGCAGACAGATCAGAGCTGCCTTTATTTATAATGTTTTGTTTGTGAAGTCTTAACAATTAAATTAGATGATAAATAAGTGTATGAATGTATTAATTTTCACACCTGAAGTCATTTCAAAGTAGAATAAGCTTGCAGAAAACAATTTTCTTTATTATACAGGATATCTAAGTTTGGAAAAATGTGTCTGTTAGTTTGAAGTAATTAAAATACTCGATAGATGGCGCGGAAGAGCTCCAAATTATTCTGTCATAAATCATCATGGCAGTCCACACACCACCAAAAAGTCTTGTTAACAACTTTGACAGATTTATTTACACAGCAGTTATATTCTCTTTGGTAGGAGTACGACAATAGGCTTTAATGGCTTTATATCAAGGAATTCAGTATAGAAACTCGTTGCTTTAAATTCAAATGAAAAAACAGTTATTTTTTTATATGACAACACTTTGACATCCATGAATGAAGAACTATTTTTTCGAAAGTTTCCATTTCAATCGATTTAATTTCCAGGTGGAGTGTCTGGGCGCATGCGTTAATGCACCCATGATCCAAGTCAATGACGATTACTACGTAAGTAGACTTTAAAATACAGTATATATCATTCATTATCAATAAATGCTGGTTTAAAAGACTTGCACGAGGATACACAGACTAGACTTGGTTATTTAATTTCAACTTGATATCTTCATGCATTCCTGAGAAAAAGGGTCTTGACAGAAATACAGACAGACGGACAACAAAGTGATCCTATAAGGGTTCCTTTTGAGGTATGGAACCGTAAAAAAGAGATAGAATAAATTACGTTTTAATCTCCGTTTTACACTGCTACAATCTGTTAGAATGATCATTATTATCCTTACAGTAGAAAGTTTTTATGTACTTTTGTGATTATTATTTTGTCAATTTTTTTTTACCTTTCCCAACCGATGATGATTTATTGTTTATTAATTCATTTGTAACTGTTTACAGGAGGACTTGACAGCAGAAGATACGAAGGAAATCATCGACAAGTTGAAGAGAGATGAGAAACCTAAACCTGGTCCAAGGTATGTGCATAACATCAACACAAAACTCAACAAACTGGTTTGAAATTTGTCATTCAATTGATTGGCAAACTGCTGGATAATTTAGATGTTTTACGTGTTTCTGTATGTATGGGTTTGCACTTGGCCTTCATCTCACCTAATGGTAAGTGACGATAAGGAACTAACTTGAATGGAAAAACTACCCAGAAGTCTAAAGCTTATTGAGGCGCTTACTATGCTAACATACATAACACAAATGTGCTATTAATACTGTTGTTTGACGGTAGACTTAAGTCACAAGTCATTTATTTTTCTCCGTGTGTGAGTAAAGCGTTTCCGTTAAAGCTAGGTGTCTTTTTTTTACATCAAGCAACCCTGTCAGGGATAATATAATTCGAGATTATGATTTTAATTTTTAAATAAAATTTTAAAAATTTCAGTATTAGATGTCAAAATAGATAACAGGCAGTTAAAAGGCAAGATACCTGAATTTCAAAATGATCTTCAACCGACTTCAAAAAGAAGGAGGTTCTTAATTCGACTCGTATGTTTTTTTGATGTGTGTTACGCGATAACTCCGCCAGTAGTGAATCGATTTTGATAATTCTTTTTGTTTGTTTGATAGAGCATACTTCAGAGCATCTACCACGAGTTTACGCAGGCGATAACGTGTATCGTTAACTATCGCTCTGTCCTTGTCACCCGCATCTCTGCTGAGCAGCATTTCCGATAGTATTCGATATATGTTACCGCCTGCGTAAACTCATGGTAGACACACAGTGTTGGTCCTATATAAATTTTATCGAAATTGATTGATCGCTCTTTGAGAAAATGAACAAAAAAACGGGTTTAGTTCTTTTTGAACGTGTTTATTATGTTTTTTTAGAATTCATAGTTAATACTTAGGCAACATGGTGGTAGCTAGCCATATGTACATTGACTTACCACCAACCAAACCGAGTACTGATAGGTACCCTCACTGGTAATAAAACCCGGGACTTCCGGAGAAATTGAAATGCTAATGGAGATACCGTATATTTGTCCCCAGGAGCGGCAGGTTTGCAGCAGAACCCCTGGGCGGTCTTACCTCCCTCACCGAAGAGCCCACTGGCCCCGGATTCGGTCTACAGCCCGGCATCAAAGCTTAGACAGCTCACCAACAATCGATATTTGTACATTTTACTTCATAGGTATATTTAAATAAATCATGTTAGATCAAATTAATTGCTAGTATTATTCGCATCCTTGTGAACTCTCGTAATTGGTTCGTAATTCGTCTACGGCAGCTACTATACGATGGGGTGTATAAAGTCATGGATGATTCGTATTTAATTGACTATTTAAAACAGTGTTTTTATGCAATACATTATAACATTGTGTTTAATAATATCACGACATCACGCCAAAATAAATACTGTAAATCACTACATCAGCTGTTGCGACATTAATTTTATCGATAACTTTGTATCGCGTAAAAAGGTACAATATAATCACAGATATAATACCCTAGCTAGGCATACAGTTATTACAGTCAAGGTCCTGGCGCTATGACGATAAGATTTTATCTTGTTCAGTAAAATATGAACACATATTGAATTGATAAGTGAACTCGAATGTATGTGCTGTGCGTGACTCAATAATTAATTCCAATATTATCCTTTATTGTGGCTATGTGAAGCGTAGGTAAGGAATTTGTAAGGAATAAAGATCACCAGTTTTTAATCATCGCGGTCAGTTATTAATAAGGTGATAGAAAAGGATCTAGCCAGGGTTATGGAGAGAGAAAAACTATTTCGTGCGCTCGAAAATAGTGTCAGTACTACTCGTTAAATACTTCATTTTCAGATGTTCCGTCGGAATCTTAAGAATAATGATGAAAAACGTAACGATTATACGAAAATCCAGCTATGGGAAGATGATGAATTTGAAACCAAAAGGGTAAGTTGCATTTACCTATGCAGTACATTTATTATTTAGATACAACTGACTTTAGGAGTACCTAAATTCCGGATTAGATTTTCATTTTTACGCGCCATTTTTATCACGATATAATGTCAAAAGTCTCATTCATTCACTCACTGCGCGTTCGAATACTTGTATCAAGTTTACATGTACAAAACAAAATGTGCGAATTTGTATCAAATAATAACTAGAATGAAATTAAACCAAAACTATCATTTCTAAATATATTTAAACTTAATATTGAATATATTTTTGCCTTCTAAGTATACCAATAATATTTTTCGACAATCTGATGGCTGTATCCAAGTCACTCTGCTCAAACTGTTTTGTTCGTTCGTTCATTGATGTCAAACAAGTGTCAATCAGTAATTCCTCTTTCGTCAATGATTCGTGTTGTCTTTTCGGTGTGAAAAAATGTCTTTCGAGGCTTAGGCTCCGCCGCATTGTTTCAATAATGAAAAGTAGCCCTACGCACAAATATGAGAATTTCTCCAACGACCACCAAGGGAAAGATAGCGACAAGTATTCGATAGGTAGTCAAGACACCGCAAGTCTGGTAAGTTCCTTGATGAAACTATTGATTTTTGTTTGTATACCCTTAGAGATTTTATTGATTTACTTTCGAAGTTTACTCGTGGCTGTTTTTTGGAATATAACCAAGCAATCGTAAGAGGATACAGTGTGATGTCCACTTAGTTGGAACCAATGGGTTCGCTCTCTGTTGTTAACGAAGTGGTTTTACTATACGTTGTCAATTTTATTCGACCTAGTTCTTTTCAATTGGACGTATTGCACTAATACCAGCGATAATATTAAGGCGGTGGACGTAATTTTGGCAATTTCTTTAGTCCAAGCCTACTTGTCATATTGCCAACTCGAATGTTCGTATATCGTGCATACAGAGCGATCATACTTTCTCTGTACACGTGAGTTGACTTTTACCGGGGAATGACGAAAGAAATTGAATAAGTGGAGTCTGAAAGACATACTTAATGATTCAATTGTACTACAAAATAATATATATTTCAGTAGACCTTGGTTATTCTTTTCATTGATGATTATAACAGAAAGAGGGAAATAGGTGTGTGAGTCATATGTTTCGAGACGCGTGTCGTCGCAAAAGAAACAAACAAGTCTTTGTAATTTATCAAATACTCAGTCCACATACATTTGTAGTATTATTGGGTAAGCCATTGTTTGAATTAGAATAATAACTTGTTTCTAAATTGCTCAGTATTTATTAAACACATCTGTATTTCATTCACTAAAATGAATACCACAGGTTGGGTTTAAATAGTTGCCCAGAGAGTTGCCTTTTTCTGGATCATCAGAATTATATAAAAGCTACAATACCAATAAATAAATAAATATATACATAATGTACTTAATCCCAAACAGGAAAAGATAATGCAACACACAAATTAAAAATTATTTTAACTTATGGATTGTCTTGTAAAGCAAGAAAAAATAAATTTAAAAATATTAGGCGGAGGGTGTTCAATTTGACTTTGCAAATTGGTTACTTTAAAAACTTATTAAAATATATCTTTTTTTATACATAATTTTGCCTCAAAACAACAATGATTTTTTTAGTGCAGATGACTAATATTTCTCTTTATTAATCTTATGGTATTTGAACCATTATACTAGGCTTTGAAAAAGCATAATGTAGAAATATAGGGAGGGATGTATCATCTTTATAGTATGGTATTTTTTCCAATAACACTATTGACAAAAGTAAAATTATAAATAATACCAAAATAAGTGTAACTATTAGTGATACTTTTTGATGTTTCTATTCTAAAATCACAATTATAATAATAAACACTAAAATTCTTTTTTGCACTAATCTTTATCCACGAAATATAAAATCCTAACTTATGATAAAATAAGAACTATGAAAACAAATATTACATTCTAAGAATAGCAAGTAATGCTAACATTGTCCTCTTCATTTGTAGGGTTCCGAACCCAGAGGGTAAAAAACGGGGCCCTATTACTTAGACTTGTCCGTCCGTCCGTCTGTCTGTCTCTCATGAACCGTGATAGACAGTTGAAATTTTCACAGATGATGTATTTCTGTTGCCTCTATAACAACAAATACTTAAAATCAGAATAAAATAAATATTTAAGGGCTCCCATACAAAAACTTTGATTTTTTGAGACATGCGATGTAATTTTTGCCATCAGGTGTCGTACTTGTTTACTACTACTACAGCGAAACTAAATAGATAACGTAAATCGAGGCGCTTTCGTTAGAGGATTGTTCGGTGCATAGTATTATTTATTCGTTTTCCGTATTTTAAATATCCATATTCTGAACGGAACCCTTCGTGCGCGAGTCCAACTCGCACTTGGCCAATTTTTATTTCTTGTTTACGTTCTGGTGAACACCAAGCCGCTACCTGAAAATGAGGCTGGACGTATTCTCACCAATGACCACCAAAATTTCGTTTTTGTAACTTGAACTCTCTCCAAGAAGGATATGGTATTTCTTTTTTGTGATGAAGACTCCCACTTCGGCAAACATACTCGACGCACTACAGTATCTAGGCAGTTTCATAAGAATGAGATATGCGTTATATTATCGCATGGCTACAGCATGACATTCAAACAATTCTGACACCATACTCAAGAGATTTACTAGTACCTATTGAAGAGTTCCTTTATCCACCTCCTTACTCCAGGCTCAGATCAGCTTGACAGTGCCAAATTATTGTATTGTTTAAATTGCATACATTTGCAAAGTTTCAAATCAATATGACAGAAGTATGCTAAATTGACTTTCTAGATTTGTTTACTTACATAGTTTGTCAGTTACATATATATAAGAGAACATAATATGAAGCGTCGGTGGCGCAATGGATAAGGCGCGGACTCTCAATCTGAGGGTTCCGGGTTCGAATCCAGCCATGTACCTATGAGTTGTTTTTCAATTCAAGTACATTATCCGATTGCTTAACGGTGAAGGAAAACATCGTGAGGAAACCTGCATGTCTTGAACAAGGCATGTGAAGTCCGCCGATCCGCACTGGGCCCGCGTGGTGGACTATGGCCCATACACTCTCTGTAGGAGGGTAGGCCTGAGCCCCAGCAGTGGGGACGTATATAGGCTGTTGATGATGATGAATATAAAGCGTAAAAATAAACTGTAGCGAACTCTAAATATATCTGCTTTATTGGTCGATGGTTTATGCATGAAATAAACCGATATCTGCAAAAACATGGCCTTGCACTACACGGATGTTAAAAGCCATAACATCTAATTTTAGAAATATATTAGAGCGAAATATATTACCACACACTGGATCTAAACAGCTGTAAGCTATAACATTCCATTTCACTGCACGGCTGCAGTATTTTTTTGAAGCAACTCATCTGTTATGTGAGCAACTTTTCCGCTAGAACGAGCCTGAAAGCAAATGTAACTCGTATACATAATACATAAGTATGTCTGTTCTATTTCACATAGAACATTTATTGATCTGTAGTGTTTACTGAGGTTTACCAGAATTTGTAGGTTATATTGTATCTAGCGTCTATTTTAGGTAGGCATGTGTAAACACAAACAGATTAATGAAGATTTTATCTTGGTATACTTTTTTCGATCCTGACACATACCAATGAGTTCCGATTTACTATTTAGAATTAAAAATAAAATAAAATATTTTTTATTTTAGCCAAAAAATCAAATAGTAGTGGAGGCCGAAAATCTCTTTTAAGCTTTGAAGCTTGTAGTAGAGGTTTCCGCTCTTCCGTTAGCATAAAGGGGCTAATTATAATAAGACGGCTTATTTACTAACAAACACAAAAAGATATAATGTTGTGTGTGTGTGTGTGTGTGTGTGTGTGTGTGTGTGTGTGTGTGTGTGTGTGTGTGTGTGTGTGTGTGTGTGTGTGTGTGTGTGTGTGTGTGTGTGTGTGTGTGTGTGTGTGTGTGTGTGTGTGTGTGTGTGTGTGTGTGTGTGTGTGTGTGTGTGTGTGTGTGTGTGTGTGTGTGTGTGTGTGTGTGTGTGTGTGCGTGTGTGCGTGTGTGCGTGCGTGCGTGCGTGCGTGCGTGCGTGCGTGCGTGCGTGCGTGCGTGCGTGCGTGCGTGCGTGCGTGCGTGCGTGCGTGCGTGCGTGCGTGCGTGCGTGCGTGCGTGCGTGCGTGCGTGCGTGCGTGCGTGCGTGCGTGCGTGCGTGCGTGCGTGCGTGCGTGCGTGCGTGCGTGCGTGCGTGCGTGCGTGCGTGCGTGCGTGCGTGCGTGCGTGCGTGCGTGCGTGCGTGCGTGCGTGCGTGCGTGCGTGCGTGCGTGCGTGCGTGCGTGCGTGCGTGCGTGCGTGCGTGCGTGCGTGCGTGCGTGCGTGCGTGCGTGCGTGCGTGCGTGCGTGCGTGCGTGCGTGCGTGCGTGCGTGCGTGCGTGCGTGCGTGCGTGCGTGCGTGCGTGCGTGCGTGCGTGCGTGCGTGCGAGCGTGCGTGCGTGCGTGCGTGCGTGCGTGCGTGCGTGCGTGCGTGCGTGCGTGCGTGCGTGCGTGCGTGCGTGCGTGCGTGCGTGCGTGCGTGCGTGCGTGCGTGCGTGCGTGCGTGCGTGCGTGCGTGCGTGCGTGCGTGCGTGCGTGCGTGCGTGCGTGCGTGCGTGCGTGCGTGCGTGCGTGCGTGCGTGTGTGTGTGTGTGTGTGTGTGTGTGTGTGTGTGTGTGTGTGTGTGTGTGTGTGTGTGAGAGAGAGAGAGAGTGGGGTAAAATTATGTGATAAAATGTATAAACGATTCAGTCTCATCATAAGTTAGGGTTTTTAGCCATATAGTAATAATTTCTTTACTATTATGGTATCTCATCGTATATATGTTCAATACTCTATTAATTTTGTTATAGAGTCGTGATGATTGATTCGGAAGCTGTAGTCTCGCAAAGTTTGTTTTACAACTTTGATATTGTGCAACAGAGTCAGTTCTTCTTCCACTCATCAACAAGGGACCAAATTATATACGAATAATAAAAATCATAACCATTGGCTTTTCGGTGAAGGAAAACACCGTGAGGAAACGTGCACACTCCTGAGAAGAAATTCAAAGGTGTGTGTGAAGTCTACCAATCCGCACTGGCCCTCGTGGTGCACTATGTCTCATACACTCTCTGGGAGGGAGTAGGCCTGAGCCCTTGCAGTGGGCACATATATAGGCGGTTGATGATGATAATCTTTTTAACTGTCCACTTCACTGCCTATACTGACGGGAAGGGCCGACTTGTTGAAATCCTTTCATAATCATCAGCAAGGAAATTTCCATTAATGTCGTCGTTCCTCATTTCGGTCCTTATCACCGAAATTCCGAGCATAGCTCGTTGCATTGCCCGTTGAGTGACTTTGAGCTTGTTTATTCGGCCCACAGTAAAGTAAATTTATATGTTTATTCTGTTTTAATCATTAGTTTTAAACATTAGAATTTTGATTAAGATTGGATATTTTTGTGACTGCCTAGTTAGCTATGTCATTGGAGATTGTTTTCCCGTGGTATGATTTCTGGAGTCAATTCAGGCGAACTTTCTAACGAAAGGAGGTTTTGTTTATTTATTATTGATTGTTTGTTTGTCCTCTTCAAACAACATTTATTTATGTTATACATCTAAATTGATTTGTCTATCATACCTATTGTTTCTGTACAATAGGTATGTTTTGAAAACCTATTAATCAGAAAACAACGAGTAAACTGACGTGTTGTTTAGAAATTCTAGTGAATAATATGATACCAGTTATTCTTTATGTCCATTACAAGTGCTTTAACTAAACAATATACGAAGTTTTTATATCCACCTTTGGACATGAGCCTCTCTTGGATTTGCCATAATCACTACGCATGGCAGAAGGATTGTTCATCGCAGTAAGATGTCGTTACATAGGTAGATGTTGCTGACAAAATGTTTGTTTATTACCACTTTGCGCATTAGCAGCCCATCCAATGTAATGATTAGATAATTTGCACTTGGCCTTCGTCTCATTTGATGGTAAGTGTTGGATTAAAAGTGTGCGCACCCAGAAACTTAAACCTAATGAGTCATAACGGAACACAACAGTGCTATTAAAACTGTTTGGTGGCAGACTTAGGTAACATGTTGGTAGCTAGCCAGGCTTATAGACCCAACCAGCAACCAAACCGAGGCAGGGGCATAAGAAAGGCACCCCAACTGGGAATCTAACCCGTGGATTGATAGTCCACGGAGGCGGCTTTTCTTATTCTTTCTGAGCTTAAGGTATGGAGAAGGACATAGACTTCTTTTCAACCGACTCCAAAAAGGAGGACGTTCTCAATTCGGCTGTTTTTTTGGGGTTGTTTGTTACGCGATAACTGCGCCAATTGTGAACCGATTTTGATGATTCTTTTTTTGTTCGGTAAAGCATAGTTCAGAGGTGGTCCCATATAAATTTTATCGAAATTGATTGAGCTCTTTTTAATAAAATCAACAAAATCCAAATATATACCCAGCCAGATAATTCTGCCTCTGAGGGTCAACATTTTAGGGCATGAATGCTGTATGCGGTCAGTTGAAGTCAGTTTTTATTATATTTACTTTAAATACATACCCATATATACATGCAACAGTTAAGTAAAAGTTACGTGGCAGAGTAAACAGCATTTTGACGCAGGTGCCGTTGGATCTTTATGAATAATTAACTGCTAAGAATGGGAGCTTGTGCCGCAGGAGGAGAGGGGGTAAAGGGGGTAAAGGAATCTACTTAAAACTGGAACTCTAAACGGCGATCTGAGAAACTTATAGGATAAACAATCTTCTAGGACGAGTTTTCTATCACGAAAGAATGTGAACTAGTCCCTACCAACGTATCCCCCCTGGGGGGTAAAAATGGAATTCTTCTTCCACCTATCTCTACTGGGAGAGATGCTTGGAAATTGATTTGAATTGACTGACTTACGTCTTCTTGACCAATTTGGCAATTTGACACACACACACATAAAGAATCATCAAAATCGATTCATAATTGGCGGACTTATCGCGTAACATACAAAAAAAACATACAGTCGAATTGAGAACCTACCTTTTTTGAAGTCGGTCGAAAATAAAGAAGAGTCATATTTCTTGGATGGGAGACCTCTAGATCTAGGATAGGTGAAGGGAAACATCGTGAGGAAACCTGCACACTCCCGAAAAGAAATTCAAGGTCTCGCGTGGTGAACTATATCCCATGCACTCTCTGTAGGAGAGTAGGCCTGAGCCCTTGCAGTGGGGACATACGAGTATATATAAGCTGTTGTTGTTGATGATGATGATTAAATGGACCAAAAAGTAATTTATCGGTTAAAGCGAATCTTATTCACGCCATAACTAAAGGTCCAATTTAGTTCGTTAGATATCAAGATGAGCGATTGTAAGAAATTTTCATCTTTACTAATAACAAGTTGCCAGTTCAGTCTTAATTTAGTCTTAGCATAAACAGGTCGTGTTTTAATATTGCAGTGGAAAATTCTGCTGTTTTTGTTTTAGTTTTTTTCTTCTTCCATTTGCAGTTGGTTTATGTTTTATATAAGTTAAAATGAAGGACGTGTTCGAGGAAATGAAATTGCTGAGAGATTTTTTCAAGGAAATCATTCGACCGGTAATTATTCATTTTTAATTACTCATGGCTTCAATTCACGGGGTCTATTAATTTTTACTTCGGACAAAATGGTTTTAAAATACGGTTTATTGATCGCAGTAGCATTTCAATAGTCAGTACACTCGCGTACAAAAATATGTATCCACTTTTGAACCATGTCACATAGGAACAAACAATAGTGTATGTGACATGAAATGTGACATTGAAATGTTACTGCGATCAATAAACCGCCTGTCGATATTAGGAAAGCTACGTCGTGGCGATCAATGGGCGTTGCTAATGATGCAACTGACTTTTTCATATGACAAAGAAAGTGACAGTAAATATTTATAAAAAAATTGGTTGCCTGTAAAGTCGGTATACGGGCGAAAGTTTTACGTGACAACGACTTTGAGTGGTAATAGAAGCGCAAGACATGAACCGGTGTGTATGCCTATCTCTCTCACTCTCTCTCTCGCTCTGTCTCTCTCGCTCTTAGGCGGGCTAACTGTGCTCGAGTGGAAGGGACGCGTGCCTTTCACTTTTTATGTCTGTCTCTCTCGCTCTTAGGCGGGCTAACCATGCCCGAGTGGAAGGGACGCGTGCCTCTCACTCGCTCTCATTGTGAGCGCATAACGTGAGCGGAGCGTAACGCAGTTTCTTGAAGTGTCACCCGGCAAACCAATTTATAAGACGTTGTCACGTCAAAATTACGTTTATATCACTGTAAAGAGTGAACGTAAACATAATTAAAAAAATAAAAATTAGATTAGATTGCATTTAAACAATTACATTACGTAACAATAAAATGTATTTATATTTCATTATACATAGTTGATATACTCGTATAATGGTTTGTACCTTTCCCACGCACGTCACACACTCTCTGGCCTCGTCAGAATACCAGCGCTGTGGCCTCGCTGCAGCACATGCTGAGACGAGTCCATTTTAGCAACACACTACAACACAACCAAATTTTATGTATGTTATATACTTATATAGCTTCAATTTTTGTTTATTAGTTGTAAGTATTTTTGTTTTTGATTAATTAGTTTTGTTATTGTTTTTTGTAGTTTTGTTTTAATAGATATCTTAATGTGTTTTTTCTATATGTATTGTGTTGTGTGTGTTCTTAAATAAAGTTTTGTCTATGTCTATGTCTTGTCTACATTTACTTTGTACGATTTTATTTTGTCTTCAACTTCTCTCAGCTTTGTTTTCTCCGTGAAATACATATTTTAACATAAATATTTTTTAAATTTGTGTGTATATGAATTTTGTTCTGAAACAAATCTATGTAATAATAATAACACAGTAAATATACATATATATTTTACAGAGTGGCTCTTCTACTTTGGTCAATTTTTTTGGGATGTAAAAGTAACAATTTAATAATAAATCTGCATAGAAAGTCAGCCTATGTCCAGCAGTGGAAGTTGTTTTTTTTTTGCCAAATTTCACCACGATTCTTGTTTGGTAGGGATTTTTTATAGCCTTAAGGTCGTTCCCCGACCCAAAAGAAAGCGCTGGCTCTGTTACATTTCATAACGGAGCACAACAGTGCTTTTAACGTTCCTGTTTGGCGGCATTAGGTGACATGCTGGTAGCTAGTCAGGTGGCTATAGGAAATGCCCTGCCACCAATCAAATCGAGTACCGATAGGTACCTCCACTGGGGATCGAACCCGGGACCTCCGGGTTGTTAGTGCAACGTATAGCCATTAGACCATTGAGCCGACGGTAATCGTCGCAAATTTATGTTACAAGCATTTAGTTTATTTACAGTTTTAGAAATAGTAATATATATAGTAATTTTAGCCTGACCTTGGATGGGTTTGTGTCATCCTTTTACCCTGTTTAACCCCCTGACGCAAAAATAGGTTTGTTATAAGTTTGACGCCAATGTCTGTCTGTGGCATCGTAGCTCTCGAACGTGGAAGTAAGGTTTCTCGCGGTTGTTCATTTAGTGAAAATCGATTCAGCAGTTTGAAGAATATCAGCTGATGTTAGGCATTTTCGGTATACAAGTAAATTTAAAAAAAAAACTTACGCAATAATCATACGACTTCCAAATATAGCTAAAAACCACCGCTAGGAAGCTTGCTTTCACGAAAAAAACACTCATCAAAATCGGTCCATCCGTTCGAGAACTACGATGCCACAGACAGACAGACAGACATTGGCGTCAAACTTATAACACCCTTATTTTTGCGTCGGGGGCTAAAAACTGATTTTATGAAGATATTTTCGTATTATTGCGTATTTTTTATTATTATTTAATTGCTATCGGAGCAGTGTCGAAACTGGCCTTCCGTGGACGCTGAAGACGAGACTTCACTTACGAGACGGAAAGGGACAAAATTAGCTTGTTTACCCTTGTTCTTAATACAGGAAATAGTAAGACGACAACGCCTCTATTCTTGTCGGAAAATCACGACAAATTCAAGTGATTGTGGACAATAAGAGATAAAAAAACCCTGTAGATAGCGCAAATACATTTTATCTTTTCTTGTAGACTCACCGAAATGTGAATGATTCTAGTGATATCCGATAAGAAGTAATACTTTTGATTATGCTTTAACAAGGGTTTCCGGTCGTTCTTTATCCAAACCGATTACACATCTGCACAATACTCGAATAAATTGAATTCGAATCCAAAAACAGTGCGGGAAACGGGAAAATCGCTCAAAAAATTTCCGTACTTTTATGTAAGCTTTCTTTTCCCGCAATCTTTTTTAAAGCCATTGTAGCTCAGTTGGGTAGAGCGTCAGTCCTTGCACAATGGAGGCCTGGGTTCGATCCTGTTTCGTACCAATGAGATCCAATTTGTTATTTGGACTTTATGTACGAATGATAAAAATCATTACTATTGGCTTTTCGTCAAGGAAAACATCGTAAGGCAACCCTCACATTCCTGATAAGAAATTCAAAGGTGTGTGTGAAGTCTACCAATCCGCACTGGTCCCGCGTGGTGGACAATGGCGTATGCACTATCTGTAGGAGATTAAGCTTGAGCCCTGCAGTGGGGACGTGAAATGAATCAAAGTCTTATCACCTAAAAATCATCATCGGATGATAAATACAATACATTTTTCGCAATAACATACTTTGTAATTAGCCAGAAAATGTGCACAACTTTTATATGCGTTAATTACAATTATATATTACGTTGTATATATTTTTGTAAATTCATAAAACTCTTTATAGCCCAATCGAAAGGTTTTGACGAAAAAATAATTGAAGACATACTTTAGCGCCAAATATGTGCCCATTTTACATAATATAGTTTAACATACCCCCGACGTCCGCGGGACGCGCTGCCAGTATGAGAATCGCATAACCCTCCCCCTGGCGCAGTCGGATAAAACTAATAACGAGCTCTTTTCAGCTGTAGTGATCAGCTTGTCGTTTTAATGGTAGTTATCTTGTATTGTTATACGCTTAAACAATTTAAACAGACAATTGTTATGTATGTATTTATCAAATTACTTTGCTTACATCATTAGACATGAAGTTATTGAACCCGATTCTTGTTTTTCTTAATGATTGGTTCGTTTCATGGTGGGAAACAGCTGTTTAATGTAAATACATTAAGTAAACTGAAAAGAAATGAGTTATTATTTAGATTTTATTTTATTAAATATGAATACTAAAATTCATGTCTGGCTTGTTTTCTGAAATAACTGTTTTACATATGTTATTTTTTAATAATTATAACACGCATGGACTACTTGGTCTCGGGTTCGATCCCAGTGGTCCTGTCGTTACTCGGTTTGGTTGGTGGTACGGCATTATCTGTTTGCTTGTCTAGCTACCACCATGTTACCTAAGTCTGCCGTCAAAGACCAGTGTCAATAGCACTATTGTGCTCCAGCATGAAAAGAAGCAGAACCAGTGCCGCTTTAGGCTTCTGGGTGCGCGCGCTTACCATCAGGTGAGATGAAGTTTGATTCTTAACTTCACGTTAGTTTCATTTTATCATCTTCAGCCAGGAAACGACCACTTCTGGACGTAGGCCTTCGTGGTACGCCACTTCGACCGGTCCCGAGCCACTTGCATTCAGCGACTCCCCGCGTCGTTGGTGCACCTAGTAGGGGGACGGCCTGGTAGACGTTTTCCGGTACGTGGTCGCCACTCGAGAACCTTTACTCGGTTCGTCGAGCGATGTGGCCTGCCCATTGCCACTTCAGCTCGCTTACCGTATAAATACTGTTATATACAATTATATCTCACTATATTAATGATAATTTTAGCAACGACCTTAAATTCTCCGCAACAGTAGAATTATTATTCTTCACGAATTTTTCTCGCAACGCTGCGCTGCATTTAATGTATTGTTCATTGAAACGGCAGGAAGCTCTGCCTAGGTCTTGGTAGACAATAGATCTATTAATACCTAGACTTCCACTTAGAGCTAGATTCTAGATAAACACTTCTCACGTGGACTGCATAATTAAGATACGTTAGTATTATTTTGTATTTTTTTCATCATTTTTTGCAGTTTTAGAATAACTCAATGTATTTCCATCTTCCCAAAGAGCTTCGCTCTTGTCGGTGCATAGGATAGAGTACTTTGACGAAATAAAGAAAAAGATAAATAACACGTTCCGCGAATGTATGGAGCCAAGGCCTGGTCTTGTACACTTATAATTGTAAAAGGCCATTGTCAAATAACACTGATTTAGTTACTATTTTTGTATATTTTGGTTTAGTTTCTTTTACAAACACATATAAAACGCACGAAACAGGTAAGACTTGACGTTGGAAATAAAGATGGCGTCAATAAAATGACATTTGACGCTGTCACTTGGTACAAAAAGATAATTGTATAAAATCCAGGCCGGATCTCTTTTACATGGATTGTAGTCAGTTCACCTCACCTCTTTATTCACAACGAGTATTCGTTTTCGTGTCAAGAAGGCGTTACGTACATGAATGCAAATAAACTGATTTGATTTGATGGTTGTTACGCCTGTGTGGGCTGACCCTGATATCCGCCAACCCACCGATATCCGATCTTCCTGGTGGACAGTCTGGGTGTCCCAGGGGTGTTTAGTGGGTAGACTTGTCCAGGATCCGTTATCCCTTCTCTCCGGCTTCAATGCCAGCCTCAAGTGGGGTCTCAAAGAGTCGGCGGCGTGCGATTGTGGCGCCCCGCAGCAAACAGTGGCACATGTCTTGAAGGAGTGTCCCATCCGACGATTTGCTGGAGGGATGAAGGAACTCTACGACCTCTCCCCGGCGGCAGTAAACTGGCTTTGTAGATTTGAAATTGTACGAGGGGCATACCGAAAAGATCGGTAATCGAGTACTTTCGATTTAATTAGATTAAAAACTCTTTTTGATGAATAAACACTGGTTAGTTGAAAATCGAATACAATTGACAGAATTAAAAAAAAAATTTTTTTAAAGAACAATATCAGTTTGAAATTGATAGGTCGATAAAAAAATGGAGCTTACAAGAGAAAGTTTCCGTGCCATAATTTTTTACAACTTTCGACGAGGATTATCTCAGGGACAATGTCTCGCTGAGCTTATATCTATATTCAAGAGTGAAGCGCCTAGCCAGACGACAATATATCGCTGGTATTCTGAATTCCGGCGTGGACGTGCTTCTCTTGGCACCGTACCTTCCACAGGCCGGCCAAAAACAGCGGTTACACCAGAAAATGTCGCTGTTGTGCGCCGAATGATACAGGATGACCGACATATTACATATGAGCAGATTCGGGCTACTTTAGGGATAGGTATGACTGCGATACAAACTGTTTTACATGGTGAACTGGGAGTGAGAAAGCTAGTTTCCCGCTGGGTGCCACATAATTTGTCCGAAGAGCAAAAGGCGGCTCGTGTCAATTGGTGCCGGTCTACTCTGCAACGCTTCAACGGAGGAAAGTCAAAAGCAGTTTATAACATTGTCTCTGGTGATGAATCATGGATCTATTCATATGAGCCAGAAAGAAAGCATCAGTCGGCTGTCTGGGTCTTCGCAGGTGAGATCAAGCCAACAAAAGTTGTCCGCTCTCGCAGCGTATCGAAGAAAATGGTCGCTTCGTTTGTCGCGAAAACAGGACATGTAGTCACAGTTCCCTTAGAGGAACGGAGAACGGTTACCGCTGATTGGTATACAACGGTTTGTTTGCCACAGATGATATCCGAACTCCGTAGAGGTAACCCGAAACGACGCATAATCCTCCATCACGATAATGCGAGCTCTCACACCGCTCAGAAAACAAGCGAGTTTTTGAAGCAGGAAAACGTTGAATTAATGGATCATCCTCCATACAGCCCTGATCTGAGTCCCAATGATTACTTTACATTCCCTAGAATCAAAGATTTATTGCGTGGTCAGCGGTTTCAAGGTCCAGAAGAAGCAGTGGAAGCATACAAATCGACGATTTTGACCATGTCAACTTCGGACTGGAATTGCTGCTATAATAATTGGTTCGAACGAATGCAAAAGTGCATTAACTGCAACGGAGAATACTTCGAAAAGCAATAAAAATAAATTTAGTTATTTCCTGTATGTATTGTTTTATATTCCCGATCATTTCGGTATGCCCCTCGTAAGTGTAGGATATCGTCTGAATGATAATAATAATAACCAGTATTTTATATATACCCTCTTCCTTGCGTATTCTTCCTAAAAGTTATTGACTACGTGAATTGTACGTTCTCATCATGACCATGACCAAGCCGTGTGTAAAATTTAAAATTAAACGTTTCCAGTGGAAAATATCAACAATACATTTGCGTTTCCAAGCCGTGTGACTGTGAATAATCGGAGAGTTGAATAACGATTATTTTTGCAAAGAAAATTTTTTGGTAAGACCACGTGGTCGGTTTCAAGGTTAAATTGTTTTCTAGCTGTCCCTCTCCGAGCCCTATCCTACCCGAGCGCGTACGGTGAGACAGCATACATTGTGCGATGTTATCCACCCGTTATTTGGATGTTTCGTAGTCCAGGGATCATTTGAAGGATACAGAATATTATGTAACCATTTTTTAAATACAGTATACTAATGAAATTTCAGATGTCGGTGGTTTTTCCAAATTGATCTAAATTGATTCATACTCTTGTAAATCAGGTTCAAAGTTGGGGCTTTTTATTACCGAAAAATACAATACTTTGACGCCCTGTAACTCTGGAAGTATATATCTAAACGAAAATCTGACTCACCACCGACACAGATATTTGTTTCTAGATTGTGTCTTGAAAATTTCATAGATTTTCATAGCTTAATACTCAAAATATGACTGGACTACGTTTGTTTGGGCGCTTTGACAACAGCATAGCCTCTTGCGCCAGTGTCTCGGCTTTACACCCAGAGGCGCAACACTCGTACAGTTTTTTTAAATCAGAACTAGAGGCCCGCCCTGGCTTCGCACGGGTGTACATTTATTTTAGAATAAACGTAGAGTAAATGTAATCTTTCTAGATCACTAATAAATTTTCAGAACATTCCATAAGTTCTTATGACAACCACCCACTTCCACCCATCGCGACCAAGCTCCCTTACTTTCAGCAGGAGACCAAGTATTCACTACCCCAACGGGAAGTTGATCGGAGTTGGTGGTGATAGAGAAAACCCTGTCTTATCGTACTAACATTAGCTTTTTTTATATATATAAGATTATATTTTCGGTAGAGCATTGTTTGGTGCATATTACCGTACCTATTGTTTATGATTTTCAGAATGTTAATTGTTAATATTCTGTAGGGAACCCTCGGTGCGTGAGTACGACTCGCAATTGACCGGTTTTTTAAATCTGCGCAATTAAAAAAATCCTATTACTAAGGCGGACTTTTTGTAGATATGGCTAGTATTCAGTTTGTCGAGTCAGAATCAGTCATGGATTCATATTTAGACTCGGATTCGTATTTGATTTGATTGACAAAATTCCCATATAAATTAAAGTTTAAAACAAGGGAATGAAAAATAAAAACCCGACTGAGTAGAATATTTTAACTTTTATGATTTTGATATACCCAGTGTCACTCTCACAGTAAATACGAATCTAACGACACCTCTCAAGCTAAAATCCATCAAGCCGTTCAGGCCGCAGAGCTTGCCAAACAGTGTTATACATACATACTCTCGAAAAAGATAACCCTCCTTCGGCGCAGTCGGGTAACAAATTCACACATCTGTGGACGAAGGCCAAGTGCAAAGACATTAAAATGAATGGAAGCAAATGAGTTGCATTTGTTGTGTGTGTAAATAATAAAAGTCAAATATTTGACCTGTGATGAAACATTTTCCCAGATGTCGTGACGTCAGTCAATAATATAACAATATAAAAAGAAGAATATTGCCAAACGGCGCGGGGTAGTGTTCGTAAAGTCAAATGTAATTTTAACCGACTTTAGAAAAGCAGGAGGTTATCAATTCTCGACTGGTATGTTTGTTACCTTTAGCCTTAACCTTTTTACCTAACTTTTAGCTGGGTGAACCTATTTGGATGATTATTTTTTTATTTGAAAGGTGGTGCTTCCCGTGTGGTTACAATTTGGTCCAGTTCTGACAACGGCATCCATGAGAAAACGATATAAATCTTAAATTTGACTCAGTAAAAGTAGATTGTTAGGGCAATTGAAGTCGGTTTCCAGTTCTTTTTGAACGCATTTACTTGTTCTTCTGCACAAAAGTTTATCAAAATAAGCTGACGTCTAGCAGAAATGCTCATTCATTATCCTTTTTCCCCGACTCAAAAAGATATGTGTTATACGCTTGACGCCAATGTCTGTGTGTGTGTCTGTCTGTGGCATCGTAGGTCTCGAACGGGTGGACCGATTTTGATGCGGTTTTTTTGTCGTGAAAGGAAGTTTCCTTGCGGTGGTTCTTAGCTATATTTCGTAATCGTATGTAATTGCGTAGGTCTTTGTAAACATTTTTAATTTAATTTACTTGTTACACGCATTACATTAGGTGCATTTGTATGTAACTGAACTAAACTATGGTATATCAACAAGTCAAGTTTAACCGGCTGTCGAATCGATTTGAAACAATGCGATTGTATGTAAGTCAAATGACAATACAATATTTGGGACCATCGAGCCCACCTGCCCTTGGATCCAGTAAGCGGATAGATAAACTCTTCAATGGGTACAAACCCCTCGAGTTTGGGCTCATTTGGTTTGTTTTGACGAGTCCTACACTGTATTACTGGTGATGAAGGTCAGGGGCTCTATTTTTGATTCGCTCGTGTGACATAGCTTCGTCGCACACGACTTAAGTCACGATCGACTACAAGTCGCATGAAAACAGGTTTGACCGTATTTTTGAATCATTCGCCTCAGGTGTTGCCGATATAACTTTAAATGTTTAATTTTATCCGTTTTATGCAGAAAAATAAAACCGGTAATTCATGCAAGTAAAACGTAATGCAAAGTACATAGAAGTTCAATGTCAATAAGTGGTAATGTCAGTGTTCGACGATGGCGTTTACTCTATCGCTCGCCTCCGCAAAGAGTGGTCCCGACCACTCGTTGCAGAAGAGCGATTCAAAATTTACCAAATTTCGTAAGTCGAACGAAAATCAGTAGAAAACGAGCGCTCGCGGCGCGTAGAGCGAATCGAAAATAGAGCTCCTGATGATGCAACTAAGAGGTAGAAAGTGGAACTCTACACGGATACTAGTAAATCCCTCGAGTTTGGGTTCATTTTTTGGAGCCAGAATGAGGTTGGATGAACTCTTAAATGTCATATCTGGCAATGGAAAAGGCATTTAAAAAAAAGATTTTTATTCGGGAATTTGAATGGCCTAATCGAAATGCACTCCTTTGCCCTTTCGTTAAACACAATGCTATAACGAAAACGTAAGTCTGATTGAATCGTATAGAAGTGATTTTAATGTATTATTATTAAAAAATCTGGTTTTCAGATGCATTTCTATACTTGTGCTGTAAGACCTTGCTTCTTGCTAAATTTCAGGATTCTTGGCCAACGGGAACTACCCTTTAGGTTTTGGTTCCTTGCGCGCTCGCAAAAAAATCGTCAAAGTATGCGCCATAAACGGATGTATATTTTTAGAAGCTTGATTTTTTACGCAGATTCTACACACTCCACTCATTCTTGAGGACATTCTTGACAGACAAACAGACATACGGACAACAAAGTTATCCTATAAGGGTTATAAGGGTTCCTTTTAAGTTAGTGAACCCTAAAAACGAGACACCTAATGATGCGTGCGTAGAGCACCTCGCACTTACATTCTTCACATACTCTGACATCTACGGGCGCAATGCCAGTTGTGTTAGCAGTCGGTTAAACAATGCCATTTGAATTATTTATTATTAAATTATGAAAACCCGGTTTTCTTATAGGACAGTTTTGTCGTCCCATATAAAGTGATTTTACTAGCAACACGTGCATTTCGCGATGATTACTCCAGCGAATTCTTTTAAATAGAAAACTTTTGCGTGTTTTCGTGAGGTGCGTTGAATTTCAGAAAGAATGCTGTTTTCGCCATTGTATCTTCAATTTGTTTTAATATGTCCTCTGTCAGATCTGTGGGAACGTTTAGACAAGTGTTTTTTTTAAAAATTACAAACAATCAATTGATAGTGTATATTAATCAAACATGATAAACTTTGAATGGACAATATAAACGGTGGTTACAAGAAAATACGTTTACTTGCAAAAATATATAGCTGTCGTGTGCCCGTGGCCTTGTGGATATATCTTTCGTATATGAGATATTTTAATTGAAACTGCTTCATTGCAATCAGGATTCTCTCTTGATGTCGTGTCAGTAAACTGATAGTACTATGAAGTATAAAACCACTTATTATTTTGTGAGTATTGCAAACATTTTCTTTTATTTTCTTTCTCTACAAGGCAGAAGCTTTTCCTTAATTTAACAGACCGACAAATACGCTGCAAAAATAATACAATGATTTATCTAGTTTATTTTATACTAATAGAACGCATTACTTTTTAGTGTTCCGTACTCAAAGGGTAACCAACGGGGCCCTATTACTAACTCCACTGTACATCCGTCTGTTTGTCAGCCGGCTGTATCTCACGATCCGTGATAGGTAGACAGTTGGAATTTTTACAGAATGTTTATCTCTATTGCCACTTAAAAAAATTAACATAAATTGAAAATAACAGAGGCTAGACTACAAGAAACGACTAAAACAAAGAGAATTGTTCGGTGCATATTATTTATGAATTACAGGATGTTAATTATCCATATTCTGTACGTTATTAAAACCCACATATTACCAAATTAGAGGTTATTTCGGGGTGTAGTTATAGTAGTACGAGTGGTATTATGAATCGTGTGTCGGTGGCTGTTTTATAAAAGATAGTGTCATCAACATGTGTATGTTTTTTCCACGTCTACAAATAGCAGAGTTTCTCTGAAAAGTGTTCAAGATTGGGGGATCATTCGGGGGTGTGTAGTAGTAGTACTAGTACATGGAACCACCTTCATGAAACCAGTTTGAAACATTGATTCTACATTTAATTTTACAGCTTTATACTGTCTCTGTCTTATGCAAATATTGTTTTTATGAATAAGATATCGAAATACAAAAAATACAAAAATATTTATTGGATAAACAATTGTGTAACAAAAGTATAGCCATACAGTCTGTCATAGGGGAAGCCCTGTGCGACAGGTGTAGGCTCTCTCTATGGATGTCATTTTTCTTTGTTATGTACAATATTTTTTAATTTTTTAAAAAAAAACATGCTTTACAAGTAGGGTGAGTGTGAGTGTGTGTGTGTGTGTGTGTTTAGGGGACTGCCATGAAATGAAATCGAGGCATTAGAATCGATATGAGTCACTATTGCCTACCCTTTCACACTTCACCTGTTATAGAGCTAGTGAAGCCAAAAGCAAATTTTTTGTGGGTACTGGATTGGCCTTATATTCAAGATTCACTTTATTGACCTAGTAATATGAACATTACACTCGCCACTTCGAAATATTACATATATGCATATTAAAACTATACATAACTAGCCTAATTTCATTTCATTGGTCAGACGTAAATCTATGAATTCGTTAATAGAATAGAAGGGACTGATTTCGAAAAATGATTTTAGTTTTTACTTGAATTCGCTAAAAGGCAATCGGCAAATGTCAAGTGGGAGTTTATTATACATTATTATTTTTATGTGGCGATCTTGTTTCAATACTATTTACATATATAATGATGTTCACATTGCCAAGTGATCGCAGTGTGATAAACGCAAGTTTAAAGTTTGTTGACAATATTCGTGCCTAACTTTGATTACAAACTCCGCTAAGTATTTGCGCAAATAAACATGCCCTTCATTGTAATTAGCATAATTGTAGGAAAACGTGTATCAGCCGTGGCTCAGTGGAGTAGAGCGTCAGTCCTTGAACAATCGAGGTCTGGGTTCGATCCTCCATCGTACACATGAGTGTTTTTCCAATTTGTTATTTGGAATTCATGTACGAATGATAAAAGTCATTACCATTGGCTTTTCGATGAAGGAACGCATCGCGAGGAAACCTGCACACTCCTGAGAAGAAATTCAAAAGTGTGTGTAAAGTCTACCAATCCGCACTGGTCCCGCGTGGTGGACTATGGTCTATCCACTCCCTGTAGGAGAGTAGGCCTGAGCCCCAGCAGTGGGGACATATAAAGGCTGTTGATGTGATATAGTAAAGCCATGTTCTTTCTAGAAATTGCTTGTAATCATTAGGCCACGGCGGCGGTATTAAATTTTCCCATGTACCTACAATGTATTTCTGTTTGTTGCAGCACTCGACCGCGGAGGAGGGTGGCGGGGATAGAGGTGGGGTGACGGACGCGAGCGCAGGCGCTGGAGAGATGTGGATCAGCGCCGTCGAGAGTTCCATACTCACGTGGGAGGAGGTACGTGACAGATCCTAGTGTTACACCAACACCCCACGATTTGGTCGGGCTGAAAAATCGGGACGATATGATCCACCGATTTACTACAAGTAAATTAAATTGAAAATAAATATAAACTACGCAATAATCGCATACGGGTGTGAGTTTGTTTGTCCTTTATGGAGAGTCAGAACGACTTGATTTTTTTGTATAGAGATAGTTGAAGGTCCGTAAAAGAAGATAGGCTACTTTTATCCCTTTAGGCGGAGCATGACAGATTCGTACTAAGTCAATTGAGGTTTAGGTCAAAGTCTGAGAAGGTATTACTCTGAGGTTGCCATTTTATTTTTATTTCGGATTCTAAGTGGGTGAGATTATAAATAGGGCAATATCTAAGTTATCCAAATTCTTTAAACGTACAATTATTAAGATGTCAAATTCGTAGCACTTCAGATTCTTACAATGCCGGATTCTGAGTAGGTCAGAAAATCACATATCCAGAATCTTAGTATGTGTGATTCCAAGTACGACCGATTCGACGTTAATTCGATTCTGTTTAGGCTTTATTCTGAGAAGGTCAGATAATACGTCAGTCAATTTCTAGGTACGTCATGCAAATGTACAGTCAAATTGATAAATATGTGAACATCTCTAGGGCAACAAAAATAAATGTACCTACTAGAGAAATAGAAATAGGCCAGCGTCTCAGATATCTGCTTAAATGTATAACTAGTATATATGTATTGATTGATGATTGTATTGTATGTATTGTGGGACTTTTTATTTCTTTTTTGGGAGGTTTTTGTTATGACGAAGCCTGTTGCGGATGACTTTTTGTCTTAGTTTAAGATTTTTGACGAGGCCTGTTGCTGATGCTGCTTTTGTGTTACTTAGGATTTTCGAATGACGAAGCCTGTTGTGGATAATAATTATCATTTTGTAATTCTTAATATTTTTTAAATGAATTAAATAATCAATATAGTATGTATGGAATATTTGTACTTTGTAGTCTTTTTTCTTGCCCATTGTACCTGGCCTTTTTGGAATAAGATATACATAGAATCTGACCTAATACGAAAGCGATATTTTAGGAATCCATCATTAAAATAATATATTAAACTCCGTTAACGAATCGGTGCTAATCGGACGAAATAAGAAACTACATTAGTCCGAATCCATATTATTGCTAATCCGAAGTAGTACTATCATGTCACGGTACATTATACGATTCTGACCTACTCAGAAATTGGATTAAAGAGAAAATGACTTTCATATCATAAGTCGCACGTCGAAACTGTGTTGTTCAGAAACTGACCTATGGCAAATCTGACATTAACAGAGTCATACCTGCTCAGATTTTGGCCTAAAGCTCAATTGACTTAGTACGAATCTGTCATGCTCCGCCTAAAGGCTTTTATCCCACTTGAGCGAGAAGAGCTATCTATGAGCTAGAGTCACGGTAGCTCAGTTGATTAGAGCGTCCTTGAACAACCGAGGTCTGGCTTCGATCCTGGCTCGTTCCAATTTGTTATTTGGAATTTCGCTTGGTCATGTTCGCTTGATGTTTTCGAAAAAATATTTCTATTCATTTTATACGTAGGTATTGTTTTTAAAGCTTGCGAGCGAATTTTGGGCTCCCAGTTTTTAAAAAGAATTTGTACTTTTAATGATATGCCTCTTCGCAACAAAATAATTGTTTTGCTTTCGTATTATGAAGTTAGTATAAATGAAGTCGTGTATACATATAATAAAACTCTTATCAACGAAGTCACGGATGGCAAGATGCAGTTGCCTTTTAATTTTATTCATACAAAGCGTATTACATCGACTTTAACAGCAATTTTTTATTTACTTATCGCTCAGCTACTCTTTAACGACAGGAATGTTCTTGGCGTGATAATAAATAATAATACCAGTAATTATTAGCATTTTATTTTTATATATTGGTTTTATTTTGTCTGTGAGAACCCATCTTTAATAATAGGATCAACCTATATTAAAGCTGAATTTCAGAATGTAGCCCCAATGTACGCTTTTGCAAAGAGCATCCTTGACCTGTCATGGTATTTGTGGGTATATTAAAATTAGGCTGTTCTGTACATGGCGCAGCAGGTAGGATGTGAACTTACGGGAAAGGGAAACTGATTTGCATTCAGTGTATGTACATATATACATATTCCGTCTATTATTGAGTCTCTGTGTTATATAACATTAGTTGACCCACTTTGACGTAACAATGACTTGGTTGTTCAGTGAAATGAAAGATAATATCTTTAGTTGTTTATTTTGTCAATGCTGTTGACGATTCCTGGAACGTCATCGTACCTTGTAAAGAAATTTGAAATCGCTTAATATGTAGCTATAAATGAAGTAGTTTACGTTTAGTAGTGGACGTACCTATACGATGATATCACAAAGTGTTTTTGTTTTTTGAATTTGACATGGTTTAAAAGTTGATACATATTTTTGTACTCGAGTGTACTCCACTACTTACTGCATGAAGCTGAACTTAAGTGCGGAAATCGCTCAGACAAAATAACATTATACTACGAGTATTCAGCCGTTCGGTCGATTTTAGGCTTCCTCTCTCAGTCTTCAGCTGTGCCATTTCCATTATCTTTATTCCTAACATTTAGCAGCGCTTCAAGCTACGTGGCATGTTTCTGCTTAAATTTCTGATTGAACAAAACAGCATTTAAATGACATACGCGATTGTAGAACTATCGGAACATTTAAAAAACAACTCAAGGAGCACTATCCCACATTTTAATAATAGGCAGTTTATATGTATATATGTAATTTATATATTATGTAAATCGTGTTTCTATTTATTGTTATGCTTTTTTTTCTACATTATCTTCTTCTCTAATATATACTTTTGTTTTGTTTATGTACATGTATGTAGGTCTACTTACAGTATATTTATTTTTTGAAAGCCGGGAGAAATCTCTTGTTAGGGATAGGCAACTCTAATTGTACAATTTTAGTTATAATTGACTTTGTAATTATTATTATGTGCAATAAACAAACATTTAACCGTGCGCTGACCCAGAAGCACCGAATATCAGCTATATTCGCACCTTTGAGAATTTTCCAGAATGTCTCGTTCAATACGTCCAATGCAATGGCCTTGAGTGTCCATTACACGTACGATCGTTATACGTTACCATAGCACCATCGCACGCACACATTGACCGTTTGTACAGTAAACATTATCCTCAAATACTAACAAATAGACGTCTAGAACACATATTAATCGATACGGCACGCCATTTCTCTGAACGTCCCATTCCATTTGGACGCAGGTAGGTAGGACGCGACAGATATGGCCGCATTAAAATGATATGTTCTCTTTCTCGATACTTCGTCAATTTTGAAACGAGTTTCCTAATAACACATTTTACTTTATCATGACCTTGCCGAAATAGTTTTAACTTACAAGTACTTCGCTGACTCAGTGACCCAAAGTCCTCTTTGGGCTTTAATAGAAGAAGCCATCTTTCGTTGCGTGATATTCGACTGTTTTTTTTGTCATTTTGCATTTCGTCGCACCAGCGGTGTCTAGGATGTCGAACTTGGTATTTCCTTTATGGTCGTGTGAAATACTCTTTTTGTCCGACGATTTTCTCGTATTTTCTTTACGTGGTCTAGTCAGCAGTCTTGCATCGTTGGTTTCCCTGATCTGTCCAACGTTCGTTCACCAGACACTACCGTTTGCTTATTATTTTGTATTCTCCTGGTGCAATGAACGTTAAGACTTTCGCTTTTATTTCACTGATAAAGTAACTGGCGTCTAAAACTGACGAAAATATAAATTTGCAGACTCCTGTTTTTACTGTTTCTTTGTCCCTAATTAACTATATGTCCAATCTTAAAATTCATAAGTTCAATTGATTTAGTTTGTTCTATGGCATATTTTGTATTAGTCGACCGAGACTGTATGTAATAGGCTAGATGACACCAAATCAGATTGGGGCTAAATTGTATTTTAAACCATAAAGGTCATTATAAAGCTCCTATGAAATTTAAAATATCTAATATTATTTAATTTTTTCTGGACTTTTACATATTATAAAGCCCGCAAAAATTCCAAAAAACCATCTTGCTCGTATAAAATTTTTTATTTTACGTTTTGTTTTGTAATTACATTGTGCATATTTTTTAGTAAGGGAATGGTCACATAAAAACATTATTTTACGAGATAACTCAAATATTGTTAAAAGTTTCATACATTATCTATACTTCAATACTCAACCGTGACGTCACGCCTAGGTACCGATTTGTATGGAGTGTTTTTGCACCACGTGACTAAAATCACTTTTCGACGGGTTATATTAGGTAAACTATCAGTCGTATCGAAAAATCTTTGACAAGGCCATTTATCTCTTCATGGGTCTCTCGAATGAGGGAGTAAAATATTTTTTTTCATCATCCCTATTGTAACGTAACGTTCTCTGTGGGCCGAATAAACAATCTCAAAGTCACTCAGCGAGCAATGGAACGAGCTATACTCGGAACTTCTCATAGCTCGATGAGTCAGTGAGCTGAAGTGGAAATGGGCAGGCCACATCACTCGAAGAACCGATAACCGATGGGAAGTAAGAGTTCTCGAGTGGCGACCACTTACCGGGAAACGTTCACCGGGCCCTTCCCCCACTAGATGGACCGACGACCTGGTTAAGGGAAATGCAAGTGGCTCGGGATCGGTCACTGTGGCGTACCATGAATCCAGTCCAGCAGTAGACGTTTCCTGGCTGTTGATGAGTGAATGATGAGTGTTTTTTAAAAGACTAAAAGACTACCCAGAGTGCGTGCCACAAGGAAGTTAATTTGAAGTCTTGTTCGTGTAAGCGATCATGCGATAGTGCAATGTTTGTAAATAAAGATTGGAAACATGCGCGATACGCTAAACAGACGGAGAATTACTATAAACAAGTACGATTTGTGAAACTTGCGAATTGGTGCGCGTTTATTTCTGACTCCTACTAAATTTGGCTCAATAGAAACATCACGAAGTGCCTTTGAAATATTTCAACAAATGTACATACTTACTTTTTTCTATATCTGCTTAAAGCCACATCTTTATGCATTGCTTTTCCGTACCTCCACCACTCTTTCCACTATAACTCATTTTAGTCAGTAGGTATTCAAATCGAATAAAAACTTTATATATCAGAATTAAAAATTTCATAATGTGTTAATAAATTCCTAGCCTAAAGTTAGTAAGTAAATTTGAAATAAAAATTATTCAAAGCATAAAAAATTATTTAAGAAAAAAGTAAAATACAATATGTCAAAAATACAAAAGAAAATTTTGTCAGGACTAAGAATTAAACTAATATTACTTTACGTAATTAGTGATTTAACATCTTAAAAGTCATATTAAAGAAGAAGACTTGTGTCTTTACCCTACGACCCTGAACTATTAAGATGAGAGGTGGTCTGCCTCTGGCCGTGGACTTACGGTTAGCTCACAGAGACATAAGTCCACATATCTCCAAATCGGCTTTCGTTCGCCCAACTACCACAACAATTGCCTTCCTAGTGAATCTTGAATTGACGATCTGACGTCGCAGGTTCAATTCTCAGTGCGGAATATCTCTGATACTCGGTTCAAAAGTACGTTTTTAAGAGGCTATGTTGGTAAGACCACGTGGTCGGTTTCAAGGTCACATTGTTTTGTAGCTGTCCCTCTCCGAGCCCTATCCTACCCGAGCGCGTACGGTGAGACAGCATACATTATGCGATGTTATCCACCCGTTATTTGGATGTTTCGTAGTCCAGGGATCATTTGAAGGATACAGTATATTATGTAACCATTTTTTTAATACAGTATACTAATGAAATTTCAGATGTCGGTGGTTTTTCCAAATTGTTCTAAATTGATTCATACTCTTGTAAATCAGGTTCAAAGTTGGGGCTTTTTATTACCGAAAAATACAATACTTTGACGCCCTGTAACTCTGGAAGTATATATTTAAA
Organism: Carcina quercana; assembly: GCA_910589575.2. NCBI lineage: Eukaryota > Metazoa > Arthropoda > Insecta > Lepidoptera > Depressariidae > Carcina > Carcina quercana. The sequence continues at coordinate 14,174,233 of OU342435.1, forward strand.
CGAAAATCTGACTCACCACCGACACAGATATTTGTTTCTAGATTGTGTCTTGAAAATTTCATAGATTTTCATAGCTTAATACTCAAAATATGACTGGACTACGTTTGTATGGGCGCTTTGACAACAGCATAGCCTCTTAAGACGTCTGCCTGTGTGATAACCTAGCCAGAGAGCCTCGTGAGGCTTCTGGGTAGCTATGCTTTCCATTCAATGCCGTCATTGTGTTCCCACTGGGCTTCCCATTTTACATTAAAAATTACAATTCCAAACTTATTTACTCAATCAATGAAAAATTTATTGTTTCAGCTGTGCTGTAGATTAACAAGAGATAATAAATATTTAGCAATCATTATGTTATGTCATACTACATAGCTATTAGAAATTATCCCTCAGGAACTACTCGTTCGAGCGGGGAAAAGTAGCTTATCTCCTTTTCTGCCCTTCAACTATCCCTGTACAAAAGGACAAACAACCACACTTACGCAATTATAATATTACGAGTAAGTAAGTATGGATGGATTGGATTATATAAACAGAATTACCTCACTGTTTGTTGCAGGTGTCAGAACGTCTGCACGTGGACGTTAGACGAGGCCTATCATGGCGGGAGGCCAACGATCGCATGAACTTTGTGGGCCCCAACGAATTCCAGGTCAAGGAGGAGGACCCTCTCTGGAAGAAGTACATCGAGCAGTTCCAGAACCCACTCATATTGCTGCTGCTTGGTGAGTTCAAGTTTGTGTGTGTGTGTTACAAAAATAAACAGCCAATTGGTCTAAAGGTCGAAGGTTGTATACATGTATTCGACTTTTCTGACTCGAATTGACTTGATGCGACCATTGCAGCTCCCTCCGAACAGATTGGCGTGCGTGGAAGTTTTATTAGAAACTAGCCTATATATGGGTAAACACAAAAATACCTTACTTCAATTATATATAATATATAATATTGTTATTGCATTTATGTATCTTATTAATTTTGGGTTTTACTATTTAATTAAGTTAACCGTCCACTTGGAAAGCGCATTACATTGTGACATTACACATACCTGTGAAATATTGTCATGTCCTTTGTGTTACTTGAAGTTGTAGAACACGACATTTAATTTTTAACTGACTTCAAAAGGGAGGAGGTTATCAATTGGACGGGTATGTTTTTTAAAATGCTTGTTACCTCAGAACTTTTGACTAGGTGAACCGATTTGGATGATTTTTTATTTATTTGAAAGGTGGTGCTTCCCGTCTGATCCCATTTCAGTTCCAGTTCTGATAACGGCATCCATGAGAAAACGATATAAATCTTAAATTTGCCTTAGAAAAAGGAGACTTTTAGGGCAGTTGAAGTCAGTTTCCAGTTCTTTTTGAACGCATTTCCTTGTTAATTTTGAGTTTGATAGTATCGCATAATTAGACTTTGAGGATAACATTCCTCGGTTGTCGACTGCAAGGCCCCCGCTCACGCCCTACACTGGGTTTTTGCTCTATGTTCCTAAGCAACGCCGTGTCCAGGATTTTACTCAGACATGATTTTCACCCTGTTTCTAACATAACCTACCTATTTGAAGAAAAAAAAGAGCCTTGTGATCATATTTTTAATAAAGTTATAATGAGTCTATGCAGTCGCCGCTTTCTACATTCGCATCGTGAATGCCGTCTCGATTTCGCCAGTCATCTCGTTTGCCAATTACTCGAGAGTTCGTTGGCTTCTCGAATGTTATCTAGACCCAGATACATAAATGATGTTTGCAATAGTGCCCGAGATGGACTCACACAATTCCAACTAGAAAAATGTAGAATACAATCACGCTATTTCATCCTGCGGGTGTCGTTTAAGGCGACTAAGGAGAAATGTTTAGTAGATGGGTAGAATTCTAACATCTGACTGCATCAATTATTATTTGTAATTGGCCTTCATCTCACCTTATGGCCAGAAGGTTCAATCTAATGAGGCGCTGGCATTGGCTACCTTTCTTACCGAAACTGAACAGTGCTATTACCACTATTATTTGGCGGCAGACTTAGGTCACATGGTGGTAGCTAGCCAAGCGGACATAGGAGATGTCTTCCCACCAACCAAACCGTCTACCGATAGGTTCCCTAACTGGGAATCGAACCCTGGACTTCCTGATTGTATGGCCAAGCGTGTAGCCATTAGGCCACGGAGGCGGTGCATATCCGCCTGAACTGCGTGGTGATTGGATTATAATAATTATAATACGATAAACTACGAGTATTTTAAGATGTACTGCACGAAGCTGCTGGCCTATTCTCAGAGATTATGGTATAATTCACGCTTTCAAAAAGAACTAAAAACGGACTTCAATTGCCTAAAAAATGTTTACCTTTAGAGGTAGAATGATTTTGGTTTTTGTTGATTTTTTCAAAAACCGCTCAATCTATTTCGCTAAAATTTATATGGGACCACCTCTGAAGTATGCTCTAAAAAAAGAATCATCAAAATCGGTTCACAAATGGCGGAGTTATCACGTAACATACATACAAAACACATACAGTCGATTTGGAAACCTCCTTCTTTTTTGAAGACGGTTGAAAATAAATTTAAGTAAGTTTTTCCCCGTTGTGAATCACCATGAGCAAAGTTTTCGTAGAATCGCCTGTGTTACACCTTTTCGGAATAAATACTGTACCTTTATGTATAATGTATATGATCATCATATACATTTTAATTTCATGTTACTTTTATAACGACCTGTCGGTCGGCATAGTAATGTTCGGAGCCTGACTCCCCTCGGATCAATTAACTTTTCCGTTATTCCAGCTCGCAAACTGCGGATGTTTGCGAACTCTAAAATACCAACAACACACACTACCTATTGCCAATGTAAAATATTCCCTCTGCGGCTTTGTTATTCATCACATTTGTTTAACGATGACCTGAAACAGGTAGCTTTTAGGAAGTAAAAAATATGTACAATTTTATTGATTTATTTTGACAGCCTCCTTGTCCTTATGACTATAACGCTAAGGGCTATGATCGGATATGCATTCGGAATGAAGTGATCCGTCAGAGAACCAACTTGTTCGACATAGCTCACCGTGTTAGCAAGCTGAAGCGGCAGTGGGCTGGTCATTTGCCTAAGTTTCCCACATCTATCCAAACGTAGTGTAAGACGTCCCCCGGCGAGGTGGAAAGACGACTTTCGGAGGGTAGCCGGTTGTGAATGGATGCGGAGAGCAGAGGACCGAATTGAGTGGCACACTCTGGAAAAGGCCTATGTCCAGCAGATGGGCAGCAACATCTACCTATGTTACAACAAGATTTCGTTACGATCACGAACCCGACTGTGTTTATGAAAAATCCCCTAATGGAAACTCTGAAAAGCGACCCGTGAGTGAAACTCTTTGTTAAACAACGGTGGACATTGGTAGCTGTTGTTATTTTTTGATGACGGATGAGTCTACCTTTTTCTGGTCCCTAATACCTGGCAGCCGCGTTCAAACAGGTAAGTTGATATTAATAGCCTTGACAATTTCTTAGGGGGTTGCCGCATAAAATTATGTTAAGACACTTATTTAATTCGATAAAATATCACTTTTATCTGGTTGACACATGAGTGAAGGACGACCTTACTTCGGATCTTAGACTATAACGATGCGGTATTCTCTGACAATTCCCCTAGGTAATATCCATATTTTCCAGCCAGCGGTCATTTCACGATCAAGGAGTCAAAGACATGCCCTGAACTGGTCGCATGCCTAGACGTTTTTTAACTTATTAAACGAGCCGTCCATCCGTCTAAGTTCATGTCGTGCCATGCAACTATTTATAACCAGTTTTTGAGCCAGTTTTTTCCTCCATCACGCTTCATCGGCTGTCCGTTGTTGTTGATAATTTTTGCCTTCTTACGATCTGTGCAGTTTTTAGCTCTTTGTAAGGTCGTTGTCAGGAAGTAATGGCAGTTAAAATACAATATTCTAGATAGATATAGATTTTAGTTCTCTTAAAAAGTATCAAAGCAATAATCTGTTTCATTTGCTGATCTAGACATCAAATAAATTTACTTTTATTGAAGGGTTGAGGAAGGTTATTATTTTTGTATTCAAATTTCATAGCATAAGGTGGGCGTTCCGTAGTTCCGTTCCGTTAATGGTTTTTTGTACATGTCCTTCATCTCACCCAATAAGTGACGATAAAGCCGTCGGATCGAAAGCGTTTTTACTCAGAAGATTCAAATTAATGAGGGGCTGGCTCTGCCTTTCATACCGAAAAAAAAAGTTGGCGGCAAACTTTGCATCATTTGAGGACTTTGCTCACTGATACCCATCCCACCCATAGGTGTAAATATATAGAATAAACCATACGGGATTGTCTGGCCGGAAGGATAAAAATCCCAATAAAAACAAGATAATTTTTTTCTTCACTAATGACCTTCAGAACGCTTTTTCTACGTCACCATATTCTGCTCAGCACCAGAGCATGTGGTATATGCCCACTATTGGATGTGAGTCACCACTGCTTGATAGGCAAACGGGTGATCGCAGTATGCTGTTATTGATACACAAGTGGGCGATGCGCCCGTCATCGTTTTTCGTATTAGTTAGTTTTTACCATGTCGAAGTAGCCCATCAGGATGACAGAAGATAATCCTTTTATAAAGCCGAGACCTTGATACTTGAAAAATTTAACCCCTTATTTTAAGCAGCTAGCAAAGCGTCAGGATCAATTTAATTCTTCATAAGTAATGGTAGTGTTAAAACACTATGCGTAGGTCTGTAAATAGTCACATAAATTCAAACCGTGTTGTTAAAATATTTAACAATTTATTATTAAATATTTGAATGCCTCTAAAGGTGGAATGTGAGAAACTAAAATTTTCTGACCGTCACCATATGTACCATACTCGATGCAAATAAACTTTATCAAAAATTTTTTAACCCTTATCCTTGTTTTGCTTATTTTAAATATCGAATTGACATTGATTCACAGAATATATTATAAATAACACAATAGAAAACGAAATTTCGTTTGAAGGTGAGAGGTCAACGCACTTTATTCTTGTACAATATGGGCTTATACGAAAAAGGTTGTTGAACAGTTTGATCCAGGAAAATTGTAGGGATTCCCGGGGACAATTGAATTGTCCCGCGCTACGCCACTGTAGGACGAGGGTCGGATATTCTAGCAGGTCCCATGTGATTGCTTGCATAAACTAGTAGATTTTTATAAAAGAGATAGTATTGTATATAAGGGGCCGTCCATTAATCACGTGAGGCTTGAAAGGGGGGGGGGGGGGGAGGGGTTTGACAAAAATCACGAAATGTCACAAGGGGGAGGGGGGGTGTAGTAAGATATCACGTGTATTTATTTTTTCATTATTTTTTCAAACGCGCGATTTTTAAATCGAAAAGCGGCGTGTAGTGTGAGCTTGACTCGCCGTTGCTAGACAACGAACGAAGTACCTTCTCACGCGCCGCCGACGACCGCCCGCTCGGCACGCCAATCGCCAGTTATTCTGTTGTTTTCGCGCCGAATACATGCGTAAACGGTTATAATACCTTAGTACGTTTTGCATTATTAAAACAATGTTTAAAGTAGGGTTTTTTTTACAGAGTATAGATCAACGCTTGGCCACGATCTCACCTGATGGTAAGCGACGATGTGGCCTACGATGGTGCGCGTTGGTCTAGAAGGTGCCTGTTCACCCTCGACTTGAAGACACCCAAGTTATAGTTTTCTGGGAATACAGACGCCGGCAGCGCGTTCCACTCCCTGGCTGTACGCATGATAAAATTAGAAGCAAAGCGCTTAGTGCGAGCCATAGGAATGTCAACGACGTATTGGTGGAGCCCTGCTGTTCGTCTGTTGGATCGATACTTAAATGGCGATGGCGGAATCAACATGAACAGCTCTTGCGCGCACTCTCCAAAATGTAACCTATAGAATACAGAAAGGCAGGCCACTTTTCGCCTGTGTTCAAGGCTTTGGAGTTTGGCCTCCACGAGCGAATCATTGCCAATGAGCCTCTTTGCACGTCGTTCTACCGAGTCCAGGGCTGCTAGCTGGTATTTAGCAGAGCCATCCCAAAGGTGACATAGGTACTCCATACATGATCGAACTTGAGCTCTATAAAGGCTTAGGAGCTGTTCAGGCGTGAAGTACCGTCTCACCTTGGATAGGATGCCGAGTTTTTTGGCAGCGGTCTTTGCGATGGACTCGATGTAACTCCCAAAGTTGAGGTCGGATGTAATATCCAGCCCCAAAAGCTCAAGGTGGTTAGTTATAGGTACGGAAACATTTTGGAAAGATGGAGCAAGATGGAATGGACTCCGCTTTGCAGTGAACAGACACGCCTGTGTCTTTTTCGCATTGAAGCTGACAAGATTGGCATCGCCCCAATCGGATACGGCCTTAAGTGTCAGCTCAACACGACTTACCATAGATTTTCTGAGGGATCGGGTTAGGTCACTGTCGGCCTGCGCAGTAGACAAATATCTCTCCGAGACTGTGCTGTCATCAGCGTACCCAAAGATACCGGGCATTAGTAATAAGTCGTTGATGTGCAGCAAAAACAGAGTAGTGGAGAGAACAGACCCCTGAGGGACACCAGTATTTATGCCCAGCTGATCGGACGAGCAGCCATCGATGACGACTCGGATCGATCTGCCCCTCAGGAAATCAGACGTCCACGAACACAAGCTACCAGATATCCCATATGCTGGAAGTTTGCTAATAAGGCTGTCGTGCCAAACCCTATCAAAGGCCTTCGAGATATCAAGAGACACGGCAAGAGCCTCACCGTGCTTCTCGATGGCTTCGCTCCAGCAGTGAGTGGCATACACTAGAAGATCTCCCGTTGACCTACCACGTCGAAATGATCTGTATAAAGACCTTTTTGCAGAGTATAAGAAAGGAAAAAACCTAGTATCGCTCAGAAAGAATTTAATGAGTTGTGGGTGATTACACCATTCGTTTATTATTATTTTTATGCCAATCAAAAACAACCTGCAACCTTTCTGTCAGACATTTTTATCATGGTCCTTAATTTCAGAATAAAATAAGATTATACTTTATACATGTATTTAAGATAATATTCTAAAATATCCTAACATAAAAAGGAGATCAAATATATGTGAAGCCAAGCTTCCAGGCTTGTGATTGGCTGACAGTTACATGTATTATAGTAAAATGACACAAAAATATATCATGACATATACGATACCAAATTAATATATAAATTCAACACGCGCGCTTGCGCGCGCAAGACAATTCTAGTTCTAAAAATTTAAAATTTTTTGTAGATACGAAAAATACACGTGATGTTGGATGGGGGGTAGTCTTAAACCTCACCATGTATCACCAAGGGGGAGGGGGGGTTAAAAAATGCTTAAAAAAAGATCACGTGATTAATGGACGGCCCCTAAGTAATCTATTTTAAGAGCGTCGGTGGCGTAGTGGATAAGGTGCGGACGCTCAATCTGCGGGTTCTAGGTTCAAATCCAGCCGTGTACCTATGAGTTGTTTTTCAATTCTAGTACATTATCCAATTGCTTAACGGTGAAGGAAAACATCGTGGGAAGGAAAAAAACCGCACTGGGCCCGCGTGGTGGACTATGGCCCATACACTCTCTGTAAGAGAGTAGGCGTGAGCACCTGCAACGGGGACGTATATAGGATGTTGATGATGAATTTATTTTAAGATAACCTGAGGAATGAATGAAAAATGTGTTTGGCATTTGTATAGTGATTCTATATTTCCTCTTAACTCCTAAACGACTGAGGATTTAAACAATATAGATGCCTTTATACAGGAAAAAAATTACCTAAAGCTTATTACGTATATGGCTTAGTATTTGATAAACTACAGTACTCGCACGCATGTTTGCCCCTCTGAAGTTACCCAGCACCCAGAGGACTCAACTTAAAGAGGCGCTGACGATTGTATGGCTACCTTTCATGCCGGAACACAACAGTTCTACTAAAACTGCTGTTTGGCGGTAGACTTAGGTGACATGGTGGTAGCTAGCCAGGCGGACATAGAAAAAGTAACCCCACTGGGAATAGAACCCGGGACCTCCGGATTTTGAATCCAATATTTACCCATTAGGCCACGGAGGCGTTTAAAACTTACCAATGTTTTATTTACTTTTGACGCTAGAGGTATTCGATTGAATGCACTCATTGGAGGAAACATTAAATTGTATTATTTTACCAGCACTTGACGAGAAGGTCTCAGTACTCTGGTTTCTGGAGAATACTCACCTTAAATGCACTGAAAAGGTGACCCAAACTTTCATTCTCTCATCGAGCAGCTAGATGGGGTTCTAAACATAATAAATTGTATTCCGCTCCTAAGATTACAGGGCAAATATTATTCCAAGAAATACTGTCTTTTTATCGGACTCGCTGATGACCTTCACCCCTGATGGCAAGTGATGATATGGCCATGCGATATAAGCCTGTTATTAATGAGCCACTGATTGCTGGGTACACAACTGTCGTCGTTTGACGTTTTCATGAACTCTCCTGTTGTGAATTACTAGCGTGATGAATTGTTAAGTGGTCATTTGCTTTTTATTGCTCGTACACACAGATTGGTTCATCAAAACACGAGTTATTGTAAAATAACGAAGCGAAATTCGTCCATAGACCACGTAACGGTTTTGTAACAATTTTACCAAATGTTAAGAGCTGAAGGTTTCGGGATTGAAGGAAACAAGTGTCCAACTTTTCAGAGTTTATAGGTCTCAGGTGCAAAAGCCAGTCTGTGATAATTTCACTCAAAAAGTCACTACCTCTGATAAAATCCGTAGACGAATTAAGGTCACTGACATAGCTCGACGAGTCAATGAGCTGAAGTGGCAATGGGCAGGCCACATCGAGCGAAGAACCAATAACCGATGGGGAGTAAGAGTTCTCGAGTGGCGGTCCTAAACCTAAACGCCTACCGGACCGTCCCCTCGACCTGGTTAAGGTCGCGGGGAGTCGCTGGATGCAGGTGGCTTGGGACCAGTCGATGTGGCGTACCATGAAGGATGTGCCTATGTACAGCAGTGTACGTTTCCTGGCTGATGATGAATTGTCCAGATTTTTGTGCGCTTAGGGATAGTTGGAGGTTCGGAGAAGGACGTAGGCTACTTTTATCCCGATCGTACAAGTAGTTCCCATGGGAAAATTTATGAACTCCACGCAGCCGAAGTCGCGCGCTAAAGCTAGCAATGTAATAATTTTTTATGATGGTGTATTTTTTTCATTGCCAACCCTGTTCTAAGCTGCACTGTGTTTTTTTCTGTAAATCGTCCGTAGCAAGGCAAATTGCGAGTACATACTTTTAAAGCAGCTGGTGTGCAAATTACCATTTGTACGTATATGATTTCGTCACGCCAAACAATTACGGGTTCAGTCTCTCATTGTAGGAGAATAATTGTTTTTACCTGACGACTGAGAGCGAAAGAGGGTCTGTAATTATGTATGTATGTATACACAATTTTTTTCACGCTTGTTCCTACCAGCAAATCATCATAATAATCTTATTTTTTTAAACTAAAGTTCCATTAAATACTCGAAATTGATTTAGAAAATCGAATTAATATTTAAAAAACTTCCAAGTGTGATTCGGACTCGTGCACCAAGGGTTCAGCTGTGACAGACACCCTAGATTTTCGGAACATTAAAACAACGGATTAACACTGAAACGCGTGCCCGATAGAGTTGTAGGTAAGACTTGAAACGTACTTTGCTAAAAAGCAAGAATTTGTTTATGGTATTAACAGCGTAGAAAATACGAATTGCTTATATAGGCGGACAAGTTAACGCACAAACTTTCCTTGTGACAGACTCCTTTGAGGAAGACGAGATATCATTAACAGATGCTTCGCAGAATATCGCAAAAATGAACGTACAAAACACTGGACGTAAAAAGGATTGGACCTAACCGATCGAATATCAGCCGAGAAACGTCCACTGCTGATTATAAAACTCTCCCTTTGTACGCCACTATGATTGGTCTCGAGCCGCTTGCACCCATCATCTCCTTATATTAAGTCCAGTGATTTTTGATCCCAAGCCGCTAGCATCAATCGGTTCTTTATATTACAGACCTTTCCTATGTTACGCCACTTTGGCTGTACAGAGCCGCTGGCATCAAGCGTCTCTTTATATTACAGGCCTCTCCTACGTTACGCCACTTTGACTGTAAAGATCCACTAGAATCAATCGGCTCCTTATACAGGCCTCTGCTATGTTACGCCACTGTGGTTGGTCCCAAGCCGCTAGCATCAATCGGTTCTTTATATTACAGACCTTTCCTATGTTACGCCACTTTGGCTGTACAGAGCCTCTGGCATCAAGCGTCTCTTTATATTACAGGCCTCTCCTACTTTACGCCACTTTGACTGTAAAGATCCACTAGAATCAATCGGCTCCTTATACAGGCCTCTGCTATGTTACGCCACTGTGGTTGGTCCCAAGCCGCTAGCATCAATCGGTTCTTTATATTACAGGCCTTTCCTATGTTACGCCACTTTGGCTGTACAGAACCGCTGGCAACAAGCGTCTCTTTATATTACAGGCCTCTCCTACTTTACGCCACATTGACTGTAAAGAGCCACTAGAATCAATCGGCTCCTTATTACATGCCTCTGCTATGTTACGCCACTGTGGTTGGTCCCGAGCCGCTTGCATTCATCGGTTCCTTATCCTCTCCTACGTTACGCCACTATGACTATGGAGAGCCACTAGAATCAATCGGCTCCTTATTACATGCCTCTGCTATGTTACGCCACTGTGGTTGGTCCCGAGCCGCTTGCATTCATCGGTTCCTTATCCTCTCCTACGTTACGCCACTATGACTATGGAGAGCCACTAGAATCAATCGGCTCCTTATTACATGCCTCTGCTATGTTACGCCACTGTGGTTGGTCCCGAGCCGCTTGCATTCATCGGTTCCTTATCCTCTCCTACGTTACGCCACTATGACTATGGAGAGCCACTAGAATCAATCGGCTCCTTATTACATGCCTCTGCTATGTTACGCCACTGTGGTTGGTCCCGAGCCGCTTGCATTCATCGGTTCCTTATCCTCTCCTACGTTACGCCACTATGACTATGGAGCGCCACTAGAATCAATCGGCTCCTTATTACATGCCTCTGCTATGTTACGCCACTGTGGTTGGTCCCGAGCCGCTTGCATTCATCGGTTCCTTATCCTCTCCTACGTTACGCCACTATGACTATGGAGAGCCACTAGAATCAATCGGCTCCTTATTACATGCCTCTGCTATGTTACGCCACTGTGGTTGGTCCCGAGCCGCTTGCATTCATCGGTTCCTTATCCTCTCCTACGTTACGCCACTATGACTATGGAGAGCCACTAGAATCAATCGGCTACTTATTACATGCCTCTGCTATGTTACGCCACTGTGGTTGGTCCCGAGCCGCTTGCATTCATCGGTTCCTTATCCTCTCCTACGTTACGCCACTATGACTATGGAGAGCCACTAGAATCAATCGGCTCCTTATTACATGCCTCTGCTATGTTACGCCACTGTGGTTGGTCCCGAGCCGCTTGCATTCATCGGTTCCTTATCCTCTCCTACGTTACGCCACTATGACTATGGAGAGCCACTAGAATCAATCGGCTCCTTATTACATGCCTCTGCTATGTTACGCCACTGTGGTTGGTCCCGAGCCGATTGCATTCATCGGTTCCTTATCCTCTCCTACGTTACGCCACTATGACTATGGAGAGCCACTAGAATCAATCGGCTCCTTATTACATGCCTCTGCTATGCTACGCCACTGTGGTTGGTCCCGAGCCGCTTGCATTCATCGGTTCCTTATCCTCTCCTACGTTACGCCACTATGACTATGGAGAGCCACTAGAATCAATCGGCTCCTTATTACATGTCTCTGCTATGTTACGCCACTGTGGTTGGTCCCGAGCCGCTTGCATTCATCGGTTCCTTATCCTCTCCTACGTTACGCCACTATGACTATGGAGAGCCACTAGAATCAATCGGCTCCTTATTACATGTCTCTGCTATGTTACGCCACTGTGGTTGGTCCCGAGCCGCTTGCATTCATCGGTTCCTTATCCTCTCCTACGTTACGCCACTATGACTATGGAGAGTCACTAGAATCAATCGGCTCCTTATTACATGCCTCTGCTATGTTACGCCACTGTGGTTGGTCCCGAGCCGCTTGCATTCATCGGTTCCTTATCCTCTCCTACGTTACGCCACTATGACTATGGAGAGCCACTAGAATCAATCGGCTCCTTATTACATGCCTCTGCTATGTTACGCCACTGTGGTTGGTCCCGAGCCGCTTGCATTCATCGGTTCCTTATCTTCTCCTACGTTACGCCACTATGACTATGGAGAGCCACTAGAATCAATCGGCTCCTTATTACATGCCTCTGCTATGTTACGCCACTGTGGTTGGTCCCGAGCCGCTTGCATTCATCGGTTCCTTATCCTCTCCTACGTTACGCCACTATGACTATGGAGAGCCACTAGAATCAATCGGCTCCTTATTACATGCCTCTGCTATGTTACGCCACTGTGGTTGGTCCCGAGCCGCTTGCATTCATCGGTTCCTTATCCTCTCCTACGTTACGCCACTATGACTATGGAGAGCCACTAGAATCAATCGGCTCCTTATTACATGTCTCTGCTATGTTACGCCACTGTGGTTGGTCCCGAGCCGCTTGCATTCATCGGTTCCTTATCTTCTCCTACGTTACGCCACTATGACTATGGAGAGCCACTAGAATCAATCGGCTCCTTATTACATGTCTCTGCTATGTTACGCCACTGTGGTTGGTCCCGAGCCGCTTGCATTCATCGGTTCCTTATCCTCTCCTACGTTACGCCACTATGACTATGGAGAGCCACTAGAATCAATCGGCTCCTTATTGCATGCCTCTGCTATGTTACGCCACTGTGGTTGGTCCCGAGCCGCTTGCATTCATCGGTTCCTTATCTTCTCCTACGTTACGCCACTATGACTATGGAGAGCCACTAAAATCAATCGGCTCCTTATTACATGCCTCTGCTATGTTACGCCACTGTGGTTGGTCCCGAGCCGCTTGCATTCATCGGTTCCTTATCCTCTCCTACGTTACGCCACTATGACTATGGAGAGCCACTAGAATCAATCGGCTCCTTATTACATGCCTCTGCTATGTTACGCCACTGTGGTTGGTCCCGAGCCGCTTGCATTCATCGGTTCCTTATCCTCTCCTACGTTACGCCACTATGACTATGGAGAGCCACTAGAATCAATCGGCTCCTTATTACATGCCTCTGCTATGTTACGCCACTGTGGTTGGTCCCGAGCCGCTTGCATTCATCGGTTCCTTATCCTCTCCTACGTTACGCCACTATGACTATGGAGAGTCACTAGAATCAATCGGCTCCTTATTACATGCCTCTGCTATGTTACGCCACTGTGGTTGGTCCCGAGCCGCTTGCATTCATCGGTTCCTTATCCTCTCCTACGTTACGCCACTATGACTATGGAGAGCCACTAGAATCAATCGGCTCCTTATTACATGCCTCTGCTATGTTACGCCACTGTGGTTGGTCCCGAGCCGCTTGCATTCATCGGTTCCTTATCTTCTCCTACGTTACGCCACTATGACTATGGAGAGCCACTAGAATCAATCGGCTCCTTATTACATGCCTCTGCTATGTTACGCCACTGTGGTTGGTCCCGAGCCGCTTGCATTCATCGGTTCCTTATCCTCTCCTACGTTACGCCACTATGACTATGGAGAGCCACTAGAATCAATCGGCTCCTTATTACATGCCTCTGCTATGTTACGCCACTGTGGTTGGTCCCGAGCCGCTTGCATTCATCGGTTCCTTATCCTCTCCTACGTTACGCCACTATGACTATGGAGAGCCACTAGAATCAATCGGCTCCTTATTACATGTCTCTGCTATGTTACGCCACTGTGGTTGGTCCCGAGCCGCTTGCATTCATCGGTTCCTTATCTTCTCCTACGTTACGCCACTATGACTATGGAGAGCCACTAGAATCAATCGGCTCCTTATTACATGTCTCTGCTATGTTACGCCACTGTGGTTGGTCCCGAGCCGCTTGCATTCATCGGTTCCTTATCCTCTCCTACGTTACGCCACTATGACTATGGAGAGCCACTAGAATCAATCGGCTCCTTATTGCATGCCTCTGCTATGTTACGCCACTGTGGTTGGTCCCGAGCCGCTTGCATTCATCGGTTCCTTATCTTCTCCTACGTTACGCCACTATGACTATGGAGAGCCACTAAAATCAATCGGCTCCTTATTACATGCCTCTGCTATGTTACGCCACTGTGGTTGGTCCCGAGCCGCTTGCATTCATCGGTTCCTTATCCTCTCCTACGTTACGCCACTATGACTATGGAGAGCCACTAGAATCAATCGGCTCCTTATTACATGCCTCTGCTATGTTACGCCACTGTGGTTGGTCCCGAGCCGCTTGCATTCATCGGTTCCTTATCCTCTCCTACGTTACGCCACTATGACTATGGAGAGCCACTAGAATCAATCGGCTCCTTATTACATGCCTCTGCTATGTTACGCCACTGTGGTTGGTCCCGAGCCGCTTGCATTCATCGGTTCCTTATCCTCTCCTACGTTACGCCACTATGACTATGGAGAGCCACTAGAATCAATCGGCTCCTTATTACATGCCTCTGCTATGTTACGCCACTGTGGTTGGTCCCGAGCCGCTTGCATTCATCGGTTCCTTATCTTCTCCTACGTTACGCCACTATGACTATGGAGAGCCACTAGAATCAATCGGCTCCTTATTACATGCCTCTGCTATGTTACGCCACTGTGGTTGGTCCCGAGCCGCTTGCATTCATCGGTTCCTTATCCTCTCCTACGTTACGCCACTATGACTATGGAGAGCCACTAGAATCAATCGGCTCCTTATTACATGCCTCTGCCATGTTACGCCACTGTGGTTGGTCCCGAGCCGCTTGCATTCATCGGTTCCTTATCCTCTCCTACGTTACGCCACTATGACTATGGAGAGCCACTAGAATCAATCGGCTCCTTATTACATGCCTCTGCTATGTTACGCCGCTGTGGTTGGTCCCGAGCCGCTTGCATTCATCGGTTCCTTATCCTCTCCTACGTTACGCCACTATGACTATGGAGAGCCACTAGAATCAGTCGGCTCCTTATTACATGCCTCTGCTATGTTACGCCACTGTGGTTGGTCCCGAGCCGCTTGCATTCATCGGTTCCTTATCCTCTCCTACGTTACGCCACTATGACTATGGAGAGCCACTAGAATCAATCGGCTCCTTATTACATGCCTCTGCTATGTTACGCCACTGTGGTTGGTCCCGAGCCGCTTGCATTCATCGGTTCCTTATCCTCTCCTACGTTACGCCACTATGACTATGGAGAGCCACTAGAATCAATCGGCTCCTTATTACATGCCTCTGCTATGTTACGCCACTGTGGTTGGTCCCGAGCCGCTTGCATTCATCGGTTCCTTATCCTCTCCTATGTTACGCCACTATGACTATGGAGAGCCACTAGAATCAATCGGCTCCTTATTACATGTCTCTGCTATGTTACGCCACTGTGGTTGGTCCCGAGCCGCTTGCATTCTTCGGTTCCTTATCCTCTTCTACGTTACGCCACTATGACTATGGAGAGCCACTAGAATCAATCGGCTCCTTATTACATGCCTCTGCTATGTTACGCCACTGTGGTTGGTCCCGAGCCGCTTGCATTCATCGGTTCCTTATCCTCTCCTATGTTACGCCACTATGATGCACCCAACGGCTCTTTAATTATTCTGAGATCTAATTGTCCTACTTTTTTGGACTCTAGGTTCCGCCGTCGTGTCGGTATGCATGCGACAGTTCGACGACGCGATATCCATAGCGGTGGCCATCATGATTGTCGTCACTGTCGCCTTCGTGCAAGAGTACAGATCTGAGAAGTCCCTTGAAGAGCTCAACAAACTGGTCCCGCCAACATGCAACTGGTCAGTGTCAAACATATGTCTTTAACACTATTGTGAATTTGATTTTGTTGCAATGCCGTGACGTGGCTACGAATAAGTCCACTCCATCTCTTTCTATAAGAGGCGAGTGAGAGGAACAGGTTTCTAAGTTTATTATATAAGTGCATTTCTTTAATAAAATACAGGCCTGCAATTGGCCTTGATTTCTTCTAATGGTGAGTGACGATAAGTCAGTTGTTTTATGAGGCACTGGGTATACTGTCTTCCATTATCAAAACAATAGCGCTATAAACCCCCCTGACGTTTCCACTGTTTGAAAAAAATTCGTGGTTTTTATGTATGTCTTTTCTATTCTGTTTGCAGTCTTCGAGAAGGCAGCCTCGAACACTTCCTCGCCAGAAACCTGGTCCCTGGTGACATAATCCACCTCAACGTCGGGGACCGGGTGCCGGCTGACCTGCGACTCTTCGACTCGACAGACCTGGCCATCGATGAGTCCTCATTCACCGGCGAGACTGAACCTGCCTCCAAGAATGTGATGCCGAACAAAGCGTCTGCTGGCAGGGTCAATAAGGATAACATTGCGTTTATGGGGACCCTCGTGAGGTGTGGCAATGCTAAGGTCAGTTGTTGGTGCCTCAATATTCATTGAGTGACAGTTTGTAAGTTCTGCTGATCACAATTATCTCTTAAAAGATACTCGATCTTTGGTTAGCCCCCACTGGAAGTCATGGAGCTTTATACACTCGTCTTTCTTTGGACTTCGTTGTATCAATCATGTTAATGTATTTTAATTAACTTCAGGGCATAGTCGTGAGCACGGGCGAGCGTTCCGAATTCGGCGACATATTCCGAATGATGCAAGCTGAGGAAGCCCCAAAGACGCCCCTCCAGAAATCTATGGACACCCTCGGAGCCCAACTGTCGCTGTACTCATTCTGCATCATCGGTTTCATCATGGTGTGTGGCTGGCTGCAGGGAAAGGCTATTCAGGATATGTTCACCATTGGAGTCAGTCTGGCCGTCGCTGCTATTCCTGAAGGTAAGTCGCTGTTCCGGACAGTAAGAAATCACTCCTGAGTTAATACTACGCTCAGAATTAAATGTCTTTAAAATAAGAATGTGCTTTAGAAGTCAGATATAACTCCAGATGGAGTAACTTATCCAAAACTTGGTAAATAAGACACCATGGACGTCGACAGGGTTATTTCTGAAGGTATGGATCCTGGCCAAAAAATGTGGTAAAATTATCATATTCCCAAGCTTAAGATATCGTTGATACCCGTGCGTCGAAACGTTTCCTCTGATACCCACAGAGAAATAGATGATTCTTTTCTAAAGTTGGCCAGCTGGTCTGATGTTGGAGACGGAAGGTGTTCACATGGACTCCTAAACTACATATGATAAACCCGTTGTGCGTGGGCTCGTTTGGTTTGTCTTGACAGTTTCTACGGTACGGTAGATCGGATGGCAATGCAATACTACATTTAATGTAATTTCTTTTCTAGGTCTCCCTATAGTGGTGACAGTCACCCTGGCATTGGGCGTGATGCGAATGGCTAAACGTAACGCCATAGTGAAGAAGCTGCCCACTGTGGAAACGCTGGGCTGTGTCAATGTCATCTGCAGCGATAAAACTGGTTAGTTGACATTTTAAGGACATAATAGCTTTGTACTTGGCCTTCATCTCACCTCATCACGAGTGACGATAAGGATGGTAGGCATGTGTTCCCAGAAGAACTCTCATTAGGCGCTGGCTCTGCTACCTTTAATACCACTGCTGCTGCAGACTTTGGTAATATGGTGCTAGATAGCCAGGCAGACAACAAGCCCTACCACTAACCAAACCGGGTACCTGCCCCCACTTTTAACCTAATCCGGGATCTACGGATTGTTGGCGCAAGCTATAAGGCCACGGAGCTGGTTAAATACTGATCCATATGTAGTTTCTGGTAACTAAAAATGATTGCGCCGTTTTCATTCATTATACATCGATCAGCCATTGCCATCGCATAGTTTTTAACCGACTTCAAAAAGGAGAAGGTCCTCAATTCATCGGGTATGTTTTTTTAAATGTTTGTTACCTCGAAACGTTTGACTGGGTAAACCGATTTGCATGATTCTTTGTGTATTGGAAAGTTGGTGCTTCCCGTGTGGTCCCATTTCAATTTGGTCCAGTTTTGACAATGGCACCCAAGAGAAAAGTATATCAAACTTAAATTTGCCTAAATAAAAATAGATTGTTAGGGCAATTGAAGTCGGTTTCCAGTTCTTTTTGAACGCATTTACTTGTTTTCTGCAATAAATTGCGTTTGACCACTATATATCCGTTTGCCTAATGTTAAGTGATGGTATACTCTCACGTCATGCTTTCAGGCACATTAACAAAAAACGAGATGACGGTGACGACGATATCAACGAGCGGGGGTCACATTGCGGAGGTCACCGGCACCGGGTACAACGCCAACGGTGACATACAGCTGCGGGCGTACAAGGGCAGGGACCTGGACGTAGCTCGCATGGGAGTCAACAGCATGCTGGAGGTCAGTTCAATGTCACCACCTGCATATGGTTAGGAATTTACATAGAATAAAATAGAATAGTTTTTGTTAATTACAAATTTTTGTTAAACCTAATTGCCTAAAACTGATACACACACTCAAGAAATAATAATAAAGAAGAACAGCTTAAAATTTAACATAGAAACATTTTAAACAAAATTTATAAGTTTTAAAAAGGTAACCGGCTCAGCATGTTGCTGCGGCAGGAGGCCACAGCGCTGGTTTTCAGCTGGCACCTATCACGTAATTGGTCTTAAACCTCGTACATAGATAACAATCTGAACACTAGCTCCAATCGACCTCATATGTTTTTGTATAAATATCATCTATCAGAGATCATCTAAAAACAGGTAGCTATATAAAATGATCGGTAACGACTTTTTTTGCAAATCGAAAGCATACACTTTTATGTTACGTTTAAAGTTGAAAACAGACTGCAATTTCCGTAGGGGGAGGGATGTTGTTACATGAGGGATTTGGCATAATCACCACGCTTGGCAGGTGGATTGGTGATAAGAGTGATAACATAGGTAGATGTTGCTGTCCTGGAATTTTTTCCCTTAGTTGCCTTTTATGTCACCCGCGGGATGATAGGGTTCTACACTTGTCACAGTATCATCAACAGCCTATATATGTCCCCACTGCAGGGGCTCGGGCCTACTCTCTTACAGAGAGTGGCTATGTAAGTCCACCACGAGGGCCTTTTAGTCTACTTTTACTTAGGCAAATTTAAGATTTATATCGTTTTCTCATGGATGCCGTTGTCAGAACTAGACCAAATTAAAATGGGACCACACAGAAAGCACCAGCTTTCAATTAAAAAACGAATCGTCCAAATTGGTTCACCCAGTCTGAGTAGAGAGAAAGTCTGAGAAAGTTCTGAGGTAACAATCTTTTTATGTTAAAGAAGAAGAAAAAAACGTCGAATTGATAACCTCCTCCTGTTTTGAAATCGGTTAATAAACAATTTTTTCTTTAAAACATGTTCACGTTGACTTACTTGTCGTTAGTTTCGTAGCAATTATTTTGTATTTCAGGTTGGCGTAATATGCAACAACGCGGTGATTCAGAATGAAACTTTATACGGTCAGCCGACAGAGGGCGCTATACTGGCCTGCGCCATGAAAAACGGCACGCACGAAGTCAGAGAACAATACACCAGACTTCATGAAATACCTTTTAGGTGAGCTTTTATAAGTCTTGGCACAGCAATCTTTCATAGCTCGATCCCATTCTGTTGCTCAGAAACACAGTATCCAGCGAAGAGTGTGCAAAGAGGCCGTTCTCACCGAACATAAGCTATTTCTAGCTTACGCCAAGCAAATTGTGTCAAATGCTATTGTGTTATTAATTAAATAATAATTTGAGTGTGTCCTCTACCTTCTCTACCCACTCTACCACACAACCCACAACCCACAGTCTCCTTTTCACGAACGTCGCGTCGTCTCTTTCTGACACTTTGACATGTACATTGTCGGAGTCACAGTTTACCTTTGGTCACATTATTAATATAGTACTACGTACAGAATGGACGTCCACCGCCCCCCACCGATCGGCGATACCTTACATCTCCCCGCAAGAAAGCAACCGGTTCAGGGGCCTGCCGTATCGCGCGCGCGATTTCGCTCACATATGCGCGTGTATACAAACGTCATCCGTTCGATGTATGGGAATAGGAACTGATATCACGACATTTTTATGAAGTGTCCCGTTTGTGTTTTCGTGATAGCACGAAATAATTTTTTTTTACCGCATAGCCTAGTTAAGTTTGTTACGGGTTTTGCTGATTTCGTGTTTTTTATAAATAGTATTTATTATCGTTTATCCTGTTCTATTAGAGGTATATTTTTGCATAAAACTCTTACTTTTCTCATTATTCAAGAATATTTGATTTGTAAACGTACTGTTAGAAACAAGTTAAACCACAGCTAGATGTATACTGGCTGTATGCATAGGCGGCCAGTAGTTCTTAGCAAGGAGACTGCGAGTCTCTGTGGTGGAGGCGCGCGGCCGACGTCGACACTCCCCGCGCTACCCCGCACTTCCCCGCAGATTGCGTCAGCTCTTCGTGCAAGGAGCGTGCGCTGGAGTTTTGTGTCTGTTTAGGCTTTGATATAATTTATGATAACTTAATTTTGCTGTAATTATTTGTTTTTGTTTTCTGTATATGTCGTGTGTGTTTTTTTTTTCTTCCATTATGTACGAGTATTAAATATATTTTTAGCTCGGAATAAATTATTTTCTTTCTTCTTAAGTTTTTCTAACTTCGTAATTAAATTGTATCGTACAGAACGATTTTAAATGTAAAGGTTTACCACCGTTTTGGTTATAATTTTAGGTTGCTTGGAAGAGAACTCACAGCATCGTTGCCTATTGAATGTGTTTTTTACAGTTCCGAAACCAAAATGATGGTGGTGAAATGCGCTCCAAAGTTCAACGATGGGAAGCTGAAGGAAGAGGTTTTCGTAAAGGGGGCCATAGAGAAGGTTCTGCCGATGTGCACGCAGTACATTGACAGTGCGGGCAACTACGCGCCCATGACCAAGGACAAGCAAAACGATTTCATAACTGAGGCTTACAACATTGGCAGGATGGGTGAGACACCCCTTAACATTATTAGAATAGACCGTTTTATAAGCTACAATGGCCGTCGATCAACAATTGAAGGAAAAGTAAATTTTAAAAAACCCGACTGCTTAACTTTTTTAACTTTTATGATTTTGATATACCCAATGTCACTCTCACAGTAAATACGAATCTAACGACAACTCTCAAGCTAAAATCCACAAAGTCGTTCAGGCCGCAGAGCGTGCCAAACAATTATACATACATACTCTCGAAAAACATAACCCTCCTGTCGCAGTCGGGTAAAAAGTTAATTAAATTATGTTAACCCCGTCTCTCTCTCTCTCTCTCAGGTCTCCGTATTATAGCAATGGCACGCGGCGAGAGTTTAGAGTCGCTGGTGTACACTGGTGTGTGTGGAGTGTGCGATCCGCCGCGACCGAATGTCCGAGAGGCAGTGGACACGCTGCGCCGTGCCTGCGTCGACGTCAAGATGGTGACCGGCGACGCCAGACCCACGGCCCTGGCTGTCGGTGAGTGGTAGACAGTAGCACTGTGATATGGCGGTGAGAGTGTACATCGTATTGTTAAATGTTACATTGCATTGTTGAATATTACATAGTATTGTTGAATATTACATAGTATTGTTGAATATTACATAGTTTTGTTGAATATTACATAGTATTGTTGAATATTACATAGTATTGTTGAATATTACATAGTATTGTTGAATATTACATAGTTTTATTGAATATTACATAGTATTGTTGAATATTACATAGTATTGTTGAATATTACATAGTATTGTTGAATATTAAATTGTATTGTCAACCGACTTCAAAAAATGAGGAGGTTCTCAATTCGACTGTATGTTTATTGTATGTATGTTACGCGATAACTCCGACAGATGTGAATCGATTTTGATGGTTCTTTTTGTTTTGTTTGCTAGTACATACTTCAGAGGTGGTCCCATATATATGTTACCGAAATTGATTCAGCTCTTTTTGAGAAAATCAATATAAACCAAATATTTGGGGAAATATATGGGTGAGCATTTTTAAGGCAGTTAAAGTCGGTTTTAGTTCTTTTTGAACGCGTTAATTATTTAATATTAAGTTGTATTTCGATTGTTACATCGTATTGTTGAATATTAAATTGTTTGGTTGAATATTAAGTTGTGATTTGAATGTTAGATAGCTTTGTCTAATGTAACATTGATTGCATTTTTTAATATTGCAGCTCAAATGGTCGGCTTGGATGTTCTACACTCTCAGTCGTTGTCCGGAGACCAGCTCGACTCAATGTCTGAAGATGAACTGGACAGGATCATTGAAACTGTAAGTTAATGCTTTTCTTTAATTAAGCCACTTATGTGATACTCTAAAACACTGTACCTGTCTTTATGTTACCATATCTGACACAAATAAACATGATATGATTTTACTATCGCTGTTATTTAGCTATTCTTTTTAGAACATCAGGTTTCTTAAGAATCAATGTCATAATGACTCCTCTTGGCAGGAATTTGTGATCACAGTAAAGTCTTGGTGGTACGCAGGTCTGATGTCTTTCCTTATACAGCTAAAACAATACGGTATTTTAATGATTTGACAACCTCGACTGAAACAGCATTTTGCAGCTGACAAATCAAATCTATTTATTTAGCTCGTAAAATTTAGGTAGAGGTACAGTTGGAATTGATAAATAAAAAGATCGGCTAAGTTTTACCCTGTAATGGACGTACGAAAGTTGTTTTTTACAAATATAAAGTCTACATAACATACAAAATATAAATATAACAACAAATGAGATATCAAATTTAAATGTCAAGTGCTTAGTAGTAATATAATTATACAATGTCAAAATACTAAGAATAATTTACATGTCATTCAAAAAATATTTGACTTTATAGTAACATTTATCATTTCTCAAATCTGACTAAAATTAATTTCAATTTCACACAGGTGAGCGTATTCTATCGTGTCACACCGAAGCACAAACTATCAATCGTGAAGTCACTGCAGCGTCTTGGGAACATCGTGGGCATGACCGGCGACGGTGTGAACGACGGCGTGGCTTTGAAACGGGCTGACATTGGCATCGCTATGGGACGAAACGGAACCGACGTGTGCAAGGAGGCCGCCGATATGATACTCGTTGATGATGATTTTGCTACCATTATGTAAGTCTTTGTTTATTGTTAGTTAATAAGTGTGAATGTTGGTGTGACTTTGAAATCGGCCGACTATCATTTGCACAAACGCAAGTTTTACGTGATTAAATTTGATTATTATCACATGGCCCATTTATTTCCAGCTAGAATCCGTCTTGGAGAGCTTTTTAAACTAGTCAAGCTTTTTACCGAAAAGCAAGTGCTATTGACATTGCGGTTTGGCGGTAAATTTAGGAAACATGGTGTTAGCTAGCCAGGTGGCCATATAAAATTACCTACCACCAATCAAACCGAATCTTCTTGCCTTAGTATTTCTGACAATGTTGGGTGGCAAATGAAGACGTGACGTCACGAAATGTTTTTTTAAAGATTTTATTTATTCAAGAAGGTCACCTACAGGATATACATTAAGGCGATCCACCTCCATCAAAGTTTCATACTAAATTTCTGTAACTATCTAAAAATAGGACACCAGATTGTTATGTCGCGAAATGAGTATCATTAACATACAACTTCACAGTGAATCACAATTTTCATTTTAAACACTTTTTTCGATTATTTTTCAAAGCGTCATCTATGAACCATTAGCTGCGTAACTGCTATTTGTAGCTATATCATTAATTAACAACTATAAAGTTGTCTTTGTAAATTTCGTCTCCTATTTTTTTATGTAATTACTTATCAAAGCCAGCTATTCTATTTTAAAAGATTATGGCAACAGAAATTTAGTATGGAAGCTTTAGGAGAGGGATATCGTTAACATAAGTATTAAGACACTTAATTTAATAGTGTAGCTAAATGCTATTCTACTTACAGGCAACGACGACATGCTAATAAAAACTTTATGAAATTAAAAGTAATATGTTTACGATATACGTGTTTGCAGTGCGGCCATAGAAGAAGGCAAATGCATATTTTACAACATCCGCAACTTCGTTCGCTTCCAACTGTCTACGTCGATCGCCGCCCTCTCTCTGATCGCGCTCGCCAACCTCATGGGCATCCCCAACCCACTCAACGCGATGCAGATACTGTGGATCAACATTATCATGGACGGTATGTACAACAGATACCCGACGATGTGATCAATTAAGTATACGGGGGCAGAAAACTGCACTCTGAAATAAAAGTGTATTTGCAATGATTCCAAAGATCTACAATAAACTCCCCACAAATATTAGGGAACGTAAAGATTGCATTATTTTTAAAATAAAACTTTACGAATATTTAATCGAAAAAGCATACTATGACCTTAAAGAATTTTTTAATGACTGTACTTAAGAATGACTATAAATGAACGTGACATTATTATATATTATATTATTGACGGAGAATTATGTTTGAAATATTGTATGCCAGCTGGTAGACCACGGAGTTTTAATTTTTTAATTTTAACATCATGTATTTATAACCTGTATGTCACAATAAAATGATTTGAATTTGAACTACATAGATAGGATACATTTTGGAGAGTGTGCGCAGGAGCTATTTTTGTTGATTCCACCTTCGCCGTTCAAGTACCGGTCAAA
This sequence comes from Carcina quercana, assembly GCA_910589575.2. Taxonomy (NCBI): domain Eukaryota; kingdom Metazoa; phylum Arthropoda; class Insecta; order Lepidoptera; family Depressariidae; genus Carcina; species Carcina quercana. The sequence goes on from OU342435.1 coordinate 14,199,018, forward strand.
CAGAAGAACGTCAGACCTTCACCCGTACACTGTAGATATTCCTACAGCTCGCACCAAGCGTTTCGCTCCCACATTTATCGTGCGTACTGCAAAAATATGGAATGCACTACCGGTTTCCGTGTTCCCCGAAAACTACAACTTGGGAATCTTCAAAAGAAGAGTAAATAGCCACCTTCTAGACCAACACGTAACATCGTCGACCTCATCGTCACTTACCATCAGGTGAGATTGAGGTCAACTGTTGGGCTATCTTCTATTTAAAAAAAACTCTATTTTGATAGTGATTCATACTATCTATATACTATTTATAATCCAAATGATTGATGTGAAATAAAATTGGGTACTTGCAACCAAATTATATTGGGTTGAATTGTATTTTATAGCATAACTTATAGCATACTTTAAAAGAAATCCGAAAAATAATAATTTACGTTTTTTATTTTGATTTTGCAATAATTCAAAGGTGAAAAATATAGTTCCTCAAATAGTAAACTGATTATTACATTCATTTTTTTAAATTGCATTTTGAACGTTTTCTTATAGGTTTTTCTTATGTATAAAACATTATTTTACGAAAAAAAATCTAAATATCGGTACAAGCTCCATACATTTAACGCTCTAACATAATGATGTGACGTCACAAAAAACGCCCGGTTTATATGGAGCGTTTTAGCACCGCGAGGGTAGAATAACTTTTTGGTGGGTTGTACTAAAAAAAGGCGTACCGCCCAAAAAAGATAGACCTATTTGTCTTTAGAAATGGTCTGTCGAATTAGACAAAAATATTTTTTCATGCAAGTACCCATTTAAACCCCAATTCAATTTGGCGTCAAGTTCCCAATTTAAGAGGTGGTCCTATTCTGTTATGTCCCACATGGGCCCTATTGGGCCATATAGCAGGCTGTAATAATAATGATGTAATGTGATCGTCAGGCCCCCCTGCGCAATCGCTGGGAGTAGAACCTGTCGACCACGAGGTTGTCCGTCGTAGACCTCGCGACACCTCCCGCAGGATCATATCGCGTGGGCTGCTGGTCAACGTGCTGCTGTCCGCTGCCATCATCATTGCTGGGACGCTCTGGGTCTTCAACAGGGAGGTGAGAAACATAATCAGATGTAGAATTCATCGTCATCGTCAGCCAAGAAACGTCCACTGCTGGACATAGGCGTAGGCTGCTACTTGCATTCAGCGACTCCCGCGACCTTTACTAGTTCATGAACTGGATGTAGAGTTAGTTCAGCTATAAACGGCAGCTTGAAAGATATATGAGAACTATTTTTTATTTGTTGCTGAGATAAATAATATCTGGGCGACAAACAAAAACACTTTATTTCTGCCCCGGGTTAGAACCCAGAACACAAGCCATAGAGGGTAGAACATTTAGCTAACTCACTATAGCGTTTATTAACTAGAGTGTGAAATTAGTGACCATATTTTGCGTGAAATCATGTGAAAGAAAAACTTCTTATAAATATGAACTGTTAGAAAACGTCAAACTTCAATAGCTGTATACAATCGGTTAGTAGTTCTAGCTACAGGCACAGATGGCGCTAATTATGATTAGACCGTGCACGCTCGACGCATGTGCGATATGATACAGCGAATCGTGTGTTAGAGGACGCGCGGCTGACGGCAAATTGTACGGTTACTTCGTTCAAAGACAGCGCGCTAGTGCTTTATTACTGTTTAGGCTTTGATCTTATAAAATTGAATCGATATACAGCGGTGTTTATAGTACATATAAGCTTTGATTCCCTGGCGACTTAAACATACGTATCTTTATATTGAGTTGGTCTAGAGTTTTAATTTTATCATAGCTTAAAGTGATCGCAGATTTAAGTTTTCGCTATTAATTTTAACTGGATACCTCCACTCCACGCATTCCTAAGAAAAAGGATATTGTTAGACAGACTGACATGAAAGTGATTCAGTAGTATATTTTTCCTTTTGAAGTACTTTTGAGCTACGGGAGCTTAAAAAATAAATGCGTTTTCATTTCTAACATAACTTACGGCCTGACTAAGTACATTCTTGTAAGTCCAGACTTTAATGCCATGTATCTGTTGCTGCAGATGTCTGACAACAAGATCACCCCGCGCGACACCACGATGACGTTCACCTGTTTCGTGCTGTTCGACATGTTCAACGCGCTCTCGTGCCGATCACAGACCAAGTCCGTCTTCCAAGTGGGACTCTTCTCCAACAAGTGAGTGCTTACTAGGTTCAACACGGTAGACGCAGAAGGTGGACATATTTATTTATGTATTTCATTTATTTATAATACAGATAAATAGAAACATACTATTTGAAGGAGCACAGCTATACAACAAATTACCAAACGATATAAAGGAAATCAAATCATTTCTTCTATACAAACGCGTAGTGAAACACACATTTCTAAAGATTTTTCTGACTTGTGAACCCACGCCTAATGTCTATGAAATCTCTATGGCTGTCGACTATTGTTTTGACATGTAATAGTGTAGCATTTTTTCATGTGATTTGTTTTTATATATAAGATAGGTGGATTTTAATATCCAACCTACCCACTAGTAAATAATAATTGCAATAATACCCACTGTATCTTGTATTTCACCATACAAGTGAATTGTATTTTTTTTGGGAAATAAATGTCTTAAACCGTATTTATTACAATACTAGCGTTCCGCCCCGGCTTAGCACGGGTGGACATTTTTTTTTGGCATAAACTTAGAGTAAATGTAATCTTTTTAGATCATTACAGAAACTTTCCTGAAGTTCTCATGTGAGCTTCTTCACTCATGTGAAGCTCACATGAGAAAACCCTATATATATATATAAGATTAACATTACAGTGTAAACCAAATCGTTAATATTTATACTAAACAGTACAGAGGCACTTATAGGTTGAGAGGGAGGATGCGTGCGTCTGCTAGCTCAATAATAATATGTTCAACAAAGATTCCGTGTTATCATTAACAATATTGACAATCAAAATGAAGTTCCAGGTTGCCAAAGGTGCATGTATTTCGCCTTCACCTCGCATAGTGGTTGTCTACTGTAGTTTTATAATGTCGTGTCTGTTGTAGGATGTTCCTTGTGGCGGTCACATTGAGCTTGGTTGGCCAGATGTTGGTGATATACTTCCCCCCGCTTCAGCGTGTGTTCCAGACTGAAGAGCTCACCAGACACGGTATGTATCCAATCAGAATCACGAATCTACCAAATGGTTTTCGATTATGACATTCCTAGGTGATTACATATAAATGACATATGCTATTTAATAATAATATGTTTTTTTAAGAATACGTAAACTATGTTCACAATATGGTAGTTGACATCAAATCAGATTGTGGTAAAATTGTATTTTATATCACAAAGGAAAAGGGCATAACACTTACAAAAATTTAAAATGTGTATTATTGTTACTTTTTATTCAAATACTTTTATTAAAAAAATAAATACAACATACAAAAATATTTATTGACAAAAACAGTTGACATAAGTGTAGCCATACAGTATGGGGGGGGGGGGGGGGGGGAGCCCTGTGCGACAGGTGTACGCTCTCTTTCTATACGGATAACATTTTGTTTTGTACAATATTGTAACATAATAGATTTTTTTAAATATGTTGGGGTGGGGTTACTAAGTAGTGTGGAGGTGTGTGCGCGTGCGTGCGTGTGAGCGTGCGTAATGATTAATAGTTAAAAACATCGTCTAGTGTTTACACCAAAAAATTAAACACTTTATTTTATTTGCAGATCTTATTTTCCTCGTCTGCTTAACGTCAAGCGTGTTCATTGTTAGTGAAGTGAAGAAGGTGATCGAGCGCGCAATGAAGCGTCGCGTCGGCAAGCTCTCCAGCAAGTCACGAGATGCGCTTGACTTCGTATGACACGATGACTCCGAAAGGAAACAGCAGTAAGCTGGCCCTGTGGGAGAGGGGGGGAGTTGGGGAGGTGACACCCAGAGTGATGGCCAGGCTAACACCCGGGTGTGTGCGTGTTGAACCCCTAAGGGGGCGTCGACGCGTGTTGAGATGTGTGTGTAGAGGGAGTTCGCTTAGTGGTGATACCGTGTGTCCTCAAATTGGCTGTAATCAATTTACCCAGTGTTTGCACTTTCACAACCATTTTAAATCCCGATATCCCTTTTGATACTCGAATTTATTTATGTTCCACTAAGGTGGTTTCACCTGACAACCAATTGATGTAGTGTAAGATTTCCCCGTGTCGTTCCCCAAGTAACACCCGTTATTCATCAAGTGACACCCAACACTCCCCAAGTGACACCCATTATTACCCAAGTGATATCGTTTTTTCCCACGCGACACCCCGTCCTCCCCTTGTGACACCCGGTCATCCCCACAGTGCGATGCCAGTGGTAGAGACTGTACATTCTGTGACATTAGCCAGTGTGGAAATTGTAGAAAATTATATTCTATTTACGATGGTAAAATTGATATTCCTACTCGTTTCTAATATTAATTTATTTTTAAAATAATCGCAGTATTTTTTCGCATTGTGTCGATTTTGATAATTTATTTTCGATTTTTTATGGATTTTATTATTAAGTGGAATATAGTGAATTGTTTGTGCGGTTAATAATTTAATTAATGAATTGATTATTTTTCTCTATTTTTAGTAATTTCAGTATGAAGTACTTGGTTATTAATGTGTATGAAAACTTAATTATACAAATTTAAGAGTCCCAGCGATTAAATAAAAAGCGTGTTAAGGTGAGTTGTCATCTTAAAAACTGAATATTAAAAATGAAATTGAATATAGCTAAATCATTTTGATAAATAAATAAACTAATGGATATCAATTTCATTTGAATTTCGATTAAACATACTAAAACTAGTGTCTAGTAAAGTCATTTCTGAATTTAACGTACTACTCTGAACTATATAGTTGTATTAAATTGTAAATATTCAGCATATCTGTTCGACTAAATTTGAAAGAGGGCCTCACTACAACTATCGGCGTACGACCATCGAAAGCGTTCCTATAAAAGATACGAGTGGAAAAAATAACATCGTTGAATACACATGTGACCTTAGCACACGTTATTGTGATAATGTCGATATGTGTCGTGCGAACCTTATGATGTAGTCACATAAAATCATTGTTTTATATCTCTTACTAGGAAATCGCAATATATCGATTCTTAAACCATTCCATAAAGGAGTTTTCAATGATGAGAAATGAATATAACCAAGTTTAGTATTTTAGATTGAAGTCATGTAGATCAAACGTCAATAATTTCTCACTAAAAATAAAAACCCAATCAATATTATTGTGTAAATCGCTAAATCATCCGTTTTAGGTTAATGCTAGTTGTCCTGTAAAATCGTGCTAGTATTAAACTCGAAAGTTTTTGAATGAATAGTTTACTGAATGTAAGAGGATGTATTTCTGGAAACTGGATATGGGAAAATGTTCCATTAAAACTATTGCAAAATAAGTTTTTCTCACATTTAGTGTGAATGCTTTAAAAATTGATAGTTCCGGTTGATTGTTCAATAAAGGCGGCCATATTCGTATTAAGTATTTTTTGTTTGTTTCCAAATTTTTAAGGAATATTCGAACTATATTGCAGTGAATCCCTGCATGCCTCTTTTATGTAAAAAAAAACCAACAACGGTTTTTAAATTTCACACAGCAGATTATTTAGATTTAGAACACGCAAACGGTTCATTAGTTTTTAAAGCAATTGGGCATGAAAATTGTAAAAATATTCGTGTGAATGGCTGTGATCTTTAACGACGCTGGCATCTATAGTTCAACACACATATCGTTACTGACAAACATTTATCCTTCAGTGAGTTTTGGTTTCATTAATTTGTCGAGTCTTGACGATAATTTTGTTGAGTCTTGACGATAATTTTGTCGAATCTGGACGATAATTTGTTGAATCTTGGCGATAATTTGTCGAATCTTGGCGATAATTTGTCGAATCTTCACGATAATTAGTCTATTGTAATGAAATAGAAGATTCCAAAAAGTTTTTGTAATTAATTATATCCGAGAAAAAATTATAAAAATGATGACTTTCATCTTTTTATGGATTGATTGTGGCTTTAAAAGTCAAGTCAAAAATAAAAATAACTTCAATCTATGCATGAGTTATATACAAATTGCATGTCTTTTGAATGGTGCTTGAAAAATGTATGAAGTTTTAATGTTTCTTGAATTTGTTAATTCAACAGGAAGTGCAGTAAGATTTAGAGTTTTGATATTATTTTTTATGTGGTTATTTATTGATATTTTTACTTGCAGCAACCACAATACTATTTTAGTTAGTTAATCGTCCCTTATTGCGTTTCCTTTTGAATGTTTTAAAAATTAATTAATTAACACATACTCTTTGCACAGTAAAAACTCATTATTTTGATGCGGATTTTTTGTAAACAAATAGTTTCCTTAAAACATAACACTGACATTATTTTAAAAATTGTAATGTTTGTTTTGGATGTATAATTTAAACTGTGTTATTTTTAATAGTTAACGGACGCTTAGTTGTTTGTTTCCAACAAGGTCTGGCGTTCTAATTGAGGTTTTCGCGTGTGTACATTTTTAGAACGAATTTAAAATTTAAACAACTTCTGTCCTATATGTAAAAGTTAGTGAGTTTGTAACACCAGTCTTAGACTGGGTGGAGTTTGGTGGTATTTTGATTGTGATCAGAAATCATATCTTATAGTGAGTTGTTACACGTGAGACAGTGGTCAGATTTCAAAATGTAAAATAAAGGTATCCAAATTTCTTAACTAAATATTTTCTTTTGCTAAGTAGAACAACAACTATTTGGTATAAGAAACATATTTCCAGTAAATATTTATTCATTCATTGAGTTTTTAAATAGAATGATAATTGGTTTTAAATGTAATACGATTACAAAAAAAAATTCTTCTTCATATTCTTGATAATAATTTTGATTTTTAAAATGAAGTTACGTCTTTACCGATACGGGTATAGATTTATAATTTACTGTCGTTTTCTTTAAAAAATCTGTAGTGTTTTTTCGCTGGAGTCTAACTTATATCTGGCTACTGTCTGTCCCATTAAAAGTATCTATTAAACGAGGGCCACGTCTAGCATCTGAATTAAATAAGTTCGCGCCATTGACGGATGAAAACTAAACTAAATGTACGTAACTTGGCGGCCTAAACAGTATTTTCAATCGTGAAAACTACTCGGTAACACTTAGATCACATTTTTTAACAGCAATGGTTTATAGTAAGCAACTACCTCGCAAAGTCTAGGTGAATAACTAGTAATTGATTAATAGACGAAAATGGTCGTACCTTTCAATGACAACAAAATAAAATGACTTAGAATTGACATTTAAAAATATTCCATAATTTGGCAGAGTTATTTCGTAAATGAACGTAATTCGTTAACAAAGTCTTCATTGGAAGCTATTTACAAAAACGATTACCAAAAACTCATAATTGTGTTAAAACGTAGATCTAAAATTTGGGTCAGAATCATGTGAGTTTCGACGGTAAAATATTTCCTCGTTATTTATTTATATATATATATATATATATATATATAGCTACATTTTTCTATTGTCGATGGCGCGAATTTTATTTATAGTATTTATTAATCCAGTGTGCATTAGTAAAATTGTTTCCGCACATTGGTCGTCATCGGATCGCTAGGTATTGTAATCTCTTTAGACATAAGTTTTGATGTTTAAAAATTATAAAAATAATTGTAGGTTTGGATTCACTGTTCGTGTATTTACTTTGATGAATGGAGACTGACATGCATTTGGCAGAATCTAGATTTGGCCGGGTAGGTCTGAAAATTTTGCAAATAAACTAAGTTTAAATATTATCGATTTTAGTAGCATTTATTACCTAAATGGACTATTATATCCAAAACTAGTAAATAGTGAGGAAATATTAGTACCAACGTCATTTAAGCCACTAATATACAAAGGAAGTTAAGTCGGATTTTGTTGCAATTTTTAAAGTATTTACTCATAAAAGCAGATATATACAGTGTATTTTTGGCATCTAGATGTTTATGCAAAATACAAGAATTTTAAACGAGTGTTTATTTATTTTTACTTTTATGGGTGCACGGTAGTGCGTCGCCAAGTTGCGGTCTGTAATGTCTGAAAATGTGCATTTTATTTGAAAGTGTTTCTCATTGATTTCTCACACCCGCTTTCCTAGTTGGTTTTTAATGCTGCTACATCAGGATTTATTCAATGCTTCATTTTCCTAAGTGAATACACGGGCATATGTCTCTGTGAAACTAAACCTATTCGTATATAAATAACTTGATTCGTAGGGATCGACTCTCTGTAGATAGATGTACTTCTATTGCGTTATTAATAATGCGTCGAACACGTTTTGATTGTAGGAAATTGAGATTTGAACGGGTGACGTCACGTTTTGATCTCGCGTAGCCAGGAAAATGACGAAGGAGGGTGGATATAATCTTAGGTACCTCCGCATAGGGTGTAATGGAGGTGAAATGAGGTGTATAGTTACTATTAAAGGCCTATTTAAAGATAAAGAGCAAAATGGCGTGCAATAACTATACCCAATAGTTAGTAGAGAAAGGTGTTAATGAAGATAAATGTATTGGTTTAAATTCCTCCGGACTCGTGGTCCCCCCTGTGATGTTCCCCTGGGGGGACCACGACAAAATGCATTCGCTCGTTGTCCCCCTGATTGACATTTGGCCGTGGGATGCGTATGGTATGTAACTGATATATGTTACACCCTGACTTAGACTCAACGTACCCACCCCTAAAGTTAGAGTTTGCAGAATTTTTCAATTATACAGTAACCCAAGTTACATATTTAAATATGACACAACATAACTTTTTTATTTATTTAAATCAAATTACTTCGTCCTATATCCAGATCAGTACTAGGCTGCGTGAAGTATTGAACCGATAAGTATTTAGCAAGATATACGCATCCCACGGTCAAATGTCAATCAGGGGGACAACGAGCGAATGCATTTTCTCGTGGTCCCCCCACGGGAACATCGCAGGGGGGACCACGAGTCCGGAGGGATTAAAATTACATTTCAGATAAAATAAGAAAAACTATACAAGCAATTTTGCCAGTGACAGACGGCGCTACTGTATTAAGCAAATGTTAACATTTTAGTAATGATACTTGTAGTAAAGTAAATACGGTAACGTTGCTTTGTATCTTTTTCAATTGTTATTTGAATCAAATTAAACTTATTTAATGGTTTCGTTTTGTTTCATTGGCTAGTTGCCTGTCAGATTATAAATTTGACTAAATAAATATACATATTTTAAATACTTTATATACTCACTAATTTTTATCTCTTCCCTAGAATTTCTTGTTATACTTGTTATTCAGTACTTTTGTTGTGTTGAAAGCGTTCAAGACATGACGTCATCCATTATTGTAAAATTATTATAAAGATATTATATTATATTTATTAATAATTGATCAAAGTATTAACTTGTAGTGTTTTTTAAAGTTGGTTTAGAGTGAGGTCATCAGCGGAATAGTTATTACTGATCTTTTAAAATGTTATAATTCAAGATGAAAGTTTCCGTTCAATTATTTTTTGAGATAATAAAAAAGTCTCATTTTGTACAAATTAATTTATCGGAATGAAACACTGAATTTATTTTTATTTTACTATTTTTAAAACACAGTTCTAATATTCATATTTGAGCCACGACCTGACTCCACGACGAACCGATGTAGAATGCGTCCGCCTGCCGTCGGTCGCCACCGAGCAGGGCGCGTAGAGTGGGGTAGGACCGGCCGCTACCGCACCTGGCGAGCCGGCTTAGTTTTCCTTCCTTATCTAAGCACAAGAGCTTGAAAAGGACAACACGACTTTAGAGCTGTCACATGAGTTTCTAGAATGGTGACCGACATAATATTGTCAACAATATCAAAGTTTTTTGCGGTTGTAAGACAATAGTTGATGACGTCACTCCTACCAGCGTTTTGTATATCTACAACTATCTGAAACTGTTTTCGTCTCTATGCCTACATATTTGTATAAAAACTTACCACATTGAACACTCAAAACTTTGTATATTTACTGTCAGGATGTACTACAGGTCGCTGGGTCTGTTCCTGAGGTATGGGAGCGGTACGGGAGGGTGTGTTTACGGAACGTCAAGCGACGCCCGACTGTAGTTATGCGTCGTCATACCTCAGGCACTCAGTTATGCGTCAGACCTGTATTGAAATGGCGCAGTGCGAACAATTTGAGCGATAGAGGGCAGCTAATTTATTTAAAATTGTCGAATATTTCGGATTGTTATCACAGGTGAAAAGAACCCCAATTTGATTGACCTATCTCGATCTCCAATCAGATTTTGCTGTGCACGCACGGACCAATCAGATTGCATCGTGACTTTACACGGCAAAATATGATTGGAGATCGGTTCAAGGTCAAATTGCCCAGTTTAGGGCGTTTTTAATTCAGGTGGATTTGAATCTTTAATCGAACTGTATAGAATCAGTCGATTCGAGTTACAATGCCATTTGATAGCAAATCCACTACAAAGAATGGTATTACACGTTCTGTACGTCCTGGCAGTATCTTATAGTCATTTAGTAAAATTGTGTAACGCCTGTCTGTTCGTGCGCTATGAAAACAATAGTATAGTTTTAAGTATTTATGATTTTTTTTACTAAAGGAAAACTTGTAATAGTAAATGTTAGTAAAACCTTTTTGTGCCTGAGTGTACGAACAGACCACGCAGTTAGGATCACGGTGCAAATAAAAATAGTCAAAATAGAAATGTGTTTCATTTTAAACCTCCGACACAAAAAGAGGTTTTTTTTTCGAATGGACTTGATGCTGTTGGTCCTGCGACCTCTACAGCTTCACCCGAACAATGGCGAGCGCGGAAGGCGCTCAACCGGTATTATTATTAATAGCAACAGGCCTAAGGGCGCCCGCTCGGGCTCGTCCTCGGCTTAGGGCGTTGCTTTGTGGTCAAAAGATCGGTGAAAATCGGCCCGGAATGTGCCGATAATTGCGGTAAGCGCCAGGATTATTGCTCGTCGTGGGGAAGGTGTGTCTTTGCCTTTGCCGTCTCCGCCGGCGGAGACGGTGTATTTGCAAAGTGTCGGTTTGAGGAACAAAAAGAGGGGTGTTATAAGTTCGCAAATTTCTGTACTTCTGTCTGTGGCTTCGTAGCTCTCGAACGGATGGACGGATTTTGATGCGGTTTTTTACATAAAAATGTTTTTCCTGGTGGTGGTTCTTAGCTATATTTGGTAAACATCGATTCCACAGAACTTTGTGCACGTTTTTTTAAACATTTTTAATTTAATTCACTTGTAAATTTATTTTTTACTAGCGATATACCTACGCCATCATTTTTTGCATCAGAGTGTAACATACTCGTATTATTACAACACAATTAATATAGCACTACTTGTAGTGTTTTCATTTTTACTTTGCATGTATTTGAAACTGAAACTTGTAAAATAACGATATACATAAAAATAAACTAAAATAATAGCATATGCCTTCAGTGATCACGAGGCTGTATCTGCATTTAGGGTCGATTAAATTTTACATCCTAAATTTATTACATCCATTCTGTAATACTCGTTTTTAGGGTTCCGTACTCAAGGGTTACTAACGCAACGCTATTACTAAGACTCCGCTGTCTGTCTGTCCATTTGTCACCAGGCTGTCATAGTTAGCGATAATTTTCACAGATGATGTATTTCTGTTGCCGCTATAACAAACACTAAAAACAGAATAAAATAAATATTTAAGGGGGCTCCCATTCAACAAACGTGTTTTTCAGACGTGCGTTTTCAAGTTTTAGTAACGCCATCAAATCTCGAGTAGCAAAACTAAATCGAAAGTGGTATTTAGGCGTATTCGTTAGAGGATTGTTCGGTGTATATTATTTATGATTATCCGTATTTTAATTATCCATATTATGTTTGGAACCCTCGGTGCGTGAGTCCAACTAGCACTTGACCGGTTTTTTATTACGATAACCACAATACCGGAACAAAATCATTGTTAGAAAAATGATTATAATTAACAACTTTAAGTTTGATTGGCATCATCTTTCCTTATGGCTACGTCGTTGAATAAACATGTTTTTAGGACCAGAAGGAACTAAGTACGGCCAATGACTTTGAACTCTTTGAAACGAGTTTGCCAGATTCAAAATGTCAATCACATCGTATAGTCGTGTCGCGGCGATATTTTTTAATTTGTTGTTGTTGTTAGACGTGATCTGTGTCCAGTACTCCGTGCCGGATGTGGACATTGAAGTGTTTACACCGCGTGGCTTCAGGGTGTCCGTACCAGGTAACTATGTCTAATATATACTCGTAATTACCAGTATTTAACCAGAACATCTAATGACCCTCTCGTAATCTTCCATTCTAAATTTCTGCTGCCATAATATTTTAAAATAGTTTGGCTGGCCTTTAATAAGTAATTACCAAAAAATAGGAGCTGAAACTATAGTGTCGCGAAATAAATGTCATTAATTTGCAACTTCATAGTTAGCTACAATAGCAGTTACGCAGCTAATGGTCCATAGATGGCGTTTTAAACAATAATTTGTTATTTCACTGTGATTTCGCGAAATAACAAACTGATGTCCCATTTCTAGATAGTTACTACACAAATCCAGCTATTATATTTTAAAAGATTTTAGCAACAGAAATTTTGTACGAAACTTAAATGGAGGTGGATTGCCGTAAGTCTTCTGTGAAGAACGGAATTTCAATAAGTGATATTTATACCCCAACAAAAATGGAAAGGTATAAAAAGTAGCATGCTAGATGTGCTGGTTCTAAAAGAAAATTGTTACAGCAGTCCTGGAAGTAAGAGTGCTTATGTTTCTGCTGTTAGAGTCTATAACATTATCCTAAATGATACGTTTTATACATACAAGGTAGATAGATCTGCGCTTGACCTTAATTTCAACTGACGGTAATGTTTTCTTCACAATCTCATCTGATGTTAAATGACGGTGAGGTCAACGATGGTCCGCATTGACTTACTAGGTGCCGATTATTTTAAAGGTTACCACGTCATATTTTCTAAGGAACACGGAAGCGTAGGGCTTTCCGTACTAGCTGTCAACATTAGTCCACTGCTGGACATGTGCCTCCTCCAAGGTATGCCACAGCGGCCAATCACGAGCCTAGGTCTAGGTATTTTACTAGGTCGACTGATGGTCCATCTACGGTGTAGCTCGCTTAGTGACTCTTGTTTATTCGTCCAACAGTAAAGGACCACGTTTCGGTTCCGTATGTCATAACTGGCAACACGCATAATATAAATACTTTTGTCTTTAGACGCTTAATACTGTATACTTCCTAGAAAATAAATAAATTTTTAATTTGCAGATGCAGTCGACAGTCGCATAGTGTCCATGAAGTTCGCAGCTTCCGTATTCCGTCGTAACGTGGAGATAGCGCAAATCAACGGTGTGGTGTCGTCGCCCAAAAACAGGAGGTGGGTGCTGGAGGACGCGAGGGTAGTGCTGCAGACCGGTGACGTCATAGTCTACAACATGTTCGTCGATGCGCAGGGGTCGCAGGGATTCAACATCAATAGGCGATCGTATACGGTTACCAGTAAGTATTGACCTGCAATCAAACGGCATGTGTTGCGCTCTCCTCCATAGAACTGTAAAGTCCCTTCGCTTAGATAGTGTGGTAGCGACCCATCATAAATAATAAACCGTTAGATACGAACATTTTCATCATCAGTCGGGAATCGAATACTACTGGACATAGGCCTCCAGCTTGCCTCCAGCATGGTATGCCACATTGACTTGTATTGAATTTGTATTACGTAGTTTAGACAATTGTTAATGCTTCTGGTTTTTATTTATTGTTGGGTAGTAGTGTAGTATACTAGATTTCAGGTAGCGACACTCACGGCGAGTGCGGCGGATCTGTTGTTTTAGTAAAACAAGCTTTATAGCAACTTTATCGAGAACATTCGAGTGATGCGAGCGAGGCAGCCGCGCGGCCGCCGCGCTGTATTTACTTACAAAGAATTTCCACGTTGTGTCAAATTCAAATTCAAATTCAAATATTTTATTGCTTCATGTCGTGTATACAAGAGATCTTAAGACTAATACATTGGTCCAGACATGAACCCTGGTAGGGCACTGCAATATTATTACACAACTTATGTCATAATAATGTCAAACAATATATTAAATTTACATGTCATAGCTGAATACAAAATAATAATAATGTCATAGTAATGTCAATTAAATTAATAGCCTCTTCTAACAATAATAATTAAATATTAAATAGCCACAATAGCCCTTTCGTTTCCTTTATATCTTATCTCCATAAAACTCATTCAAGGAGTAATAGCATTTTTCTATCATTAAATTGGTAAGTTTGCTTTTAAATTTATTTATATTTTGTTCGCGTGCTATTTCAGTTGGGATGTGGTTAAAGTTTTTTACACACATGTTAAAGGGACCTGAATTTATCATTGACAGCTTAGTATATGTCGAGGCTAGTTGTCGCCTAGGTCTAAGATTTTGTGGACGGGAATACTGGGGGAACATCGATATATTCTTTTTGACGAATGTGCAAGTCTCTAGGATATATAGGGAAGTTAGAGTTAGGATCCGGAATTTAGCAAAATAAGGTCTACAGCTTGTCATATTGTCTATGTTTGCCAAAACTCTGATACATCGCTTTTGTAGTAGAAAGAGCTTTGGGGCGTTAGTACTACTTCCCCACATCAATATTCCGTATCGTATCCAGGCGTGTGCATATGCGTGATATACCATTTTTGCAGTTTCAAAGTCAGTAGTTCGTTTTAGTTCCCTTAGAGCATATATAAAGCTTGATAGTTTACTTGTTGTTTTGTCGATATGACTCTTCCAGTTCAGGTTGGAGTCAATATTTAGGCCTAACAGAGTGTGGCAGTTGACATGTTCCAGGCGTATATTATTACAAGTGAAGTTAATATTAAGTTGTCGTTTTTGATGGGGCCTGAAATGCATCACTTTAGTTTTGTTGAAGTTAATTTTAAGGTTATGATCCTGTAGCCAGTTTAATATTTGTGTTAAGTTGGCATCCAATAAGTTGTTTATTTGTTCCTCGTTATCGCAAGGGAAGATAATAGAGACATCATCTGCGAAAAGTGTACATGGGACATCTAAAATATCGGGCAAATCATTAATGTATATCAGAAACAGAATGCACCCCAACACGCTCCCCTGAGGTATTGATGACCTTAATTGGTTTGCCTTTGACCTCACATGGACAATTTGCTTCGTATGTTGGTTGTAGTGCTCTATATCTACATACTGTTGTCGATTTCTAAGGTACGAATTAAACCAATCGTGCGCCACGCCGCGCACCCCTATGTCGTATAGTTTCACAAGCAGAAGTTTATGTAGAACTCTGTCATAAGCCTTGCTCATATCTAGTAGTAATCCTATAGCATGGGTTTTAGTGTTTATAATATTTAAAATCTCATTAACATATTTGAACACAGCCGAGGTAGTGGATCGGTTTTTTCTGAAACCAAATTGACTTTCATTGAAAATATTATTCTTTTCGCAGAACAAGTACAGTCTGTCCTTCATGGCAGTTTCAACTATTTTTGAAAAGGTTGACAATAGTGCGACTGGCCTGTAGTTGTTGCAATCTCTAACATCTCCTTTCTTGTATAGAGGCTTTATTACAGAAGTTTTCAACACGTCTGGGAAGGCGCCTTCTGCAAAAGATTGGTTAACCAGCGTGGTGATAATCGGTGTTAGCTCATCCACACATTTCTTCACTAGTATTGGTGGTATTTCGTCATAACCATAACTTTGTTTACTTTTCAATTTACTAATAATATTGCGTATTTCTGTCTCATCGGTAGGGTGGATAAAAATTGAATTTTCTATGCGTGATTTGGTGGAGCGTCCAACGGGTTGGGACCCGTCTTCTGCGTTCCCAATACTCACATAAAAATTATTTAAATAGTTTGCAATTTGATGTGGGTCGTCTGTTAATGTGTCTTTTATTCTTAGTGTTAGGTTTTTCTTAGTTTTTTTGTTTAATTTATTTGTCCTTACTTTAACGATATGCCACGTGGTTTTGATTTTATTGTTAGATTTCTTTATCATTTTTGCAAATTGTAGTTTTTTTGATTTACATACAGTTTTTTTCAGTGTTTTTTCATACTTTTTGTAGTAATTGTGAAGGATTTGGTTTTTAGTATCAGAGATTAACATTTTTAACAAACGTTTATTTTTACAAGCAATTCTTAGACCTCTACTCAACCATGATTTGTGATTAGTTTTATCTTTATGTTTTATAGTTTGTTTGGGAATAGCTACGTTAAGTATGTTTAGTAAGGTCTTATAAAATTGGTTAAAGTTTTCGTTTATATTTTTCTCTGACTTTATGAGGGCAGGCCAGTCCACTTCCTGAAGCATTATTCTAAAGTTTTCTATATTTTTTTCATTGAAAATTCTTTTTGTAGAATACCATTTTCCTTCACATGTAATGGGTGCCGTTTTCCAGTTAATTAAGACTCCTTTGTGGTCAGATATTCCATACTCTTTAACAGATATATCAAAGCTAGAGCTATGGGAATTGCTGAAGATTAGATCTAGACAGGTGGAATTCGAATGTGAGACTCTAGTCGGCTCGTTGACGTATTGTCGGAAGTTAAAGCTCTTCATAAGGTCCAGGAGTTTATATGTTGAAGATGTTGGTTGGAGGATGTTTGTGTTGAAGTCCCCTCCGATCACAATATTTTTAGTTACATCCTTTGTTGTTAGCACCACCAGAAGCTTATTTAGAACATCATAGAATGTATCAGGCATTCTGCTACTGTTAGGCCAGTAAACAGTGATTATAAGAGCATTTATTTTGGGTATTTCAATGGCGCAGATCTCTATGATATTTTCTATTGTTAGGTCTGTGATATCGTTCCGTGGTTTAAATTCTATGCCATCTTTTAATAGGATACATACCCCTCCGCCTCGGCTGTTTCTTCTGCAGTACAGTGTGGCGAGATTGTACCCTCCTAGTCCTAGCCAATCCTATCCTACTAATATTATATGTGTGAAAGTTTGGATGTTTGGATGTTTAGATGTTTAGATGTTTAGATGTTTAGATGTTTAGATGTTTAGATGTTTAGATGTTTAGATGTTTAGATGTTTAGATGTTTAGATGTTTGGATGTTTAGATGTTTGGATGTTTGTGACGCTTTCACGGAAAAACTACTGAATGGATTTGAATGGAACTTTACAATAATATAGCTTATACATCAGAATAACATATAGGCGCTATAATTTATAAAGACATATTGTGTAAATTGTACAAAATCACACTTATAATATTAGTGGGATTACATGGACAATTTTGGCATAACAAAAACGCGTTGCCTAGCAACCGACCATAGAATATGTAAATTCGTATATACAAACTTTCGCGCTTATAATACTGTTGTGAAGACTATTTGAATGTACTACGTCAGATATTGAAATTTCTTTTGTTTCTTATTAGCCTAGAATTAGCCTAGAATAATCACTATTTTGTACCTTATGCTGGAAATGGAGATATATGCCTTCTAACGAACAAGTAGAATAAATCCTGAAGTACACGTGGACAAAGTCGCGGGCGGAAGCTAGTAAGACATATTACTATGACTGAACAGCTAGGCACGCGGCCACCGCATGAACAACCGCGGTTCGGAGGAGGCGGTGGACGTCCGTTCTATACGTAGTTCTGTATTAATTATGTGGTCATGCTATATTTCACTCAAAACATATTTTAATTAATTATAGAGCTTAAGGAACCGGAATGGTACGAGCCTCAATTCCGTGACCCTATAGAAGATGACTCCTCATCCACATCGGGGCCATCAGACGCCCAACAAACTACCAAGAAGCCACAAACCATGTGCCGTCCCTCTCCAACGAAGGTGCGAGGAGGCTCCGCTTGTGCGGGACAGACAATATTCGAAGACAACTTTGACAACTGGAGGGACGATCTGTGGCAGATTGAGCAGTATATACCGGATAGACACCCTGTAAGTTAGCTAAAACATGTAGTTAGGAAAAGAAAAGTCAAGTGCGAGTCGGACTCATACACGAAGGGTTTCCTACCACCGGCAGTATTGAACGCACGTTTTTTGTATGGGAACCCCTTTGAATTTTGTATCTTCTCAATTTTAGTTGTTGTGTATAAGTATTTATTTAAATGACTTTATTGTATTAATCAACCATCTCTAAGTACCTAAAACCACTAATACCGCAATGGCTACGCAGCGGCGAATTTTCGACCGACCCTACTGAATCAGGTATCGAATTTCTGAGTGCAGTGTGTCTACCATGAGTTCACGCAGGCGGTAACGTATATCGAATACTATCGGAAATGCTGCTCAGTCGAGATGCGGATGACAAGGACAGTGCGATAGTTAACGATATACGTTAACGCCTGCGTAAACTCATGGTACATGCACTGGTGTGCTCTCGGAACTGAATCTTATCGCACCCGAGTCATTTATAGAGTTCGAGTCTGAAACCCGCGCCTGGAGCCGATGATTCGAACGTTATCCGTTTTTAGTATCTGGATGAAATAGTCGAACCTGCACCTGTTAGAAGAGGCTTTTGGGTGCTCTCGGTAACGCGCCTTTAGAGTGCACCGATCTGTGCATATACCATGAGTTTACGCAGGCGATAACGTGTATCGTTAACTATCACTCTGTCCTTGTCACCCGCATCTCTACTGAGCAGCATTTCCGATAGTATTCGATATACGTTATTGCCTGCGTAAACTTATGGTAGACGCACTGTAGGCAAAAAAAACCGTAGTTAGTGTGTAGGAGGCCTACTATTAAGAAATACAGTCCTGTGACAGACGAACGAACAAACAGCGACGACAATTGGTCCCAATGACATTTTTTGGGTGCGAAAACCTTAAAATGACATCAACATTAACAACTGTTTAAGTTTTTCTAGGATCATCCATTCGTGTCGTACCAGCATTACCAAGCGGACCCCACAGTGAAGGTGAGGAACGGCCAGCTGGTGATCACGCCCAAGCTCCAAGACACGCAGCCTGACTTCGCCAACGAATCCATATACACCGGCACTCTCAACCTCTTCGCTGGGTAACGTTTCTTTCTTGTATATGTCGCCTGCCCATTTGCTAATTTAGCTTACTGACTCGTATGATACTCGGGCGGTTCAGACGATTTTTCTCAGGGTCTCAGGATTTCGCAGAATCTACCAGGGTATCAGTGGCGCAATTTTCGAAGCATTGGACTCACTCGGAAGGTCCCGGGTTCGGATGATTTCGTGCTTTGGAAGGCACGTGAAGCTGTGGATCGCGGTTGTTGACTTTGAGAGCCGTCGTTCAGCTACGTTTGAGGCCTTCGGATGGCTTGTTGAACCTCTAACAGCCTAATAGGGTCTAGTTTCCCCTCTGGGTTCGAAGGTCCTTTGGAAGGATTTAGGTAACCGAACACGATTGAGAAACGGGATTATGCGAGGGCAATTATGGATTGGATGCCGAGAAATGTGTATTGTAAACACATACTTCATAGTGACTCAAAATTTACATTTTGACATTTTTTGACACAATTTTTTATTTTTGACCAAATTTCCCACCCTAGGGTACATAACTGCGGCTAACTGCTGTCCGAGAGAGCTGTTAGAGAAATTAGTTTATTGACATAATCCGAATCCGATGTGTTTTTAGATAATTACAAGACATTTGGAAGTATTCTTAGAATTACCGTTAAGAATCATACCGATGTAAAGATAAAAAGGTAGCGATACCTTTTGCTACAGTAAATGTATTTCTATTGTCAGTACTGTAATATCAATATATTTATAATGTCATTGACAGGTGCACCAAGGCCGAAGAAGAGTGCACGTACACGGCGATGGGTGCCAGCATCGTGCCGCCGGTGGTGAGCGGGCGCGTGACCAGCCGCTTCGCATTCACCTACGGAACTATCGAGGTCCGAGCCTGGCTGCCCACGGGGGACTGGCTGTACCCTGGTCAGAATAATATCTTGCATCTCATATGTTTATACCGCGTGTATATTTCAAAGACAATTAGTGTTGGTCCTGAATTTGAATTTACATAAATTTTGTTAATTATAATTGTGTATTTTTTCATTGACCTCGCAATTAAATTATATCTAAAATTGTATCTACTGGTTGAGGGTTCTGTCATATCATGACAGCTCACCGTATATCCTTTGTTAAGTCAATTTGGACGCAATACATTGCTGCTCTGTCATATTTTTAACAATGTTTAACAGTTTATTAATTAATTCATTAAAAAAAATGTTTTCATGATTTGTACGGTCGTAAACTATACGAGTAACTGGATAAATTATACGCTCGTATAAAAGATACACTATGTATATAGTCTGTACTTGACTTCTTCATCAGCCGGAAAACGTCCACTGCTGGACATGTTCCTCCTCCATGGTTGCCACAACGGCCGGTCCCGAGCCACTTGCATCCAACGCCATCCCGCCACCTTCAAACGTGATCGCTACTCGAGAAATTTTACTCCCATTGGCTATCCGTTCTTCAAGCGATATGGCCTGCACATTGCCACTTCAGCTCACTGACTCGTCGAGCTATATCGGTGACCTTAGTTCGTCTACGGGTTTCGACATCCCGGACTGAGAGACAACTCACTGTCTAAACCAGTTTCGGATTAAAAATTTAGAGGTATTACTTTTTCTTTATGTTTCAGGGAACAATCCTAATAATTCTAGGCGTGCACCAAAAATAACCTATAAATAACACCCAAAAAAAGACAATGTCAAATATGTCATTGTTTTTTTTAAATTAATCTAATACCTTAGTAGTATATATATATCTAATAGCTCGTATTAATAAACACTGCTCAAGTAGAGTCGGTAGGTAGGTCAATTATACGCTCTGTGATAGAAATGATCTCAAATTAGTAACGATGAGTAGCGTTTATTAATAAATCTAGGTCTTAAGCAGCTGCTCAACGCTAAGCATATTATCTCTAGCGAGACTGTCTTAAGTTCTAGCTTAAGCAGGGTTTATTAATACGGACCTAAAATAGTCATGGCAAAGTTTGTATGAATAAAAATTAATCACACATAAAACCAAAGCGTAGATGGCGCCACTGTAAATGCAACATGGTTGAAGGCTTTTTGTAGCCTTTTAAGTTTTATATCAGTTACAAAACTATTTTTTCTATTTACAGAAATAATATTGGAGCCATTCCTGAAGAAGTACGGTGTTAGCAACTACGCATCTGGTATCCTCCAAGTGGCCATGGCTCGAGGAAATAAGAACCTTCAGTTCAACAACGAAGACATCGGGAACAGTGTAAGATAACTTGTCAAATTTTAAACCTAATTTATACCAGGTTCTCCTATTAGTAGGCACGAGAATTAGCAATGGGTTCGAATAAATTCTTATGGGAATTAGGGACTTTCAGTTGAGTACTTAAAGGACTTGATAGATGGCGCGGAAGAGCTCGAAATTAATATGTAGTTAATCATCATGACAGTCCACACATCCCCAAAAAGTTTTATTTACAGTAGTAGTAGTTCCCGAATGGGAAGGCAATGGAACAAAGCCATACAGCCTACTCTGAACATATCTTTTCTTCAGTTTTCTCAATAAAATGTATAATGTGTACGTTCTATCGCTTGTTTTGACGATTCTTGACGAGAATTTCAAAGGCTGGCTTGGTTTCCACATTATTCGAAAGAGTCCATATGCCGAATGTACTCGACATGGTAAACTCTTCCGATCGCGTCGAAACCCTCGCAATTTTGCGTAATTGATACTATAACACCGTCCATGACACTTTTTGCACTATATCACACCATTACAACACACACAAAAACACAACAGTATTATTAACGAATTAAGAAAAATTTCAATGAACCACCATTATTCAAGTTCGCGCCAAGAATCCCACAGATTTATTTACACAGTGGTTATATTCTCTTTGTCAATGTACGACAGTAGTATTTATAATAGCTTTGCATCTAGGGATTCAGTATATAAATTCCTTGCTTTCAATTCATACAAAAAATATACATTGGGCCAACATTTGACAGTTACATTTTGTTACAACGATGCCATCTATCCATAAATGACGATCTTTTTTTTTCAGCGTCTAGAGACGGGTGCCGTGTTGAGCACGCACTGCAAAGACGAGTTCTTGTACCATTTTCAACGACCTCACTCGCGCTGGGGGGACGGCTTCCACACCTACTCCCTTACATGGACTCCTGGTACGTTTGGAGTCAAGCGCCGTGTTGAGCTGCTGATTTGAATATTTATTACAACAGTTTTATTTTCGGCATTGGAGTATCGACTTCCAAAGTCTGCAATATTTCATTTTTTTCTACAAGAACTCAATTTTTCCAGACAGCTTGCGTATGTCCGTTGACAACATCGTGATACGTCGAGTGGACATCGGTCGGTTCCGTCTCCGTGACAGCATACCGCTGTACTGTCGCAGCTCCACCGCCTATGACATACTCGACGAGGGGGACAAAATGGCACCCTTTGATGACCACGTGAGTTGGGATATTTAAAGAATTGTGTGTGCAGTTTTTCATCGCATCTGAAATTGTGCTAATACAGAATCCTCAAGTTAAGTCATTAGGCTCTGGCTCTGTTACCGTTTATTACCAGAACACAACCAGTATTTGGTGGGGGCCATATAAAACATAATGGGGGCTCTCTGTAGGAGAGTAAGCCTGAGCCCCTGCAGTGGGGACGTATATAGGCTGTTGTTGATTGATAGAAAACTGCTCTTCTATCCACCGAAACGGGGTAGTAATAAAGAAGCAAGTCGCTTTATTCCACAATCGGAAGGATCTCCCGATTGTGGAATAAAGCGACTTGCTTCTTTATACTCTGTAGAATACTTTGTTGATTCCACCATCGTCATAATCGTCACCCCTATGGCTAACACTAAGCGTTTTGCTTCTAACTTCATCATGGCATACAGCCAGAGTTGAACGCATTGCCAGTTGACATCTGGATATCTTTACCCTATGTTGAGGGTTGCAGGAGAACTGAATAGGCACTTCTAGACCCACGCGTCACTTTACGTGTGTTTGTAGTCAAGATTGGCTATATTTCCAGTAAAACAAGCCACTAGGACCTGGAGGCAGTTAAATATATATACAGAAGTTTACAAAGAATATTTCGTCTTCAAAGATTCGTCATGAGCCGGTAAACGTTCGCAGCTGGACATAGGCCCATAGTATGCCTCTATGACCGGTCCCGAGCCACTTGCTTCCAGCGACCCCACACGACCTTCACTAGGTCGTCAGTGCATTTGGCCTTTTACTCATCTGATGGTAAGATACCTCCATCTATTAAGGCACTGCATGTTTTCCTACCTAGTTACTAGTATGGCCTCGTACATTTCTAGGCACTTGGTTGCCACTCGAGAACTCTGACTCCCCATCGATTTATCCGTCCTTCGAGTTGTCACTCGCCTGCCAATTGTCACTTCAGCTCACTGACTTGTCGAGCTATATCGGTCAACTTACTTCGTCTACGGATTTCCTCATTCCGGATTTTATCACGTAGAAAATGATTATTATTATTTATGTATTCCTGTTTTCCTTACCCCACAGTTCTTTATAGCCCTGGGCGTGAACGTGGGCGGGACCTCCCAGTTCCCGGACATCTCCACGAAGCCCTGGATGAACAGTGCGAGGAAGGCCATGCTAGACTTCTGGAACGACAAAGAGAGGTGGTATCCCACTTGGAGCGACGCGGCCCTCTCCATAGACTACGTTAGAGTCATCGCTTTGGATCCAGATCATGATATGTAATATAATATATAATAATAATGGCACTCATTTTCCGGAAGTACAGTACGGGGCCGTAAATATTGCACATCATTCTTTGGAAAGAGAGCGTTATCTATGTCGCACACAACTTGACGTTTGTCAATCTTGATTCAAATGCGATATAGTGCAGCCGTATCCATATCAAAATATATAATATAGAGTTGTTAAAACCCCCACACTTTACATTTAAATAATTAAAAGTGGTGCGATGGCGTTGATAGGGAATAAAGGGAAACCTTTACATGGCCAGTCACGTGAAATTATCTACAATAAGTAAATAATCACCGACTATAAACACTCTAAAAGTGTTTAAACAACAACAATAAAAACAAGTTAATAAAGAAAGCAGTGTAACAGCTCTATAGTTCACGCAGGAAGTAAACAAAACACCAATAAAGTACTCAGTTCTAAATTTAAATTTCGATCAACAATAAATCTTGCATGGCCATGGAAATTCGTATTTAGAAATGCGATGATTGCCAATGTGCAATATTTACGGCCCTAGAACGCCTAAATTGTATCTCTCATGCATTTACTGTGTTGTATAGATAGGCCAGTACTCGGCGGTTATGTAAGTTATACATACGCATTTGTATGTCAGGTTCAATATGATTGCTGAGGTCCAGTGGCATTGAACTTAGCAATCTACGCAAAACCTGTATAACTCGTACAATAAACACTTAAAGATGCTTTCTCGTTTTATTCAATTCGTTAGAAATGTAAGGCAGTCACAGATTGGTACGAGTATAAAACGTCTTTTTAGTGGCGAATGGTAGGCCCCTTCCTAAATTATGTACTAACAAAAGTGACCCTTTTGAATTTCCCTATATTTGTATTTCGATCACACGAATATTTGTATCACTGTTGACCTCATGTCATGCTTGTATCTTTTTTTGACACCATATTTAAAAATTTTGACCCTGAGTAAATGTATTGTTTATAAATTTGTCCAATTGTAAACAACAGTGACTAAAACAATATCTTTATATCTTGTGAGCCCTCGCATATGTATATAATTATAACTTTCGACCTTCCGCATATTTATAACACCTGCAACATCCACAATCCAAACTAACTTTTACAATTAAAAAATAATGTTTGGATTCTTGTGAATACCTGCTTTGCGTCGAATCATCGGTGTAGGGGAAGTCCTCCAAATAAACCACGAAATGCAAGTGTCAAGAATACATCTTATGACCACTACATAAAGTCTTGTCTCAGAGTTCAAGTTGTCAGTATCAAAATGTCCGCGTTGAAGGTCGGACGTGTTTTGAGTATATTTGTTCTTTTTCTGCAAGTGTTTATATTATGTGAATCATATGAGATACCGCCTGTCACTATACAGGCGTTCAAACCTAAAGGACTTCGTGCATCTATACCGAGTAAGTATTTTTGTTTTAGTTAATTAAATATCGCTCCCGATGTTTAGCGACTCATCGCCGTAATTACGTGGGTTGGAAGCGTGCTCAGGTGCTTCAATTTGCAAATTTTACGCTGTAGAAGCTATTATTTGGCGTCGACCTCAAATATATCAGATCGTAAAAAATTATTTTATACTTTTATGCTGTTTACGAAGTCGTTTTTTTTGTTTGTTTCTGTTTTGTAATAAATATATTGCTTTATTGATAAGAAAGTGTGTTTGTGTCTAGCACATAGTACTGAAATACTACCGTAAGTGTCTAGTATCAACAATAATTGTTTTTTAATCTAGAGTATAAGTTAGTTTTAGTCTAACGTGACGAAATAAAGTTTCTTCTTTATTTCTTTCTATAAATAGTTTGAGTTGTGTGTAGGTACGTCTATGGACACCTTAACGTTCCAGGTGCTCCAAATATTGGCCTTTTCGTCTTCCAAGGCCACAAAAACCGTGCCATCAACAAAGACCGGGTGGGCTCTATATCTGGGGAGGCTCTCCAGGAGACGCAGGGGCGATGGGTGGTGGAAGACCCGGATGCGGAGCTGAAAGTTGGTGACGTCATACAGTACTACGTGTTCGTGTCGGTAGATGGCGCTGGAATGATAAAGGACAACCTCAGTTACACCGTCACAGGTTTGTACAGTGTAGACATATTAATGGGATTCCGCTCCCTCAAAGTTTCAAACAAAATTTCTATTGCCATTATCTTTTAAAATAGAATAGCTGGCTTTGTGCCTCGATTATCTAATAATTAACGCGTTCAAAAAGATCTAAAAACCGACTTCAATTGCCTTAAAAATTTAGTTTTTGTAGATTTTCTCAAATAACGATCAATCAAATTCGATAAAAAAAAAATTGGACCACTTCTGAAGAATGCTCTACCAAACTAAAAAAGAATTATCAAAATCGGTTCACTATTGGCGGAGTTATCGTGTAACACACATTAAAAAAACAATTAAAAAAACATACGCGTCGAATTGAGAACCTCCTCCTTTTTTGAAATCGGTTGAAAATAAGACATCGGATTGTAATGTCAAATGTCTCCATATGAGTATCATTAACATACAACTTTATAGTTAATCACAATCTTCATTTTAACACACTATTTGTGATTATTGTTCTAAATGCTTTCTAGGGACCATTAGCTGCGTAACGGCTATCGTAGCTGACAATTCAATAAAGTTGTACGTTAATGATATTCATTTCGCGACATCGCATAATTATGTTTCTTTCTAGTATAGAGTAGATATACCTCATCCTGGACGCACATTGCCTCAGGGGACAGCCTGAGAAGCATATAGTTTTGTTTTTCAAGTTTTCTGCCATGCAAATATGAACACGTATTTTTAGGGCCCAAGGGCCCAGGTGCCCCGAGGGTAAAAAACGGAACCCTATTACTAAGACTTGCCTGTCCATCCGTTCGTCTGTCCGTCTGTCACCAGGCTGTATCTCATGAACCGTGATAAACAGTTGAAATTTTCACAGATGATGTATTTCTGTTGCAGCTATAACAACAAATACTAAAAAACAGAATAAAATAAATATTTAAGAGGGCTCCCATACAACAAACATATTTTTTCGTGCGTGAGTCCAACTGGCACTTGGCCGGTTTTTTAATAGCTCGGAAACCATCATGACGTATATTGGACATTTTTCGTCTAACCATGATGACTATGAATTATTGTATCATCCAGTTGATGACGATTATTCCCCTGTTGTAGCTCTAGAAGAAACACCGTTGCCTACAACCCACCAACCTACAACCGTGAGACCTACGACTACACCCCCTAGTGTTGACTGCAAGCCCACTGTGACGAAAGTGCGCGGCGGCAGCGCATGCGCCGGTCAGACGATATTCGAGGAGAACTTCGATACGTTGAATGAAGACATTTGGCAGATCGAGCAGTACATCCCTGTGGATCATCCGGTATGTGGCGCCTACGTGTGCCGGGACGTCCCGGGAATTTTGCGGGGAGTCGCTGGATGCAAGTGGCTCGGGACCGATCATTGTGGAATACCATGAAGAAGACCCATGTCCATCAGTGGACTGACTGACGATTATGAAGTGGGCACCGTACGTTTGTGGCAGAGATACTATCCTCTAGAGCAATGACTTAATGTGGATTTTGTTCTAGATCTCGACTTTACACCTTACTTTGTCTCCTTTCATCGTCTTTTCATCAACTGAATAGAGTAATCTTTGCTTTGGGTGTATAGTTTTTTATATAGATGTTACAGTAAAAAAAAGTTGATAGTACTTTATGATCTGCTGACGTCTTAGCATGCAACTGTCGTCCCATGAACACCTTCGCTCTGCACTCCTCCAGAGTCTAGTGACCTTCGCTTCCCTCATACTTTACGGTTATCTAAACTCATGACAATCTACACATAATTTTATAGTTGCTACGATGGTCGTCAACTTCCAACCAGCCAAATTCAGTTAAGCAGCAGAAAGAGCCCCCAAAAGTCTAAGATGCGAGCCCTAATACTTTGTTTGACGGTATTTTTTTACCGAGCTAGCAGCAGGCCTGATTTTGGTTAGGCCTCAGATAAGGGAGAGTGCCTTATTTCTGGTTAGGCTAAGAAATACGTTATGAACCTTCTTGAAATACCTCTCAGCTTTCATGTATGTACATGTCCTGTTTTCAGGAGTTTCCTTTCGTGTCGTACCAGCGCCAGCAGGCGGGGACAGTCTCGACGGCGCACGGGCGCTTGCGCATCGCGCCAACACTCCAGGAGATGCTGCCAGGGTTCACCAATGAGTCCATAGCGACTGGGGAGCTTAACTTGTTCAGCGGGTGAGATATGATAATTTATGAAATACATGTAGAATACAGATTATTTACTCTCAAAGCATCCCAGTCTAAAGTTGCTTACTACCTGACCACGCCATCTAGACGCTCATGGCGGTAGGTGACATTAAGGCCGCTGGATAGAAGATCAGCTAAACGCACCAATGAGGCACACTCTATGTTATAGAAAAGTAAAGTTAAATGAGTGTAGTAGTAGAGAGTAGTAGTTAAGTAAAGTTAAAGTGAAATCAATGTACCCACTGTTCATAAAAAATATCATGGTGCATCAAAAAAGACAGTAATCTCCATATAATGGTTATGGCCTTATCTTCGAACTCACAAATGACCGTCTCACATCATCTTCATCAGCCGAGAAAAGTTTACTGCTGAACATAGGTCTCCCCACATCGCATGCTACAATGATCGGCCTCGAGTCACTTGCATTTAGGGACTCCACGCGACCTTTGCCAGGTCGTTAGTCCATCTAGTGGGAGGACTCGAGAACGCCAACTCCCCATTGGTAAGTACTGATTCATCGAGCTATGTCGTACTTGATAATGACTGTCTATTAAAGGTTATTATTTCAGTTTGGAAGATTAATTTATTTCTATCTTGTTTAGCCCCGTTTGACATGCTTAATCATCACTTATTTATAGACGGGGTAGCATGAGAGTGAGATAATATGTCATGTTTAAATGTCAAAGATATCACGCTACGCCCGCACGAGTGCAGGATGCCGCATCAGCCGACAATGATTTCTGATTAGAACTATGTACATTCCAGTTGCACTGGTCCGGCGAGCTGGTGCTCTGCTCAGGCTTGGGGGGCAAGCATCCTGCCACCCGTGGTCAGTGCCAGGATTACCAGCAAAGGCTTCGCTTTCACCTACGGTACCGTGCACGTCAGGGCCAAACTGCCGCAAGGAGATTGGTTGTATCCAGGTAGGAAAACACGCGTTACAACACAATGCTATCTACATCTGCTAGCACACTGGATGACTATGCATTTGATGCAGAGGCCGAAAGTTACTATGCAAGTTAACCTTTGTTTATCAGAAAAAGGGTAAACTGCCAACTCTTTTTGGCTTGGTAACAGAATGTAATCTTAATAAATTTTAACCTAAATTTGAACATCAGAAGGTACGCTATCGTTTGTTATGACCAACGCTGCATCACCATTGCAAAACCTTGGATGTGGCGATTTTATTCGAAATCTGCTGGAGCTACATTACTGATGAGCAATATTTTCATTCCAGAGATTCTACTGGAGCCTTTCTTGAAGAACAAGTACGGCAGCCTAAACTATGCATCTGGCGTGGTTAGGATAGCTGCAGCTCGTGGAAACAGGGACCTGAATGTGGGCATCACTGAGCTAGGGAATAAGGTACATAACTGCCACATGCGATTACAAGTAGATGTCTTCAGTAGAGGGTACAGATCCTGTAGATATCATTCGTCCGTGTTTTCCTGTTATATGACAACGCTTATGATAATCTTATTATCCGCTAGACCGGATACCAGAAGAAATTAGTGTCTGAGTCAAGGATGTCAGAAATATGAGTATACTCGTACATTATCTATTTGGTTGATGGTAACTTTTCTTGCCACTTGAACGCTGTCTATCATGGTCAGTTTTCTGCAAAGACGAGGACTACATTCCCATTGTCATAATAAAGTATGCCCCTGGATGATCACACTTGCATCTGTGTTAGATTTTACTGGATAAAGACGATTGTTTCGTTGGACTTAAAGAAATGACAGCCAATAAAATTATTTACAGGTTCTGTACGGTGGGCCTATCATGGACTTCCAATGCAGACAGTATTTGATAAATGAGAAAAGACGAACAGACGGGAGGCTGTGGGGAGACGAGTTCCATGTTTATTCTGTAAATTGGACACCAGGTATGACCTCCATGTTTACGCTTACTTTTAACCTATAAGAAACTATGCCAAATGACATCTCATTTACAAATGTATGGAAAAATCGTAGCTTGTTAGAGACAAAAATTCTCAGGTCGACAAAGCAGCGGTGTGCCTTATTTCTTCTAGTTATCAGGCGGTCTGTTGAAAAAATACAAAACAGGACAATGTAAAGCGTCCGGTAGTATTTTGTGGCTACTTTCAATGTGTGTTCATGCTAGCTGTTTTTAATCTGCCTATCATCAGTCTGCGGAAGTCCAGTTCTGGGGATATTTATCTCCCAACCTGAGACAGTGAATTTAGTCTTCTGTTCTCATGATACATTCTCCATTTCCACTTGGCAAAAGAGGTTCATTACTCGAATAATGAATATCTTCTTCAGCGATCGATATGACCGGTCCAGTCTGTCCTGTATATTTCTCAGATTAATTCAGAACCTTATTCTCTGATTGAAGATCGCATAACACTCTTAGTCGACTCGGAGGAGTGGGCACGTATTGAACCCGCCAACGGGAAGCTGTCAGGGCACTTCCTGAGCACATGCCAGGACCTGCCACGAGATTTGCTTGCTATGGGCTCAAAGATGGCGCCTTTTGACGACCAGGTGAGTAAATCAGTTAGTCAAAGGCTACTCTTGCTAAAATATGATTTAGATTAGCCTGATTCATCGTCATTTCATCTGCTATAAGCACTGCTATTTGACGACAGACTTAAATAAAATGGTGGGAGCTAGCCAGACGGAAATAGAAGATTGTCCAACAATCAACCAGATCAAATCAAGTACCAGATAAGTTTGAGATAAGTGGTTAAGTACCCCGTTGGGAATCATGATCGCGACTTTCGGATGACTTATATGACCAGCTGTGAAACTATTAAGCTGTAGAGGAGGCGGCTTACGTTGTTGTACCAGTTTTACTTTCTTATTTCCAGTTCTACATTACTTTAGGAGTAGCAGCCGGCGGTATCACAGAGTTCAGAGATGACACGTTCAGTGGAGGGCATGCGAAGCCCTGGCGCAACCAGGGTCGGAAGGCCAGCTTTAACTTCTGGCAGGATAGGAGCAGCTGGTGGCCAACTTGGAGCAATGCTGAACTTCTAGTAGACTATGTCAAAGTTATTGCATTATGATCAAACTTATCGTAACATTTGTACGTGTATAAAAATCGTGAGGAAACTCATGATACCCAAGAAGAAGTTGGATGGTGTGTGTGAAGTCTACCGCACCACGCTGGGCCAGTGTGGAGATTCTGGCTCAGGGATGTTGTTTTGTTTGGCATTTGTACTTTTACCTAACTGCGACAGTAGGAGGGTTATGTTTTTCGAGTGTTTGTATATTTCTTCGGCACGCTCTTTACTCTAAACGTCTTGATGGATTTTAGTTAAAGAGTTGTTTTGGGATTTGCCTGAAATGTGAGAGTTTTTATTATTATTTTATTATTTTATTTAAGGAAGATCAACAGCTAGTGATACAGAGTATAAATAAATCATAAGAAACAGAAAGCCAATAAGAGATCTCCACAGATAGATACAAATTAAATAGTGAGAATATCAGGTTCAGCACAAAAAATAAAGTAGTACAGAAGTTTTAGAATAAGAATGGTAGAATTACAGTACAGATACAGAGAGTAAACTAATAAAAGAAATAGAGCTACGCAAAGAAGTTATTGCTTAATAATCGCTTGGCAGATGCAACGCTGGAGTGGAATAGGTCAATGTTTATGTCACTATTAGAAAGTCTGTTCAGGTTTCTGCTCGCTCGACATAGGTAAGAGTTACGCCTATAATTGGTGGAAGTTGTACAGGGTATATTACAATTATAAAAATGTAGAATGGTTGTATTGTGGTACCAAGTTATGTCTTCAAAAAAATCCTCAAAACCTATCAAAATAAAGGGTTTTATCAATGTTTACATAAAAATTTACGTCGGGTTTTTATAATGTTATTTCTTATTATTTTGTTCTCCCTCCTTGGTTTGTGATTCCCAAATGACAGGAGTAATAAATACTAAGGCTGTTGAAATAAACGTTATAGGCTGTGTAAAATATTTAATTTGATTCCTTTTCACCATCGACTAAATACAGCACACTTATTACTGACAAGTTTAGTTCAATTCAAAGTAAAATTTACTCGAAAATAATTTCTGAAATGAGTTGACTGACGTGATAAGTTTAAATTACAAAATTTAAATTAAGTGGACGGATTACTTATAAATCGCGAAGTTTCTAAATGTTTTGACAGGCAATTCATAAATTTATTCGTCGGAATAAGTAGCATTTTGGAACTCCAGAACTAACTCGTAGTGTATGTCCAATGGCAATGAATTTATTGTACAATTTCAATCGACCAACACAACTTAAATTTTCTTTTAAGAATTTATCGTTAATTTAGTCAGTGAATAAGTTTGATTAATCGGGTCGCTCCCACTTTTATCATTGCCTTTTGCAGTGGTAATTCCGGGACTAAACTTTCTTCTCAAAACAGTCCGACTGTACACATTGATTGACTTGACAGCACACGTCTGACCGATCCAATGAAACTGATAAAACACATTTATTCTTCTCCATGTAACCTAGTTCATATATATAAATATCGGTCGATGGTTAACCGAATAATTAACAACACATTTTCAACTGAAACACACACAAAATTGTGTTTGCATGAAGTAAGTTTGTATGAAAATCGACACAGAACAATACGATTCGAGGTCTTCTTCTGTCTCTACTTTGCCAATTGTAACGTTAGACTGATGTCAGGAGGTCATGAGTTACAGAGCATAGACCCTGACATAATCGACCTGGAGCGAGCTCTCTTCGTCGGCCCAGGTTGGTCTCCACGTGCCCTGGGCGCTCCAGAAGTTCAGCATCGCCTTGGTGGCCTTGTTCTTCCAGGGCTTGTTGTCGGAGTCAGGGAAGTCGTTCACTCCGCCCACGTTTAAGCCGATCGCGATGTAGAACTAGGGACGAAAAGGCAATTATAGATTCGGTGGCTTTAGCTTTATAGAGACGGTAAACTAGATTTCTAATGAATGAAACATCTGTTTCCGTTAGAAACAAGCTTTTTCGCTTCGCTTCATTGTACGCACGCATTTTTCGCACGGACATTGTATTATGAAATCTTGCTGTTTTAGATTTCTGTCCAACCAGTAGATACTCTAAAGTATAAATAGATCAATTACTAGTTCTTATATCCTTTGACCCACCACCGACCCGATTTATATTAATACTCATTTCTAAATTAGAATAACTTAATTTAGGATTAATTTTGTTCTCGTCATGTAACAAATTGTAGTCAATTCTTTAGTTAATAAGGTTGCGATATTTATGAAAAAATAATTATTAGAAAAAAGTGAAATATGATACCATCGATACAAAAAAATAGATATCAAACTTTATTTTTAGTTTTGCAGTTCAAATTGCGATATTAATTTGATTTGTTAAACGAGTATGTTGAGTGATAAATGTAAGTTGAATCATATTTTCAAAGAATTCTTTCGTTCTTGGTATTTTTAGTGATTGTTTTAAAATTAAAGTTTCTTTATTCGCGTAATATTTTCAAAATATTTGTGCTGTAAATGTGTTACCTTAATGTAATAAGTAATTTTTATTTAAAATTTTCTAGATTAATGCATTTGTATTTGTCTTAAAGCTTTATTCAGTACAGTGACGGTAACATATATTCAGATTAACTTTCATTTAATTTCATTGGAAAAAATATTGTAACCATAACGAAAAAAAAAATGGTAGAATTATATAGCCGTCACTGTATAATATACATATATATAGCTTATTCCATATTTGATCAGAAAATGTACAAATTTCCAGCGGTAATTGTTTTTGACATAAATGTCACAGAGTTGCGTGACTAGCGCTGACATTGTCATTTTATACGCGCGTTTCTTCTACTGTTCAAGACTAGCGCCAGTTGACTTGCTAAATTAGGTTTCTTAGCACTTCAAAGACCGTCTCTAAATCGGTTTTCTATAAATTCTTAGCAAATATACATTTACCAATTCAACATCACATCATAGTCATTAGTAGTTTTCAATTTATCAATACATTATGGAGTAACATTTCGAGTATTGAAACGATTAACACAAGTTTCTGAAAATACTGTATAGTTGATGAGACATTTTTAACAAACCGTTTAAAGACTCCCAAGGACTTAAAGGACCGCTGGAAAAGTTACTCTTTACTCTTTTCTAATCTCATTAAAAATGAAGTAGCAGCCAATACGAAAAAACGGTTCAGAAACATTTGCAAAAAAATACATTAATGGTGCAAAGTGTAGACTTCTATTAGGTCTTATAAAGCATGTCACATATGCGTTTGTCGAGCTAAGAGTAAATAGATCTATAATAGTTTGTGGTAGTTAAAAAAGTTAAATACCCCGCGACGATGGGAGAAATAAGTTTCGTCAAAATAATACGTGACAAAACAGGACTTTCGAAGCTTTCGCTATGTGCGTTTTACAAAAGCAACATAAATACAAGGCTATCTTATCTTAACTACCTTTCAGCTTTCTAGGATTTAGGGAAGTATCGTAGAGGTTTTTAGTGAGTGGGTAGGTGCGTGAATCAGTGACAAAATCGACGTATTTTGTGGAATCAACATCTAAAGTATTAAAGCTGGCTAGAGAAATTTACTTTGAAATTGCTTTGTCACAGTCTGTATTGATAAAAGATGCCAGCGACTCGCCAGCTTTCCCTCCCATCTCCCACTCATCCCATTGCAATTCCATTGTAGACAGGATCCACAGTGGTACTCCAAACGAACCTCCTGAAGCTAGGAGCTCTACAGAAGCAATGACTACGACTCACCAGCTGATCAAAAGGCGCCATAGTGGTTCCCTTGAGCCACTGCGCAGCCGCAGTCACGTTGTTCTGAGCCGCGTCGGTGGAGAACCCCTCCCCGGGTGACACCTCGCCGTACTGATCGCCGTCAACCAGCACGGAGATGCCGTCTGCAAGGGGTAATAGGACATAGGTATCACCAAGCCACTACATCGGACGCGCTTTCCATGAAGGGACCCACTACGCTAACCCATTTTTCTAGTGGCTACACACTTGGACTTACAATCCTGAAGTCTCGAGCTCAAACCCCATTGGGGATATCGGTAGTTTGGTTGGTTGGTGGCTGGGAAGTTTATATGTCCACCACCATGTTATCTAAGTCTGCCGCTAAAACAGCAGTGTTATTGACATTGTTTTAGTTTTGGTGTAGAGGTAACAAGAGCAAAATAAGACCAGATTAAGTGATGTCCCACAAAATCGCGATCTTGGCTCTGACACGTTGTAAAGACGCGATAATGTTACTCCTTTCTGTACCACAAAACACTTTTTCCGGATCGGCTATATGTCTTAACGAAGTCGAATAAGGCAATCCCGAGAAATTATATAGGTACAGAAGTAATTTCTTACGTATACACGTACCTGGTTTCCAAATTAAACTGAAGTTGTGGAAGTCCTTGTTCCAATGATCAAGACCAACTTTCTCTTTCAAATGGGCTGACCTAGAAACAAAAATTACTTCAGAAGCCAGCCAAAAATTAATCAAGTGTCAGAGAGTGTAAGGAAATACCGGTAAGGTTCTGCGCCACATAAAATCGGTCCTCCGGAAAGCTTCTTCGAGAACGCATAGTTTCCTTTGACCAAAGCGACGCGGAGCAACCCTGACGCGTAGTTGCTGACGCCATAGTCGTTGTCGCGAGGTTCAAGCTGAATTTCTGGAAGAAGTGCATAGACCCTCAAAATCTTCGATTCTCGTTTGAAATAAACTATAAAATTTTGTCCATTAACTTCTCCCTGGTCATTGTGATATAGATTTTAGAATTTGGATCACCCCGGGGTTGCAATTGCCAATGAGATTTTGCCTAACTCTCTCATGCCGTAGCTATCTATAAAAGGGACTTCTGTTCGACTATTTTACATATTAAAAAGTTTTTCCCTTCATTATTAGTTGTGTATTTGTTTCGCTACCCACTGCTGGACATAATTATCACGCTTGGCAGGCGGATTGGTAGTAGATGCTGCTCATGATTTATTACCCCCAAATCAACTTTTACGGATTTAGGGGAGAGAAGAGAGAGAAGAGACTTGAGGTTGTCCTATTCTAATAAAGCCGATACCACACGGGCATGACACAATTGTGTAGCAAAAGAATAACATTCTCACCAGGTACTATCCAGTCACCCAGCGGCATTTTAGCTCTAACTTCAACCCTCCCGTATTTGAAACTGAATTTGTTCTTCGTGGAAACCTTTCCAGTGATGATGGGCGGTAAGATCTGAGGACCTGATGCCTCTCTAGAGCACTCATCAGTGCCGATGACGCCGGTGCATCTGGCTGACAGGTCCAGGCTGGAGCGAACAAAGTCGTCTCCATATTTGGACTCCAATGTGATCGGTTTTAGATTCAATTTTCCATCTCGAACCTTTAAGACGAATCTATCGTTGAGGTATACGTTGAATGGGTAGTCCTGCAAGAAATGATATATTAGCATTAAATTAGCATAAAACTCTCTAGTTCCTACGTCTACTAAAGTAGTAGCCCATCCCGATTGATAAACAAGACAAGGCTAGGGCAGTAATACTGGCTTTTTTAAAATTCAAAACGGCGTTTTTTCGCCTACCTATGACAGTTTTTAAAAACAAAATATGCTCTCAAATGTGAGCACAATAGCATTTAATGTACAGTGATGATAGCTTTTCACTGGCCTTGACGGCATCTCAATTTTACCGCTTGGAGTGGAATTCCCTACAGAAACCTGTCGGGAATTCTCCACTGCAAATAATACATAAACAGGATAATCCATTCCAGCGTGCGTGGAATCAAGACTGAATAACTCACCGGTTCACTTGGGAACTTGACCTCAGGGGTCCAAATCTTCCCCTTATCAAGGTTAGAGTTGAAGTTATCCTCGAAGAGCAGTTGACCTCGGCAGACAAATCCAGGTACTGAAACCTTCGATTCAGAAACCTCACAGGGTAACCCTTGCGCTGGCTGGCTCCCTTGTTGGTTGGCTGGTTGATTTTGTGCTTTTGCGTTAGTAACACTCAACGGTTGGGCAGCGTAGTTTGTAGTTACGGAAGGCGCGGAAATTGGATCTACTGGGTTGCCAGCTTCGTCCACGTAACCTGAAAATGAGGAGTTTGTGACGATGAAGTGGCGAAATATTGGGCTAAGCAAACAGCAAGCAGACGTGTTGTTTCTTTATCACGAAAGAAGAATTGTTATACATAATGGCAACACCATTTTGGCGCTTCCGCATTTCGGGGAGGCAGAATGTTGTTGCGGATGGTCGGTTTAGATTTAAATAGAAGAACTTAGACTAAATTTTGACATGACTAGTAGTAGTGTATCTACACAGTTTTACGTAGCCGTGGGTATTCGTTTACTGTAGGAATTGTAATGTTTGCAGTGGAAATGCAGCTGAAATGCTAAATGTACCTACCCCGTGGTCAGCGTGCGACGCAGTGGGACAGCGCAACTCTATGATAATCCTCTAATCAAGTAGAATTTACAGAGGACAGGAAAGAGAATTATGAAATTAATAAATGTAATGTTATAGGTGAATTTTATTGTGAAATTATTGTGAAAATGCCGAATAAATATGTGTCTATGTCTATGTCTAGGTTATTCAGAAAAACCGTTCAAGTGCGAGACGAACTCGCGCTCTGAAAATCATAAATATTATGCTCCGAGCAATTTTCTAACGAATGCGTCCAATACCAAATATTTCGCTTTAGTTTTGCTACGCGTCACTAGATTGCGCCACTAGTACTATATACCAGGCAAGCGACCCGTCTCTCAAGCAAAACAAACTTTATTTTGCAGTTGAATTCCATACCCGATGTGTGACTTTCAACAGCGAAGTTAAGTTTGTATTCATAAAAACATGTTCTACTAGTGGAGCACCATTTTATTTTTATTTATTTTCATTTTTATTGTTTGTGGTTATAGCGGCAATAAAAGTATATATTATGTGAAAACCTATTGAGGATCGTGAAATACATCCCGCTGACAGACGGACGGACGGACAGACAGCGGATGCTTAATAATAGGGTCCCATTGGGTACGGGACCCTAACAATGATCTCGCAAAAAAAAAAAAAAAGCAAATGATAACTATGAATCATGATCGACTGTACGAATATTCAGTTCAGCTTGTAAAGCGGATTGGTGATCGAAGTCAGATGTTTCGCAGGCAGCTGAGTTCATCTCCCGAATGTTTTTCCCTTTAGAATAGGGATGATGACAGAAAAAAATTTATTCCCTCATTCGAGAGACCGTGTGAAGAGATAAATGGCCTTGTCAAAGATTTTTCGATACGACTGATAGTTTTCCTAATATAACCCGTCGAAAAGTGATTTTAGTCACGTGGTGCAAAAACGCTCCATACAAATCGGTACCTAGGCGTGACGTCACTGTTGAGTATTGAAGTATAAATTAAAAATTAAATTAAAATCATTTTATTATCAGATGTCAAAGATCCATATAATTGTTAGTACAGCTTATAATTATGTTAGTAAGTATATGTCATAACTGAATTTGTCAAACTATTTATATGTCGCATAATGGGACAGTCAAATTTCCAGGCTATGGTGTTCAGGATGCGATTGGAGCTGGCGCGCACTCGACTGGATAAAGATGCGTACTTTTTTCTGAGGACAGCATGAAAGCTGTCTGTGCGCGCCTCCGCGAACATAGTTGACGCACTGCAGTAGCGCGGCAGCCCCAATAGCATCCTGAACGCGTTATTGTATTGGACGCGCAGAGCGCTAAGCGATTTTTGGGTATAGCTGACCCACAGGCTGCTTGAATAGAACGAAGTACAGTACGCCTTAAACAAAGTAACTTTAACTGCGTCTGTACATTTAGCAAACCTGCGAGTCAGCATGTTCGCCCTCACCGCCAGCGCCCTGCGCTCACGCTCGATGTCCATGTCATCTTTTAGGTCGTCGGTTACAATGTGACCTAAGTATTTAAAACATGTAACTCGGCCCAAGGCCACTCCGTTCAGAGTCAGTGGTGGGACATACGCTGGACTCCTGGTTTTGGCTTTAAAGAGCATATATTTGCTCTTTTTTGAATTATAAAGTAACCCATGACTAGTTGCGTATGTCTCGCACTGACTCAGAAGTTCCCTGAGTGCACAGACCGAGGGCGCCAGCAGCACCATGTCGTCTGCGTAGCTGAAGTTGTTCATACAAACACCATCCGCTGAGACCCTCGATCAGTGCATTCACATAAAGGTTGAATAGCCTTGGCGAACTCAGTCCCCCCTGTCTCACGCCACATTCCAGGTAATATACATCGGAAAATGAGCTATCCCATTTCACCAAGTTTTGTTGATTGCTATACCAATACCTAAAGACAGAAACAATCTCTGACGGCAGTTTGATCTCGTCCAGCTTATTCCAGAGAATGTCATACGACACCAGGTCGAAAGCCTTGGACAAGTCTAGGAAGCATGCGTACACCGGTGTCTTCCTATCGGTATAGTACTTGACAGTATGCTTGAGGCTCAGTATGGCACTCTCAGTGGACAGCCTTGGACGAAATCCAAACTGTGCGTCATTAAGTATCAGATGTTGGTCTAGCTGTGCGTCAAGCAAACCGTCAAGCACTTTTACAGTTATCGTAGCTAGAGAGATAGGTCTGTAGTTCGCTTTGTCTGATATGTCTCCAGTTCTGTCTTTAACTATTGGTACAACAATCGTCTTCATCAAATCAGAAGGTAGGTGTGAATGTATCACACACAGCGAATAGAACATGGCCAGCACTCCAGGTAAATGAACTCCGGCGTAGCGCAGGTGCTCCACGCTGAGACCGTCGTGACCGGGAGACTTTCCACGGGACATATTGATTATTATTTTAGAAACCTGTTTTGCAGAAAAACGAATAAGTTCATCATTACGATCACGAGGAGCAGCAGCGTGGTGCCCCTGCGCCGCCGGTCCTAGGGGAGACTGCACTCTGAAGTGCTCCATAAATATATTTGCTATGTCACGGTGATCGCTGGCACCCGAGACGCTCACGGGGCGACCAGACTTTGGATTTAGGCTGTTGGTCGCCTTCCAGAACTTTTTAAAATTATTTTCAGCTCGGTGCGAGGCGATGATATCCATCCTAATTTGATCTTGGTGGTCTTGACACCATTTTAATTTAGATTTAAATATTTTACGACTATTTACCATCTCTTTGTAAACATTTCCGCTATTTGGTTTTCCATGTAAGATCCAGATTTGAAATTTAAGTCTGGCCACCCCGTGCACGTCCCTTACATGTTTATTCCAACCGACGACTTCTTTAGCCTTATGAGTCTTATCAATTTTTTTACAACTAAGTTCAGCCGCTTCAGTAAGGATTTGAGTAATATCGTGGTACATTTTATCTAATTGTATTTTATGATCAACGATATCACAGTAAGTATGAGAGCACTGACAAAATATTTCAGGGAAGTGTAATTCCCTTAGTTTAGTATTACATAGCTCATGATACTTATTTATTTCAGCTTGATTTCGTTCTCCCCATATTACCTTACTGAGTGGCTTCGTCTCAACATTAACATTAACTTTCGATCTAATGACATCTAAATTACAATTTATCACTAAAGGAAAGTGGTCAGACCACGATACATTATAGTCAATGTGAATATCAGTGACTGTTTGCCAAGCGGCGCCGGACACGACGCAATGGTCCAGCCACCTCGTGCACCCGTGCGCGTCACTTATGAACGTGAAATTATCACTGTTTAAGCCCAGTTTTTCAATATCAGCACAAATCCACTGCTGATCACAACAGAATTGCGTTAATTCACGACCAAATGACGCACTCGGGTGAGCATTAAAGTCGCCTACAGTAAACATAGCTTCAATGTCGTGCGCATTTGCAATGGAAACCGTCTCACTCAAACATTCCGTAAACTCAACTAAATTTTCACTGATATCTGTGGGCATGTATACACTCAACACTACAAATGAACGATTTTGCAAATGTATTTGTATGCCAGTTATACGTACACTTTTAGTATGAACAGTACTCACAGTTTGAAACAGACTCTTGCGCCACAAGAGCGCCACGCCGCCATACGGCCTGCCGATCAGCAGTCCCTCCGCCGCATCGATCGCCGACTTACCGACGTACTCAAAGTCTGGATGCACGGTGCCGAGGAGCGGCAGGTCGTGCGGTAGCAGCCAGGTCTCCTGCAGCGACACGATATCGGCGCGATCACACAGATTCCTCACTGTATCAATTGATCGCTTCAACGATTTACAATTATAACTTACAATTCGTACATTCTTGAATTCATTCATTTCTAGTAGAACTGTGTACACTGTCTGTGATTGAACCATTTCTTGAGTTTCGTCTCAAGTTAAAGCGCATAAAGCGACGGAAACAAATATCCGATGGCCATAATTTATCATCTAAAAAGATACTAAGTTTACACTGAGGCACGTAGAACTTAAAAGCATTATAGGCTCGTTTTCTCTTCATTATAATTTTTTCCAGTGAGACGACTTCATTTGTTTTCTTTCTTATATAATCGACAATGTCTCTTTCAGAAGTTTCCGTGTGGACGTTAGATATAAAAAGCGGCACTTTGTGTTCAGCCGCTTTAAAACGACATTCAGGTTCCGAGACGGCTTTACCCATTTTGCCTGTAAAATTACGTAGTCGCTTTCTCTGTATTACAACCCAATCTTCGTTAGGTGTCTCCCTTTTCCATTCCCCGCCGTTCTTTAAGATCCCTGCCATAGTACGGCGATCTGTAATCTGACTAGGCGCCCTAGTTGTACTAGTCATCACATGCACCGTAGGAGCGGGCGGGTTCTGTTTGTTACACGCATCATTTTGATATGTGTTCATTCTTACGGATAGATATAGACGTATAGATAATGTATGAAACTTTTAACAATATTTGAGTTATCTCGTAAAATAATGTTTTTATGTGACCATTCCCTTACTAAAAAATATTCACAATGTAATTAGAAAACAAAACGTAAAATAAAAAAATTTATACGAGCAAGTTGGTTTTTTGGAATTTTTTCGGGCTTTATAATAAATAAAAGTCCAGAAAAAATTAAATAATATTAGATATTTGAAATTTCATAGGAGCTTTATAATGACCTTTATGGTTTAAAATACAATTTAGCCCCAATCTGATTTGGTGTCATCTAGCCTATTTTCAACACTGGTTTCTAAAGAGACTACACGGAAAATAATTATAAATTTCGCAAAAAATCCAATTAAGTTTCGTGATTGTGTTCCCATATACCTTTTTTATTTTACAATACACCAGATGCCCAATTAATGAAGTCGAGGCAGAAAAATGTTTAGGAAAAAAAACATGGCTACAAAGAAAAATAATCATCTACGAGAACTCGCGATTTATTCTTAGGGTGCTACCATGGTGAGCGTATACGTTACGTGTATTTGTTTTTACCTACAAATGATACGTATGGCATCAGCAGCCCGTAGAACGCCCGTGGTATCAAATGTTACCAAACTGTTTAAAATAAGATAGCCCGTGGTAAAGTTTGGAATCCAAAAAGCAACTTCCAGCCAACCTCGAGCTCTCAAAATCGCTTTATCTCTAATGCTTTAGACCCATAAATAACATATTTGTTTTTACACTGAATGGATAATACTTTCATTTTTAGTATGAAAAATTTTTTATCTTTGCCTTTTTTGAAGAAAAAAAAAAGGAATTAAAAAATCCGTTCACCACGCGTCATGTCCCGGC
The DNA here is from genome assembly GCA_910589575.2 of Carcina quercana. Lineage (NCBI taxonomy): Eukaryota > Metazoa > Arthropoda > Insecta > Lepidoptera > Depressariidae > Carcina > Carcina quercana. The sequence continues at coordinate 14,241,704 of OU342435.1, forward strand.
AAGAGCGCTCCGGTTTTACGCGTAAATTATCGAACAATTTGTATTATTTTAAGCTGTGTTGTGATTTTACTTGTGACTTTACTTTGTAACAGTGAAATAAATGTTTTTTGATTATTTTATCCCACAATTTCACCAATCAACTAATTTTTTATTAGTGCCTGGGTAAGTAACAATAATTTGATATTATTAAAAAGTGCGTACACAAATGAAAACGAAATGTACGCCATTTGAAATATGTATTCTTTTACAATAACTAAAACAACATGTGACGTGCGTTATCGATTTTAACTAATGTCGTTATTTACGCTACAACTAAACGTTATTATGATACGTCACTCGCCCGGGCTCGGAGATGGATACAGTACTTCAAGTACTTTACAAACGTGGGTGGGCGCTTTATTGTATACGGGTTGTCGGGCACCAGGAAGGGTAGACAACTATTCAGGGTTCCGAACCCAAACCTTGTGTATAGTAGATACGTGAGAAAACGCGGATACGCTCAATGTGGTCGCACCTTAACATTTCGTGTATTGTGTGTTAACGAATTCTGAACCTTTGATAGTGATCAAAATGTAATTTAATACTCTAGTTACTGTGCCATGTGCACAGGGATCACCTCGATCCAAACGAATGTACAGACATAAATTATGTACGTAACAAAATCGGTAACAATATGGCTTACTCTTTGTATACTTTTTTTTATCAACGAAGATATATTTAACAGAAAAATAGGGGCATGGGGGGAACGTCTTTACCACTCCACCCTATTTCTTTATTCTAAACGAGTCTGGGGTCCCAAGATAGCTTAAGAGTCCGTAGGAAATTCATCCACCTTCAGTGGACGCGTTTCAAGTGTACCGCTGTAGATCCTGGCTAGAATAAGAAAACAGGAATAACAGTGGGAGCGGAGAGGAGGTGGGAATGAACGAAATTATTCTTTTTTTATATAATAAGTTGAAAAAGTCTTTTTTATTGACACCTTTTTTTAAAAAAAAAAACCATAATATTTTACAATATAATAGCTTTGTGCAGTATCTATCTAAAAAACATTATATTGTAGTGTTACATAAACATTAAGCTAATATGATGGTAAGTTGGGAACACTCCAACATTGGCCTGAACTCTCGGCTCTCATGCCACAAATACGAGTAAAACAGGCATACTACGTATAACACAAAGTGTTACGGCAATACTTACCTTCGACGGTCCACTCTCCATTGTCCTGCCTGTACCCCAGACCATCCTTGACGACGTAGGTCCAGAAGTAGATCTTATCTCCGATGCTGAGCACTGCGTTCTTGTCCCTGAATATCCAGTTTCCATCCTTGGGCTTGGTGATGTCTCTGGACCATTGACCACCTTCCAAACCATTCATCTCTTCATTCAGGTTGCCGTGGAAAGCGAAGAGCGAGAAGCCATCGTCTGGAAGTGAAGAAATAATGAGAACAAGGTCCACGGCTTACTTTCTCAAACAAACGGAATCAAAAGTCTAATGCCGCATTAAGCTTTATATGAATCGTAATGCATTTTGTACCTACAGAGCCCCCCAATAATTTACTTAGAATTTCAAAATGGTAAGCACTTTTTCAATATTATGACACTGGATTAGTTTTTGCAGACCTCTAAGAACTCCAAATATCGATTTTAACACAATCGGCCCTGGGACTAAGAATTTCAAAATGGCGTCCACTTTTTTCAATTTAACCCCAAAATATCGATCTTTAACGCAATCGGATTATAAACTAGAAATATCAATATGTCAGGCAATTATTAAAGTTCTGACAATTGATTCGTATACAGAGCAAAGCACGCTTAGAATTCGTGTAGAGCAGGAGTTTGTGAATCGAGTTAGGTGTTTTGTTTGGAGTTGTTGTATAGCTAACTTAACTTAAGTATAATTATACTGTGGCTTGGGAGTGTCTGTATACCTACGAAGCTAATCTAGAAGTCTGGTCATATTGCGGAAATCCCAGTTTTAATGAACAGGGATGAAATGTTGAATGCAGTTGCAGAGTAAAAGTTTGTTCGTTAATTCAATCAAAGCTCGGGAGCTGGCGTCCAATCACTTCGTTGTTATTGTCCAGTTCACATGCAGACTGTCCGTGTAGTGCAGGGCTGTCATGTCACATCGAAACGAAATTTCTTTAAAGTGAGATAGCTGGGTTGGTCAATACACAATATAATAGGTTTACTTATTAGCCATCTTATATTAGTATCGTAAACATCACAACAGTGCTATTTACGCTGCCATTTGACGGCAGACTAAGGTAACATGGTGGTAGCTTGTCATAGCACAGGCAAGTGTATTGTCATAACTAAACCGACTACCAGAAAGGTGCGTTTGATTTTGGTGGTAGGGCATAAAAAAGCAGCTAAGTGCGTGTCGGACCACGCGTAGTGTTTTAGAAAAAAATATTTTTCAAAATTTTATTTAACCGCTTTGTCGGCGTAATTAATATGTATACCAGTACCAAATTACAGCGTTCTCGTAGTAAGGGTCTTTGAGCTAAACCGCGGACGGACAGACCGACAGAACATAACTATAAGGGTTCCTTGTTTGACTACGGAACTCTAAAAACAATGAGAATTAAAATGATAGTCCCTTAATCTTTCTATTTCATTAGCACACAATAAAACTATAACGTTTGTGAAGCACCTTCACCTGTGCGTAACCAGGTCACTTATCGTTTATTTCGTGGTGAGTTAAACCGATGTCTTTAAATGCATACAAGAATTCAAATCAAATTAATAACCATTGAATTTATAAAATAAAATAAGCTACATTCAGAATTTAAGTAGTTAACCTCTGGACAAATGAATATTGAATAGAAATGGCTAGTAACTAAAAGCTTTTACAGTTTGGATCAATTCTTAAATAACCCTAATTGACATACTTAACCCAAATTGACATTTTATTATTATTATATTAAATTGACTGTAATTAATTATTATGTCAACATTTGTATGTCGTGACGACGGAAAACGCTGTACTATTTATTACCACTGCTACCAGTTACCACCTCAAGGACCGTTTTTTTTTAGCAAATAAATAATATTTCATTTCAAAAGCCAATGGCCGAATTGTTCAGCTTTTATCAAGTTGTGATTAATTGTATTGGCTCCGGTTTCGGCAACATAAAAATAATTGGGCTTCTTTTTTGATCCGTTCCACAAAAATACTGGATACGCCAATGGTGTCAGCCCTATAGAGCAGGTAATGTTTGTAACAATACCCGCTTTGTGGTCGTGTGCCAGTCGTACTCTCTTATCGCTTGTGTTTGAAATGGACGGTTCTGTAAGTTTTGTCTATGCTCATTTCTAGTTTTTAGGGTCCCGTACCCAAAGGGTAAGCAACGGGACCCTATTACTAAGACTCCGCAAGTCCGCAGTCCGTTTGTCACCAGGCTGTGTATCTCATGAACCGTGATAGACAGTTGAAATTTTCACAGATGATGTATTTCTGTTGCCGCTATAACAACAAATACTAAAAAAAGATTCAAATAAATATTTAAGGGGGCTTAACAAGAAACGTGTTTTTTCGGAAACGTGCGTTTTAAAGTACCAGTAACGCCATCTAGTGACAAGTAGCGAAACTAAATGTAAAATGGTATTTAGGCGCATTCGTTATAGGATCATTGTAGTTGTCAATAAAGTTGTACGATAATGATATTCATTTCGCGACATTAAAATCCCATCTCATATTTTAACTGTCTTCAAAAAAGGAGGTTATCAATTCGACGGGTATGTTTTTTTAAATGTTTGTTACCTCAGAACTTTTGACTGGGTGAACCGATTTAGATAATTCTTTTTTTATTTGAAAGCTGGTGCTTTCCGTGTGGTCCCATTTCAATTTGGTGCAGTTCTGACAACGGCATCCATGAGAAAACGATATAAATCTTAACTTTTCCTTAATAAAAGTAGACTTTTATCGAAGTCGATTTCCAGTTCTTTTTGAACGCATTTACTTGTTTTTAATGTAGAGATCTGGCTGCGATCCAAGCATTTTTCCGCGTCTACGTAAGCACCTTTCCATGTATAGATTGTTATCAGTCGATAGATTTAAAAACTAACCCAGTGGTGGCCATTAACACACAACACGCTTATTTTAAACCTTTATAAGCTACTAGCTTTCTCCCACGATGTCGTCTCAGTTAGCATTTGAAATCATCCCGTGGATAATACTATCTACTGATTATAAACTAATTTCTTCTTTGCACTTTTGCAAAAATTAAAATACATAGGTTTAGATTTTATTTCTAAAATCATAGTTTAAAAAAATTGGTTGAACTCTTAAAAGCCTTAATAAACGATAACTATTTTCATTAGTTGAAAATTAGGGGTCTGCGGAATAGATTATATACAGACAGACGTACGAAAGATTGTTTCTGTAACCAGTTTTCAAATTACAAATGTCCCTCGAATCGCTCGAACCGATTCGAATGATGAATCCGTGCGTTTTATATAAGGTGCGAGGAAGATTTTGTTTACAAAAATCAAATGGCATTTATTTTCTGACGATAGAAGTTCAGACAATAGCTTCTGCCTCAGTTTATAATTTTTTTCAAGAAATTTTTATTAGAAAAACATCCAATATTTCATATATCCTCCATTTTCCAACGCTCAACTATAAAACAATAATATGTCATTGAATACATACAAAATAGGTAGAACGGATAACCTCCTTCTTTTTTTAAAAAAAGTGAAAACATTCAATGTATTTCACTAATTTCACGCTTCGGACACACGTCGCTGAAAAGAGTAACTTCGTGTTAGTGGAACGGGTCTAACAATTAGACTGATTGGCTATTGGTCATTAACGAATACAGGTTTTTGATTACACTGGACTATAATAGGCCAGGTTTTATTCAATAAAACATATGTCAACCATTCAATAAAAGTTTCATACTAAATTTCTTGTATTTTTCAAAATGGTATAGCTGGCTTTGTGCAATAATTATTTTAAATATAACATCTGATTGTAATGTAGTGATTTAAATATCATTAACATGCAAATTCATACTCAGTCACAATTTTTATTGACGTGACAACGTCTTATAAATTGGTTTGCCGGGTGACACTTCAAGAAACTGCGTTACGCTCCGCTCACGTTATGCGCTCACAATGAGAGCGAGTGAGAGGCACGCGTCCCTTCCACTCGGGCATGGTTAGCCCGCCTAAAATTATTTTACCACTCAAAGTCGTTGTCACGTAAAACTTTCGCCCGTATACCGACTTTACAGGCAACCAATTTTTTTTTTACACATTTTACTGCCGTTCAAAATGTCACCTAGCGACCATTAGCCTATTAACGACTATTGTGGCTGACAATAAAGTTGTTTTCGCGATTTGATTTTCTATTTTAACGCTTTTAATACTAATAATAGTAATTATTTACAGGTAAATGACCACGTGCCAGGAAACGTGTACCGGGCCGTCCCGACCAAGTTAAGGCCGCAGGAAGTTGCTGGATGCAAGTGGCTCGGGACCGGTCAATGTGGCGTACCATGAAGAAGACCTATGTCCAGCAGTGGACGTTTCCCGGCTGATAATGGTGACTGATCAAAACCCGCTATTCTATTTGAAAAGATAATGTCAAAAGAAAAATTTTAGGGCAGCGGATTTCAGTTAACACGCGATGGAGTGATTCAATTTTTTGGAACGCGAGTGTATACCGTTTGTAGTGTGCGTGTACTAGAACATGTGCCGACACAAAATTTCCTCGTGTGTGCGTATAGGACAAGTGCAGACAGATTATTTGAATAAAGAACGGCCAAAATATCTTACCTGCAACGGTAACCCTCAAGCCTTTTGGATAGATCGCTTCTAATTTAGCTGGTGGCACTTCATAGCACAAAACGAGGTTCCAACAAGAATACACACATAAAATAACGCATAACCTCAAAACCATTGTACACAATACACTTCGATATTTAAAAAATCAGAAGAAGAAAAAACACTAAAATTTATTTTCGCTTCACACAATTGCCGCTCTTCCCTCTTTTGAAACACGTTTTATGTTAAAACTGTCGATTTTGTGTCAAATATATTTAAGAATTGTTTTTGCTTGCGGTTCGTTGTGATGACTTTAAAAATTATCCCGTGGGGGCAATTCACAATGATAAAAACAATCTTATATGACAATCCGTAGCAACTAGCACTAGTACTTCAAAGTTTCATTCTCTATATAATAAAAATTATATTTACACGGACTCGACACCGCATAAAATTGTCTACCGAATCCACAACCAAAGAATTAAATTAATGTTTCTTAGCAATCTCCACCGTAATTATATTTCGAGTAAAGCACTTTTTAACTTGATATTGACTCTTAGACACTTTGTTTAATCACTCAACACAAAATAATAGCGTTTCTCACTAAGATAACTCATCAACTGACCAATCATACGACGTGGTATTGGCTTGGAACTACCGGATCTGTAACCGGCCATATATTTACATTTTTTGTTTGACTTGCATGACGCGCTGTCGTTTTTTGCAGGTACTCAGAGGTTTTAGCGAATATTTTTTTTCCAAACAAAACCGAGATATCTCTTTATTGAATTAAGTACATGCTTGTACTGTTAAATGACTTCCTTGATTTAAATAAATAATATGAATTTTAAACAGTCTATTGTTTTTCTGGTATAATAGAATCAACTGTTTTTGAAGATTTGAAACTATGTTAAACTTTCCTTATCTAAAGCGTGCCAAACAAGTTATTATGCTCATGCTGTCTATCCGTCCGTCCGTCACAGGGATGATTATCTTTTGAGACGTAATAGGTGGACATTTGAAATTTTCTGGACACAGAACTTATATTTCTATGTCCTTTAAAACAGCAAATAATAAAAACTTTATGTTGGGATCGTAGGCTCGCTTATAAAAAATATGTTCCCACTTTTGAACCATTAATTGACATTTCCTTTAACACGACCTGTGACACGGCGTAGGAACAAGCAAGACTGAATGTGACATGGTGCAAAAATTGATACATATTTTTGCAGTACAAGAAAGGTGGTTTTTTTGGGCGTTTTTGTTCCTTCTTGTGTTAAGAGGAAACGCTGATTTTGAGGGGACGTGAAAATATATTTTTCTCACTAACGGTAGCAGACAGAGACTTGATATTATATCAATGATATCTCGAGGACATCTGCAAGGAATAGCACAACCAGAAACACGATCTGTGAAAATTTTCTCGATAGATTTATTTTTCAAAGTCTGCTCTCCTAAAGCACTTAAATTATTTGTTTTAGGAATTCAGCTTGTCAGCTTATTTTTATACAATTCTGAAGGAAATTATGGTTCCTAGGTTTATTACAAAGGATTTTTTAATTGATCTTCTAGTTTTCAAGCCATGAATGATTTGTCGCTTACGTTGATTTTCTTGAGACAATGTGTTGCTATGCATCTCTTTCTACCGCCAAGGAAGTAAATATCGCTATTGCTCTCTCGCGAGCCAACGAGAAAATAATCAATGAGTCGTCTTAAACATTGTAAAGTGGTTCGAGACCTTTCATGTGAAAATCTGACTCGCACTTGGAAAATTTTTAATTTTCAGTGTGTCATTAGTACGCCAGAATAAAGAGTTCACATCACGTAATGAATTCATAATTTCAGTCGCTAACTTACGTAAGCGTAACTAGACGTCTAGTGCGAAAATCTGTTATTATTGACCTAAGAAGTGATACGGAGGCATGATGACCTTAAATACAGAGATTAATTATTTACTAGAAACTTGTTATGTTTTTATCACACGTACGTATGTAGTTATTTGGTAACCGCAATAATTTCATCTGGGAGTCCCCGTGACACCGATTCGTAGAATGATTTAATTTGCGATGAAGTCATCGTCATATTTCATATGTCATATAGGGTCATATTTAGCAAAGTTGAGAAGCATTGCTGAGATCTTGTATGTATGACTTATTCTAAACTATTTTTGTTCGTTGCCAGTTATGACATACGGAACGTCGTGGTTCTTTATTGTGGGCCGAATAAACAAGCTCAAAGTCACTCAGCGAGCTATGTAACGAGCTATACTCGGAATTTCTCTACGTGATAAAATCCGGTATTAGGCAATCCGTAGACGAACTAAGGTCGCCGACATAGCTCGACAAGTGAGCTGAAGTGGCAATGGCCAGGACACATCGCTAGAAGAACCGATAACATGTGGGGAATAAAAGTTCTCGAGTGGCGACCACGTACCACGTGGACCGACGACCTGGTTAGAGTCGCGGGGAATCGCTGGATGCAGGTGGCTCGGGACCGGTACGTGGCGTGCCATGAAGGAGACCTCTGTCCAGCAGTGGACGTTTCCCGGGTGATGATGATGATGATTTTTCTGCGAGTTCTGCGTGGTCCTTAGAAATTATAACACGGTACCATTTAATAGACTCCAAATAAAAAGGACTCTTCTTCCCTATGGCTATGCACGCCAAATTTCATTTAAGCGTGAAGTAATAACAAACAAACTCAATTGGGACTGCAGATTTGCATAGTCGATATTAATTTCAACTTGATACCTGTATGCGTTCCTGAGAGAAAGGGTCTTGACAGGCAGACGGACCACAAAGTGATCCTATAGCGGTTCTTTTCTCCTTTTGAGGTACGGAACCCTAAAAAGAACGAACGAGGGCGCCCACTGGCACTCTACAGAGTCTTAATTGTCTACTTCTGTTCTGATGGTGATGAAATAGCTAACTTGATAACACAATTACCGGTCAAGCTATGTAATTAACTTATACCTCATGTATTAGAAATCTTGTGTATATATATTTCCCTTCGGCCACCACCGCAACCATGTTTCGCAACCAGTTGCAAAGGATGAATTTTCCCCCTTTGTTGGCAACTAGTTGCGTTACCCGAATATTTTGTATTAATACGCAACCTGTATTTGAATTTATTTATATAAACTTTTCTAACTCTTAACCTGTTGCTTCGGCAAAGCGATAAACACACGATAATTTTGTAACAAAACAGGAAAACTACGATATACGAGTACCAGTTATAATTCGCTGTTTGCTGACAAATTACCACGTTGGGGTCAATGAAACAATTTCATTTTATAATAATAGATTTAGGTATTCCATCTTCTGCCGCTCTCTTAAGCTCTGTTCGCTTAGATAGTGTCGCCTTTGTTATATACCGCCCGAAACACGCCGCCTCTAGTTAAAGGAAATCAAAGAATGCCAGCTGCGTCGTACACCCGCTGGTGAATTTGGCATTTTATATCGATGTATCGCAGTGCGATTCAGGACACTTCGAGTGATGAAGAGTAAGGTTTCATCTTAAACTCCCGCCATGTATGTGGTCGTGTGTAAAAGTATTTTGTCGATTAAATTATTTTTATGCCTGATTTAAGTCTTGTAAATTATTTAATACTCGTGTTTTTCAACAATCGCATATTCCGTGCCGACATGATCTAAGCGACTGGAATAATACCGCACCCCGCTATCGCCGAATTTGACAAGCTGTCAGGGTAGTTGACAAAACCCCAGCGCAATGACTTGTGTAGACATCTGGTGTTTGAGTTGAAAATTAAATACTCGTAGTAAGTACATTCTAGCGGTCGATATAAATACATATAGTAAGTACATACTCTTATTTATGTATGGGTTTGCACTTGGCCTTCATCTCACCTTATGGTAAGTGCCGGTAAGGCCTTGGTAAGCGTGCGCATCCAGCAAGCCAATAATCAAGCTAAGAGGCGCTGGCTCTGCTACCTTTCATATCAGAACACAAAAGTGCTATGGACACTGCTGTTTGGCGGCAGATTTAGAGTTCGTAGAGTTCCCAGGGCTCTTCGACTTGCGCAGACGATGACCACAGAGAGGGTTTGACTGGGTGGAAATTCCACATAACCTGACTTCTCTTCTAGAAGTCGGGTACCTTTAAAAGATTTCTCCCTCAAAAAAGTACAGATAGGTCGCTGTGAATTGAACCTGGGATCTCCGGATGTTTAGTCGAAGCGTACACGTACACTAGGACACATCGGCAGGTGTCATTTTTCAAATAAAAGCACAAAGCCAAGCATCATATTCAAGATTTTAGTTATATAATATTTATGAGACTCTTTTCGATGTAGGAATATCTGAGCATTTTCCACTAAATAAATAAAACGCACAGCGTCGGTGGCGCAGTGGATAAGGCGCGGACTCTCAATCTGAGGGTTCCGGGTTCGAATCCAGCCTTGTACCTATGAGTTGTTTTTCAATTCAAGTACATTATCCGATTGCTAAACGGTGAAGGAAAACATCGCGAGGAAACCTGCATGTCTTGAACAGGCATGTGAAGTCCGCCAATCCGCACTGGGCCCGCGTGGTGGACTACGGCCCATACACTGTCTGTAGGAGAGTAGACCTAAGCCCCTGCAGTGAGGACGTATATATAGGCTGTTGATGATGATGAAATAAAACGCAAGAAATCAACCTTAATCGATATTTAATTATCAATCACATTAAATCACAACCACTCGACATGTTTATAATTAAACATTATTTTTCCACTCTGTTTGTAAGTAACATTTGTATAAAAAAATATATTTAAAAAAAGTAATTCTAATTTCAGTTACCCATTCATACAACACACAATTTTCTTAAACCTAATGAGTTTCTTAAGGTTTAAAAAGAAGCACTTAAGCTTATTCTATACTTAGAATAGTAAAACAACTGGGACAAGAATGCATTTTCAACCGACTTCAAAAAGAAGGAGGTTCTCAATTGAACTGTATGTTTTGTTTGAGGTTTGTTACTTTCGACTGGGTGAAACCGATTTTGATGATTCTTTTTAATTGAAAGCTGGTGCTTCCCGTGTGGACTCATTTCAATTTGGTCCAGTTCTGACAATGGCATCCATGGGAAAACCTTAAGAGGGTATGCTGTTGTCAAAGCGCCCATACAAACGTAGTCCAGTCATATTTTGAGTATTAAGCTATGAAAATCTATGAAATTTTCAAGACACAATCTTGAAACAAATATCTGTGTCGGTGGTGAGTCAGATTTTCGTTTAAATATATACTTCCAGAGTTACAGGGCGTCAAAGTATCGTATTTTTCGGTAATAAAAAGCCCTAACTTTGAACCTGTTTTACAAGAATATGAATCAATTTAGAACAATTTGGAAAAACCACCGACATCTGAAATTTTATTAGTATACTGTATTAAAACAATTGTTACATAATATACTGTATCCTTCAAATGATCCCTGGACTACGAAACATCCAAATAACGGGTGGATAACATCGCGTAATGTATGCTGTCTCAGCGTACGCGCTCGGGTAGGATAGGGCTCGGAGAGGGACAGCTACAAAACAATGCGACCTTGAAACCGACCACGTGGTCTTACCAACATAGCCTCTTAAAGGTTTTTAATTTGCTGTAGACTTTTAGGGCAGCTGAAGTCGGTTTCTAGTTGTTTTTGAACGCGGTAATTATATAAGTAGATGTTTACAACACAGCTACTATTTAACTGTAAAACTTACAAGTAACTATTAGACTTTAAAAGTTCATGACATGTGACCTTTTTGTAGCTGTCAAAATTAAATTTCGTTCTATGATTACAAAGACATTTAATATTAATAGACCGGACAAAGCAAACAAACATTTTGATCCTAAACTCTACTCAATCTAGTGTCACATCACGTCACGCGGCCGTACAAGACATTTGACATAACATTGACTTTTGAGATCAAAATGTTTATATGAAACGTTTCCCAATGACCGCTCTATAACCTATTACTATATTTAAATCTCTCTGTATGATTACAATAAATTGTAAACATCAAAAAGTACAGTGAGCGTCATAAATATCTACGCAAGTAGTTACACACGACTGAGAGTACCAGCTTGTTATTTAAGCGTACTATGCAGTTACATTCATTTAGTAAACGTGAAGGTACCAATTTTACAAAGAAGGTCACGAATCTAACTGTACTATCTGTAAAAAAAAACCCAACAGGTTTATATTTTAAGATTCCTGACAATTCTGTAAAAATTTTGGTTTTTTTAAATACACAGAATAACATAGAAAGTTTTATGACAGAAGGCAATGACTATTCGTCGACTGTAAACAAAGCACTTTGTGTTACTGTGGCATCACGATCACGGTCTTAATTGTTTGCTTTTCATAACATTTCGGTGTTAAATGGAGTTTAAATCAAATTAATAACAAAGAAAGCCGAGTATGTTACAAGGGAGTGAAAAGTGAAACGTTGACAAACGTAATTTCGAGGTTATAAGTCTCTCGTTACTTGCTCTCTTGTCTTTCTGTCTCTTTCTAGCTAATGTAGAACTCCGCATATCCGTAGCATAATTACACTTCTATACTCTTGTTCTATTCAATGCTAATCCGTCTTCTACATAACAAAGGTCCTGACTTCAATCATCATCTAAAGAGAGTACACCCTCACGTGTTCTATTTTGAGGTTAGAATTGTGCCACGAGGGATACCACGTGTCTTTGTTGTCGTAGAAGTTGATGACGGCCTTGTTCCCACGGTTCCTCCAAGGCTTGTCCGGCGCGTCAGCGAAGTCGTGGATACCACCGACTCGGAGACCAAGTGAGATGTAGAACTGGGGATATAGGAAAATTAGTGGTTATTGATTTACTTGTACAGATTTATCATATCCGCCGTCCGGCTTCCGCACTTAGCTATGTTTTGGGCATTACACGTGAGTCGAAGTGATTTGACAATTTTAGCCAGACGGTCTCATTTCAGAAGTGTGTCAGGCACTATATGTCTCTACACGCCTCCAGAAGTGACACTGTTGTCTATAATCGTTGACCGTCGTTTGACCATAATGCTTCAATTCTAATAGAATTACCGTTAAGGGCGAGCAATTGACTTTGACTATTTTTTATCCAAAGAAAGTGTTCTTATGGTAATCTTTTAGTAGACGCTGAGGTAGTGGAAGGAATAAGTTGTACCATTTCGTCTAGGGGCGCCATGACGCTCCCCTTGAGCCACTGGGCGGCGTGGGGCACGGCCTGCTGCCGTGCGCTCGCGTAGAACCCCTCCCCAGGGTCCACGGTGCCGTACTTCTCTCCGTCCACGAATAGGTCGATGCCGTCTGAAAAAAAAAAGCATCAAAGTCATAGTAGTACTCGATAATTTGTTCGGTAAATCTTCACCATCTACTGCCTATCTCCTAACATTTTCCTGGCTTTCTCCTTTCCTCTCGGCAAAGCGCTTTTCCATAAGGGTTTAATTCATTCACGTTAAAAAAAATCTTTAAATTCTATATGAATTTTGAGTTCTCTATCTCATAGTAGCTCTATCTCTTCCTATCTTCCGCTATAGGCGGAACAGAGTTATGCAACTTAAATAATATGTAATACACCAATTATCTTGTTTAAATTTAAAGTTTAAGTTTAAATTCGTTTAATGACGAGTATTGAGTGCATCCATAAAACAACTTTATTGCCATTGTCTAGCGTACGAGTAGCTGTAAAATAGGTAACAATCTACAATTCTGTTTCGGAGTATAAATGTAATTTAACTATTTACACTATGAATTAAATGTTTAATCTATTTTTAATTTCATCATCAAACATGTTGGAGTGGAGAACATGTTTTCATTCTTGTACCTTCTTTCTCTTAACCTTACCGTGACTGGCCATTAGCCGCAAAACTTTTCCTTAAGTAAATCTTGTAAATGACTACCTGGCTTCCAAATCATGGTGTAGTTATGGAACTCCCGATTCCAGTTCTCTATGCCGATCTTCTCCTTCATCAGCATGGAGCGGTAGGGCTCCGTGTCTGACAGCACGGGGCCTCCTTGCAGCTTCTTAGAGAACGCCGCGTTGCCCTTGGCGAAGGCAATCCTCATCATGCCAGACTCGTAGCGGCGGGTGCCGTAAAGACTGTCTTGGGGCTCCAGGTTGATCTCTGGAAAGATTTTAAATATAACTGCTTGGCCCTCATAATACCTGATGATGATCTCAGTAAACCGCGAACCATAACTGTTATGCTCCGTCGAGCCAGGGCTGCTGTAGGGCTTCTATGTGAGCACTATTTCAATCTTTTTTTTCCTTTTCGTCACTTAAATCACCATCAGATGAGATGTCTTAGTGTAAATCCAGATAGATATACATAATAAAAACACCATCAGGCTATACAACAAAGAAAAGAGAGAAGACGAATGGATCAATGGGTTTTTGGCAAGACTTTCAGCTAGAAGCAGACTTATCAAATTGATGCCGATGTCCAGGAAGCATGGATACTAACCTGGTATGAGCCAGCTACCAGCCGGCAACTGGGCGCGGACCTCCACCCTGCCGAACTTGAAGGCGAACTTGTGTTTGGTGATCATCTTCCCGGTCATCACCGGTGGTAGGATCTGAGCACCGGAAGCCTCGCGACGGCACTCCGTGTCCACTTGCCCTGTGCAGCTGAAATTGATAGGTGGTGGTCTAGCTACAGCATCGGTATACATGGCCACATGGCAGTGTACTAATAGTACAAGCCATAATGCCTCTAATTTAATACATATGGGTGAGCGACTTTCCAAAAAAGTGAAACAATCAGAAACGGCAGAATTTGTAAATTAGCACAGAAAAATTGAATTGAAATGTTTAACTTACGTGTTAGTCAAGTCCAGGTTTTCGTAGATGAATCCGTCGTGGTATCTGTTCTCTAGCAGGACTGGCGAGATGACCAGCTTCCCATCCTCCAGCCTCAACGTGCCATCGGTGGTGTACAGGTTGAAAGGGTAGTCCTGAAATAATAGAGTTCATTTCATACTCGTATTCAGAAATTGCGAGATTGGAACTTTTATGCTTTCCGCTATATTTTTAATAATTTAGTATTTGCTATGCTTTACACTGTTTTACGGATAAAAATTAGCATAGGTTTTCAGGAGGACTGACTTGAAAGAGGGAAAAAGACAGGTGTTTGAGAGAGACGATATAATTTTCAGCGGATGTTTGGGTTGTGGGTGTATTTTGTGCTCCTGAGCGAAAAAATATATTTATACTTAATTTTGTGGCAGAACTGTGCGGTTTTCAATACGGATATACTGCTTCGTTGTTTTATGGATCATTCCTACCACTGGGTGAGTTTAGAAAGTAATAACTGCAATTTCGTCAGTACAATCCGAAAAACTCTGCTTACTCACTCGGTACTGCGAGCGCTGGAAGGTTAGAACCCACACAACTATCGACTTTACGGCAGTACATAACAACGCACAATGTCGAAGTGTGCCGCTTGCGGTAAATTCGTATCACCCTCAGACATCGTTAAATGCTCAAAATGCAACAATATTTACGACAAGTCGTGTATGAAACTGCCTAAAACCTCGAAGGTAAATTCTAGCTGGATGTGCCTGGGGTGCGTCTGCAAACAGACTGTGAATGATGATAATAGAACAACACCAAGTAAGTCAGACTGCGAGTCTCCCCGCGACGAGCCGGTACTGGCGCGCGAACTGCAACTTGTCCGTGAAGAGATGGCGGCAATTCGTAACGAGTTTACTACTTTTGCATCGTCTATTATAAATATAGAACAAATTATGTCAGGTATCAATCAAAGACTAGACGGTCTCCAGGCCCGAGTAGAGACCCTGGAAAAGAGGGAGAGCGAACGCAGCACTGCCGATACCTCCGAGTACACACACACTATAGAACAATTGAAAATTGAACTTAACGATCGAGACCAGGATCTTCTTTCCACGGACATCGATATTTCCGGGATCCCCGAGGCGAAAGGCGAAAGTACATCCCACTTAGTTTGTCTAGTTGCGGAGAAGCTGGGCGTGCAGCTTGACCATCGTGACGTGGTGAGTGCGGAGCGTGTGGGCGCGCGACCTGCGCCCGGGACAGGAGGTGAGGAGCGTGCGCGCGTGCTGGCCGTACGGTTGGCGCGTCGCGCACTGCGGGACGAGCTGCTACGTGAGGCGCGCGTGCGACGCGGCGCAGACACCGCCGGCTTTGACCTCCCCGGACCACCGCGACGATTCTATGTTAACGAGCGACTTACGCGAATCAACAGGCAACTATTCAACAAGACGCGACAAGAAGCTGCGAAGCTAGGGTGGAAGTATGTCTGGACGCGCGGCGGCAGGATATACACCCGCCGGCAAACGGACACTTCTTCTTTTCGTATACGTTCTGAGAAAGACTTAGCTTCGGTTTTTGCGAAATAGTTTATTTGTCATCGACTATTCACTGGCTCCGGGCGAACATTGCTATGTTTCTTGACTTTTCTACTTGTATTAGCATAGAACTGATTTTATTTATATTTAATCCTAACTTTCAATGCACTCTTTTTCTATACGAACATTCAATTTGTAAAACTTTCTATCTGTGTTGTGTTGCGCTTGGTATGTATATACATGCACCAGACAGCTGCCATAATATGCTGCATATTCTCTTCAATATACAACTATTTGTACTTCCACTTTGTCATAATATCTATATACCCGTAAGTACTTCTATTATCTATTTATTAGCTTTTTCATATACCCATGTAAAGATTATTTTTTCTCAAATAACAATTTCATTCATTTATAAATTTATAATTGAAATCAGTCATTACACAAAGCCATTGCTTTGCTACAACTGGTTAAGCTCTTATTTGCGTCATTGTAATGTTTTCTCTTTTATAAAAATAAAACTGCACTGGCCTTAACTGTAAGCAATTACGTATTGGTTTCCTCAATCCCGGCTCGCTTGGCACACGACATGAGGAGTTTCTTGTGGCTATGGAACAGCGCAATGTTGACATAATGTTTATAAATGAGACATGGTTACAAGCGGGCGAGGAGGGTCGCGCACCAGCCGTACCAAACTATCGCTTGCGTCACAAGCCGCGTCCGCGATCCGTGCGGGCGCGCGGCGGCGGAGTCGGTGCGTACCTGCGTCACGGCGTCAACGCGCGAGTCGCAACGCACCCAGGCACCGCCGCCGACGCCGCACACTACGTGGAGCAGATGTGGTTCAAACTATCCATAAATGGATTGAAATTATTGATTGGCACGGCATATCGACCTCCGTGGTTTGACATCGATACGTTTCTCGACGCACTCACGGATTCTATCACCTCCTTCTCTCAGGCTGACCACATTGTTTTGGCGGGAGATTTTAATATTAATTTGCTCACTAAAGATCATAACACCACTAAATTTTATCAATTTCTGAATTCTATGCAGTTAACACAATTTGTAAACATGCCGACCCACTTCACTGAACACAGTGAGACTCTAATAGATGTTGTGTGTAGTAATGCCCCTGTCATGAAACTAAACGTTGATTTCATTCCGTCGCTAAGCAGCCATTCATTTATATCGTTTGAATTAAACACA
The DNA here is from genome assembly GCA_910589575.2 of Carcina quercana. Lineage (NCBI taxonomy): Eukaryota > Metazoa > Arthropoda > Insecta > Lepidoptera > Depressariidae > Carcina > Carcina quercana. The sequence continues at coordinate 14,258,999 of OU342435.1, forward strand.
AAGAAAGTGAAAACACCACCACGCTGGATCTGTTTCCGTCCTTTAAAAGACATTGACCTCGAATCTTTCGACAAGGATAATACATTAATTGACTGGAAAAATATTAATTTTAACAATTCGGTAAATGAAATGGTTACCATGTTCAACAGGCTTATACTAAAAATTTTTGAATGCCATGCGCCGGTTAAACGAAAACAAATAACAGACCACAGTCACCCATGGATTACCTACACTATAAGAGAGATGATGACACTTCGCAATGAGGCTCATGATCGATATCGTACATCACAACTTACCGAGCACAAGAAGTACTACAAGGAGCTCAAACACTGCGTTAACCTAGCTATGTATAATGACAAGCGCGCCTACTTTAATCAGCATATTAACGCACATGAGCATAACCCCCGAGATCTCTGGAGAAATATCAAAAAAACTATAAATGTAACCGGAAAAACTCGTGACCGTGACCTGCCCCCGCAGTTTAATAATCCAGATAGTATTAACAAACACTTTCTCGATGTTCCTGGCAGCGATGTTGTCACGATGTCCAAACTTACGTATTATGAGTTCAATCGCTACTCTGATTCAATTTTTAAGTTGAAGACAGTCGATGAAAATTGTATTTTAAAAATTATAATCATAATCATAATCATAATCATAATTTATTGGTACTGCTGGTACAAGTCAATATTTTATAATCAGTTACATACACAAAAGTCAAAATTAAATTACTAAAGTTAAATTAAGTTAGTCAAATTACTATTAGTCATGGAGAAGAGAAGAAGTCATCTATTTTATAGAAACACTGCTCGACAAGCCATTTTTTTAGTTTATTTTTAAAAGAGCATAGATTCGGAGCCTCTATAATTTGGTTTGGCAGCCTGTTGTAAACTCGAGGGCCCATAACTCGAATGGTCCTCGACATTTTGTCTAGTTTAGATGCCACTGGCCGCAGCGTGTCTGGGTGGCGGACATTGTGCGTGTGACCCTCTCTCCGTCTGGTGTACGAGTTTAGATGGGTTCGTACATAGACAGCTACTTGCATGACCAGTAGACATGGCAACGTCATTATACCGAACGAGATGAAAAATGGCCTCGCTGTCTCATCAGATCGGATCCGCGCCATCACCCGGATAGCACGTTTCTGGAGACGAAACACTCGCTCCCAATCCGCGGCGCGGCCCCAGAACTCCAGACCATAATTTAACAATGATTGCACAGAGGCAAAGTAGCATGACCGGACCGTTTCTTTTGTCAGGGTTGCAGCTACACGTTTTAGCGCGAAACAAGCCTTGCTAAGCTTGCCGCACAAGTCATCTATATGACAATCCCACTTCAGTGCTGAGTCCAGGCGAAATCCCAGAAACGATATATTTGACGCTTGTTTGATCGGCGTATTGTTTATTGTCACTACTAGAGGTCTCTGGGGTCTACTAGTTAAGTCGAAACGAATAATTTGTGTTTTAGCCAAATTTAGGACAAGTCCGTTTGTGGTAAACCACGTGTGTAATTGAGAGATGACGTGGTTTATCTGGTTTTGCAGAGCGTCTAGAGTAGATGACGTTATAACGGCTGCTACATCATCAGCATACATGAATATTTCCGCACCAGAGACAGCACTCGGCAGGTCATTCAACATGAGAGAGAATGCAACGTTAGACAGAGACGACCCTTGCGGGACGCCTCTCTCCGTCGTGGCGCCATCCGATCTCACTGCTCCGTTGTCCCCCAACACGTACTGCGTTCTGGCGCTCAAAAACTCCATCAGCAGTTTTAGTGCCCACTCGCCGATACCGTAATGCTGGAATTTCATTTTGAGAATGTCATGGTCCACCACGTCGAATGCCTTAGAGAGGTCACAACACAGCAATGCCACCTCTCTCTTCTCCTCGCGAGCTTCGAGAATGCGATGTACGACATCACGGGTTAGCGTAGTGGTAGAGTGCTGCGCACGGTAGGCGTGTTGCCTGTCAGACAGTATGCGGGACTCTGTCAGGTATCGCGTTAGACGAGATGTGAGTCCATTCTCAAAAATCTTAGCAATAGCTGGAATGATGGATATGGGACGGTAACAATTTGGGTCTGATTTAGACCCTTTTCCTTTATATAATGGACACACTTTTATTTCCTTAAAAGATCGTGGGTATTCGCCCCGTTCAATACAAGAGTTGAAAAGGACATTCAGCGGGTGTGCAATGCTAGAGGATACAGAGTGCAACAGTTCAATGGAAATGCCATAAATATCTTGAGTAGGTTTTCTTGCTACTCTTTTTGTTAGTATCAACTCTATCTCATGGGACGAAAAGGAAGAGAACGTTGTCAAGTTAGTGGCGCATGGCGCCAGGGCTCGCGCGACCGGCAGGACGACCGCATTAGGAGCGCAACACTGTAGCGCTGCTAACGAGAACTGTTTATTTAAGAAGTTTACTAGCAGCGGCTTTGAAGGGAAATTCGTTCCATCGGGGGCTTTAATTATGTCGGTATAGTCCTGTTTGCACGGTTTACTCCTACCTGTTTCGACGCCAACTATTCGCCACATTGTTTTAGTTGTGTTGTTACTATTATTGATCATGTCAGTGTAGTATTTTGTCCTCTCCATTTTGACTACATTATTATAAGTTTCAGTGAAATCGTCAAGTTTTCTTTTTAAAGCGTCATTATGCGGGAATTTTATAAGTAAATCATGTATATCGAACAGGAGGCATTTCAAATTATGTACGTCACTCGTTACCCAGGAGCGGTTTGGAATTTTGTGGGATTTCTTTCTAAATCTAAAGCATATGTCATATTTATTTATAATAATATTAATAATCGATCGCGCTAGTTCGTCAGTCGTTTTACTACCAGAGCAACACTTTGGCCAGTCCACGCTTTGTATGGCGGTTACGAATAATAAATAAAAATAAGATCCCTTAAATCTAATGCAGTAGGGTTAGACGATATTTCTCTTGATATGATCAAGCTAACTCTCCCACAATCCCTGCCTGCCATCACCGCTATAGTAAATAGGTCTATTCTAAATGATACTTTTCCGGAAGAATGGAAGGCGGCTCTGGTAACACCACTGCCAAAAAAAACTGAGGTTACAGAATTCAAAGACTTGCGCCCCATTAGTATACTTGCTTGTTTATCTAAAATATTAGAAAGGGTTGTATATATGCAGCTATCTCATTACCTAGAATCAAACAATATGCTACCTGCTTTGCAGTCAGGTTTTCGTAAGAATCGTGGTACCACTACAGCTTTACTCGACATTACAGACAACATCCTAGCAGCACAAGACAATGGCGAGGGCACTATAATGGTGCTTCTTGACTTTTCCCGTGCTTTTGATGCATTAAATATACCATTATTGCTATCTAAAATGTCATATTATGGCTTCGACCATAAAACAGTAAGATGGTTCTCTAGCTACCTAAGCGGTCGCACCCAAATAGTTAAAGTCCTTGGCAATAATGGCTTCCATGTCTCATCAAGTCCTTGTTCTGTAAGCAGAGGTGTCCCGCAGGGATCCATACTGGGCCCTCTCTTGTTCATTTTGTACTCCACCGACATTGTAAATGTAATTAGCCATTGTAAATTCCACGTGTACGCTGATGACACACAGCTTTACCTATCCTTCAGGCCTGAGGAGACAGAACTGGCGATATCTCAAATAAACCAAGATCTACTAAATATATCAAATTGGTCGGAGTCCAACACCTTAGTGTTGAATCCGGCTAAGTCAAAATATATGATACTCGGATCTCGGAATCAAATCAATAGGATAGCAAGCCACGATCCAATGATTACCATTCTTGGAGGGCGGGTGGAGCGTGTGTCTGAGGCCCGTAACCTAGGTGTACTAATGGACGAAGCATTACGCTTCGACAGTCACGTAAATGAGTGCTCTCGTAATGCTTTCTACAGACTAAAAGTATTGTACAGGATAAGGGATTCTCTTAGTGAGAGCCTGCGTGTGAAACTTTGCGAATCTTTGGTCTTGTCCAGGTTGGGTTACTGTGACGTGGTTTACGGTCCGCGACTCCTAGCACGAACCGATCGCATAGTACAGCGTGTGCAAAACGCCTGCGCACGCTATTGTTTTAAAATACCTCCTCGTGCGCATGTCACCCCATATCTAAACTCAGCTGGTGTCCTGAAAATGTCGTTGCGTAGAGAGCTGCATCTAGCGTCCCTTATGTTTGGCCTTACAAAATCTGGTAAACCGGAATACCTATTCGAGAAACTTAATTGGCGTAGAAGAAATGAGTATCAAGACACGCGTATTGTTAGCTGTCCTCTTAGGATCCCACAATACCACACTACTGCGTTTCGTGGTAGTTTTAGATACGCTGCCAGTAAATGTTGGAATAACCTGCCACCTCCAATACGAAATTTAAACAATATTAGGTCTTTCAAAGATAAATACAAAAATAACCTACTTCTGTATCAAAATTCTATACCACCAGGCAGGCGGGTTATTCCAGCATATCTCCAATAAAACGCGTTCAATTTACTTTCTCTCTCTATATATATATATCTCTATATATATATATTATTATTATTGTATGTATATTGTTTATATTATTATGGGTACCAATATTTAAATATGCGACACATCCGTTCGCTCCGTTTCCTCAACGCCATCCCAGGGTCCGACTGAAAACCATCGCTGCGGTCTGTGCTGCAGCACATGATGAGTTCGGTTCCCAGTTGACAAGCGCAATACAACACAAATTTATTATTATTATTTTGTGTTCTCTTTTCTTTTGTTCATGTTCTGTATTTGTATTATTTGTTGTGGCTTCTTTTTTGTATTTATTTCTTCTTGAATCTTGTTTGTCTTTCTGTATTGTGTTTGTTAATAAAAATATGTCTATGTCTATGTCTATATCACCTGATGGTAAACATGGCGATAAGGACGTATAATGAAAGCGTGGTTACCCAGACGTCTCAAGCCAACGAGGCGCGGGCTATGTAATCTTTTTAACACCAGAACACAACAGCGCTATTAACAATGCTGTTTGGCAACAAACTAAGTACAGTCATGGACATATAGCAATGTCCTACCACAAAAGATGACAATTAAACATGTAGAAATGCGTTTAACACTCACCGGCTCATCTAAGAATTTGACCTGCGGCTCCCAATTTGTCAACTCCTTCAAATTATCCTTGTCAAACTCCTCGCTGAATATCAAAACGCTCCTACAGACTGAGCTGATGCCTTTGACGAGGGTCTGTGACTTCCGGCAGGTCGGCACACCCTGGATGGGCAGCGTTACTTGGTCAGGCCGGAGGGTGGATGGGGGAGGGCGGGTCACCAGGTGAGGTTCCACGGGCGTGCCATCCTCGTATACGAATCCTGAAATTGAATACTATTACGTTATTGAATCCTAACAGAAATTCAAAAGTAGAATAAGGTATCATTTTTGTAGTCTGTCATAAAAATTAAAAGTTGAATGTTTACGAAGACCTTGACCAATCAATTCATAAATATAACAAAACGTTAGAGCCATTTCCTACATATATGTGCCTGACCATCAATATATGATTATTTAATTCGAGCAACGGGTACCATATTTGACCACGTCAATAGTATACGATGACGGTGATATTGATTCCCAAAATGGGTATTGCTGTTGATATCATCATCATCAGCAGGGAAACGTCCACTGCTGGACATACGTCGACCGTCACCGCCACCCGCATTCAGCGTCTTCCCGCTACCTTAACCAGGTCGTCGGTCCATCTAACAGGGGGATGGCCCGGTAGACGTTTCCCGGTACGTGGTCGCCACTCGAGAACTCTCACCCTAGATCGGTTCTTCGAGCGATGTGGCCTGCCCATTGCCACTTCAGCTCACTGACTCGTCGAGATATATCGGTGACCTTAGTTCGTCTACGGATATACTCGTACCACTATGTAAGTATGTAGTATGTGCCCTGATATAAAATATCATGTACCCCTTATGCGTCAGATGTTCTCTCATTTGTATAATCTAGTATTTTACAAGCATTCCTTAGACTAGCTCCGAGAACGACGTCTCTTAGATGTGTCCTAGTTGTAATAGATGTATGGTCTCACAGTAATCATGTAGTACTTATAAGCAGAGCTGTAAATGTAAAATTAATTCTATGATGTCAATAGGATATGCCTTACGGCTAACATAAACAGACGAATGATTAAAATGGAATCAAGTTATGGGTAAATGTTTTCGAAGTATTTAAGAGACTTTGTTGGTTAGACCACGTGGCCGTGTTCAAATTTGGATTGTTTTGTAGCTGTCCCTATCCGAGCCCTATCCTACCCGTGCGCGTACGGTGAGACAGCATACACTACGCGAAGTTATCCACCCGTTATTTGGATGTTTCGTAGTTGAGGGATCATTTGAAGGATACAGTATATTATGTAACCATTTTTTCCAAATTGTTCTAAATTGATTCATAATCTTGTAAATCAGGTTCAAAGTTGGGGCTTTTTATTACCGTAAAATACAATTCTTTGACGCCCTGTAACTCTAGAAGTATATATTTAAACGAAAATCTGACTCACCACCGACACAGATATTTGTTTCTAGATTGTATCTTGAAAATTTCATAGATTTTCATAGCTTAATACTCAAAATATGACTGGACTACGTTTGTATGGGCGCTTTGACAACAGCATACCCTCTTAATGCGTATTAGTTTTTGAAACGTCACGTTTTAACGTTATCCCTCTCCTAATGCATCCATACTAAATTTCTGTTGCCATAACATTTTTTAATAGACTAGCTGGCTTTGATAAGTCATCATCATCAACAGCCTATATATGTCCCCACTGGAGGGGCTCAGGCCTACTCTCCTACAGAGAGTGTATGGGCCATAGTCCACCACGCGGGCCCAGTGCGGATCGGCGGACTTCACATGCCTGTTCAAGACATGCAGGTTTCCTCACGATGTTTTCCTTCACCGTTAAGCAATCGGATAATGTACTTGAATTGAAAAACAACTCATAGGCTGGATTCGAACCCGGTACCCTCAGATTGAGAGTCCGCGCCTTATCCATTGCGCCACCGACGCTTTGATAAGTAATTATCTAAAAATAGGAGACGAAAATATTGTGTCGCGAAATAAATATCATTAATTTACAACTTTATATAAAAGCAGTTGCGCTGCTAATGGTTCATTGATGGCGCTTTGAATATTTAGTCGAAAAATAGTGCTTAAAATGAAAATTGTGATTCACTGTGCAGTTGTATGTTAATGATACTCATTTCGCGACATCACAATCTGATGCCCTATTTTTCGATAGTTACTGCACAAATCCAGCTGTTATATTTTAAAAGATTATGGCAAGAGAAATTTAGTATGAAACTTTGATGGAGGTGGATCGCCTTAAATTAATATTAAGAATATTTTTTTATTTTCACGCAATCGTAACGGCTGAAATAGTTTGACAAGATCTGAAAACGAATATCTGTCATCGTAAGTAAAGTTCATTCTTTTAAAAATTTGGGCCTTTTGATAGCCAAACAAATCTTTGAAATCGTGAATCTTTGAATTTAGATATTTTGACAACATTTGTTGCTACGAGTATATTGCGTCTAGAACAATTCACTATCTTTAATTGTGTGAAATACAAATGTATGCGAAGTACGCTAGCACTTCCCGTGAGGACTTTTCGGTGAAACTACTCTTTATATTATTTATTAGTCGGTTTAAGAGGCTATGTTGGTAAGACCACGTGGTCGGTTTCAAGGTTGCATTGTTTTGTAGCTGTCCCTCTCCGAGCCCTATCCTACCCGAGCGCGTACGGTGAGAGTGAGAGTATGTATGCTACATTACGCGATGTTATCCACCCGTTATTTGGATGTTTCGTAGTCCAGGGATCATTTGAAGGATACAGTATATTATGTAACCATTTTTTAATACAGTATACTAATGAAATTTCAGATGTCGGTGGTTTTTCCAAATTGTTCTAAATTGATTCATACTCTTGTAAATCAGGTTCAAAGTTGGGGCTTTTTACTACCGTAAAATACAATTCTTTGACGCCCTGTAACTCTGGAAGTATATATTTAAATGAAAATATGACTCACCACCGACACAGATATTTGTTTCTAAATTGAGTCTTGAAAATTTCATAGATTTTCATAGCTTAATACTCAAAATATGACTGGACTACGTTTGTATGGGCGCTTTGACAACAGCATACCCTCTTAAAAGTATGCCTGAAGTCTTCTTACCTTCGACGGTCCACTCTCCATTGTCTTGTCTGTACCCCAGACCATCCTTGATGACGTAGGTCCAGAAGTAGATTTTATCTCCGATGCTGAGCACTGCGTTCTTGTCCCTGAATGTCCAGGTTCCATTCTTCGGCTTGGTGATGTCTCTGGCCCATTGACCTGCCTCCAAACCATTCATCTCTTCATTCAGGTTGCCGTGGAAAGCGAAGAGCGAGAAGCCATCGTCTGGAATTCAAAAACGCAGTTTCTTTTAATGTACAGTGAGTTTATACCTGTCGGTTAATGACAGATAAATTTATTTCAGATACAGCATTCCGTTCCTAATAGCTTAGTAAGCTAGGTAGGCTCTTACTTATTTGACATTCCATAATTTAACACGAAGCGTTCAGCTTTCTGCTGGCTTCTGTTTCCCAAGCGCTATAACCTACAAGCTTCCAGGCTGTAGTGGATAAACTATTTATAGGCAACCGTTTACCACCCTAGACCACATCATCACTTAACCATCAGGTGCGATTGTGGTTAAAAGGAAGCTTATCTAATATACTCGTACTTATACAAAAATAGATGCGTAACTATTCTGTAGTCTGAGTATTAGAAAGAGTGCAATAGTCATCTTGTTTCTGCGAATCGGGACCAAAACACGAAACGCCCGCGACAAACATTCAACTGTCTCTTACGCACATTTTCTCAGCTCATCTTAAAAGGAATGCAAAAACAAAACTGTTTAACACGATATGATATCCAGTGTACAAGACTTGTGCCTCTCAGTTAATCGAAAAAACAAATCAATTATAAACAGACAAAAAATCCATGCACGAAAGAAAAGAAATTAAATTTCAAAACCTATTACGTATATCTCCATCGTCTTACAATCTTAATTTTAAATAAGATTTATTTAGAACACGGACGCAAGTCGAACGCTTAAGACATTAAAGTTCAGTGGTCTTTAGTTGTTTAAAACTACCGTAAGTTGAGAAGCAAAAACATTAAAAAGGACGTTAAAAAACTTTGCAGTCGTTGAACTTTCGGTAATGATGCTGCGGATGTTCTCTCTCACAATGTGTATAATGCTGGTGAGATGAATCTGTACGAATCTCAACGAGGTATTAAATCTTCTCAACTCAATGCTATACGTTGAATTTCCTCATACGTCGCCATATCGAATGAACTTTCCATGGGGGATTTGGCACGATCAAAAATAGATGACAGCACTTGGCAGGTAGATTTGATCGCAGATGTTTTAACAGGTGTGGAGGATGTAGACGAACTAAGGTCACCGACATAGCTCGAGTCAGTGAGATAAAGTGGAAAGGGCAGGTCACATCGCTCGAAGAACCGATAACCGGCGGGGAGTAACGGTTCTCGAGTGGCGACCACGTACCGGGAAGTGTCTAACGGGCCGTCCCTCAACTAGTTGGACCGACGATGCAAGTGGCTCGGGACCGTTCAATGTATATATGTTCATATGCATACCATAGAGACTTATGTCCAGCAGTGAAAGTTTCCCGGCTGATGATGAACATGATACCAGCTTTTGCTCCTGACCTTAGAAATTACTTACGGGAACTATGAACTGGGTTAATAAAGTATATATTCAAATATAAAATATATACCAAGTATATATACAATTAACTATATCATTCTGACTCTCCGTTACGACGTAAAGTAAGGACGAACAAAGAAACTTTCGAATTTATAATGTTATTATGGGTATGGGTGGATACACCCGCTTTTTCTCGCAATTTTGTCTGCGTGAATTTCCTAAATTATCCTATGGGTGTTCCCGTGGCATAGTTTACCGGAATATACCAGGATACCAGCCTATGTCCCTCTTCATTAATTTTATTATTTGTGTCAAAATGCTGTTGAAACACCATGATGAAATTCGAAGGTAGCAACAAGTCTTTTAGTATATTATCTTTAGCGGGTCATCGCGAGGTTTAGCGAAACTTCGTTAATTAATCTCACCGAAGCCATTAAAATAGAGCCAGTTTCAGAAAGTTTAGAAGGGAATCTTATCAGGTTGTTATAACTCCTTGTGTTGGTGAGATAGGGGAAAACGTAATCCTTACGCAAACTTGTCGCTGACATTTTGTAAGCCTGTAAACCCCGAATTAACCTTTTGCCTAACGCTTCCTTGCCAAAAAGTAAAATAGAAAAATAAAATTAAGACTCATAGTCAAACTAGACCGCCGCCAAGTGCAAGCCCATTGCATTTACTTTTTAAACTAGTCCCACTTTTGTATACTTTAGTAAATTTTGCGAAGCATTTAAACAAATTACATGTTACGCAATGAACATGCGGATTTTAAAGTTCTTGAAGTTGCGTATTTTAAAACTCAATATCGTGACGAATGTTTACTAATACATAATTTACAAATTATTTATGTATTCCTTGTTCACAAAACATAAGTTTGAAATGTACAGACTTATAGTGTACCAACTCTGTAAGAAGATTTATCCATACCGTCATGTAGCGTTTACTAAACTTTTTGGAATTGGTTAAATACGTCATTGGAAGTATCTAGCATTCAAGACACAGGCTCGCCCTAGTTTGTATGTTAGTGTACATAGTTATGTAAAAATAATAGCCAAATTGTTACATAGGATAAGACACAGATATAAGTATTTTTTATATGTGCCAATAAAGCTTTTTTATATATATTATTATTATTATTATCTTTTAAACCTGATGATAGTAATACTCATTTCGTGATATTACAATTAGATATCCTATTTTAAGATAATTATTGTACAAAGACAGCTTTTCTATTTTAAAAAATATGATAAATGAAATTTACTCGTAGTATGAAACTGTTATCGAACAAATAACCTTAACAATCATGGGTATTGAAGATGGCTCTTTTTGAATGCATTAATTACTTGGCTTTTTGCCATCCGTTTGGATAGTTTGACAAAGTTTTTTGTTAATCGTTACGAGATTAAAGTGTACAGTTTCTCTGAGGTCAATAATCTTATTAAGACAAGTCGTACTCGCTTGACAGCATTGCAAATTATGCGAGAAATAAACTTGTTTTGTTACAGGAATTATTATATTAAAAATGACTGTAATCATTCTTATTAATGATCACGGTCATTTTATATTAGAATATCGGCCCGCCCCGACTTCGCACGGGTGGACATTTATTTTGGCATAAACTTAGAGTAAATGTAATCTTTCTAGATCATTACAGAAATTTTCAGAACTTTCCAGAAGTTCTCATGTGTAGTTCACATGAGTTAGACAAGGACAGATGTATATTTTTCACATTTTTGCCACCCACAACCACCCACTTCCACCCATCGCGACCAAACTCGCTTACTTTCAGCAGGAGACCAAGGGGTATTCATTACCCCAACGGGAAGTTGATCAGAGTTGGTGGTGATAGAGAAAACCCTGTCCTAACGTACTAGCATTAGCTATAAGATTAGAACTCCGTCGCAGATTTAGACACGTGTAAATCCTTTTACTATTTAATGTTCACATTTATAAAGTTTATAGCAGTTGTGGTTGATAAATCAATCAGTAAGTCAAAAAAGCTTTTTGATAAACACATAGTATAGATTCTTTACATGACAAATAACATAGAGGTATGTACATAATATACATATTTATTATTTCGCTTGGCATGACAGCGAGTACCGATAGATACTCCCACTGGTAATCGAACCTGGGACCTCCGGAGTGTTGAACAAGCGTGTAGCATTACGCCAAGGAGGAGGTTACTCATAAGTGTATTTGTCATTAGGAATTGTTTTATGTTTAGAATATAAATGTTTTCCTCAAGTAAATAATAACGACTCTTGTGAGGTAACCTTCAAACGATATAAATCCTCATGATCATAGTGGCACATAAAATGTGTTGAGAAGAACAGTATTAAAAGAATTGTTTCAAATTCGGCCTGCACTTGTACACAATTTAAAAAAAAATCAAATAATAATGTAAATATGTATAGAAAAATACAAGAATTACATTTTTGCATTTATTTTAATTGTACAAAATCATTTTTGTATTAAGTGACAGCGTCAAATGTCATTTTATTGACGCCATCTTTGTTTTCAACGTCAAGTCTTACCTGTTTCGTGCGTTTCATATGTTTTTGTACAAATTAACTAAACCAAAATATACAAAAATGGTAACTAAATCACTTTTATTTGACAATGGACTTTTACAATTATAAGTGTACAAGCCCAGGCCTTGGCGCCATACATTCGTGGAACGTATCATTTGAAACACACAACTCCATATATTTTATTAAAGTTTTCCTTATTTGTTGAATTATTTATCATTTATGATTCTCACGGGTCATTGAGTTGATGGACGATCGAGTGAACAGGAAAATCCGTCTATTTGGGATATAATTTTAAAATTTTGAATCGAATTATGCAAGAAACAGTTTTTTTATAACAAGGGACTTTCTGACTGTATGTTATCTTGCGTGTTTGTTGGGGGATATCTTTGCCAATTGTTACCAGGTGTTATTGAATATTTTAAATTCAATAGGCTATTTCTGAAGGTTCGTCACATTTCAATTTAACCTCTCTAGGGGTGGAACATGAGAGGATGAATACCGTTTATTGAATTTCACCCCCAAAAGTTCCTTTATTAAACATAATGAGTAAATGTAGTCGATTAAGTTAACTGACTTGTTGAAAAATTGCTTAGATTTGTTGTTTGTGTGTATATTCTTTTGAACAGATCGCGAATTTTTTATAGGATCAACGGCTAGCTCTATATTTGTGAAAAAGTATAGGGTATATTTTTTTTATTCCTGAAATAACTATTGCCATGAAAACATAAATTATGCTACTTCGCTTAATAGAGAAAAAAAGCAAATAGCTAAAAAATTCGTTTTTGCGTATGTCTAGGCATAAGAGTATATAAAACGGGATCTTAGTGCGTGCTTTGCACGTCGAGTCATACTACTACACCTGCTTCCGCTCTCACCCCGCACCTCCCCCCGATCCTGCTAGGGCTATCGCATATATACGATGACAGAAACAAAAGGAACGCAACCCCTTACTCATCCGTTGTTTAAGAAAACTACACACAGACTATTATCGTGATTTCCAACAAGTCCGGAGCGAGAGTTTCTTTTACACACTAATGTGTATTTGTATAGACTAAACGCCAATTTTATCAAATTGTTGCTAAATACCTATATTGTTTTTAAATATATGTATCCATTATTGTCGACGATTGTGTTTACAATTATTTCCACGCGGACTATATTATCACAGGAGGGATGGTTAATTGCAATCTTATACTTGTAAGAGTGAGACGATTGCAATGTGGCTACTGGGCTTTAACTAGCGATCTTGCAAGGAATGAAAACCGTCATGTTTAAAGTTATTTTTTACTGGTTTATCAAGTCCTCTAGACTCATCAAACCAGTCTAAATGAGTTATTATTACTTATGATATCGAAGTAGACATTACTAGTAGTATTATCGTTTTATGCGGTTTCTTAAAAACGAATTAAACAACTAACCTTTAACTGAGACCCTTAAACCCTTAGGGTATATAGCCTCGAGCTTCGCCGGGGGCACATTATAGCTAGCAGACGGCGCTCGGATCATCAGCTGCCCGTCGCACAGGGACACAAAACCAATTACAAATAAATAAAACGTTGAAGACGCCATGACGTCCGCTCTTCACAACGGTCGCTGGCAGACTGAGTTTAGTACGCGCGTGAAGCTGCATTTTGAGCTGAGCATTTTGAAAAATTACCATAACTACCTACAGGTTGCAAATCTGGTAGTACTACTTTTTTATGTTGATCGTAATGAAAAGTATTGATGGCGCGCGATCTCGATGACCTTGAGTGAACTCAGTATTTTCCTTAGGCATGTATTCTCAGCTTTAGGTTAGGATGATCCCTTGTCATCCCGTGGCATCAGTAGCGTGTAGTAGTTTTCAGCAAAAAGTGACTATATTTACTTCGAAATATCTGAGAAACGTGTCGCTCTAGGCCACTAGATTTTATTGAATTTTTTGTTCATACAATATTCCCCTCTATTTTTATGTATAATTACTAATCAAGACCAGCTCATCATAATCATCAGCCGGGAAACGTCCACTGCTGGACATAGACCTCCTTCATGGTACGCCACATATATTCTATATGTGGAAGCTTTTAATTGGCTAATATTGGTGTATAAGATCAGTCATTTTTTAAAAATAGCTGTAAGCTTTCCGAATAAAATAAAATAAAAAATACATCAACCGGTCCCGAGCCACCTGCATCCAGCGACTCCCTGCAACTCTAACCAAGTCATCGGTTCATCTAGTAGGGGGACGGCCTGGTAAACGTTTCTCGGTACGTGGTCGCCACTCGAGAACCTTCTCTCTCTCTCTCTTAACCGGTTATCAGTTCTTCGAGCGATGTGGCTTGCCCATTGCCACTTCAGCTCACTGACTCGTCGAGCTATGTCGCTTATATGAGCTATGAGCTTAAGACCAGAAGCTATTCTATTTTAAAGATTATGGTAAAAGTATTTTTATGGAACTATTCTGAGCAAATTCCCGTTGAGTATTAATCTGTAGAAATATTTTTGAAAGAGGTGTCATGGATTTTAAATCTTTATTTCAGGAGCTTTATTGACCGAGCGAGCGAAGCGAACAAACTTCGACTACTAGTGTGTTTGTGTGTTTTTATCTACAGGCAGCATTACTCAACCGATCTGGACGAAACTTGGTATATAGGTCAATCGAATTTTTGGAATTTTTAGCCGTCCGTCGGGGATTTTTGCTTGGAGGGGTACTTCCTACAAAAAGTGATAAAAAGGGTGCAGGATATCTCCGCCCTATGATATCTCATTTCGATGCGATTTCTTATTATTTGAAACCTTATGGAGTAGAGACAAAGTCCAAAATCGAAAACGTCGGAAACATCAAAAAAAGTCGAAATGAATAACAATTAAAATGTAACAAGTACAAAATAGATTTTTTATGATAACAATGACAAATAAATGACAAACTTAACTTTGCAGTTGAAAGCCATTTGATGTAACCGCAAAATAAAGTTGTTCTTCAATCGGACTTATAATTTCCGAGCATTGTTGCTTGCATATTATCTTACCTGTTTACATAAAAACTAATTTTTCATATTCTGTACGGAACTCACGGTGCGCGAGTCCCACTCTCACTTGACCGGTTTTCGGTTTAAAGAATAATTTATTTTCTCAAAAGAAATTGACATTTCACTTATAGAGAAATTAAGACTAATAATTAATTTGTAAAAACCAACAGTAAAAAGGCATGCAGAAATTTAGATTTATAGATTTTATAGACTAAGTATTCATATTTAAAAAAATAACAACTAATATTTATTCTTAAATGTGTTTTAACAGTTTTGTCTTGAATTCAGATAGTTCCCGTTCTTGTAGTTCACTTGGAAGACCGTTGAACAGTTTAACACCTTCAAACAAAATACTCCTCTTTCCGTAGTTCTATGCAGAACGCATTTCAAAGTGACAGTCGATTATTTGACGTCGAAAAGACTTGCTTCAAACAATCAAACAACCGCGATTGATACATAACAAAGTATATAACACGTTATATATTTTAGTTGTACACATATATTTTTCTCGTTTTCCGAACTATGTAATTTCACCGTTTCCTAAATTCTCTGAACCCACTAGGACGTAAAAGTTATGAATTGTCGAGAGAGAGGCACGGCTGTGACATGACGAGGGTACACTGTTTGTTTCGGCATTTTTCACGAGCACAAAATAACAACCACTCTTGAGTTGTGTGACATTTAAACCTATTGTTAAACGTGAGCCGGGTTTTGGGTTCTAGCACCTCCCATAATCACCACGCCGATCGTAACAGGAAGTTGATATTATATAGTGAGGTACTGACTCTGTTGCCTTTCATACCAGAACACAACAGTGCTATTAATACTGCTTTTTGGCGGCAGACTAGGCAACATGGTGGTGTCATCCACGAAACCGATTACCGATTACTTCCACTTGGAATCGAACCCGGGACCTCTGGATTAGTCCATGCTTGTAGCCATTGCCACTGGCCACGCACGTGGTTAAAATGAATGATTTAAATTAATAAATTTCAGACTTGTCTTTTTATAATATTGTTTATAGTATAAAAATGTTGTATTATACTGATTTTTTAATTTAAATATGCTATAGTGGACAACAGCACCTACTGGTGTCACAAACAGCGCCAGATAGAAAAATTATAGCAATCTAATCTTGAAACGAGTTTGCATTACTAATTCATCAGATTTTGGGCGTATTTCCACTCGACTGCGGCAAAGCTAATGAATCAGAAGACGGTGGATGTCGTTCAAATAAATAATAAGAATAATGATCCGATTATGAAGCTGATGCCGGAAGCCCATACAAACATCAGAAATCCATACGTACGAATGTAATTACAGTGCTTCAAGGAAGGAAAACGGTCATTTCACTTATTTGATCGTATCTAAGGAAAACCACTCTAAGTCACAGAATAGGAAAATCCATGAATTGGGGTTTTCTTTAAAGATCAATGAGGTTGAAGTGTAAAGTTTGCATTTAGTTGGGTTGGTGTTTTGTATCTTTTCCTATTATTTATTTCTGGATGAGCTCACGTTGGGTTTTATAAACATAATGCAAAAATAAGTAATTACAAACCGATTGCTGTCAGAATTACTCAAATATTTTTGTTAGGCAATAAAAATATGAGCATGTTGTAGGTGTAAGCAGAGAGTATGGCGTCTTGGAGATTGGCGATTGGACGTAAAATTAAGATTTTATTCAAGTAAGTTATTTGTTTACGAACATAGACATGTAAAGCTAAATCAAATGTATTGGTTTTTTAGTGTATCAAAAAGCAGTATTTGGCCTACATCTCACCTGATGATAAGTGACGATAAGACTGATGGATGGAATGCGTGCCTATCCAGAACCCTAATAAGGCGCTGTGCTATTAGCACTGCTCTTTGGCGACAGACTCAGATAATATGTTGGTAACTAGCTAAACGCAGAAAATCGAACCCGGGACGTCCGGGTTGCGAGTCCAAGCGTGTACTGGCCCCTGGAGACGGTTGAAACATTGTCACATTTTTATGTTGACATACATTGACCTTTGCTATCTTTATTGTTCTGTTTTCCTTCAACACGTGAACTAGGATATTGTAATCTTGTAAACAATTAATCTTTTACTGTGGGCCGAATAAACAAGCTCAAAGTCACTTAGCGAGCAATGGAACGAGCTATGCTCGGAATTTCTCTACGTGATAAGGTCCGGAATGAGGAAATCCGTAGACGAACGAAGGTCACCGACATAGCTCGACGAGTCAGTGAGCTGAAGTGGCAATGGGCAGGCCACATCGCTCGAAGAACCGATAACCGGTGGGGAGTAAAGGTTCTCGAGTGGCGACCACGTACCGGGAAACGTCTACCAGGCCTCCCCCTACTAGATGGACCGACGACCTGGTTAGAGTCGCGGGGAGTCGCTGGATGCAGGTGGCTCGGGACCGGTCGATGTGGCGTACTATGAGGGAGGCCTATGTCCAGCTGTGGACGTTTCCCGGCTGATGATGATGAAACAATTAATAAGTTCAATAGTTCAATTGTCAAAAACCCTAAAAATCACTAACCTGGAACTGTCACCCTTAAACCTTTGGGGAATAAAGCCTCAAGTTTAGCAGAAGGCACAGTGTAGGGTGCACTTCGAAGTGGTGGCTGCCCGTTGCACACAGCTGATAGTGCAAATAAACATAACAATGTCAAAGTCATGACGTCCGCACTCGTCCACGGCCGGCCGTAGACTGAGACTATGAAGTGTGCAAGCACATCTACTGTGGAATTAGAACTTTTAGAATCGGCAAACATTTACATATTTTTCAGATTTTGTAAATAGGTCCAATCCGTTCGGGTATATTTTAGGTCGAAAATATTGCCATCGTAATTCAATGTTGTACGAGTAGTACTGCTTTCTAAGGCTAGGCTAGTTTAAGTTTTGCTAACATACCTAAGCTTTTTAATGAATAATTAATTTCGTGTAAGGGCTAAATACAGTTTATTTAATGTATTGTATTGTATTCTCTTTGAAATTAAGTAAGTTGCAATAGTACAACTTATGGTACATAAATTTTGGCGGACTTATCCCTTGATAGGGATTTCTTCAAGTCAGTGTCAGGAGTAACCCGTGGTGTGCGGAATCCTGATGTACATAAGATATATCGGATATCTAAATAAGGTACAAATACGTAATAAAAAATAATTAAATGACCTATCAACAATTTATAAATAAATACCATAAAATAAATATTCATAGTGTTTAAAGCAATTTCTGTTTTTAATATGAATACCTGAATACTTTCCAATTTTGTGGAACTAATGTAATTATTTTTTAACTTCCAAATTGATAATCACTGACACCTTTTTCCGCCCTTTCAATAACTAATTTTCTTTTTTATCTTCCGTTTTTCATCGGCTCTGTAATGTGATTAATCAACGCGAACCAGTCAGCAGTAAATATTCAATTTCAATTTTCATCGATGAATTAACACTTTCGACAGAAATTCTATATTGGTCATACTGCCGCGACGATATAAAGAGACCCATTCTATTATTATACCTGCGAAAGTAAATTTGTTTGTTTGACTTTTCTTCACGTCGTAACGGAAAGGCAGAATAACTTCTGACTCTATCGAACAGACTCACCTCTACAGTTTATATCAAGACTGCTCAACCTTTTGAAGAGTCGGGCCAAACGGTGGATTCAGTCGTCAACGACGGGCCATTTACATTTCCTGTTTCAGTTACTCTCAGGACAAGCGCAATAAAAACTCAAAAAATATTAGGAACAAAGAGTATCTTATTCTAAAATCTAATTAAAGAAACAAAATTGAACTTAAATCTAGGGTAACTTGTTTATACAATCGCGGAATATAGACGCGGGGTGGGGTATCTGACAGCTAACTTCAGAGAGGTCATAAAGTTTGAATCGGGATGTACTGTGCGCGGCGGGTTTTTTAAATTTGGTGCGTATTTTTAAACCATACTTGGGCGGGTCACTTAAACGTGGCCCGCGGGTCTGGGGTTGAGCAGCCTTGGTTTATACTGACTTTTTTCTTCATATTATACCTAGATGTTGTAACCTCAAAGTCACTTATAGAACCAAGTGTGATTTCAAAACAAACAAACAAAAATGTGTGTTTTTGTTGTTTGTTGTGTATTATGCATGCGATACAATAAATTATCTTCATGTTACTCTAAAGAGTCTTATCTAAAGTTAGTGGTTACGTATTCTAGTTGAAGGTTAGAAATTTGGAACGACGTTCTGTTAATTTTCAACCGACTTTAAAAAAGGAGTTTCTTAATTTGATTGTAAGTTTTTTTTTTACAAATTATAGATCAACGCTTGTCCACGATCTCACCTGATGGTAAGCGACGATGTGGCCTACGATGGTGCGCGTTAGTCTAGAAGGTGCCTGTTCACCCTCGACTTGAAGACACTCAAGTTATAGTTTTCAGGGAATACATACGCCGGCAGTTTTTTATGATGTGATAATTCTTTTTTGTTTGGTTGACCATACTTCAGAGCTGGTCTCATATAAATTTTACCGAAATTGATTTAGCGCTTAGTGAGAAAATAAACAATAGACAACATATATACCCAGATACCTCTAAGGGTGAGCTTTTTACGGGATGAATACTTTAGACTATTAGAGCAGTTGAAGACGATTTCTTAGTTCTTTTAGAACACGTTAATTATTATAGGGATAGTTAAAGGTCTAGAAAAAGACGCTACTTTTTATCCTAATTGAATAAGTAGTTCCCGTGGTATACTTTCTTAAGTGCAAGTCGCGGACAAAACGCTAGTTAAGAATATATAATAATGATATTTTTATGAAAATCTGTTAATCTTGTGGATTTGGGGTGAGAATTGTCTCCATTCATCGGCCATATTGTTAATTACCATCAGGTGAGATAAAGGCCAAGTACCACATGTAATTTGGAACGCTCCAACTGTAAGCATTTAGACAATTTTATTTTAATTACTTGTATAATACATTTAAAAAATTGTCCATGTATTTTTATATGGAGACATGTTAATGATTTTCCTAGCTCTATGGACTGCGGTAACGACCGCTGGTTTACCGGTTCTAATTATTTTTGTGTAACATCTCGAGGCTTAACCAGAGTTCAACTTTTGGCCGTCAGTTAATGACGGTCATCTACCTAGATGACAAAAAATTAACCATTACTTTTTGTTTCATATATATAAATCTATTTTTTTCCACTGCCTCTGTGGTTTGCATATCCAACGACATTGAACAGTGCTAGCGTTAGATGCACCAAAAGGAACCAAATCGTAGTCCCATCACTTGTTACCCATAGGTAGCAAGTCATCCAGTCTAGTATCGCATGTGAGCTGAGTGGGGCTTACGGATATCTTGGCTGACGAAATGTTAGTTTCTTAGGCAACAAGTTTCAATATCGAGTGACATTTGCAAATACATCCGAAAGCCGTGTTACAACCTCACACATATTTTTATTAAAATTAAATGACGGAAGATTAACATTGTGAAAAATGAAAAGCCACTTAAGAGGGTATGCTGATGTCAAAGCGCCCATACAAACGTAGTCAAGTCATATTTTGAGTATTAAGCTATGAAAATGTATGAAATTTTCAAGACACAATCTAGAAACAAATATATGTGTCGGTGGTGAGTCAGATTTTCGTTTAAATATATACTTCCAGAGTTACAGGGCGTCAAAGAATTGTATTTTACGGTAGTAAAAAGCCCCAACTTTGAACCTGATTTACAAGAGTATGAATCAATTTAGAACAATTTGGAAAAACCACCGACATTTGAAATTTCATCAGTATACTGTATTAAAAAAAATGGTTACATAATATACTGTATCCTTCAAATGATCCCTGGACTACGAAACATCCAAATAACGGGTGGATAACTTCGCGTAGTGTATGCTGTCTCACCGTACGCGCTCGGGTAGGATAGGGCTCGGATAGGGACAGCTACAAAACAATGCAACCTTGAACGCGACCACGTGGTCTAACCAACATAGCCTCTTAATGGCGCATGACATGTTTCACAACGATTAGAGTTGACGAAAATTTTGTATTAATTAAAAATACAAGTTTAATGCGTTCAAAAAGAACACGAAACCGACTTCAATTGCCATAAAAGTCTACTTTTACTAAGGCAAATTTAAGATTTATATCGTTTTCTCATGGATGCCGTTGTCAGAACTGGACCACAAGGGAAGCACCACCTTTCAAATAAAAAAAACATCCAAATCGGTTCACCCAGTCAGAGGTAACAAACATTAAAATTCTTTTTTGAAGTCGGTTAAAACATTGATATTTTTGTTAGTTTAAGTCAATGGTTCGACAGCACTACTGAAGGCAGTACACAGTAAAATAAAATTTCACATATAAAGCATAATATATAAACTACGTCATATCAATTACACAAACATTATTTGCACATGAATATCAATACTACGAGTAAAATGTACTCGAAAAAGAGTTTAAAACAATCGTTTTTCGAATTTCGAATTCTTATACATTTTTGATAAATTGAATATATTTGAGACAAGGACGTTTGAATTTTGCGACTTAAGCTTTGTACATGTACCTCGGTACATAGTGAACAAAACAGTCTTTCTTTCTTTTTTCTTTCGATTTTTTAAAAGACGCGATTGCTGTGCTTTTGTTACGCCCTTTTTTGCGGAATGTCTTTTCGAAAGCGGCAGATGACCCCCAAAAATTTTTATCATATGAATTAGGTAAATCTCACTGGACTTAACTAAACCAACATGAAAATGCAAATTTTATCCTTATTGGGAGAGTATTTGTGTCCACGAATAATGTTCTACCCTAGTAGGGTTGTCATATTGTTCTTTTTGCACTGATTAAATGACACGTTCCGCGAATGTATGGAGCGAAGGCCTGGTCTTGTACACTTATAATTTTAATAGGTTATTATCAAATAAGAGTGGTTTAGTTACCATTATATATTTTGGTTTAGTTCATTTGTACAAAAACATACAAAACGCACGAAACAGGCAAGACTTGACGTTGAAAACAAAGATGACGTCAATAAAATGACATTTGACGCTGTCGCTTAGTAAAAAAAAAAGATTTTGTACGATTAAAATAAATGTAAAAATGTAATTCTTGTATTTTTCTATACATCTTTACATTATTATTTGATTTTTAAATGGTGTACATGTGCAGGCCGAATTTGAAACACCTCTTTTGGACTGTTTAAAAAGAGGTCGCAGGTTTGAGGCCCAGTTTGGTGTATTTTGGTACTCTGTGATTGTACCGTCATTAAAAACGAAATTCAGATATAAATTAATCATCGGCATGATTGAAGACGTAAGCCTTCATTATACATCACAACGTCGAACTTTCGATGTTGTCATTTGGCATAATCACCACGCTTGGCAGGGGTCTTATCCTAGTAATTGATTGGTACATTGGTAAATGTTCTGCTCTTTTGTTGAAATATGTCCATTTTGGAAGTTGAAAATGTAGTATAGTCGAGTACAAAAATATGTATCCATCTTTGTAACGTCACATTCACCCTTGCTTGCTCCTATGTAGTGTGTTCGAGGAAATTTCAATTAAGATGAATATGACATGGTTCGAAAGTACAAACGATGCAAAAAATAATGCAAAGCAAAGAATACTTATTTCCATTTGTATGAAAAATTTCTGATCAGAATCAGTAATGCCGAATATTTATGTTTATTCATTACATCAAAATTCCCAACCCATAAAAATTATAATAAGGCTATAAAAACTGCATCGCATTATTTACTTAAAAATATAGCATTGAATGTAAATTTACGATTGATACTCGTATGTGGTATCGGCATTAGAATAGTACCATTACATCACATCCCGAAGAACCTTAATGCGAATTACCTATGTAACATCTTACTGCGATCACTAAGCCGTCTACCAAGCGTGATTATGGAAAATCACCAATGAAAACTTAGTCGTAGCGATCTATGGGGCTCAAAATCGTCAATGAAAATGTTTTTATTTGCAGCCCTATTTGCTAAAGACCGTAGGGTTCCTTTTAAAATTAATTACCTTAAAGGGACTGGCTATGCCTGGAGGGTCTGTGTCGAAACATGCGGGCATGACGGACTGACCAAATTAAAATTCACTGGGCGCACCTCGATGCGGCCATGACCTTTACTGAAAACAGGGGCAATTCTTGCATCAACTTGGAATGGACTTTAGATTTAGACTGTTTTTATAGTTCCCTATTACTAAGTATCTGATGTCTGTCAGCGGGCTGTATCTCCATTATAGAAAGACAGTTAAATTTTTTACTGGATATGTATTTCTGTTGCCGCTATAACAACAAATAGTAAAAATAAAGTAAAAATTCCTTCCTTCATGCGGAAGTCCGACCCACTCTTGGCCGATCTCACGTGATGTTAAGCGAAGATGTTGCCTGCAATGGAGCACGGTTGCCTATAGCATATTCACTGGGCATTGAAGACCCAGGTTGCAGCGCTCGAGACACACAGAAGCCGGCAGAGAATTCCATACCCTAGTTGTACGCTTAATAAATGTAGAAGCAGAACACTTCTTGCGAAATGGTTCATGCCGGGTCCGATTCCTAGTGGATACCTATTACCTACCGGTTCTCGTTTTGGTTAGTGGTAGGGCATTTCTATGTCCGCCTGGATAGCTACCACCAAGTTACCTAAGTGTGCTGCCAAACACCAGCCATAGCCAGCGCCTCATTAGGTTGAATCTTCTGGGTGCGCACACTTACCATCCAACGGCCTTATCGTCACTTACCATCAGGTGAAATGAAGGCCAAGTGCAAACACATCATACATTTTAAAAAAACTCAAAAAATAAACGTTAATTTTAATAGTACTGCCAATATGTCTATTTTCTTAGTCGGGTAAATAGTTTTTAGCTATATTTTTATCTAGGTAAAATGTTACCATGTTATGATTTTAAAAGAAATCGTAGACGAAGTTGCAATGGTAATAGAAGCTATGAGAGAACACATGGACATACACGTATGCATACGCAAAGGGTGCTAAAATCATAACCCCCTTTTTCCTTGCCGTAGTCAAGTAAAAAGCTGTTCTTACAAAAGTATAACCCAGCTAAATTGCGCAACTTTCCAACCCACTCTTGTACATACAAATATTTCAGCACATGAACGATATTACAAAACTCAACACAGCAATTTAGGCGTTAAATGAAAGCGCTGAAAATTAGTTTAGCAACTGCCTGTAGCTTGTAGCTTAACAATGTTAGCGACGTGTATGTGACGGTTATTATTTCACAGCGTTCGTAATTTGAACTAGATATGATGTAGATTTTCATCGCTTAGCTTTTTTATCTTATCTGGGGGCACGGGGGTGTCCCCGCCAATACCAATACGTTTTGACTAAAATATAGACTATGTGAAGTTAGGCCTGGTAAAGTAAGGGAGCAAAGATCAATAATATTGGCTCTACATGAGATCTGACCATTTTAACCAAGATTTTGAATAAGTTGTAGTGTAGAGCCTGTAGGTTTAGAGCGTGTAGTCTTTAGAGCTTGACTTTAAACGAGATCTGATAACTTTTTCACATGGTAAGCTATGTAGACTCGTCTTGGCAACATTTTTACATGAAAATGTTTTAGTGGCATCTAGGTTTTCATGAACTTTTTATTTTTTTTATAGAAGATAGACCAACACTTGACCTCAATCTCACCTGATGGTAAGTGACGATGAGGTCGACGATGTTACGTGTTGGTCTAGAAGGTGCCTATTTACTCTTCTTTTGAAGATTCCCAAGTTGTAGTTGTCGGGGAACACGGAAACCGGTAGTAAACTATCCCACGAGAACTGGCAATCGTTTCACAGGTGATGTATATCTGTTGCCGCTATGGTAACAAATACTAAAAACCAAAATGAAATAAATATTTAAGGGTTTTTGTATGGGAGCCCCATACAAAAAACGTGATTTTATTTAGACGTGCGATGTAATAAATTAGTGGCGCCATCTAGTGTCATACTCGTCTACTACTGTTACTGCAAAACTAAACTGATAACGAAAATCGAGGCGCATTCAATAGAGGATTTGTGCGAGATACCGTGCCATAAGTGAGAAGAAGAAAAAAAACAAGCTTTCTGCTAGACACTAACTACCATGCCAGTAACTATCGTCGTATGCCAGTAGCTCGCATAGAAAGTAGCCTATTCACTAGAGAGCTTTGAGATTTATTAATATCTAAAAAAATCTTTTACTTCGTCTTATTTTAAAAAACAAAACATAAAGCGATCAAGCATCCTATTTTTCACATTAATTTGTTAAGATGCCTCTCAACTTTCTACCAACACTTTTGTCACTGAAAAAGTTAAAGTGACTGGCCAATCGTCGCTAAAACTCATAAAAGCTCAAAAAGTTAGTAATGAAACAAAAGCGTTATTTTTGGGGGGAAAAGGAAGCGGCGCTAACTAAACTTTTCACCGGAAAACCAGCCAGTACCCGATTCTGAATAATGGAAGAGTTTTCTTGCTATATTTATACAAAAGAGACTTGCATACAAAGTAGATCAAGCTTTTTCGTCGTCGTCGTTGGGATAATCTTGTTTTAATGACATTAAAAACTCCCGGAGCGCTGTGGACAATATATCTATCTATTTCAAGTAAAAAATATTTTAGTGCTTACCCTCGCACAGTAAAATGTTTTTAGCTTCATGATCAAATGTAATAAACAATACAAGGTAGTTCTAACTCGTACCACATTTGTATTGAAAGCCCATGTTTTCGTCCACATATTTCATGTTATAGCCTAATATTTTCATATTAGAAAGCTTTACTTCATCAACATTAACAGCCTACATACGTCCCCACTGCAGGGGCTCAGGCCTGCTCTCCTACAGAGAGTGCATGGGACATAGTCTACCACGCGGACCCAGTGCGGATTGATAGACTTCACACACACCTTTGATTTCTTCTCAGGAGTGTGCAGGTTTCGTCACGATGTTTTCCTTCACCGAAAAGCCAATGGTAATTATTTGTATCATTCCATAAATTCCAAATAACAAATTGGAACTCATTGGTACGAGCCAGGATCGAACCCAGACCTCGATTGTTCAAGGACTGATGCTCTACCCAACTGAGTTACCACAGCTTAGATACCAACAATACTTACAACTTATTAAGCTAATATTAAACACTGAAGATATTTTATTGGACCTTTACCGACCTTTTTGATTAATACCGATATACGTTATCGTAGCCGCCTTGTTTAGTCAGTTATTGATTGGTTTTATCACGCAATGCGGATTAGTTTTATTTGATAACACAGCGATAGTTCAACAAATTGGGAAAGCCATCTACAAACAATGGCTGACAGCTGCGGAAAATAACGGTTATGACTATCAATAACAATTTTGTTATTAATGAGTGATAGAAATACTAACCACCTCCGTGGCTTAATGGCTAAACGATGGCCTAGTCATCTGGAGGTCCCGGGTTCGGTTCCCACTGGGGGTACCTGTTGGTACCCGTTTTGTTTGGTGTTTTGTTTGGTGGTACTATTTATGCAGAACTATTTATGTGTAACTATTTATGTGTAACTATTTATGCAGAACTATTTATGTATAACTATTTATGCAGAACTATTTATGTATAACTATTTATGCAGAACTAATTTATGTAGAACTGTTTATGTAAATAAATTTTATTATTTTCTTTTTATGGTTACTTTTTTCCTTTTGAGGCACGGAACCCTAGAAATGAATGAAATTTATTTTCATAAATTGTACATGTTATAACGATATTGTAAAACACACGTTTATCTGTTCGATGTATACTGCCAGCAATCAAATACTGCGTTTGTTTATTGCTTCTAATAAGGTATGTTTATTGGCAACTTCATTGATACTCATTTGACAGATACGTACGCAGTTAATTAGTTATATACCGTAGGTAGTAATTATTTTCTGACCCCGATTGTACATGACATGTGCAAGCACTATATGTACATAGAGAGAGTTATGTAGAGTCTAAATTGAATGCAAACTAACCCGATCGGTGTGTGGATTTGTAGGTAGGCACCAAAACAGGCAAGCAAACAATTTTGTTTGTTTTATATTTCACACCGTAGCGTAAGTGATTATAGTTTAATTTCATATGCAGCACTAAAATCGGTGTTTAGTAATTAACGGCATTCGTGGTCTAATGGCTAAATCTTGGATTCGCAATCTGGAGGTCCCGGGATCGATTCCCAGTGTGGATACCTATCGGAACTCAGTTTGCTGGGTGCCAGGGCATTTTTTATGTCCGCCCGGCAAGCTACCACCATAAATTAGATATTGATACTGCATATAGATAGGACCGTCTCCACCTCCCCCTAATCGGAGCTACCTACCTTAGGATTCATACTCTCAAACTACATACATAATGAAATAACACAAAGGACATTTACACACACACACCACGCCGCCGTAGAAATATTTAAATAAAATTTCTCTCATAATCTTTTTATATATATTAGATTTGTCTGCAGGAACATTTATAAAAAAAATATTTGTGCAACAGGAACGTAGACTCCTGTGACACAGGCTTTGCCTACAACAGAGGTCGTTGAATATTTAGTGATGTATAAATTGGTTTTGTTCGATCTAAGTTGAAATATGTATAAGATGATTAATGAATAAACTTATTATTATATAGATATGACAGTCTCCACCTCCCCACAATGGAGCTACCTACCTTAGAATTCAGTCTCTCAAACTATATTGTATTAAGCAATATCTTCGTGATTACGCTACGTTGTGAAGGCAGCCCGTTCAGGCGCCGCAAGCCACCAGTTTAGTGAAAACGATCCCGTTCAAACATTTGCGTTCGTACGACAAAAAAGCTGAGGCTCGTTGCCGCAAACACACGTCACATGCCATTGTGTTTGAATGGGAAATGGAAAGTGTCGACTGGAATATGTCGACTACAATGGGTTGACTGGAATGGATCCACTGGGATGGGTTGACTGGAATGTGTCGTCTACAATGGGTCTCCTGGAAAAGATCGACTAGCATGGATCGTCTGGAATAGTATTGAATCCAATGCGTAAATGTAACTGAAATAATCGTATTTACTAATCACTTTTGAATTCAGCGCGTCCATTTTACCGCCGTACCCTTGAAATAATTCTGACAAATAAGTGTAATTTTTTCTTGAGATAATAGTCATTGTAATATTGACTATTCAACAGCTTTTAAATGACTAGAATAATGTGACAATAACATCTGGCGTATTACTGGACTAGAATAATGTAAGGCTGCCGGCCGGCAGAACATGTTGACTGGAATGTGTTGACTGGAATGTGTGGAAAAATGACCGCTGAGTGCGAACCGACTGTGCATTTAAAAAACGACCAATCGATGTGAACAAAAATTACGTGGCCAGACGAATAGTCTTCAACTTTGCGTGGTCTAGACTTCATAACATTAAAATGTTCCGAAGGGACTAACAGAATAAAGCCACACAAACTTCGTTCGACCACTTTCATGGAATGATGGCTGCAATAATGAAGTCTGTTAACAAAACTTTATCCCTGAGATTTACAAAGAGTAATATATTAAATCCGTGAATATAACTTGCAAGACGTGACACCGAAATCTGAAACGTGATTTGAACGTAACTTTTTTTGCCGTTCCCTAAAACGTAAATTTTACGTCGCGTAATGTAACGTAGCCAATATGCCTTATATTAAGGGGCTATATTGAAACCCTAATGGGCGTGGCTTGTGTGAGAATCTGGAACTCTAATATTGCAATATTACAGCCGCGTGAGCGCGTGAGCCCTGCGTTTAGAATCGTGGGAGTTTTTCCACATTTAATTCATTCTAAAAATAACCGTGAGGATTAGAAAAACGGAAGTTGAGAACGAATAATATTGTTGTTACCTATCAAATAAATCAATTTATATTTGCATACCTTATGTTGTTTAATAATAATCTGAGGAAATATGATTTTTAAGTCTTTTCGAAAATAAAATCTATCAAGCCAAAATCATGGAATCTCGTTTCTGGTACTTGCAAAGTGAAGGTAAAGCCATGAAGAATACATACTTAGAAATTCTCAGGATCTTTCAGCGACCTACCTATCTTATAGCATTACACAAAAAAGTCAGTTTATTTCAGCATATCGCCTTAAGAGGGTATGCTGTTGTCAAAGCGCCCATACAAACGTAGTCCAGTCATATTTTGAGTATTAAGCTATGAAAATCTATGAAATTTTCAAGACAAAATCTAGAAACAAATATCTGTGTCGGTGGTGAGTCAGATTTTCGTTTAAATATATACTTACAGAGTTACAGGGCGTCAAAGAATTGTATTTTACGGTAGTAAAAAGCCCCAACTTTGAACCTGATTTACAAGAGTATGAATCGATTTAGAACAATTTGGAAAAACCACCGACATCTGAAATTTCATTAGTATACTGTATTAAAAAATGGTTACATAATATACTGTATCCTTCAAATGATCCCTGGACTATAAAACATCCAAATAACGGGTGGATAACTTCGCGTATTGTATGCTGTCTCACCGTACGCGCTCGGGTAGGATAGGGCTCAGATTAGGACAGCTACAAAGCAATCCAAATTTGAACGCGGCCACGTGGTCTTACCAACATAGCCTCTTAATGAAACGCGCTACGAAAAAGGAACGTTCTAATTTGGCATAAACCTGCGTCTGTAACTCTGGAAGGCTGTCCTGCTTTCGCTCACATTATCCGCCAAATGAACAATAAATGCGTTCAAAACGAACTGCAAACCGACTTCAACTGCCCTAAAAGTCTACTTTAGGAGACAATGAACATTAAGAGGCTATGTTGGTATGGCTAACAACGACCACGTGGTCGCGTTCAAGGTTGCATTGGATTGTAGCTGTCCCTATCCGAGCCCTATCCTACCCGAGCGCGTACGGTGAGACAGCATACACTACGCGAAGTTATCCACCCGTTATTTGGTTGTTTCGTAGTCCAGGGATCATTTGAAGGATACATTATATTATGTAGCCATTTTTTCAATACAGTATATTAATAAAATTTCAGATGTCGGTGGTTTTTCCAAATTGTTTTAAATTGATTCATACTCTTGTAAAACAGGTTCAAAGTTGGGGCTCTGGAAGTATATATTTAAACGAAAATCTGACTTACCACCGACACAGATATTTGTTTCTAGATTGTATCTTGAAAATTTCATAGATTTTCATAGCTTAATACTCAAAATATGACTGGACTACGTTTGTATGGGCGCTTTGACATCAGCATACCCTCTTAAACATGCATACAAAGGTTGCTAGAATTATGGAGCGTCTTGCATTTAGTGTGAATTGATTAGAAAGGCATATTCTCTAGGAAGACTATATTCTCGCCCTTTCGCCCTTCAGTTCGCCCTCTTAGGCTAGTTGACTAAATTTGAAAACTTGGCTAATTATATACTTTAATATCTATTTTATCCCAAAAAAACTATATTTTAAAGAAAAATCAATATTTACATTACGTATTTTGTATTTTAAAAAAGCCATTTAGATTTCCCTCGAAAACGCTGAATAGTGTCATGGCGTCTTGAATGACGTCACAGCTCGCGAAATAACCTGCTCTGTGGTATGAAAACGTCAACAACAACAATGATGTTTTGCGAGGCGTGACGTCACACTTTCTTGCGCCGCGTTCTTCGTGTTCGTTGTCACGTGACCTAATGCCTATTTTTTTCGAATCCATTTTCTAAAAATATTAATAATCTTTAACTTTTTTGAGAAATATACTAGTTTTTTCTTATCTTCGTCTCCTCATTTATAATTAGAAACTATAAACCAAGCAATTTGTTATTAGTGGAAACAGGCCTATTAGCGCTATGTCGCACAAATTTACACTGGCCTCAAAGAGCTTTGAGCGGACGAGCAAGCGTGACAAGCAA
The DNA here is from genome assembly GCA_910589575.2 of Carcina quercana. Taxonomy (NCBI): domain Eukaryota; kingdom Metazoa; phylum Arthropoda; class Insecta; order Lepidoptera; family Depressariidae; genus Carcina; species Carcina quercana. The sequence goes on from OU342435.1 coordinate 14,290,159, forward strand.
TCACTGGCAGCTCTCGGCCGTCACGGAGATTGCTTAGCTTTAGGTGAATTGCCAAACGTCCTTTGATGACTCGAGTACACAAATATGTATGCACTTTTGTACCGTGTCACATTCAACTTTAATTGTCATTTTCCTCAATACACTACAATGAGGTTCAAAAGTGGATACATATATTTGTACTCGACTGTACCTGTCGCAGTCGAAAAGTTCGTCAGTTTTCTTTTTAGGAGTCACTAATTATCTCAGCAACCAATAATGCTATTAACTTGAAATTAGTTAAGGATGTCTTAAAATATAGCCCAACTTTTCTTTCAAAATACAAAGTTCCATAAGTGATCAGTAAATAAAGGGCTTACTACGAGTATAGGTAATAATGCTTTGGAATTTTAAAAAAACTTGTAACAGTCAAAATTGCCTGTCACAGATTTTAAAAGAAAATAAATAAATTATGAGACATTCTACTTTGGACGGCGCACATAAGTTCTCCTATTTGTAAGGAGACAAAAACTCTCGTCGCACTTATAAATATCGAATATCTGTGAACTAATAACTATTCCAGATGAAGTATTTATCCTTCTAAGAATCAATCAGTTTTTGTTAAACTCGGCAAAATGTCAAAGGATAAATTTATTGAAACCTTTTGCTGAACACTTCAGCTGGATGTTAAGACAAACGTTTAGAACTATTGTAAATGTAGTCAATAAGGTTACACTGGTTCTTATGCATCCGCAATAAAGTTGAAATTGAATTCTATCATTAGTGAACCTAAATTTGTGTAAAACGAGAAGTGATGTTAAGAGGCGCCATGTGACGGACTTCAACTTTGGGTCGAATATTTATTGTTTTGCTAAAAGGAACACTTGCAGATATGTCACCAAGAAAGAATGCAATAATTCATGTCTTAATTAGTTCCACACCGTGGGAATGTTTGGAGACGACCACGAGGATTAGGGAAATATTGAGAAGGTCGGGACAGTCGGTTTTGAGCGAACGGGTCAGACTGGTACTAGGTCATACGCATCGGTGCAAGCCAAGTCTTGACACTTAAGGCAATCGGTTTTTGGCGCGCTAACGAGGCAGATCTTAGCTCCCGTAGCGATCGCTCCGGATACTTACCAAGTTATTCGTCGGGAACTTGATTTAGATTCCTAACTTAGATTCCATGTGATACGTCGCGAATTAGTGGTTAAATAAGTCGCGCGTGCGAAATGTCTAAGAATAGCGGTCGGCCGGCAATTAATTTAATATCGAAATACTTTGAATATCACTCGGCACAAGAAGTTCGGAATTAGGCCTATGTTTTTGCGGTGTCGTACGTGTACAGTGAAATTGCTACTAATTTTCATTTCTCCTACACTATCTACACATCACACTATATTTTCACTATATATATTTATCATCGCAATGTGATTCAACATGTGTAAACTTGGTGAGTTGTCTTATTTTAATTAGCAGTTCAGCGAGGACCCAAGACTACGTTGCCTGATTGTCTTAGTTTTGATAGCCTAGGAGCTATACGTTCTCTTTAAACAGCTTGCCCTGAAGGCGTACGACAGAGATCGAGAGATGGAGTTTCCAGTGAAGGCGGAAGCCGCTGAACTATTTGTTGGGTAGATTTTATAATCAAATCGTTAGGGCTTACTTATTTAATGATGTGTGATCTTTATTCAAACTAGACAAGCCCCGATTAGATAATATTATTAGTCTATCCAACTTTTCGAAAACCTGAATGAATTGAATCTTATGGAAACTTCAACGATACATAAAATCAATACTAATAAAACTAAACGCAATGAATAAATGGACTAAGTAGTAGCTTAGTTTGCTGCTGGTGGATGGTGTGGTTATCAAATACCAAACTACTTCTACACTCTCGGAATCCCGATCACGAACTCCGTGTGAAGGCCGAAAGAACAAACCTCGACGAAACATGGGATTGATAATTCATGCTGAACATCACAGACAAACTGAGAAACCATAGAACCTATAATAAATTATGAAACTAAACGGTCAACTAGGTAGTTCTGGTTCGCTGTTGGTGGGTGGTGTGTTTATCAGTTCCAACCTACTACGACATTCCCGGAATCCCGATCACGAACTCCGTGTGAAGGCCGGATGAACAAACCTCGACGAAACAAGGGACTGATAAATTCATGCTGAACATCACAGACAAACTGGGAAAACTGAACAAAACAAATAGGCATTCGATCGGTCTAGTTGGTTCTCCAGCTCGCTAGCAAAGATTCTTAGATCTGCGACATGTGTTCAATTCGCCAGCCAATTCAACGCTTGGGGCCTTTAGTCACATGTCATGCAAAAGGGAGAGGGAAAATCTTGCTAAACTGATTGAAGTGATGTACTGGGTCTGGAAGGCTGCGGGTTGAGTGTTTAGCCGACATCTTAGGGAGCGGAAGGCATTAGATCCGTTGCTGACCAAGCTTAAGTACTATCACAACATAATAAATTACATTACATAGTATCATGCAAAGATCTAAAAATGGGGCCAAATCTCAAATAATCTGTTAGAATTCTAGATCTGCAGATCTATTAGGTGATGATGGATGTTTCATGATTTCCGATAAGGTTGATCAGAATGAAGTGTGATGGTTTGATTGGTGGTTAGTTTAGTTAGACAGGTCGTTAGGTCGGAACTGGTTTTGCCGGGGCTAAAAGTTCTATAGCCGAGGTCGGGATAAAGGTGTGCAGGGAGTCCCTAGTTCCAAAAATATATTTAATACTTAGGAATCCTAATTCTAAGACCTAAAGGGTCTCACTCAATTACCCTTCCCTGGTATTCTCAGTCTTACTTCTTTAGATGGCGAATAACGGAGATAACAGCATCGACACGACGAAGTGGAGTTAATCGTTGTAGTGTTCTATTTACATATTATGTGTTCTTTATTATACGTAATCACATAAATCACACTTTACACGTCACAAAATCACACACAAACTAGCAAAGGGCCTGAAGAAGGAAACAACGCCGGAGTTGGGGTCATCGGTAGCCGAGCGAGGGAGACAAAGCTAAGTCCTAGTCGTTTAGTCAGTTATCACTTATTACTTTTGTGTTTTATTTTATTTCACTGTATTTACACGATATGTCGCGGTCCGCGGAAATTGCGTTTATCAACACAACGTAGAGGGTCCATTTCACAGTTTACAGACGATCACGCCATATCACGCCATGTTCACGTTATTTCAACAAATTATCATCATAATTAAATCATTTTATTAATTAAGGGGGGGGGGGGGGGGGTTTTCTTTACAAACTCCTTTAATATTCTACACCCCGGGGGCAAATTGTTCTAACTTCTATTTCTATAAATTTCATTTCATTTTGACAAACAACACTACACCCGTGTTTGAATATAAATTAATCTAGGTACAAACACATATTAAAGTTTCATAATTTCATTTAAAATTATAAATTACTCATAGCATGTCTAAATTAAAACAAATAATATTTACCGATGACTGAACTGTGAGTTGTCCTGACTTGTCTGTCATTATTAAGATATCGCCTAAGACAGGGGTCGACAACCTTTTGAGTCGGAAGAGTCAAAAATTACAATTTCCAAAATAAAGTTTTTGAAGTGCCAATTTTTTTCTCTTGCCAACAATAAATAGTATTTACATAAATAAGGGTTTTTGATTTAAACTGTGATTTGTCCTGACTTGTCTGTCATTCGACTTATTAAGATATCGCCTAAGACAGAGGTCGACAACCTTTTGAGTCGGAGGAGTCAAAAATTACAATTTCAAAAATAAAGTTTTTGAAGTGCCAATTTTTTTTCTTCACAACAATAAATAGTATTTGCATAAATAAGAGCTTTTGATTTTATTCATTCATTCATATATAAGTAGGTTTTTCTTCTTCTCAGCAAATTATATATGATAGAATAAATATAGATAGAAATGATCCTCCTCGTTAATCGATTCAGAATGATTTTTAAATGTGTTTTTATAACTTAAATAAATTTGCGTTTGGGACTAAAGACATGCGGTTCGCAAGCCGTAGATTGCCGACCCCTGGCCTTTTTTTTTTACGAAGGGGAATCTTCAAAAAATACCCGACTCCTTAGGGGAAGAGTCGGGTTATGTGAGATTCTTACTCACTAAACCCCTTCGGTGGCCAACCGCTGCGCATATCAGGGAGCTCTGGGTCCTCCAAAGGAACGTCGCCAGTGCTCCCCTCGCGCGATGCATTGTGCTCTTCCCGGGCTGGTGTGCCAGCCCTTGCACTCTCGCAGAGCGGACTCCGCAGTGGAAAAGGGGCCACACCATTTCCACTGCCCTCTCGGGATCGGAGCAGGACAGCCGGAGCCCCCACTCAGGCTGCCTCCGGTCCCTTGCCCTTTGCATCCAGGGCTACGGTGGCGTGACTACAGGGTGAAGGTTTCTGTCACCCCTTCGTCTCCTCCTCCTGGCGGGGTCAGCACGCTCGCGCTCCCGCTCGGCGGTCTCCTTCTGAACCATCACGGTTTCACAGAAGGAGACCACTGCTCTCCACGCAGAATCCCTCTCTAGCATTACCGCTACTACGGCAGCCAGAGAGAGATCTCCGCCCACCTCGTCGATTAGGACCTGCCGCTCGGCCTGCCATGCTGGGCAGTTTTCGAGCGTGTGCTGCGCAGAGTCCCGGTCATCCCCGCAGTGGTGGCACTGTGGTGTGAGCTCTCTTCCAATTCTGTTCAGGTACTCACCGAAGTAGCCATGTCCGGTGAGCACCTGGGTCAGCCGGTAGGTGACACGTCCCTCTCTGTCCAGCCAAGCCTGGAAGCTTGGCAGGATCGCGCTGACGACGCGCTGGCGCACATTCTGTGGCTCTTTGAGTCGCTCGTGCCACTTCTTTAGAGCGCGTCGCCGAGCCCTCCTCCTGAGCACTTTGACCTCCCTCGGGGCTACCCCACCCTCTTCGCGCAGGACGCGAATCTGGTCATAGACTCTCGCATCCATGTCCGCCAGAATATCCAGGGGCGGGAATCGCGCTAAAACAGTAGCCGCCTCGTACGATATCGTGCGGTATCCACGCACGATCCGTATTGCCATCTGTCGCTGTACGGCGTTCAGTGTTTTACGGCGCCGGACGCTCGTAAGATTTTCCGCCCACACGGGTGCACCATAAAGTGCTATAGACCGCACGACACCAGCATAAAGGCGCCGAACTTCTTCCCGAGGTCCCCCGAGATTTGGCAGCAGTCTGTGCATAGCACCCGCCACTTTATGAATCCGGGGGACAAGGAGTCTGAAGTGCTCCTCAAAGCTCCAGCGGCTTTCCAAGGTTAGGCCAAGGTACTTCAAGTACCGTCCCACCGGTACAGACACGCCGCTCACCTGCACTGACGAGCTGGTTGGTTCCACCCCCCGCCGGAGATTGTGAAACCAAAGGGCCTCAGTTTTCTGGGGCGCTACCAGTAGTTCCAACCCGTGGATCTTCCCCACGATGCAGGCCACACCTAGCTCAGCAAGCCCCCTAGTCCTCTCAAAAGTCTCCCCTTCGGCCAAAACTAATCCCCTGGCCTAGCGCAACATATACTTTCCAATATAAACAATGTTTCGAAACAACATGTTTTATTTAACAGTGTGCACTAAAATAAAAACGGAAACATAAAACAATTCGTTCACGCATTGCTCCAATGTTGCATGATTTAAGAGACTTTTATTACCAACAACATTGGCCCAACACTTGCCATACTTTAATAAACACCTCCCTAACTTATAAATTTAGTAGAAATTGTTAGCTTTTTGAAACTATAAACAAATTGTCGTGGTAGCTTAGTTGGGTAGAGCGTCAGTCCTTGAACAACCGCGTTTTGGGTTCAATCCTGGCTCGTACTAATGAGTTCCAATTTGTTATTTATGTACGAATGATAAAAATCATTCCCATTGGCTGTTCGGCGAAGGAAAACATCGTGATCAAACCTGCACACTCCTGAGAAGAAATTCAAAGGTATGTGTGAAGTCTACCAAACCGCACTGGTCCCGTGTGGTGGACTATGTCCCATACACTCTCTTTAACAGACACAAGGTTGTTGATGAGGGTACCGTACCTTAAAAGGGAAAAGGGAGTACTTTTTTATTTGTCGGTATGTCTGTGAAAACAAATTTTCTCAGGAGTCAGTATCAACTTCAAATTAATACCAAATTCCGTATGCAATATAATTATGTAGTAAACTAACACGGCTCCTTTTTCATGCGTACAGCCAGGGAGTGGAACGCACTGCCGGCGTCTATTTTTCCACAAAACTACAACTTGGGTGTCTTTAAGCGACTAACGCGCACCATCGTAGGCCACATCGTCGATCACCATCAAGATCTATCTTTTTTAAAAAAAAACCATACACATTCATGTCACACACAATCCGGGGAGCGAAATCCCTTTGAGACTAATCTGCTGTGTATTAATACATTCCATCCAAAATATTAATAAGTAGGACTTAAAAATCCTCCGTCAGGGAGTAAAATTAGGTTCCATCTTTTTTTTCTTTTTCAAAATTCAGCATAGTGAAATCCTTGTAAATAAGTAAAAATTTCTACGTCTTCTATTTCTTCGAAAATTCTCAATTCCAACAGCAAGACTGTTAATTTAGAATAACTGCCGTTCTGTACAATTCTATGGAAAAAAAGGGGAAAAATACTTGGCGACAAACCTTGCGCTTCATGGAACTAATTAATTTGAAGTGAAACTTGAATTTATGTAGGTACGTCACATAAATCATGGCGTTTTCACGGATGATTTACGTCTGTCTACGGCGCGGCCGCAGGGAAAATGTAAAATTTAGTAGATTCTTTCTTGCTAATGGTTAGTCATACCTATTTTAAGCATCCTTCGATGAGAAATCTCATTAGATTACGTGTTTGAGGCAGCTTTGAATGGAAAAGTATGGCTATTACGTGGAAGATCTGTGTTATACGCTCTCTCCGAGTCTTTGAAAAAACTGTCTTAGTCCATGTTACGGTCCAGCTGAAAATGAGCGATGTGGTCTTTGGGTCACAGCATCGGGCTGAGCTGGTGCCGTTTTCCAAGCTAACTTAATTTTTTGCTGTAATTATTTGTTTTCTGTATGTGTCATGTATGTATGTGTGTTTTTTCTTTCATTATGTGTTGTATTTATTTTAAAGTTTACTTAATTTCAATATATCTTTATTCTACACCAAATACATAATAAAAATAGATCATAAAACTTAAAATAAATGTACAAGAGGCGGTCTTATCGCTAACAACAATCTCTACCAGACAACCTTTGGGTAGGGGAAATAAATCATAATATTTTGGATGGAGGTGTAACAGAAAATAGTGATAAAAAAAATTAAATACTTGGATAAGGACATATAAGTATAGTTAAATAATAAATATAGATAAGTTTAATATACGTTATTTAATTGATATAATAACATAGGATTAGTTCTGAGAAGTTGCGATGTTTAATTCTATAATTCGACAGTAAAACAGAATACAACTACAAAAATGACAGCGTGAATGGTTTCAATTGGGTATGGAAAGATTTTTATAAGGCATGAAAATAAAAAATCCACCTGGAGATGTTTACATCATATTTTCTCGTTTACTTTTTGAATTAGTTAAAGTTTATGTTATAATTTCTTCAAAAAACACAAATACAGAATTCAGAAACAGAAAGAAGAAACAGATTTCTAAAACACAAAACTTGCAAAAGAGGATTGACATTGATAGTTGACACTTTTGTAGACATACTCGTACTAAGGACGCCGTATTCATTTCATGGTGTTATTATTTTCAATCAAACTAACACGTGGATGGTTCGCTTCATAGTGTATAAACTTATGACGTCATAAGTTAACGCGGTGTCGTGATCAAGGTAGATCTAAAACCAATGAAATTTTCACCCTATTTGGTTTTTGTAAATTTTCTCAAAAACCGCTGAATCTATTTCAAAAAAATTTATATGATCTTCAAAATCGGTATATCCAGTCGAAAGTACTAAGATAACAAATATTAAAAAAATCATTCGAAATAAGAAGTTCCTCCTTTTTCGAAGTAAAAGAGTTGAAAGTCCAACAAATTAAATAATATATTCTTTATTTCTAGACGGAACAGGTAATAAAATTCGCAGAAGAAGAGAAACTTTGCAATGAGAGTTATAGAAAGATGAATGGCGGAAGGGTGCTCAATTTTGGCGGGAAAATGAGAAACTTGTTTTTAAACATTTGCATATTTAAAAGCTGTTTAAAAGTTCCTCGTGAATTTCCCCACTGATCCCGGTCAAGTTCGCACTCGCTTTTCCTTTCATTAATTCAGGGTCCCGTCTATTTTTAATTAGCTTTTAAAATAAACAAAATGAAGAAGTAACTCGGCAAATAATGAATTAGGTGAATGCCGTGTTCGGTTTCTATGGATGGAATTATATAGAGTTAAATACCATTGATTTATTTATCCCATCATCATCAGCCGGGAAACGACCACTTCAGGACATAGGCTTCCCCCATATCATGCTGCAATGACTCTCCGCGACCGTTACTAGGTCGGCGATCCGTCTAATAGGGGGCCGGCCCGGTACACGATTTCCGGTACGTGGCTGTGGTGGTCGGTATACATGAGGAAAACAGAAACTAAATGGTCCCTAGAGCTAGTAAAACCCACAACCATTTAATTCCAGCCAATGTCTCGTAAACTGCATTTTCGACGAGCAAATTCCAGATAATCCCTACTGAAGCTGAAAAGGTAGCATCATCCAAACGGTCCATTTAAAAAGCTCTTTTAATCCACGAGTTCCGATGCAACAAGTAACCGCGCGGGCGCGGGGCGCGGGGCGCGAGGGGGCACTGAAACCGCTGAACATTCAGTATCGCCGCGACTATGGCCACGGACGGACGTACGAAGCGCTCGCAGTCGATCTGCGCGCCGGCCTCCGCGAGCATGGAGGCCCTCGCCGCCCCCATGGAAACCACGCCCGCGCCCCGCCGTAGACCCGCCACGCGATCACAGTCGGCCAGAATAACCGGTGGTAGATCTGTGAGGTATCGAAGACAGCAGCAGCAACAACAGTTGGATAAGGAGACCAGGGCGAGATACAGCTCGGAGCCTCGACTTGCTGAGGTGGAGACGCCTCCTCAAGTGAGGAGGCAGGCGTCGGCCAGGAGGCGCCCTCCGGCCGGTGCCGGGGCCTCCAGCCAGCCTCGACGCTCCAACGCTTTCCTGGAGGTCCCGAGGAACGCACATCCTCAGCCTGAAGAGGAACCGGATGAAGACTCCTACAGGCTCCGGACGTTCAACACGACGCAGAAAGGAGGTCAGTGCTACAACGTTCGTTCACCTCTTTAAGACTATATTTAACGAAGTTTTAGTGTTCTTTTTAAATACGATTTCGGAACGAAAAAGTTGGCAACAAGCCGATGTGGCCGGTGCCCGTCGGACGCGTCGAGGCTCAAGTAATGGTTTTCATTTGTCACTCCGATTTTCCATTTAAACCGTTTATTTTCCACACATTACAGAAAAAAACCGCGGACTTAAAGGTAAACATTTGGGCATTACAAATATAGGTAGGTAGGTTTTAGTGTGTGAAGAATGGTGATACCACACGACTGCAGATTTTCAGACTGACCTTATAAACAGTATAGTCAATAATCAAGCTATAGTGTATTGACGCGCCGATTCGCATCACTTATTTTTTTTTTAAAAAGGGATAAATCGTTCAACCTCAATAATTTGAAACAACCGTTGTCTACATGTTTTACTACAAGTTTTATATATTTGTATTTATTATTCTATAAGAAATTCCTAATAATGCTCTGTAATCTTTATTTGTTTGTTTGGTTTTGTAAATAAACAATCCCATTATTGCAAATTTCTGTCAGTGTTTTTAAGAACACGCGGTTACATTAAATTTTGAACACTGAAAACGAAAAAAAAAATTAATTTAATTAACTCGTAATAAATGAAAAGCTGTAGCATTAGACAATAGTGTTCAACTCGATGATAAGATGGTTCGTGATTACTGATTGATCATAGATGTTTCTGTCATTCTGTGAATCCGCGGTGAAAAATTCGCATAAAAATAAATCAACGTTGAAATATTACAGAATTGCTAATACAGAATGCATAATTTAATATATCAAGAAATGAAATTTTACAAAACTGTCAAAATTTTTAAATTTAACAACAAAAAGATTCTGAAAATCTTTTTGTTGTTACTATGAAAACAAGCTTTGATTTAGACCTGAAAACGATTCCTGCAGCTGTCTCGAGGCCATAAACTACACATAGGTAGAAACCGTAAAAGTTTGTTGTATGGCTTGTACCCAAAGGTCGTAAAGGTCCGCGTACGTCCGTATTGCTAAGTCACATAAGTCACATAAACATAAGTTTTGTAATGTTAAAATGAATTCAACTCCATAAATTATTCGCAATATATCACTAATTAAGCTTTCGACGCGTAAACTTCAGGTAACTATCCCATGGGAACGAATTGTTCAATGGGGATGAAAACTAGCATTTTCCGGCCCTTCAACTGTCCTTATACGAAAAATCAAGTCAATGTGATTCTGTTACGACGTAAAAGAAAGATAAACAAACAAGCTCACTTTCGCATTTGTAATATTAGTAGGGATATGATTGATAATATTTTTTTCACCAAAAATTATGACGATGAGGTCGACGACCTTGTATTGACCCTTCGTTTGAAGATTCCCAAGTTATATTCTTAAGGGAACACGGAAATTATTTGTTTTAGGGATTGGGATATTTACTATATACTAGCCCAAACTAAAATTCAGAACCCTCCATTTGCGACTACGACTCGTCGTCTATACACCTAGTAGGGGGACGGCCCGGTAAACGTTTCCCAGTACGTAGTCACCAATCGAGATCTCTTACTGACCATCGGCTAACCATTCCTCGAGCGATGTGGGCTGCCCATTGCCACATTAGCTCACTGGCTAATATAAAACACGTAATTACTTTGAACTAAATAGTATATTAGACACATATATCAGCTCTAAGGAAACATTATTGTACTAATTTCGATGTAAAATTATCGATAAAAAGGCGTTGTTATTATTTGGGCATGAGGGGTGCATCCGTGCGTCCTGCAGGTTGCAGTGACCTTTGCAGATCTATTGTGACAGTCCCCTATGGATCAAATCACCTCCCCAAGGCCAATCTCGGTCATGAACCGTACGATTGGCCTGGGTTTGGTGGTCCTGATGCTGTCCGTTGTGGCAGTGTGGCCTCCGAGGTGTCTGTTCCTGCTGTGATGTTGGGCATCACAGTGGCAGATGATATGATTGGGCGTTTCGTCATCCTCTTTACAGAATCTGTAGCCCCACTGACACTCGGGCCCATGTAGCTGAGGTGTGTGTGAGGTACTGCAGCGCCCCGTTAGGTTACGGTTCAGGATCCATAGTTGGATCCTGCTTAGCGAAAGCGCTTCGTTTGCGTACGAATTGTTGTAGTCATTCAGAAGCGCTTTTGTGATGCGCAAGGTGTGATGTTGTTTAGTAAAGTATGTCCATAAGAGAAAAAGCTTGATTCTAATCTGTAAAACGCACGAAACAGGTAAGACTTGACGTTGAAAACAAAGATGGCGTCAATAATATTACATTTGGCGCTGTCACTTAGTACAAAAAGAATGATTTCAAACAATTAAAATAAAGGTCTAAGGTCGTATATGCCTTCAATCCAATTTTTTTTAAATATTTTTCTTGTAGTTAAAATTCAATGAACAAAATAGAAACTTATTTACAATTACAAACTTATACAATACTATTACTAATAAAAATACAATAATAATAATAAAAAACAAAAACGTATATTTACAAAGTGAATTGATTGATGATGATTCTAATCTGTTGTGTTTCTTATTTTAAAAAATATTTTTTGTAGTGCATTAAACCTTAAGTAGGTATGCGTTCAGATATTAGATGGTAATATCATATTATAATAGTTTACCGAACTTATACAACAGTTACAGTTTGTTTTCTTAGTGTCCAAATTTTGAAGTTCACCTAGTACTTCTGGTGGTGCATTAGTATATTATGTTCAAAGAGACAGGCTAAATATTACCCGAAACTAAATATACAAAATAAGCATACCTACCCCTCAATACGTAATTGGTTGATTTGTTTAGCCATCAGTAAAATAGCCACTAGGATACCAGCATTTTGAAAAATATTAAGATCTGAAAAAAGAATAGGATTTAGCCAAAAATGTTGTGAGTGTGTGAAAAACGTGTTGTGGAAAAAAACTTAGGAAAATACTGGGAAATACAGCCCGTTAGTTTCCCGAGCTATTTTCGAAGTGGCGTATTTGTTTGTTTTGAATAGACTCTGAAACGTGACGCTTTTCATTGGCCTTTCAATGGAAAATCTAGATTAAAATGCACTGCAGAAGTGCCAAGGTTGAGTCGGACTCACGCGCCCAAGCTCTGCACCCACCAACACACGATAACGATAAATATATTTTTAGTGTTCCGTACTTTAAAAGGAAAAAAGAATCCTTATATGATCAGTTTGTTGTCCGTCTGTCTGTCAAGAACTTTACTCAGAAACGCGTGGAGTTATCAAGTTGAAGTTAATTTCTATCTGTGAAAAAAAAAAACTTCTAAGTCTTCGCAATTCAAAGATACTATCGTTAATACTGGAGTCCAAAAATTTGGCAAAAAAACAAATACATCTGAAAACCATAATTTTGAATCGCTTTTTACGATTCAATCGGACTTGCTTTTTATTAGGAGCATTGTTGGTGAACTTACCTATTATTTATGATTTTCAGTAAATTAATATTCTGTACAGAACCCTAAGTGCGCGAGTTCCAGTCGCACTCGGTCGTTTTTATATTTCTTGGATCGTTCTAAATATCTTCAATGTTTCATCGTGCTACGTGACGACGGCAGTAATGGTTGCTCTACTTACTACTACATGTTGAATGGCACACTTGACAGTCCTTTTATGTGGCTGATCTGGTTTCGACGAAGTTTTAAATACTGCCATACTATGTCTGAAATTTATAATAGAGCAAAAACAATTACAAAAAAAATAATTAAAATCTTGTTGATCGACAGCATTTTCATGTCATCTTCATCTTCTCGTGTAGGTTTTAAGATCGGTGACCGACCTCACAAACTCTAGTGTCATTGTTGAGCCACCACAGGCCTCAGACATGGCTCATGTAGCTTCTACCTGTCGTAGATAGTAACCGGTAACAACGGATTAACCTGCCTTCCGAAGCACGGAATCACCTTTTCTGATAATCAGGTGATTCAGGCTGCAATGTCCTAAACAAATTGGCTAAAGTCTCATACTTTTTTAATGTGACCACAGGAAATCGAATCCGGGACCTGTACGTGTGCTACGCGTCTACACTCAGACAACTTGCGCCACGGCGGCGGCGGATTTTCAAGTAAACAAATAAATAGAATGAAGTTTACTTGCATAGAAACCCGGTTCTTGTTGCGTAGAGATATTCGACCGCAATGAACATTGACGTAGTTTTCCAAAAACCGTGTTTTGAAACCATTAAAGTGGATATTCCGTGTCAGTGAATCGCGTTACTTTTTATGATCGGTGCGTAAATCAGTGAGCCGCTCCACATTTACGTTTTGCGGTAAAAATAACTCGCACTGAACGAAGAACGCCGTTACACAGAAACGATCACGCAGAAACAATCTCCTAATAAAGCAATGTACTACTGGACTTATATGTAGGAGGTATACGAGTATAGGTAGGTATATAGGAGATCGCCGCATGGCAACTCGTGTTGGAAAGGGTAACTGTAGAAATTGGTACCTATGACGTTTTATCACTTCACTGGCTCTGCTTCACGTGTTCGGTGCAGCTACTAAACTTCCACACTCACCCACGGCTGTCGTGACACTGTCAGTCATTGCTATTTTGACTCTGACGTTGATCAAACCAACACATAGAAACACGAGACTGTGTGAGTATGCTAAATCTGCTTGGAAAATATCTCCTTACACATCTTAAAACGAGGAAAATACATAACTGTCAATCAAATATGCGTCCGGAAAAGTCTATGAAAATCCATTGAACACATACAATTTTTTAAATCAAAATTGGTTCAACTGTTTAGAAGGAATTCAGTGACATACACACGCACAGTAGAATTATATATATATACAGCTTAGAAATACTTATACGTACCGACCACGACCGGGAAACGTCTACCAGGCCGCCCCCTTACTAGATGGACCGACGACCTGGTTAGAGTCGCAGGAAGTCGCTGGATGCAGGTGGCTCGGGACCGGTCGATGTGGCGTACCACGAGGGAGGCCTATGTCCAGAAGTTGACGTTTCCCGGATGATGATGAAGAAATACTTACAACCGGACCTTACTTGCACGCTTTCAAAACCCACGACACTCCTAACAACTATCTAGCTCACCCCAAGATGCCCTAAAACAGGACATGTCCTGGGAAAACAAGACTGTTGGCAACCCTGGTGTACAGGAGGAACAAGGAAACACTTTTAAGATTTGTGGAAAGTTCCGGGACATCAATAACCATTAGTCGGTCTCTGCGAGAGATCGCCAATTTGTAGCCCTAATGAGTTTTATAATTATGTAAAGTTTATGAAGATATTCCAAGGCGAAAATATGATTCATTTATGAACGCTCCTGCCTTAAGAGAGTATGCTGTTGTCAAAGCGCCCATACAAACGTAGTCCAGTCATATTTTGAGTATTAAGCTATGAAAATCTATGAAATTTTCAATAAACAATCTAGAAACAAATATCTGTGTCGGTGGTGAGTCAGATTTTCGTTTAAATATATACTTCCAGAGTTACAGGGCGTCAAAGTATTGTATTTTACGGTAATAAAAAGCCCCAACTTTGAACCTGATTTACAAGAGTATAAATCAATTTAGAACAATTTGGAAAAACCACCGACATCTGATATTTCATTAGTATACTGTATTAAAAAAATTGATACATAATATACTGTATCCTTCAAATGATCCCTGGACTACGAAACATCCAAATAACGGGTGGATAACTTCGCGTAGTGTATGCTGTCTCACCGTACGCGCTCGGGTAGGATAGGGCTCGGATAGGGACAGCTACAAAACAATGCAACCTTGAACGCGGCCACGTGCTCTAAACAGACAACCCTCTTTAAAAGGAATTACTTTTAAATTGTAAACGTAATGTCTGTTTAAAGTAGACTAGACTTGTGTGCGAAAGCGATATCGCGCACCAAGCGTTCCGAACGATAGAAAGAAACATACAAATATAATCTCTTGAAAATAATGAATGTCATGTTGAACTTAATGTAACCGTGGACTTATGCAGCTAAAGAGCAAATGTATTTATTGCCGGCAAGTGACAACACAATATCTTACTGGAAGAGATCCAGAGAATGGAGATAAGTGCGTCTGAGTATAAATTACACTTAGTTGTTGATTTTCATGATTTTTATTCATTTAAAGTTGTAACTACAAAAAAGCATACAAACTATCAATATAATCGAATTTTCCATAACATTTTATATCAAAGAATCGACCTCAATAAGAAGTCGGCAAAAATATGAATCCATCTCCCTCTAACGTAAAGTACCGCACCGTATAAATACATATTGAAAGTACGGACGGACCGTCTATGTTACAGAAATCTAAACAAACAATAGATGTGCCTTCCACCGGTATAGTACTCGCACGCTATGTTTGCCCCTCTGAAGTCAGCTCTCTGCAATTTCAAACATGTACAGTCGGAATATGTGTGTATTATTTTCGATAATAACTATCCTTATATGACATACAACACTAGGACATTTCTTTCCACCTGCTAACTAGCCTTGCCTTTAATAATTGATACTTCGCGGGATTTTGTGGCTAACTTCAGAGGGGCAAACTTAGTTTGCGAGTACTGTAACTGACTCCACTGATTCCTAGGTAGAGTTCAGTTCATTATCGTGAATGAAAATGAAACCGTTTTCGATTTACGTCACCAGTACTCTTTTGGTCAGTGGTAGGATTTTTTTTTTGTCCGCCTGGTAACAATGTTAGGGCATCAGTAACGACTCGAGGACTACTAAAGACGACTAGTTCGTATCGCTAACTAGAAACTCTGAAAGCATTCCTAACGATTCCCCTCGGAGTTCTACGTTGAAACAACCAAACAAAACAATACTAATTAAAACTACACGGCGATGCTCCGAAACTAATTAGCGTAAAACCGAATCCTTTTCGAACGTACGTCGATATTTGTGAAACAAAAAACGAATGCAAAAACAACCACACATGTCCTTTCACATTTTCACATCATTCTCACTTCACTCAAGGACTTACAGAATACCTTCCGCTAGTATGCTCCCTAAACTTTCCGGTGAAGCTGTAATCGTAGCAGCAAGTTTATTTGTTGAAAAAAGGTATTAGCACCGGTCGGGAAATGTCCACTGCTGGACAAGTGGACATGTGCCTCCTCCATAGTAGGCCACATTGACAGGTTCCTAGCCACCCGTCCAATGATTTCCCGCGACTTTAACTAGGTCGTCGGTATATCGAGTAGGGGGACGGCTTTGTACACCTTTCCCGGTACTTGGTCACCACTCGAGAAGAAAAAAGTAAAAATAAAATTAATAAATGAACCCCTGATGACACCTGGCTATCTATCACCACGTTGACATAATACAAAATTATTTCGGCGAAATCCCGGTAGTATCAAGATGGTTGAATTTCTCGATGGGTCATGCTTGGGTCATGCTTGGGTCACGCGGACAAGGTCGAGGGATAAAGGCATGATAAAGGTACGAGTATCGTAATCATTTAGGTACGCAATATTAAATGCCGTGAGCAATTTATTTGCTAATCGAGACTTTTCTACGAGCCTATTATCATAAAAATGTAGATGTAATTTACTTAAAGTCTTATAAAAACTTTCCGACTTTCGACGTTTTATCCTTGTCGGGATCTTTTACGAAAGAAACGAAAGATGCTCCCGTAATGAGCTGACAGAGATCGTAGAGTGATCAAAGACTTCAAACACGCAACGTACAGTGATCATGAAGCCGGCCCTCATCATTAGCTTTCCTTTTATCAACCGACTTCAAAAAAGGAGGTGGTTCTCAATTCGACGTGTTTTTTAAATGTTTGTTACCTCGGAACTTCCGACTGGGTGAACCGATTTTGATTATTCTTTTTTTTATTTGAAGGCTGGTGCTTTTCGTGTGGTTCCATTTTAATTTGGTCTAGTTCTGACAATGTCATCCGTGAGATAACTATATAAGTCTTAAATTTACTGTAAACTTGTAGGCAGTTGAAGTCGGTTTCTAGTTCTTTTTGAACACGTTAACTAGTTGCATTTACGAGTAGTAGTCACTTTGGTTCTCTGACGGATTTCTTCGTTTAAATTCGGTCCATCAGAGAGACTCCGAGCATATCCCTTTTCGTAGCTCACTGAGCGACTTTCAGCTTGTGGATCAGTCGTGCCGTGAATGTCCACGTTTAGGCTCCGTAAATCATCAACCAGTGAGCCTCTACCAGTGATGAAACACTGCGGTTTTCTTGACAATAATTATAGACAAATGAGTAAGTTCTCTTCTGAACCAACATGTGCTCGCGACCTGTTTTTGTCACTCCTGTGAGATGTGTGGCGTGTCTAATGTTGCTAGGTCGAAGGCCCATATTACTAAAAGTCTCGTCAAGAATCAAGTATATCCCAAGGGAACTCACGTAAAGATCTATAACAATCACTAACTAACCATTGGTATTCTAAGGAAAGTTTGTTTGTTACCAATTAACGCTTCAACGCCACAACCAATTGTGATGAAATTTGACACGCACGTATCCCATGGCACCATCAAACACGTTTTTAGCCAGGGGGCGCACCGACGAGGAATACAGTTTTGGAACGCCACACCTGGCCATAACCACTCAAAGCGCTTCTGAATAGCTACAACAATTCGTACGCAAATGAAGCGCTTTTGCTAAAAAGGATCCAACTAAGGCTCCTGAACCGGAACCTAACGGGGCACTGCAAGCTAAACAAACTTCAGCTACATGGGCCTGAGAGGCAGATTCTGTAAGGAAGATGACGAAACGCCCATTCATATCCTCTGCCACTGTGATGCTCTTCATCACAGCAGGAACAGACACCTCGGAGGCCACACTGCCACAACGGACAGCACCAGGACCTCCAAACCCAGACCAATCGTACGGTTCAAGACCGAGATTGGCCATGGGGTGATTTGATCCATAGGGGACTGTCACAATAGATCTGCAAAGGTCAATGTAACCTGCAGAACACACGGTTGCACCCCTCGTGTCTAGATAATAATTACCCCATGTCACGGAGATGGAAAGTGACTTAGGCTGGGTTTTATCCTAGCATCGTCACGTGGGACTTTACATGAGGGGAATTGCCATAATCACCACGGTTAGCACCTTTTACTACACCCAGGAAGGCATGGATGATGGGGCGGTCCTATTTCTAAGCCGAAACCACACGAGCATAACTCAAAATACACTGTATAAATACGGCCCTAAATGCTTTACCCTTGGATTATCCCCATTAGAGAGATTTTCTGCAAAACCCGTCCCTTTTTACGCATTTGGAATCTCATGCCTACTTTATTAACGATAACAATGCAATATTTTGTCAACGTATGCTTACAGCTTCAAAGAACAGTAATGCGATCAAATACAACTAAAGTACTGACTTCATTGTCTTACAATGGGGCATCGCACTTGTTGAGCAGAACGTCAGTCCTTGAACAATCGAGGACTGAGTTCGATCCTGGCTCGTACCAATGAGTTCCAATTTATTTCGAATTATGACAATCATTACCATTGGTTTTTCGGTGAAGTAAAACATCGTGAGGAAACCTGCACACTCCTGAGAAAAAATTCAAAGGTGTGTGTGAAGTTTAACAATCCTCACTGGTCCCGCGTCGTGGACTATGTCCCATACACTCTCTGTAGGAGAGTAGACCTGAGCCCCTGCAGTGAGCACATGTATAGGCTCTTGATGATGGAGCATCACAATAGGACTTCATCTAAGTGGACCTAGAAACCATAAGTCAATTTACGATTTAGTTGTGTTTTTTAAAACGCTTATAGTGGGACCCGGGAAGTGGCTAAAATTTTCCACCGTGTAAAATTTTTTCGTGCACTGAACTTTTTTCAGATAAAATATGGAGTGCATTACGGGTTTCTGTGTTTCCCCATAGCTACCACTTGGGAATCTTCTAACGAAGAGTAAATAGGCACCTTCTAGGTTAATCGTATATCTTGTATATAAAAAAAGATGACCCATTTCATGAAAAAATAATCAAGATCAACGCACAAATCAAAAGGATCTCTTGAAGGATTGTATCGCAAAGATTGTTTTAAAACTATTCACTCAGTGCTCTCCGATATGCGCTGCGTGTGGCCACCTGAGCCTAGCTCTTCCCCTAAGGAGTTTGATATCTTTGGAGATTCATCTTCGTTACGTAAAAAAGTTCTTCAAACAAACCGATGAATGAATACCACACTAATAACAAGCCGCCAGAATCACGCTCTATATACAGTGTATATGTAAGTGCAAAGTATCTAAAAGATTTCCTTCTAAACGAAAATTCCTCAACTTAAAAGTAAAGTTTGAAATTTAATTTTGTCCAGGGGCGCCGCGAGCCGAGTTTACCGGCATCAATTAGATTGAGGGTAAAACGTAACAGAACCATCGGACCGAATTAAATATAAGGACGCAAAAGGTCTTGGTTCACTTCATTGCCGTCAGAGGAGTCAATTGCCAGTAATTATTTATCTGGGCAGCTCTCGAACTAAACTAATGGACTGACGAACGATAAAAGCTAGAGGTAGATCAGCTACTTGCAAATTTTATCGTAACATTCATCATCAACAGCCTATATATGTCCCCACTGGAGGGGCTCAGGCCTACTCTCCTATAGAGAGTGTGTATGGGCCATAGTCCACCACGCGGGCCCAGTGCGGATCGGCGGACTTCACATGCCTGTTCAAGACATGCAGGTTTCCTCACGATGTTTTCCTTCACCGTTAAGCAATCGGATAATGTACTTGAATTGAAAAACAACTCATAGGTACACGGCTGGATTCGAACCCGGTACCCTCAGATTGAGAGTCCCGCGACTTATCCATTGCGCCACCGACGCTTATTATCGTAATCACCAATCGTAACATTATCCCTCTCCTAATGCTTCTATACTAAATTTCTGTTTCCATAATCTTTTAAAACAGAATAGCTGGCTTTGATAAGTAAATACCTAAAAATAGGAGATGAAATTATAGTGTCGCAAAATAAATATCTTTAGTTTACAACTTTTTAGTTAGCTGCAATGGCAGTTACGCAGCTAATGGTTCTTTTTTTTTTAAAGATAGACCAACACTTGACCTCAATCTCACCTGATGGTAAGTGACGATGAGGTCGACGATGTTACGTGTTGGTCTAGAAGGTGCCTATTTACTCTTCTTTTGAAGATTCCTAAGTTGTAATTTTCGGGGAACACGGAAACCGGTAGTGTATTCCATATTTTTGCTGTACGCACGATAAATGTGGAAGCGAAACGCTTGGTGCTAGCTGTAGGAATATCTACAGTGTACGGGTGAAGGTCTGCCGTTCTTCTGTTTCATAGATGGCGCTTTGAACAATACTCGAAAAAAAGTGTTTAAAATGAAAATGGTTATTCACTGTGAAGTTGTATGTTAATGATACTCATTTCGCGACATCACAATCTGATGTCCTATTTTTAGATAGTTACTACACAAATCCAGCTATTATATTTTAAAAGAGTATGGCAACAGAAATTTAGTATGAAACTTTGATGGAGGTGGATCGCTTTAATTACGATTTAATACTACTAGCAATGTCGAAAGAGAAATAAATATTGTTTGAACTGAATGCTAGCAGTACTTTAGGGAATTATATCCGCACTTAATACAAGTTGATTATATGATTAGCGCGTTGATAGTAACAAATGATTATTGCTATTTTTACGATCGCCCGGCCGGGGATGCGCGTCTTATTTACGCTGTGATCTGCGCATGCGATTAATGAGACGATACTATTTACGTGACTCGGTTACAGCGGCAGCGCTTCCATTTTTAAATTAACCAAAAAACTTAAAAGTGCGTATCAATGTTTGCCGTGTTATTTGGCAACATAAATTTCAGAATACCTACTTGAAAATTGCGCGCAGATGTTGATTCCGCCACCGCCATTCAAATACCGGACATACAATCTCTATTTTTTCTTGTCTTTAATATGTAGCTTACTCAAAGACATTTAATATTAATAGACCGGACAAAGCAAACAAACATTTTGATCCTAATCTTATTGCCAATTGGTAATAAGTTTCTCAATCTAGTGTCACATCACGTCACGCGGCCGTACAAGACATTTGATATACCGTTGACTTTTGAGATCAAAATATTTATATGAAACGTTTCACAATGACCACTCTATAACCTATTACTATATTTAAATCTCTCTGAGCTTACTACATTAATGTTGTGTGCATCTGTAATTGGTTCTCGTATCAAATTAAAAACTTTTTAATGTATAAATTTAAAAATTCAATACGAGATACTGTCGATGATCCTTATTTAATAAAATAAATAAATGTCAATAAACACTGTTGTTTACGGCGGTATCTAGCCAGGCGGACATAGACCGTCCTGTCAACAACCAAACCGAGTTTTGATAGGCCCACTGGGAATGGAACCTGGGACCAAGCGTATAGCCATTAGAGGCGGTTATAATTAGTTATAATACTAGAGTGAGTTTTAACGGACCCTTTATAACGCATCGCCGACTCGTACTCGTGTGTGACGAATAATTTGTAAGTAAAGGTCACCATGGTTTGTGGATTAATTAGGAAAGGTTCAAAGTTTTTTTGCTATAGATTTATGAGTCTAAAAATAGATTTCTCGCCATTTAAATTCTGGTTGAATAGGCAAACAGTGGGTGTTACAACCTGACACTTGGCTTGTATTAAGGGTTAAAAAAAAGTTATTATTACAGCCAAAAATTTATTAGTAGTGGAAGCCTAAAATCTGTTTAAAATTCAAAGCTTGTCATAGAGATTACCGCTCTTGCATCACATTAAAGAGATTTTTGTAAAAAAATAAAAAAGTCGGCCTTTTTTTCTTTACATCTCACAGCAGTGTGTGACATTGACAAACTTTTATTGACTTAAAATTAAGAACTTTTATGCATATAATATTGCTTAAGTACCGTTTGTTTCCAGTTCGAGTAGTCACCCTACCGTGCGGCAACTTCCAACACGTCGAGCCTCAAGGGCTGGGCAAACAATTTAATTTCGTATGAAGAGCATGCGTATTGTTTCGTACTTTTGATTGGATATTTGCTCAGCAATTCTGCTCCAGCTGTTAGAAAAGAACGTGACTTAAATGACGTTCGAGATGCATCCCATATGTGCCAGATAAAGATATAAGTTTACATATAATATAACCACAGGTACCTTTAGCTAGATTATGTGCCCAGTGCGGCATGACGGAACACACGACGTCGTCTTTTTCTATTCTATGGAGATCAAGTGCAATCAAATCAGATGTATATAAAACCTTTTTTTAATATACTTATCAGTATCAAATGAATAATGATTTTCCACTTCATCTTACCGGATGCTATGTAACGCCTAGACTTTTGATGGTAAGCAGCACCCAGGAGCTCTATTTTTGATTCGCTCTACGCGCCGCGAGCGCTCGTTTTCTACTGATTTTCGTTCGACTTACGAAATTTGGTATATTTTAATCGCTCTTCTGCAACGAGTGGTCGGGACCACTCTTTGCGGAGGCGAGCGATAGACTAAACGCCATCGTCGAACACTGACATTACCACTTATTGACATTGAACTTCTATGTACTTTGCATTCCGTTTTCCTTGCATGAATTACCGGTTTTATTTTTCTGCGTAAAACGGATAAAATTAAACATTTTAAGTTATATCGGCAACACCTGAGGCGAATGATTCAAAAATACGGTCAAACCTGTTTTCATGCGACTTGTAGTCGATCGTGACTTAAGTCGTGTGCGACGAAGCTATGTCACACGAGCGAATCAAAAATAGAGCCCCTGAAGCCTCAAACTAACTGATACCTCTCATGCCGGAACACAACAGTGCTATTGACACTGCTGTTTAGTGGCAGACTTAGGTAAGATGTTGGTAGCTAGCCAGGTGGACATAGAAAATTTCCTAGCCTACCACCATCCAAACTAAGTACCGATAAGTGCGCACCCCCACTGGGAATCGAACTCGAAACCTCTTGATTGTTAGTTCAAGTTGTAGCCTTTAGGCCACGGAGACGGTTAAAATACTATACTCTGAGTTACCACCATGAAAAAATGAATTTCTTACTTGAATAGTACAGACGGAATATTAGGGGTAAACATGACACCTTAGACATATTTTTCAAACAAAATAAAATAAAATTTCAAACATAGCTGTTAATAAAAAGAAGTCGTCAGAGCAGACATCAGGTTCGAATTTCGAATAAAAAGAGGAAAAATAATATAGAGGCGTTTATCATGCCATCCAATTTGGGGTTGCCATTAGAAAAAAAATCGGATGAATCATGCTTTCCCAACAAATGGGAATAGGGGTTGAAAGGAATGCTGGAAATGGGAATTAGGGGAAACGACGATGGCATAACGATATTTATGTTTTTGCGCCTTATACATACTCCATTTACGACATATCCAAGTGATTTATGGACTTTTACACTGAAATAGTATGGTAAGAAATTGAACCACAATTTAGTTTAATTTAAGCCATTTTAAAGTGGTCTACATGATGTCAAGTTATCTACTTTACAAATGGCCCTAATGCACTGCTTCTGAGCTAGTAATGCTTTACTCGCGTGACAAGAATAGGACATTAGATTATAACATCGTGAAATGAGTATCATTAACATACAACTTCACAGTGATCCATAATTTATATTTTTACACACTGTTATTATTATTGTTCGAAACGCCATTTAGGAGCCTTTAGCTGCGTGATGGATATTGTAGCTGGGTAAGCCACGGCTATATTTTCACACATCACACCTAGTTGAGATCGACATATAATTATTTTTCCATTAAACTTAATCCCTCTCCCCAAACAAACCGAATCAAATAATTCTGAAAATCTTCGATAAAACCCAGATTTCTATGTAAATAAAACATTTCGGTTTGAATTTTGCTTCATGAAAAACAGCGTAACCTCCCAGAGGAGATTGCCTGTAGTAGATTCGCTGGAAATGTTATTCAATATTGTAATGCTAAGCCAGCCCACTAGAAAAGTGGAAGAAAGCTCCAAAGGGTTCATTCAATTGAACATTGAGAGCGATAAAAGTTTCAGCGTATTTTTTATCTGGATTTTGTTTTCTTGAAAAGGATTTTTCAGGTAAAAACACAGTCTAGACTAGATTAGACTTACCGTTACCTTTTAGGGCTTTAGCACACCGACTTGACACGACAGACTCTGGATACTCTGTCCTGCTCTGTAACGCATTTCGCTCTATCTGTTCATGAATCATTAGTTACTAGATCACGGGCAGCGTTCAGGTATGCATCATTCAGCCTATATATGTATGTACCCACTGCAGGACTTTCCTACAGAGAGTGTATGGGCCATAGTCCACCACGCGGGGACAGTGTGTGTATCACCGAAAAGCCAATGGTAATTATTTTTATCATTCGTACATACATTCTGAATAACAAATGAGATCTCATTGGTACGAGCCAGGATCGATCCCAGACCTTGATTGTGCTACAATGAACTACGTAGTGTAATACGTAAATATATTCTACTACCGTCTGCCAGCAACTTTAAAAGTTCATTGGCCGAGTTCTCGCGTAACATACATACAAAAAAATGCCTAATCGAGAACATCCTCCTATTTTAAAGTCTGTTCAAAATATTGGTAATTTAGGATTCCGCTCGTCTCCCCCCAAAATCTAACTAATTAAATGTGGAGCCAAAGTCAAATACCATAAGGTTTATTTTATAGCACACATGTTATAATACTTAAAGAATCACGTCATCCATTTGTGGTTAAAATGGTTTTATCATCCAAATACAATTCGATAAACCTATCCGGGTATCAGGGAAACCATGTTACCCTTTGCGATCCGGAAAATTGTTACTAGAACCCGGAAATTCCGGGTCAAAACCGGATATGGAACACCCTGCGAGCTGCGATCGTAACGCGATGTAGATAGAGCAATACTAGATTAGCCTCGTACACCTAAAGGGACAGAACAAGGTAATACAGCCAAATTAAAAAGTAGGACAAAATGTTTAACAACTCAAGCAAAGACAAAGATACTTTTAAAGATAAGTTTATTTTGCATCGAACATGATACATAGGATTGCAGTCGGAAAATTAAAAATTCTCACATGTCACCTTTAAAGGCATGCGCATTACGCACGCGACTTCGTCTGCGAAGACTTCAGAAATTATCCCACGGGAACTACTTGCTTGATTGAGATAAAAGTAGTCTACGTCCTTCATCAATCATCAACAGTCTATATACGTCCCCACTGCAGGGGTTCAGGCCTACTCTGCTACAGAGAGTGTATGGGCCGTAGTCCGGGCTCAGTGCGGATTGGCGGACTTCACATGCCTGTTTAAAACATGCAGGTTTCCTCACGATGTTTTCCTTCACCATTAAGCAATCAGATAATGTACTTGAATTGAAAAACAACTCATTGGTACACGGCTGGAGTCGAACCTGGAACCCTCAGGTTGAGAGTCCGCGCCTTATCCACTGCCCGTCGTTCAACTACGAGTAACACTAAACAAAAATCAAGACATATGAGTATGTTTATGTATTTAGATGTCTAGCTCTCTCAATTAAATTATTCTAATTGGTCCATAGAAAACTAAGTTTACTATCCTACTTAATATTATAAGTGTAAAAGTTTGGATGTTTAGATGTTTGGATGTTTGTAACGCTTTCACGGAAAAACTACTGACTGGATTTGAATGAAACTTTACAATAATATAGCTTATACATCAGAATAACATATAGGCTATAATTTATAAAGACATATTGTGTAAATTGTCCAAAATCACACGTATAATGTTAGTGGGATTACATGGGCAATTTTGGCATAATAAAAAAGCGTTGCCTAGCAACCGACCATAGAATATGTAAATTCGTATATACAAACTTTCGCGTTTATAATATTGGTGTGAAGACTATTTGAATGTACTACGTCAGATATTGACATTTATTTTGTTTCTTTAAACTATTAGACTACGTAACAGAATAAACACTATTTTGTACCTTATGCTGTGTAATAATTTGTCATAAACGTCACCTGTGCCTATCGAACAATTGGAATACATCCTGAAGTACACGCGGACAAAGTCGCGGGCGGAAGCTAGTGTCAATTAATTTGTAGACTATAATAATGTTTTGTTAATTTACCAAAAAGTTGACATATAAATGCCATTTCATTTTTCGTGGTCATTATCTTGCTTCTCTCACCTTGACAAATCTAGTCTATACTACATCTACGTATGCGTTTACATTTACATGTAGGATAATGTCTCTCATGAATATAGGATTATGTGATTTGTAGTTAGTAATACTATATACAGAGACTACATAGACTAAATAATTTTTGTCACTACGCTCGTATCAAGCTGCCAAGCATCCAAATTATTATAACCTTTGTGTACGATGCAGCCTGCCAATCCATCCATTGGATATTTGAATATCTTATAAAATTGAATTATTTTATAAAACAATTTTTATTATTATTGAAATATATATATATAGAAACAAACAGTCTATAATTTAAACTAATTTAAAACTTAATTCTAGACATTCAGTTTACTACGAGTATTTTGAATATTAGATTGTCGACATTTATAAACAATAAAGCAATAAGCGAAACAGTGAAATTATGACTTAACTGTGACTAAAATGTTACAATATTATAACAAATTTAAAGAATCAAATTTTTTAATTTTTAATTTGCA
Source organism: Carcina quercana (assembly GCA_910589575.2). Classification (NCBI taxonomy): domain Eukaryota; kingdom Metazoa; phylum Arthropoda; class Insecta; order Lepidoptera; family Depressariidae; genus Carcina; species Carcina quercana. The sequence continues at coordinate 14,317,106 of OU342435.1, forward strand.
TTTCGTCTGTGCTTCAAAGAAGTCTACATGCTTATATTGCTAATTATAAGTGGTACATGATCTGATAAATGCATTTTTTACATACGATTTTACACTTTTCCTTACGATAAAAGATCTTTCTTATGTAACAGTATAAGCAGCTAAACAGCTGAATATAGTCGGTTTATAGATACGAATAAATATTTATGTGCGTATCACATAGAGCACAAAGAGTGGAAAACTTTGACATCGGATGTCTGTGCTAAAATAAAGTTGTCTCCTTTTAACGAAGGGCATTCGTTATAGGAGCGACGAGTAAAGCTCTATGTAGTTAAGCTTCAACTTTTGACCTAACATCTTTAGTCCAGTCATTTAAGCTTAAATTAGGTAAAAATCTCGGAATTCGAGATACCCAGCTGTAAGTCTGTAAATACTTGTATATTGACACCCTAAAAGTTGTCTCAAAACCTACATATGGTAGGGTGTAAGCAACTATTAAATTTCAAGGTCAAAGGTCACAAAAATCGTTTTTTGTGCTTTCTTTGGAAATATATCATTTCCTATGGGTTTTTGCTATTTATATTTATTATCAATATTGTAGAATACGAAATTCTCTACAAATTTTGTAAAAAAAAAAATTATACGGTGAACCGTTTTCGAGATAGAGGGCGGAGAGCGCGCGGTCACAGCATCACTTCAGGTCAACCGGTGCCTCCGGTCGAAAACGCGCCATATATAGTTGATGAACTATCGATAAATCAATGATTATAAATATTTGTCAATTTTTATTAACTATTATATTATATTTTATCATTTTTACATTACCCAGCTGTAGGGTATCCCGAATTCCGAGGTGAACTTACTGGACTATTTGCGTAATACGATCATTAGGGCCTTGCACTATTATGATAAATTTTGAGGAAATGTAGTGAAAGGTGGCAGTGTCGTTTTATGACGTCAGCTTTATAATAGAACCACCCTAAATCTTCACAGTCTATAATCACTGATATTTACTAGCGACTAGAAACCCGTTTACCAATAATGTTGGTAATGAAAATTAATAAAGTCACGATAAGATCGTTTGTTCGTTGCCGAGGAAACTCCCGCGCATGTGCTCACGACCTGCAGCAGCGTGGACACACAACGGGCGACGATCCTAAACAACCCAGGATCACTCCAGGAGGCGTGCAGCAACATCAAAAGTCTCGCGCACTTCTGGGAAGAGATCGGCTGGCTGGTATAGCCGCCACCACTTCCATCCCATTCACGCACAATTGCCAACACATGGCTGAACGCGGAAACCGCCCTAAACTAAAAAAAAGATCGTTTGTTGGGATGCGTGCTCTCACCTATAATCCTGACTGAAAGATAGTCAGATTAAAAGACATACAATAGGTTTCAGGTCCTAGAACGAAAGCGGGCTACCCAAAAGCATTAAGTCAACAAAGAACTTTTCGTCAAAATGATGTAAATGAATTTTATCCCTCAACAATGAACCCTTTCGCACACGTCCGTCCCCGACTTGTCCAAACAAGTTCCCAACGAGTTTATCTTCCGGACACACTTGAGTTGTTCATAAGTTTAAGGATGGAACTACGCTCCGCCGCTGTGCAGCTTTATGAAAATGCTCGGATGGACTTGATGAACCTCCAGCTCCACATTATCCTAAATGTTGGGTTGAGTGAATCTTTAAAATAGTCCGTAGCTTTATAGTAATTGGTTGGTGTGTTAAGAAGGTACTACACGAAATTAAAGTCACTACTGCTACAGTACTCGCAAACCACAGAGATTTAAATATAGTAATAGGTTATTATAGAGCGGGTATTGGGAAACGTTTCATATAAACATTTTGATCTCAAAAGTCAATGGTATGTCAAATGTCTTGTACGGCCGCGTGACGTGATGTGACACTAGATTGAGTAACTTATTACCAATTGGAAATAGTTTAAGATCAAAAATTTTGTTTGCTTTGTCCGGTCTATTGCTATTAATGTTAAATGTTGTTGCTGGCAGTTTTTGTTTTTTATTAGAAAATAATGTTATGTCAAAATTGTCTTCTTCTTTTGGTTTTTGTGTGTGTGTAGCTTTATTTCGTTTTATGTCGTTTTAAAATAGAGAATACAGTCCATTCGTTTTATACTCGTGTTTAACTTACCACCGAGTCATACTTGCCCTGCGTCGTCGTTAACAAGGGTCCTTCACAGCTTTATTTCGTTTTATGTCGTTTTAAAATAGAGAATACAGTCCATTCGTTTTATACTCGTGTTTAACTTACCACCGAGTCATACTTGCCCTGCGTCGTCGTTAACAAGGGTCCTTCACAGCTTTATTTCGTTTTATGTCGTTTTAAAATAGAGAATACAGTCCATTCGTTTTATACTCGTGTTTAACTTACCACCGAGTCATACTTGCCCTGCGTCGTCGTTAACAAGGGTCCTTCACAGCTTTATTTCGTTTTATGTCGTTTTAAAATAGAGAATACAGTCCATTCGTTTTATACTCGTGTTTAACCGAGTCATACTTGCCCTGCGTCGTCGTTAACAAATGTCTTTGTCGCAAATTAAGTTTGCCCCTCTGAAGTTATCCACAAAAGCCCGCGAAGTATCAATTATTAACCTATAAATGGGAGGCAAGACCAGTTAGAGGGTGGAAAGAAATGTCCTAGTGTTGTATGTCATCTAGGGATAGTTATTATCGAAAATAATACACACACATTCCGACTGTACATGTTTGAAATTGCGGAGAGCTAACTTCAGAGGGGCAAACATAGCGTGCGAGTACTGTAGTTTATCAAATACTATGCCATATAAATGTTATATTCTTTTGGTATTTTTTCCCGAAGTTTTTTCTTATCGTATCTAGAAATTTATTCCCATCTCACTAGTCCCAAATAGAAAAAGATTGTGATTACAACTAGTTCTAAGAAAATTCATCAGAAGATAATATATACTCGTATTTGCTTGAAGTTAATTATAACTCAATTGAACCCGAAGCGGGTGAAGACTGCTTATGTTCCGTGAAAAGGATTCAATTTACTACAATCATTGACACGACTCGTGATGGCCTGCGGGTTTCGCTAAACGGTTATGGCTGACTCCGTTTCGGTTGAGGGGTCGTGAAAATCTATTTTTCTCACTAACGGTAGCAGATAGATACTTGATATTATATCAATAATATCTCGAGGACATCTGCAAGGAATAGCACAACCAGAAACACGATCTGTGAAAATTGTCTCGATATATTTATTTTTCAAAGTCTATTCTTCACTTAAATTGTTTGTTTTAGGAATCTACTTAAGGTTATCAGCTTATTTTTATACAATTAATGAAGGAAATTCTTTCTGTAATTCTAGTTTTCAAGCAATGAAAATGTTTTTTATTATTGAAGATAGACCAACACTTGACCTCAATCTCACCTGATGGTAAGTGACGATGAGGTCGACGATGTTACGTGTTGGTCTAGAAGGTGCCTGTTTACTCTTCTTTTGAAGATTCCCAAGTTGTAGTTTTCGGGGAACACGGAATGTGGAAGCGAAACGCTTGGTGCGAGCTGTGGGAATATCTACAGTGTACGGGTGAAGCTCTGCTGTTCTTCTGTTTGACCGGTTGGTCGCTTACGTTGATTTTCTTGAGACAATGTGTTGCTATGTATATTTCTTTCTGCCGCCAAGGAAGTAAGTATGGCTATTGCTCTCTCGCGAGCCAACGAGAAAATAATCAGTGAGGCGTCTTAAGAGCGAGTAAACACGAAATCGTAGTCAATATTTGCAGGAAACTACCATTTTGATGCACATACCTACTCTGTGACCTATATCCCTGGCTCACAAACCGGAGGTTCAGAGTTTGATTCCCAGCTCAGTTCAGTTGGTGTTAGGTATGTGTCTGTGTCCGCCTAGATAGCTGCCGCTAGTTTATCTAAGTCAGCCCCCAAACAGACCTGATAATAGCACTGTATTGTGTTATTGTATGAAAGGTATCAGCATCAATGACTTTTAGGTGAGCACGCTTTCTATCCAACGATCTGTATCAAACGACGTAAAGTCCAAGCGGAAACCCAATAAATATAAATTCTCATGAACCAATACTTTTACACACTATATTATCCAGTATTCGGTATTTGAATTTTTTAAAGTAACTTCTTGGTGCCTGAACCGTAACACCAACCAACCAAACTAAATTATAATGAATACGAAACAAAATGACCTAATTACTGAATACTAAAATCGTCACGATTTCCTCATAAAAATTTTTGCCCAAGTTCCATTTCGTATACCTTACGTAACGACCCAAGCACGAATGTCACCAAACGGCGCTTTGCTTCTAATTTCTTTTTTTCAAAATGCCTCTCGTTATCTCAACAAACTCATGCTTTTTAAAGCTTTATTTTTTAAGGACGCGGAAACAATTTCATTCCTTGTTATGCTTTGTTTTTCTCATTTCCTTCTAGTGGAGAAAACGATGCGATTTGAATATGCTTGAAATTATTGTTTAATTAAGAAATGCAGGAAATTTTGTAAATTAAAATCACAGCGCTAAATTAGTTAAATACATTCAAATGACATATGTAGGTTAGCCCGATATATGAACGAGAGCACGCTCCTGTTGAAATTTTATACAAATACATAAATAATTGATAAACAATACAAACGTTTGTGATTTCTCAATAAATATCAAATTTTGTCTTGATCTCATTAACGGTATGTATTCTTTATTCTTTATTTATTTATATATCGGTTTCAAATTTCAACAAGAGCATTCTTTCATTCATAGACTTTAATTTACACAATTTCGTGCAGTGCCTTCTATAGAAATGACTGGATATGTTATTAAATGACTGGCAAGATGAATGCCAAGGGCAAATTCCATCAGATGTACACCCGAATACAAAAATATGTATCCGCTCTTGTACTTTGTCACCCTTTCTTGTACATATGCAGGTTTAATATGACATGGTACAAAAATGCGTACACATTTTTGCCCTCACGTGTACCAACAGCTGTTTCGTGGCGGTGTGTAGTGTCAAATCCAGCAGTGAACTTTTTTTTTTAAATTATCTATAATGGGTTTTGCATTTGCAGCAGGTGGTAAGTCAGCAAGAATTATCAAACAATAATTGAGGCTCTGTTTGTGCTAGCTTACATACACACAATAGTGCTTTTAACACTGATGTTTGGCGGCAGACAGGCAACGTAGCTAGCCGGACGGACATAGAAAATATCCTTCCACCTTTCCATCCATCCACCATCCTTTCAATAGGTACCACCTGGGAATCGAACCCAGGACCTCTGGGTTCTGAATGGCGTGCGATACGGCTACGGGAAAATCCATGTTAAAGAAAATAAAATTAGTACAAGATTCCACATAACCTGTTTTGTTTTAAAACACCCAGTAGAGCTGTAAATAGTAGGGTAGACGGCAAAGTTTTCGTCTCACCACGCTTTTAGTGTCGCTTCCCGGAGGAGTTCTTAAGTAATACTGTAAAACTGTTGTCAGGGCGCAGGCTGGACATTTACCCTAGAGCACCGACAATCTCCTTAGTTTGTGGTAGCTGTAAAGTTTTAATGTATAGTAGTTCTAGTTCTATTTAGAAATAGCCTAAGACGTAAAGCCGTTATGTTGAAAGGGTGACAGTTATTTATTTGGACATGACCTAACAAGTAAATCCTTAACGTTTTGTTGGACTAATTTTAAAAGCCGTTACGTTGTATGATAGTTATTTAGAAATGACCTAATTTGTTAAGCCGTTACCTTGTATGATAGTTATTTAGACATGACCTAATTTGAAAAGTCGTTATGTTGTAAGTATGATAGTTATTTAGACATGACCTAATCTGTAAAGCCGTTACATTGTAAGTACGACAGTTATTTAGACATGACCTGATTTGTAAAGCCGTTACGTTGTAAGTATGACAATTATTTATACATGACCTAATTTGAAAAGCCGTTACGTTGTAAGTATGATAGTTATTTAAACATGACCTAATTTGTAAAGCCGTTACGTTGTATGTATGATAATTATTCAGACTTGACCTAATTTGTAAAGCCGTTACGTTGTGAGTATGACAATTATTTATACATGACCTAATTTGAAAAGCCGTTACGTTGTAAGTATGATAGTTATTTAAACATGACCTAATTTGTAAAGCCGTTACGTTGTAAGTATGATAGTTATTTAAACATGATCTAATTTGAAAAGCCGTTACGTTGTAAGTATGACAATTATTTATACATGACCTAATTTGAAAAGCCGTTACGTTGTAAGTATGATAGTTATTTAAACATGACCTAATTTGTAAAGCCGTTACGTTGTAAGTATGATAGTTATTTAGGCATGACCTAATTTGTAAAGCCGTTACATTGTAAGTATGATAGTTATTTAGGCATGACCTAATTTGAAAAGCCGTTACGTTGTAAGTATGATAGTTATTTAAACATGACCTAATTTGAAAAGCTGTTACTTTTACTTTGTCTCTATTCCTTAACTCAACTCAACTATCAAATGATAAGAAACCGTATCGCAATCGGATATCATATGGCAGAGATATCTAGTACCCTCTTTCGACCACTTTTTGGAGGAAGTACCCCTTCAATCAAAAATCCCCGACGGTTAAAAATTCCAAAAATCGTTTAACCTATATATATACCAGATTGTTTGAGAAATGCGATGTAGAGGAAAACATACAAACACACAGAAAGTAGTTTTTACCCTATTAGCTGAAACTGAGACCTTTCGGTCAATTATAAATGCGGATGGAAGTTTGTTTGTTTGTATTTCCATGACGCCACAAAGAAGAATAAAAATGACTTGATTTTTTGTGTAAGAATAGTTGAAGGGTCGAAAAAGGAGATAGGCTTATTTTATCCCAATCAAATAAGTAATTCCCATATGGTAATTTTCAGTGTCCACTCAAAGTCGCAGGCAAAAGCCAGTGACAGAATAACAAAAATTATTTTGTTTCTAGACATTAAAAAGGGAATTCCAAACAATGTCACTCTAAATCGATTCCTTTCGTAACAGTAACTACGTTACTAGAACGGCGTATAACTGTCCCGGGACCCAATAGTTCTACGTGACAGGAATACCTATTCTATGCCTTTAAGGGTTCAACACTGTTACATAAATCTATATAGTGTGACGGAAACTATTACACGCTCATAATAAAAACAGGTCAAGTGCGAGTTGGACTTGTGCACCGCGGGTTCCGTACAGAATATGCATATTTAAAATAAGCATAACTATATGCAGCGAACAATCCTTAGTTTTTCTATTCGATCTAGTTAAAACGCACGTCTCCAAAAAATCTTCTCTCGTCTTAAATATTTATTTTATGATGTTTTTTAATAATTGTTCTTACAGTGGCAACATAAATACATCATCTGTGAAAATTTCAACTGTCTAACTATCACGGTTCATGAGATATAGCTACAAACTTACAGACAGACGGACGGACAGCGGAGTCTTAGTAATAGGGTCCCGTTGGTTACCCTTTGGGTACGAAGCCCTAATAACTAATAGAAGGCCAGTCTGGGCGTAAGAACCGATGCAGATACGCGTTCAAAAAGAGCCAGAAATCGACTTCAAATCTCCTTAAGAGGCTATGTTGGTAAGACCACGTGGTCGGTTTCAAGGTTGCATTGTTTTGTAGCTGTCCCTCTTCGAGCCCTATCCTACCCGAGCGCGTACGGTGAGACAGCATACATTACGCGATGTTATCCACCCGTTATTTGGATGTTTCGTAGTCCAGGGATCATTTGAAGGATACAATATATTATGTAACCATTTTTTAATACAGTATACTAATGAAATTTCAGATGTCGGTGGTTTTTCCAAATTGTTCTAAATTGATTCATACTCTTGTAAATCAGGTTCAAAGTTGGGGCTTTTTATTACCGTAAAATACAATTCTTTGACGCCCTGTAACTCTTGAAGTATATATTTAAACGAAAATCTGACTCACCACCGACACAGATATTTGTTTCTAGATTGTGTCTTGAAAGTTTCATAGATTTTCATAGCTTAATACTCAAAATATGACTGGACTACGTTTGTATGGGCGCTTTGACAACAGCATACCCTCTTAAGTCTACAGCATTTATCCTCTAAAATTTTCACCCTTAGAGGTAGAATTATCTGCGTACATTTTTGGTTTTCGTGGATTTTCTCAAAAAACGCTGAAATAATTTTGATAAAATTTATATGGGACCTCCTCTGAAGTATGTTCTATCGAACGAAAAAGAAACATTCTAATTAACGCTTTCAAAAAGAACTACAAACCGACTTAAATTGCCTTAAAATTTGGTTTCTGTTGATTTTCTTAAAAAACGATCAATAAATTTCGATAAAATTCATGTGGAACCACCTCTGAAATACGATCTACCTAACAAAAAAAGAATTATCAAAATCGGTGTACTACTGGCGGAGTTATCTCGTAACACACATACAAAAAAAACATACGCGTCGAATTAAGAATTAACTTTTTTAAAGTCGGTTGAAAATCGATTCATAATTAGTGGAGTTATCGCGTAACATACAAACAAAAAACATACAGACGAATTGATATCCTCCTCCTTTTGTGAAGTTGGTTGAAATGTAAGTCGTTTTGGCTCAGTTTGTCTATTGGCTTGACAGTGGTCAAGGCGGGGTCTTAGTGCTTATAGATTTTTATTTAAAATAGCGTTAGTTAATTTAACTAACATTAACTGTTAAAATACATTTAAGAATAAATATTAGTTGTTATTTTTTTAAATATAAATACTTAGTCTATAAAATCTATAAATCTAAATTTCTGCATGCCTTTTTACTGTTGGTTTTTACACATTAATTATTAGTTTTTAATTTCTCTATAAGTGAAATGTCAATTTCTTTTGAGAAAAATAAATTATTCTTTAAACCGAATTGATATAGAGATTTTCTAGACACACATATATCAATTAATAATAGCAAATACGCTTGATTTTATCTACTCCAGTATTTAAATTACTTTGAAAAAGCCATACATTTCAGTATCATCACTTAAGTAAGTAGCTTCAAAACATCTGAACAGCTTTTCGTCAAACAGCTCAGAAATACATAAAAACTCATTGAAATCAGTCTATAAGTTAGAAAGCTATTAATATGGACAAAAATACAAACTCATACACGCAGAACAGTATTGTATGTTTCGCCCTTCAGGACGAGCTGAGGATCTAAAACAAATATGAAATTTTGCGCAAACGAATACTAGAGGCCCTTTAGAGTCTAATTTGTACAATGAGAATGTGTTCTAGAGTCTTACTCATTCCATGTAATAGCTTAGATTTTGTAGACAAAGGACGAGCGGGATCATTTTCTGATTGGATTTGTGATGTTCCTCAAGGCATTTCGCATCAATCGTATTCATAGAAAGAATGCGACGCGTACCGTATTTATTAAATATTTTTCTTTAAAATAATATACATTTGCACAATGAAAGGGGTTCGAAGATTTTGGGTTTAGTGACCGGCCGCCATCTTGTGTGATTCTTTTTAAGCTATTGCATAGCTTCTATCGCGGGCCTTGAGCGCGGGGACCGAATCGAGAAATTCCGTAACGAAAAAACCTCACGCTCCCCACTCCGACGGGCACGGAGGTGTGGCTTGAAGGCCGTGCATCGTCTAACGTCGTTTCAGTTCGGCAGTCTTCGACACGGCGTTGTGTACGTGCGATTAGACGTATTACTGTTTTATAATTTATTAAGTATAATAGTATGTAATTTGATATAGCAAAGCAAATCCGTTATGTTAGCTAAATATTGATTTAATTTTGTTTTCCTGTTTGTAATTTAATTTCCATTTTTGTGGTGGGGATATTTATGTTCGTGACATAAAATTTTTTATTATTAAATCTTTCTTAAATAATTATAATTGCATAAGTTGATACAAAATGCTATGCAATAGCTTTACCGCGGCAGTCCCCGAGTGCCACACGTCTTTTTTTTTTCAAGTCACACAATTCTGCTGATGTATATTGATAGAGAACTATTTTATTTGAATAAACTGTGAAAAATGTAATCTAACAAAGTGGCCTATAGTGGCAAATTTCCCAGATATTTCAGAGTAAAGCTGTCCAGAAATTACAAACATGATTAAAAATGAACTTTGCGTCCATTTGGAATTGTGCAGCCGATTATAATGATGCCATTGTGGTGCAAAAGGTACAATAAAAATGTTTACTATTACCATTCCCTTGCCGTTAGATCTACGAACACCTTCAGGCGAAGCGTAATGATAACCTGTCGACAAGATATTCCTCAGTAATATTTCAATTATGGCAAAAATTCGAATCTTATTACATTCTGTAACCCTTTTCATTTACATCGTTACCGTTGGCTTCTCCTTTCAGGTTCGCATTGCGCTTGGAGGTGACATTAGATATTTTCACTCGTCACACAAAATCGTAACCCCAGTTTTTCTTTTACAGCAGTCAAATAGGATTTGCTGGAACTCTGTTGTATATGCCACGACATCAAAAGGGAATTACAACGCCAATGAAGAAAGTGGGATTGATATTTTGTAGGACGTTGAAACGAAAGTCTGCTCTAGCCAAAACCTCGTCAGTCAAATCATTATTGGTTGGGAAAAATATATATTACATTACCTTTCATTATATATTGTGTGCCGTGCCGGCAAACTATAGCGATACTTCTAAATATCATAAGACCTATGTTACCTATAGTTTATAGTAAAAAAATTCATTTCATTTCATTTCTGGGGAAAACGGTGTACATATACAGATAGATGGACGTGTGATCTTATTTAAGAGCGTATCTGGGCTTTAATGTAATGTATTCTCATATTTCCAGCCAACGGGGCGACTATGTCTCTGCCGTTTCTTTTTTTTCCAACAACTAATTACCAAAAGAACCTACCACTTCCAAATTCCAAAGAAATATACCTTAAAATGCCTCGTTTTTAACGCTGTGATCAGAAGACTGTCAGATCTTACAATGAGTCAGTGAGCTGAAGTGGCAACGGGCAGGCCACATCTCTCGAAGAACCGATAACCGGTGGGGAGTAAAGGTTCTCGAATGGCGACCACATACCGGGAAACGTCTACCAGGCTGTCCCCCAACTAAATGGACCGACGACCTGGTTAGAGTCGCAGGGAGTCGCTGGATGCAGGTGGCTCGGGACCAGTCGATGTGGCGTACCATGAGGGAGGCCTATGTCCAGCAGTAGACGTTTCCCGGCTGATGATGATAAAAAATAAAGGAATTGGCTCAGCTCTGGATCATCTGTTCAAAGTTTGTGTAGGTGTAATTTGGTCTGAGCAGCATTTGTACAGGGGAAGACCCGGGGGCAGGGGGCAGCAATAGTTTCTTTAAATACCTATATCTCAATTCAGTGATCTGTTTTTCCCTTTGTATGTACGGAACCCAAGAATTCAAATTTCAAGGAAAGATTCAAAATTTCTATTTTAAATCCCAAGTGTAAATATTATATTTCTATACTTCTATTTTTGACTGTCATTGTTTTTAACGTTAATTTTTCTGTAAGCTGTGGATACCTATAATTAAGTTAACATTTTTAGTAATTAGTTATGTAAGTTTGTATTTTGTATGTGTTTGGAATGTAACTTGTTGGTATCTCTAAATAAATAAACCCTAAAACTGCCATAAGACGTCGCTTTTCTTTGTAGCTTACCGGAACACGGTAATTGTTCGGGATGAAAGATAACAAGCACAAGTCCATTCTAAATGACACTGATAAAAGAAGTTACCAACAATAATATAGAGTTTAAAGGTACTGCATTTCTTTTCTATCGGAGCTTTAAAAAAACCTCGCTTTGATCCGGTTGTTATCGACTAATGGCGATCGTTACCGGTGCCTTTCGGAGCTCAGCTTACGTCGATCTTTTGTTTTGTGCGAAATGATTTTGTGTTATCTGTTTCTACTAGTTTCTGCCCGCGAATTCGTCTATTATTACTATTCGTCACTACGGAAATTATCTCCGGGTAGCAGTTTATTGTTTACATAGCCATTGTATTTCTCCATAACAAAGGCTGTGGTCGTGTCAATATTGAAAGATCATGGGTCATTTTCGTATGTACTGCTGTCCGCCAACTTGAAAAATTCATGGTTTTTTTTCTACACCCAAACTTAGAGTAGGAAGTGAAATTTTAGTAAAAGCAATAGATACTAATTTAGTTCGCACGAAGATTGGCTCAAAAAGGGACATAGGCACATTTCATCCCGGTCAATTGAGTGGCTCCCGTAGGATCCACGCAGACCGCCTCCATAGCCTATTTGTTATACGCTTCGAAACACAATCCGGAGGTCCTGGGGTGGATTCACAGTGGGATCACGTATCGTTACTCAGTTTAGTTAGTGGTAGAGCATTTTATATGTCCATCTCGTTAGCTCCCATCATGCTTCCTAAGTCTGCCGCCAAACAGCAGTTTCAATAGCACGCGTTCCGGTATGACAGGTAGCAGAGCCAGTTCCTCATTACATTGAGATCTCGGATTTCCTATTTTTGTATAATTACCGCGCTATGCCAGCTATTCTATATTAAAATACTAATAGTAGAATAAATTTAATATGAAACTTTTACCGCGAAATCACCTGATGTATAAAAAAAAGTAAAAAGTGTTTATTTCTTAAATAACTTTTACATAGTTTTGCAGGGGCCTTCCAGAAAGTAGTCTTTCGACACTTGTGTTGGAAGTGCACCGCGTCTTCCAGACGGATTTACAGAGTATTATTTAAGGAAAAGACTTATTATTATATTAGTGAAAATTAACCTGTTTTGAATGTTATGGTTTTCTTTTAATCTTAGTTCCTATTTTAAGTTTGTGTATAGAATTTAAAACTAAATTAATACAATGCCTATCTAAAATTGATATACCATTCTACTCGTTATTATTCAAATGATACAATTTAAAGACACAATTTTATTAGTATTATTTTTAACACTGTTTTAAGGAAATGTAGGTATTTTACTTATTTATTGTAATGTATTATTTGAATGAGGAAATATGCGTGCTCTTTTCTAAACTGTGACGTCATTCAGGAACCACATTCCGAATGTTGACTATGCCAGTTATTTCCACCTCTGACGTAGCGGTACGGACCGCCGCGCCCCGCCCGCCCGCCGCACCGGCGGAAGCGGGTTCGATTACTGGGTCACGCAACTCAGCGAATACAATACTTCTTAGTTTCTACAGTGTAATCGTTATTTTAATATTAGTATTAAACAAAAGCTATTATTATCATTCATTTCATTGATAGATCAATCAAGTTTTTTAAAAAAACGGTCAAGTGCGAGTCTGACTCGCGCACCGAGAAGGGGCACAGACTATTAATATGTAACATAATGAAAATAATTGATAATAGGTAGGTAATATGCACTCAACAATACTCTACCGAAAATGTTAGTGCAATTAAATTACCAACTTTAACATTAACAATATGCAATTAATTAACAAGCCATACATCTGGTATGTAATTTAACTGCAAAGTTATGTTTGTAAACATTAAAAAAACTATTTTTACTTTGTTATTGTCTATAAACTATGGCTTAAATTTATTCCTGTGGGTATTCCTTACAGTACGTAAGACCTTGCTAATTGCCAAATTTCAGGATTCTAGGTCAAAATGTATTTTCATAAAATACAAAATGTATTTTCATAAAATACAAAATGTATTTCCATAAAATATAAAATGGCACTTAGGTAAAGATAAGTTTAAAAAATGCTACTGAAACTGTCATCCTCTCAACTGCTGTCTAAACCCCGCTAAACTTTTTTTTATTTTCGGAATGTCCATTTGAAATCTAACATGAAATTTAAATCGTTACTGTGGCAGCACTTTGTCCCCTAAAAGTGGTAATGTTAGATTTTACATGGCATTGTTAAATACGTACAAACGTACAAGTTCAGACAAAACCATAAGTCTGCTTTTGTCTTCACTGTTTAGTCTGGTAAAAATTACACAAATAAGGCGCGTACAATCATATTTGTGTACGCAATGTGTCAAATAGTCACTCGCTTTTATGACGAAAAGCTTAATAAAACTCTGGAGAGGATTCGTGTTCGCAGCCTGCGAGCGTGATGAGAAATTGTCTCATGCGGCGTTTTATGTTGAATTTTTATGGGAAACATAATCTTTGAATAATGTAGCTTAGATGACTTTGCCTTTTGTGTTCTTGAGGTGTTTTTTGTCAAGGTTTAAATGGTGTATATAAAAGCATGTCGTCATATAAGAAACAGCCTTGTATTTGCTTCATACTAGGGTTAGCTTATGATCAAATCAAATTCTTAAAACATATTACTTTTTTAATAAATACAACATTTACAAATTCTTTTAATATTTTACCATGCTATAAAATGCGTCTAATATCTAATGTTAACGTGCCTTCTGAATTACGAAATCTTACTTTACAGACAATCAGGTGATTCAGCCTGTAATGTACTAACTAAATTGGGGAAAGTATCACGGAGTGATTTTTACAATGTCCCCGCCGTGAATCAAACCTGTGACCTTCCGCGTGTGTTACGCGTCTGAACGCTGAGACAACTGCGCCACGAAGGGCGTATTATTAATTAGATTTTGATTAAAGATAAGATAAATGTTTATTTTTCCACACACTTGGTTATAATTAACAATTTATATATAATACACATTCAAACTTAAATTATATGTAAGCCATGGAGCAGTGTGTGAAACTGGTGCCTGAGAAGGTTACCCCGTGTTTCAGGACACCAGGTTCTCACCTCGCAGTAATATTGATCGTATTAGGACATGTATGGTGTGGTAAGCATTGAAGATATGCAATTATTCAGATCTAGCTTATGTAAGCTCTAGGTGTTTCATATGAGCTATGCAATCAGTTTGTCTGGTCAGGCCAGTTTCAAGGTTGCAGCGAACAGTTATTGTGCTTGTAAATTATTGACGCATCAAAGAGAAAACATAAATTTCCGTTTTATAATTAAGCCCGCGCTAATATGTATCTAATATTACGATACACAGTAGAAGTATTGTTCTTACTAGCGTATATTTAACTTTATATGTAAAATAATTTTGTATTTATTGCTGTCCACATAGTTAGATTAGATTAGATTATCATTTATTTGCCAGCACAATACACATAAAAACAAAATACACACACACACATAAGAAGAAGAACACACAATAGAAGTAACAGCATAGTTTATAGCAATGTATCATGCCAGCAAAAAGGCCCTAGCTCAGCATAGTGCTGTGGACTACGAGCCCACAACGCTGGTAATTCTGCTAGAGCCTAGAGTTGGTACAGGTGTAAGCATTTGAAGCCCTGATGTGGCGTTGCAATATAGGGTAGCAACAAAACATTTATAATCTTTTGATTATTATTATAAAAATCCGGTCAAGTGCGTGTCGGGCCACGCGCAGTGTAGGAATCCGCAGTTGAACTGGTTTTAATAAAAGTAATTTTGAGTGAAATTTGAACGAAATTTTCATTTCACCACCCCAGATATATTTTATAATTTGGTAGTATATTACTCCTTAAACTGTAAAGCCATCTAAGTCGTGATAGTTGTCCTTGAAAGTTTAGCATATGTACTACTACTGTGAATTTTTTCAGATTTTTACAAGCATTAGTTTAGAAGATAGAGGCCCATCTACGGACGGTTAAATTCTTCGGCTTGTGAGAAGAGAGGAGGTTATTGCATATTGTGAATCTATGCGTTAGAGATCGCTCAACGTTGGTATAAACAGATCGGGCGTGAATAATTCACGTGCGGATAGAAACAAATTGCTATAAGAATGTAAACAATTGGCGCCAGCTTCTGTTGCTGGCCAGGGATCTGCGCCCCGAACAACAAATATTTTCAGTTCTGACGTTAAGCTTGATGAATTATAATTATTTTGGTTCGGTTTAGACTTTAGCTTGAAAATTAGGAAATGTAAATCTTATAAATTTCATTATAAGTTTGAACATTCATTTTGTTTTGTTTAAATTAATGGGAATGGGTTTAAATCATTGTATTTTATTTTCAGTTTTGGAGAAATAACAGAGAACAGAATATTTTCGACATAAAATAAACAAATTATACAATAATAAATCAATCTGCCGCCATAAACATTCTCGCTATGGTTTACATAAATTATAATTATGGAAGGACAACAGAAAGGTTTTACGATAATACTCGTAACCAAGCAAGCAGCACGTTTAAACAAAGAAATATATTACAATACTGTTTGAATAATGATTTTTAATGACACTATTTGTAGTATCATCATTCATCATTCGTTTATTTTCAAAAAACAGTATAACTGTGTGCGAAAAAAACTAAAATATTACAACTAATAAAATACCTTTAAAATACAAGAACTTAGCCAATAATATTAAAAATTTAACATTAATAAAAACATATAACAAGTCATTTCATAATATCTAGTTATTACATGTCAGAAATCCTTAACGGTGTACAATTTTTTTTCTAATAATAAGAGACTAAGTTTATTTTTAAATACATTTACACGTTTTATATTTTTTAAAGTAAGTAATAATTTTAGATGTTTGAAATATATCTGAAAATCAAGCTTATTTCATATCCCCTGTCATATTGAGAACGGAACAATGAAAAAGCGAAATTGAAAACCATAAATTCCACCCCGGGCCAGTATTATATCGGGGTTCCGTATGGATTACCATAACCGCTCTTATATAAACGCTAACTCGATCTGAGTAAGAGGGTCCTACAACAGGAGTTCCGCATTTTTACAGGCCCGTTGTTAGGGAAAGACAGGCTACGCAATCATATAAGAACAATCTGTAAACCTCACCTCATTTTTAGAGTTCCGTATCTCAAAAGGGAAAAAAGAACCCTGATAGAATCTCGTCTGTCTGGTATTTCCGATTTAACTAGACTCATGAAATTTGGCAAGATACAAAATCTTCCGTATAAAAATAAATCTGGAAGTATATTTTTTCGATTATATCCCATCAAAATTTTACTTTTACAAACTGTTTAAGTTCCTGTCGTGTGTGTAATGTGTAAATTAACATCGATTTATCATGTTTTTCGCCAGACCTCATCGTCACTTACCATCAGGTGAGATTGAGGTCAAGTGTTGGTCTATATTCAATAAAAAAAGGCAAAAGTTATTCGTATATACGTATCGTTTAGTATGTTAATTTTATTCAAAACCTGTACGGAACACTCAGTGCGCGAGTCAGACTCGCACTTAGCTGGGGTTTTTCCTCAAAAATTATGTATTTTGTTGGTGCTAAGGCAATAATCCCCTCGATGAGGGAGTCTTAGGTGGAAATATATGAGGGAACGGAGTTGTTTAGTCTGTGATCACAAATGCTAGACAGATAAAATCGAAAGAAAGATGTGAACTGAATTTTTTCCCTGAGTTCCAACCTACAACATCCGCGGAATCCTAAAGCCATTTACGAGTATAACAAATTGATTCCCCGGATACTGCAAAATGAAAACGTTGTCTTTATTGAATGCAGCTCGTCGCCATTCAATTTTGTAGCACCTTGCTACTCTGTTTATATTTCATTTTAGAAGGAGGCGATGTAAGGTAAGCCCTCTTGTCCCCGCGATCTACTTTGGGCCCTGTAGGTTTCTCCCCGGCTTCTAAATGGGAAAATCCTTATAATTTTATAGAATCCCCTTTCTATTACGAGACGCAGGCAGGTATTGTTTGTACTTCGTTATTATTTCTGGAGTTAACTAGTATTATCAGAGCTTACAATAGATTACAAACTGGTTTCTATCGTGTTTGTATAGGTCTTTGTTACGTCAATAGACAGGGAGAGATGCCTGCGGACTGTGTGGCTCATTTGCAATCGCATAGAAAAATGATGATAACTAACTGCCCCCGTGGCGCAGTTGTCTGAGCTTTAGACTTCAACAGACTCCTGCGTTCCTTGATTCGATTCCCGATGTAGCAATTGTCTAAATCACTTAAGACTTAAATTGCACGGGCTCCGGCCTACTCTCCTACAGCTATATGCCATGGTCCACCACGCGGGCCCAGTGCGCATTGGTAGACTTCACACACACCTTTGAATTTCTTCTCAGGAGTGTGCAGGTTTTCTCACGATGTTTTCCTTCACCTTTAAGCCAATGGAAATGAGGGGTCATTCGTAAAATTACAAACTACAAATTGTTACGACTCAGGGTCTAGACGAGACCAGACGTCGATTGTTCAAGGATTGACGCTCTACCCAACTGAGCTACCACGGCTTATTCATTTGTTTATAGTTTCTTAAATCAACTGTTAAACATCGTGTATATATATATATATATAATTTGGATCTCCGAAACGGCTCCAGCGATTTCGCTGAAATTTGGTAATTTGGGGTATTCGGGGGCGAAAACTAAAATAAAAAATATGATGGGAAATTTCACGCTGTCAAACATAATCACTTTAGCCGAGTGTTTCACACGTGTCATTCCGTCCGAGATATCCGCGTTCAAATCCCGGTTGGAAAATTGCTTTTATTTTTGTTTTTTGTGTTTAAGGGCAGAAATAAAGTTTTCGTTTGTTTTTAAAGAACTATAAGAACTAAGAACAAATATTGTCTGATTAATGTACTAATAGCTCAGCATATGTCTAGGAGGTTCAAGGCCACGAAGACGATGTTATTCTGCTATTGCCTGATAATAGGGATGATGACTTAAAAAAATTATTCCCTCATTCGAGAGGCAGTGTGAAAAGATAAATAGCCTTGTAAAGATTTTTCGATGCAACTTCGTTTTCCTAATATAACCCATCGAAAAGTGATTTTAGTAACGTGGTGCAAAAACTCTCTATACAAATCGGTACCTAGGCGTGACGTCACAGCTAGGTATTAAAGTTGATAATGTATGAAATTTTTAACAATATTTGAGTTATCTCGTAATATAATGTTTTTCTGGGACCACTCCTTTACAAAAAATCTTCACTGTGTCATTACAAAGCAAAATGTAAAATAAAATTTTTAGTACGAGCAAGTTGGTTTTATTGAATTTTTGCGGGCTTCATAAGCTGTAAAAGACCCCTAAAAATTAAAATAATATTTATTTAATTTATTTAAACAGTTTATTGTACACGGAAAATATTTACATAACACAAAAACAGAAAAATATATACAAAAGGAACAGCTTATTTCTAAAAGAAATTTCTTACAGCAGTCCTAGGTCAAGGAGAAGAGGGAGGAGGGCAGTTAGGCGTGTACGATATAATAAATATAATAAACGATTACATAAATAATAGATACAAAAAACTAATATATATCAATAATAATACATACATAATTTACATACTATAATTATATATGAACTTATAGTGATAGAAAATGTTCCTTGACGTTTTTTAGATATTAGATATTTTAAATTTTATAGAAGTTTTATACCCTTTATGGTTTAAAATACATTTTAACCCCAATATGATTTGGTGTCGTCAAGGCAAGCAAGTAATATGCGATACAACAATCATGGGGCTATCATTCCAAGTGACAATGTTTTAGTTGTATTGAAATCACACTATGTCTAAACTTATACACACTAAAAACTATATACTTATTTATATTTAATACTTTGATTACCTACCATTCAGCCTACCATACTAGCAGTACACAAAACTAAAGTACTTCTTGAACATTATGAACAGATAGTCTTCGAAAGGGCCCGGAGAAAGTTTTCGATTGCTGGATTTCGGATGAGGAACTAAATTGCTGTGCTTGCCCCAGTTTGGTTGAGACACCGCAGGCGGAATCACCTGATTATCTGAAAAGTAAGATGATTACGTGCTTCAGGAGCCACGTTAATCCGTTGCTGCCGGTTACTATCTACGACGGGTAGTAGCTACATCGGCCATGTCAGAGGACTGTGGCGGATCAACAACCAGTGACACTAGGGTTTGAGAGGTCGGTCTACACGATAAGAAGCAGATACGCATTACTTGTAGAGAAGATATACAGCTAGGTTTTTTTTAAAAAATATGGACATCTGCATCTACAAACCTTCGCCAATTAATCAACTGCCTTCTGCAACCCACTTAGAGTGTGCTAGTCACACAAAGTCATCACATGTTTTCTTCTTCCACTCGCCCTTATCAACCGTCATCTTAGCACTCGCACCTTTCACTTGTTTTGATCTTGTGTTAAAATTGTAAGGAACCCTTTGTATGCGAGTCTGACTCGCACTTAGCCGGTTTTAAACTTTCAGTAACGCGCTCACTATTTTTATCTAGGTTTATATATCTATATCTGAAAATGAAAATGAAATGAATATATATCTATTTCATAAACTTAAATTACCTTCTTGCTTCTTGATAAGTATAATTAATTTAATTTATTTACATTTAAATGTACACAAAAGGAAACTTTAACAAACTACAATGAACTAAATTATTTAAATTAACTAAAGTATTTATAAGTATATAAATACCTGTAGTAGGAAGTACGTATTTATTAACTCAATAGTAGGTTTAAAAGAGTCTGTATATTTGGGAATGTAGGTGTGAAAAGTGAGGATGTGTGTGTAAGTGTGTGGTGTGATAGAATGATGTGTGTGTGTAAGAGTGAGTGACATGTGCGTGCTATTATTATGTAGATTCGTTACGAACTAAGTTACAAACTCTAAGAGGCATTATGTTTCTTTTTAATCCATAGGCTTAATCCAGGTTTGTACAGCGTTTTTGCTAGCAGTTAGTAATAATAATAGCATGACAGTAGTATATATATGGAAATTGGTTGAAAGAGCAAACGTTTGTCAAAGGAAATTTGAGGTTTCTCCCTATAAAGTTTTCCCATCAGATAAATTGAGTCTTGTCATTCACAGGCCACGTAGACGAATTCGCAGGCAAAAGCTTGTAAATAATTAAATACTATCTATACACTTACAAGTAATATCATTGAAGTAGTTTTACAGCAAACTTTATGAACCTTTAAATCCAGGATATGCCTTGCTAAATGTTGCAGCTCAGACGGAAAGCACTAAACAAGCTGTCTTTTAAATAAGACACTTTAACAGAAGGTCCAGTTTTACGTCTTCTCTTTACGGCCGTCAAGTCATTTAGGATCGTTTTCAATTTAGTAGAATCACTCGCAGACCTTTTATGAGAAGATAACAGCCCCTGTGTCCATCAGCGACTTTGAAACTATGGACACTCCGCAAACTTGACAAGGATAGAAACCTGATGAGATTCCTGATTTTATGTGTAGACATCAGAAGGTTTAATAGTGATTAATTTATAAGTAAATTTTGAGTTACTCTATTCAATAAAACTATACAATTTATTAATGTAAAAATATTCACATGTCAAGTACAGATACATATTTTCAATTAGATTTGTTAGTAAACTTAGCCTAGATTAGTAATAAAATTAAACCTACAACCTAAAGAAACACGTTACCTAAGAAATCGTGTGGATCTGGTCCCGATCCAAAGGTCCTCATCACGCTTGCCGCATTGCAACGTTGGATGGCAATGGAGATCCTTTGGACCAGGAAAGATCCCGACCGAGTATCAGAGCCCTTCTCCCTCAGGCGGAGTCCCAGTTAGTGGACAAAAGTCTGTTGTGTTCAAAAATGTTTCTCTATTCTGATTGGGCAATTGAGAAAAAATATTCGGGAGATAAACTGCAGCATCTACACGTTACATTATGTTACAAAGATCATCAATCTTCCTGTCAAGTGTAGTGATTACGATAAATCCCACATGGAAAGTACGAAGTGGCAACCTATGAAAAAGTCCATGTCCAACAGTGGACTAAAGTTACTGATTAAAACATATTTTGTGACAGTAAAACAATACGGTGTAAATGCAATTAAATATACATAAATAAAATACATACACGGGACTGTAATTGAGTCGCTACGGGACACGTTCAAAATATCATTAGACCATTTAGAACAAGTAGGTGAACGTCACCTACTTTTTGCGTACCAGACTAGGCATGCTGGGCGTGGTTGCCTAATGTTTTAGATCAATGCCTTCCATCTGCCATTTGATATCATCCTTTGCCAAATTGCGCTCTGCCGTCGTCTCTTGAAGATGAGATGAATGTTCTTGAAACGAGTCTGACATCTGTATTAACAATTTCTTTTATTTAATTCTACTGCAGAAAATGTACAATTAATGACAGTAATTTAAACTGTAACTCATAAAAGGAAGGCGTCTGTGGTAAATTATATCCAATTGGTTTTGAATAATTAACGCCTTTAAATATAATTGGGTATTCGACTAAAAAGATATTTTTGTCTCATTCGATAGTCCATGTGAAAAGATAAATAGCTCTATCAATTTTTTTTATCACACCCCGCCGAAAAAGTGATTCTATTCGCGCGGTGCTAAAACGCTCCATATAAATCGGGTATGAGTTGTGACGTCACACGTCTATAAATTGGAGCGTTAAATGTATGAAGCTTGTTAGATATTTTGATTTATCTCGTAAAATAATGTTTTTATGTGTTATATATATATATATATATATATATATCAGTGGCGAAGGGTCCATACAACCCGATTCCCACCGGCTTACCTTTCAAAAACCCTTTCCACATATCATTAATGTAATGTACTATTAACTTTTATACGCTCAAAATATTACTACAAGAAACGCCTGTGCGCAATTAAAAAGCAATACAAAAAACGCCTGCGCACAATTAAAAAGCAATATCTATCAGTGGCGAATGGTCCATACAAGCCGATTATCACCGGGTTACAGATATTATCTATAAATTGTCAAAGCCCGCCAAAACTATACCACAGTTCCCGTGTCAACTAATGCTCTGTCTCTTACGCTCTCGTAGTAAACGTCGCTTTTTATTTCACGATATAAGCCGGCCGGATTTCGGCATTCTAGATTTCTTCTCTTTCGAACGCCTTATGCGGAGCGAGATAGAGAGCAATAATACGGAGGAAATACATCGCCAATTAGACATTTTTTTCTAGCAAGTTAATAGTGTTATAACAATGCAAAATTTAAAAAGTAGCATTTTCATAGTAAGTTTCATCGCGAGTCACATTGTCTTATTTAGGCGTATTTGCGTGTGATTTGTTCCGTTTGGAATAAACAACTTTAGTACGCGTGAATCATGAATGCTTGTTAGTACGTGATTAAATGCTCCTAGGTTAGTACTATCGATGTTTTTTATGTGACGGATTAGAAAGTATTTCACTTAGTTCGAAGTTCATGTGCTGTTTTTTGTGTTTATAAGGTGATTTACTTGCATATTTCGTTCAATACGGTGAGTTTTGTGTGCCATTATGGCTTTAATTCGTATGGAATGCTGCCTAACTGACTACTTGCTCATCATCTTCCCATTTGAAGAAATACTGAGAATTTCTGAAGCCGAATTTGAATCACGCGGTAAGCATTTTTTTTTGGATCGGCTTCCCTTCGCCAAAATTCCACCCTTCGCCACTGATATATATATATATAATCAAAATGCAATAAGACGACTAAATCTAATAAGCATTTTACTATTCGAAGAACTATATTTTTGAAACTTTAAATTCTTACCAAATCCCAATAAAAATTAAAATGTTTACATATTTGTATTTTGGGGTGCTTTCTCATAATGTCCGTTACGGTATAAAATACAATTTAATCCCAAAAGTATCCAATTGCCCGCGGTGTGTTTTAAAAAAGATTTACACTATCTATTAACGGGAATATTCGAGATTTATAGGAGCACCTTCGAGATATCCTATTCGATAAATACAAAAGTTATAAAATCGGTATTAGCAAAGATTTGGGTTGTTATGGCAGTCATCCCTTTATTTTCAACCGTGAATTACTCTTGAGGATTGATTTATTAGATCATTTACAATGGGTGAATATGTGAAGCATAACGCCACCATCATCGGTCCAGTAGCGTTACTGCTGACATAATAACATACTCACAAAAACACAATTGTGTATAACTAGCGTCTGCCCCCCACTTCGTCCGTATGGACTTCATGTCGGTAACTACGTGTCAGATTGGGATAAAAAGTAGTCGACATCATTTTCCCACCCTTCACTTATCCCTATACAAAGAATCAAGAAAATATTTCCCTCCGTTATGACGTGAAAGAAGGACAAACAAACAGAAATATACAATAGGCGACAGCGGGTGGTGTAGTGAGAAACCCGAGGCCCGTCTCCGCGTCGCGCTATATCTATTTCTGTTTTGTGGCAGAAACTTCTGACAGACAGATGAACGGACAGAACTGCTTCAAAAATAGTCTGTTCTGTCCGAACCCTATAAAGTTGAAATCTACAAACCTTTTCATGCAACCATTTCACTTCAAAGTAATGTAATTTATATCGGTTGTAAATTTTAGTTGTTACGAACGTAGACGAACAAGGGTCACTGACATAGATCGACGAGTCAGTGAACTGAAGTGGAAATGGGCAGGCCACATCGCTCGAAGAATCGATAACCGGTAGGAGTAAAAGTTCTCGAGTGGCGACCACGCACCGGGAAGCGTGTACCGGGCCTCCCTACTAGATGGACCGACGAGCTGGCTAAGGTCCAGGACCAGTCAATGTGGCATGCTCGTACCATGAAGAAGGCCTGTGTTCGAGGCCATGATGTATGCTCTTCCAAGTGTAGTTATTTATATTTGGCTGTAAACCTTGTAGCTTTCACACAATGTAAGTCACAATTACTCATTAATCATTCCACGTGTGTACAATATCTTGTAGATATTTGGACGATTACCAAGTACGCGGTAATTGACAGATAGGTGACAGAAATAGACCAAACACGCCTCCCTAATAAGAATGCTTTGGATGTTTACGATTTGTGGTGAAAGAATTTAAAAAATCATATTTGAAGTGAATTTTAAAATTACTATCTCCGTTGTTTGATCAATTCAAGCGATAACAGAAGTACAGGCCGGACACTTAACAGAAATGTGGTGATATCGCTTCCTATTCGAATATGGAACGGTTGACGTGTGAATGATACTACCAAACCCTGGGTCGACCATTTTCTTCTGTTTTAATTCTGTGACAGAAGATATCAGCGTCTCCTTCCGCAGGAATCCTTTATCTTGTATGTATATTGATCTACATACATGAACCCTGTCAGGGTATAGCAAAATGTATAAGTCAAATTTTATACTGTAATAGTTCCATGTAAAATTTTACACTATACAATACAAAACAAAGATAGTCAAACTTTATACATGTTCTTCCATACATTCCTTTATTGTGTAATATTATTTTCCAATTAAAAGCGATTTTCCGTTAGTTCTTCAACTTCAAAGATGCTTCTGGGAGTCCACAATCAAAATAAAAAATAAATATAGTTTTAAAAAAACTAATAAACACGCTTTTAAAGCACTTCGAACTAAAAAGTTAGTATAGTAAATCTCCAACAGAGGGCGCGGTTGTCTCACTTGCTCTCACACAGAGGATGTGTGAGGAAATTATTTAATCCTGGCGAACCTAATCAGGGTAATGAGATAAACTTATAAACGTATTCACAATTTAAACAATTCGATCCGACCGAGGGCCGACATTTCTTGTTCTTGTTTGCACTAGAGAGGTGATTGTTCGATTACGATAGAATAGGGATGTGGCTCTAGCATTGATAAACCGTTAATATTTTTCAACTCGTTATCACGGTTCATGAGATACAGCCCGGTGACAGAGGGACAGACAAACGGACAGCAGAGTTTCAGTAATAAGAACCCGGCTTACCAAAAAAGCAACCATTACAAATCATTTATTCATCAACAACTACACCGCAGTGCAATTACTGGCAAATAGTAGTATAGAATAGAATAGAAAAAAGATTTATTTAAAAATTACAAATTTTGGTTAAATCTAATTGCCTAAAACTAATACACACACTCAATAAAAAATAAATAAATAAGAACAACTTAAAATTAAATAGAAACATAGGTACTCGTACTTCTTCGTATATATCACGAATGCATGCTCAGCTATTCACCAATCCATCACATTGTTACGTTATCCACCTGAGTAATATATACGTAATTGAGGTGGAGAAACATGGCCATGTTTATTAAATATAAAACCTACCTACTAACAGTATGAGGCTTCAATTTTAAAGCCGTCAGGTTGACCACAGGCGCTCTTACCGTAGCAACAGGTCAACGAGACATTTATTATTTAAATGTGGTGACGAATTTTCAAGTGGCTTTTTAGTCTGTATTCTGAATCGTAATTATAATAACATATACTGCTGAGTTGTGTTAAAAATTAAATATGTATATTTAAATATATATCAGTATAACAAATCCAAGTGCGAGTCAGACTCGCCCATGGAAGGTTCCATACAGAATATAAATATTCAACATACCGAACCCGTTCGCTGGTAATTAATTATGCTCAGAAGTCTGAAGCTAATGAGGCACTGGCTCTGTTACATTTCATACTGTAACACAACAGTGCTATTTAAACTGCTGTTTGGCGGCAGACTTTGGTAACATGGGGATAGCTAGCCAGGTGGCTAACTTTCGCAGCAACGAACGCCACGATAGTAAACTTTCGCAGTAACTTACATCGCAATAGAGAACTTTTGCAACAACGTACGTCACGATGGTAAACTTTCGCAGTAACGTACACCCCAGTAGAGGACTTTCGCGACAGTGTACCTTGCGATGGTAAATTTCCCTAGTAACGTACATTGCAGTAGACAACTTTCGCAGCATCTTGCCTCGCGATGCTAAACTTTTGCAGTAACGTACATCGCAGAAGAGAACTTTTGCAACAACGTACGTCGCGACGGTAAACTTTTGCTGTAACGTAAATCGCGGTAAAGAACTATGATGTACATCCTTAAAAAGGCGTATTTTATGTTGAATTGTCTACCTCACGATACATTCGCGAAAATAACGCGTCAACCCGAATAATGTTAGTGAGGTCATGAGAGCACATTAATCTCTATTATTACGAGGTCTAACTCTGACCGAGATATACTCGTATACCGGCGCGGCCCTTAGATTCTCACGCAACCTTTTTCGAATATTGTGATCATAATTTCGTTACACATTTTCGTGGCAGCCGTTGAGCTACAAATCTTAGTTACTTTACTTACTTAACTACTTTACTTCAGAATGCTTCAGTGCAAAATTTCGTTTTGCATAATCTTTTAAATAGAATAGTTAGTTGGCTTTGATAAGTAATTACCTGAAGTAGGAGATCGGATTACATTGCAGCTTATTGTCAGCTATAATAGCCGTTACGCAGCTAATGGTTCCTAGATAGCACATTTTGTAAAATAATCAAAAATAATGTACAAAATGTAAATTTTTACTCTCTTTGAAGTTGTGTGTTAATGATACTCATTTCTTGACATTAAAATCCGATGTTCTATTTTTAGATAGTTACTTCACAAAGCCAGATATCCTATTTAAAAATATTGTAGATGAAATTTAGTAGCAAAAATGTCGGAAAAATGGAACCTAAAACTGTTTTTTGATAATATCTCCTATTCGACTCATTTTATGATGAAAATAAATTGAACTAAAATAAATTTCTTATATTTAGTATAATTACTTTTTATTATAAATTAGTAGTTTTGCCTTTTATATGTAATTTATTTTCATTCTTTTAATTTGTTGTTTTAGCGGCAATAGAAATACATAATAATATTCTGTGAAAATTTCAACTGCCTGCCTGTTACGGATCATGAGATACAGCCCGCTGAAAGACAGACTGCCCCCTTTTTTCCTATTGCATAATTGTTTGTATATCTTTTTGGCTGACAATAAACACATTACATACTTACTATTAGATTGAAAAGAACTGTTATAGCTAACGTATTAACATAAACAATAAACTGATCACACAGTTGCCATTTTCAGGAAAACTTTAAACTGCCTCAACTAGCAACATAAATTAAGGTAACCGCATTGCAATACTTATTAAAGCACAGTTTAATTATGTTCACAACGGATCTATGCTGTAAATGTATAATTAATGAATCAGTCAACCAAAGTGAGTTTATTACAAGTAATTAAATGTAATTAACGGATATTAAATCATCTGTCTCTTCATTAGCGATATTAATCTTATCGTTTACGTGCAGAGGATTTTCGTTGTAATTTAATTTAGTGAAATTACTTGTAAATAGTTTTTGGTAAAGTTGATTGGCACTTGGCCTTCATTTCACCTTATGGTAAGTGACGATAAGGCATTCAGATTATAGATATGTTCGTGGTAGCAGTGCAAAAGGCAAATGGAGCGAGTTTTTGTCTTTCTAACAATTTGTGTAGTCTTTTTCTGAATTAAATTTATTGTGACATGTTTTTGTATTTTTAATTAATTACTAATTACGAATCTCTGCCACGACCACGAGGAGCACGATCAAAGAGAGAGAGAGTTAATTAATTTTCTATTTACGATTATTAATCTATGACAGACACATAAAACTGACATATTAACTATTATGTATAAGGGGGCGTTGGAATATTTTTTCTTGTAAAGGTAGTTTATAAAAGGTTGTCCTGCTACCTTTCATACCAGAACACAAGGTTTGGCGGAAAACTTAGGTAACTGCTGCCTAGCCAGACGGATATATAAAGTGACCAACGAAATACATAAAAAGGTTGCTGAAGTCGTAAACTCCTTTGGCATTCGTCAAATATCCTAAAAACAGACTTGATTACAGACCATTTTTCATTCGCTTGATTACATTCCATCATAATTCTATTTTTGATTTTGAAAAGTCCGTAACGTCATCCGATACGTCACAGGCCTGACCGCTACGAGTGACGTAGAGGGTCTACGTCGTAGATCTGTGCTACGCACGGCTACGCGGATTATGTTGACCTTTTGCAACCCTTGATTTTATTATGTAATTGGTAATGTCGAATGTCAAAGCTTTCAGGGATTTATTTATAAATGGAACGATGTTGATATAAAGTAGCCGTGTTGGTTATGTTACTGTAAAATGATGCTTATAATTTTTATTTGTAGAATTAGTAAAGTATTTTTTGAAATTCGATTGGGTGAGATTTGTAAGCAAGGGATAGCAACAAGGGCTGTCGTTGTAGTTACAAAATGTAAC
Organism: Carcina quercana; assembly: GCA_910589575.2. Classification (NCBI taxonomy): domain Eukaryota; kingdom Metazoa; phylum Arthropoda; class Insecta; order Lepidoptera; family Depressariidae; genus Carcina; species Carcina quercana. The sequence continues at coordinate 14,346,065 of OU342435.1, forward strand.
TTTACTTTTTTTGATGGATTAAAAATTGGAACACTCTCCGTAACAACACAGTTCAGGAATTTAATTTTTAAGCTATTGCATAGCTTCTATCGCGGGCCTTGAGCGCGGGGACCGAATCGAGAAATTCCGTAACGAAAAAACCTCACGCTCCCCACTCCGACGGGCACGGAGGTGTGGCTTGAAGGCCGTGCATCGTCTAACGTCGTTTCAGTTCGGCAGTCTTCGACACGGCGTTGTGTGCGTGCGATTAGACGTATTACTGTTTTATAATTTATTAAGTATAATAGTATGTAATTTGATATAGCAAAGCAAATCCGTTATGTTAGCTAAATATTGATTTAATTTTGTTTTCCTGTTTGTAATTTAATTTCCATTTTTGTGGTGGGGTATTTATGTTCGTGACATAAAAACTTTTCTTATTAAAACTTTCTTAAATAATTATAATTGCATAAGTTGATACAAAATGCTATGCAATAGCTTTACCGCGGCAGTCCCCGAGTGCCACACGTCTTTTTTATTATTACTATTTTAATTGCTTTAATTATTATTTTTCACGTATTAAAACAATTTGTTTCCTAGCTTTTGTTCGCGAGTCCAACCACGTGGACTTCAGGAATGATATCACTGGAACTACTTGCTTTATTGTTATAAAGACTAGCCTATGTCGTGTTCCGTCATTTCATTAAACACTATACAAAAATCAGGATTTTTTACTTTCCGTTGCGCCATAAAGGGAAAACAAAAAATGCTGATAATAATCTCAATGAATATAAAAATCTCTTAATTGATATCCCAAAATTGTGGATTGGCCACAGGCTTTGTTTGCGTAGGTCATTAGGGCCTAATATCCAGCTGGTTCCTATCATCGTTATACCAATCAACGTATATTGGAAGTCATGTCAACAGCATTTCGCAGTAATCAAACAGCCAATCCGGCTGAATGGAGAGTTGTGCATGTTCTACCTCTAACTATTATACAGTAATTGAATATCTGTCTGTCTAGTATATGTTTATTATACAAGTAATCAAAACCAATATTCCTATTTAATTTTAGGAGAAAAGCAGCTGGCGAAAATATACCGAATAGCTGTGTTAAAGCACTGTTGTAAGGCTTCTTTATCAGCACGTTTTCTATCCTACCGCCTTATCGACACACATCAGATGAGATGAAGGCCAAGTGAAAATCAATTATTCATAAATTAATTTTAAAAATTTAGAGTGTTTCATTCATCAACGTCCAACAACAACAAATCTCGTTGTTGCTGGCAGTTTATAAATTTGTTTATATTAGAAAAAAAAAAGGTTATGTCAAAATGTCTGTCTTCTTTTGGTTTTTCTGTGTCGCTGTGTAGCTTTATTTCGTTTCTTGTAAAATATCGTTTTAAAATAGAGAATACAGTCCATTCGTGTTATAAACCCGTTTTTAACTTACCACCGAGTCACACTTGCCCTGCGTCGTCGTTAACACTCGTAATCAAATGAGGTCAGATTTTGCAAATTAAATTGTTCTAAAACCTGAAAACTTTTTGTAACTTGAAAGGATGAAAATCGTCAAAGCAAAAATATTGGTTTGGAAACTTAAAATTAGTCGTAGCGCTTATTTAAGCAAGAAAATGTCAATCATAAAAATATATTCTCCCATTTTTCACTTTATGAAATAGGGTGACCTTTCAGAATGAAAGCTTGGGACAGCCCAACGCCAAACGTCACGTGCCGCCTCTTTATTCTCGCGGTGGGACAAAACGCCAAGTTTCCTTTCTCGATATATTTGGAAAATACGTGACTGAGACGGCTGAAATCGTTGAGTCTTGAAACTACATGGAATTATAAAGACAAACCGTGTGGTCTCGGCTTTAGTATAGGAACGTTCATGTTTACCCGCGAAACTTATGAGACTAGCAACACCCTTTGGTGTGCACACGCTGAGCTGGACACAGTATCAATTTCTTTAAATTTACAATTTAAATCTATTGTTTTAAATATTACTAGATTTTGCCCGCGATTTAATCCGCGTAGACTTTAGAAATAATCCCACAAGAACTATCGATTGGTATTAAAAGTAGCCCATATCTTTTTACGGACCTTCAACGACCCCTAAACAAATCAAGTCCTTTTTATATCGAGGAAACCCACTTTGGGAATCCCTGCATTCGCTATAATCATACAATCTTTTTTAATTATCCATCCTTGAAGATTTTGGACCATGCAAGTCATATGTGAAAGCAATTTTGTTAAATAGCTTAATGAATAAAGAGTGAATCATTTTTAGATGTACGACCGAACAGCAATGTACTCGTATCGCGTCCAAATTGACTTGACAAAGGATAAACAGTTTGTTGAACTGTCATGATATGTCGAGTAAAAAGAACCGCCAATCAGTCGATAACTTTACATGTAATTAACACACTACGTGCTCAATTATTTTGTATGGATAATGGAAAAAATACACAATTAATTATCGAAATTTATGTGAATATTTTGGTTAGGTTCAAAACTAATTGGCATCACAATGTACGCCCGTATGAAATATACACGCGGTATTTGTGTCGTTTCGATCGGAATGATTGCTGGAAGAGCCGAACTGAAATAGACACGTAAGTTGACGCTAAATACAAATACAAATAATTTATTTTCTCATTAAAAAAGTCATTTTGATACACTGCGGCCTTGAACTGCGCTGTGCTGCGCGAAGCGGCGTTAAACTTACAGACGGGTTTAGGCGTGAGCAGGAGCGGATCGGATCGACGTACCGTACATTAAAAGGCACATACAAATGTAGCTTTTATTAAACTTATCCACACCAGCTTAATTTTATAGTTCAATGTCACTCCACCCTCCCCTAAACACAGGGTATATACCGTACGTGACACAGAGATATAGGGTGCTCTCTAGAGGGTCAGTGATTGGGCTTGGTGTATAACCGTCACGTAGTCTCTCTTATACGTAGTGCTCTATCAAATATATCTTCCAAAATAGAAGCCTAACTGTGTTTTGTAAATTGTTTTACACGAAATATGTACAAAATTAGTACAATGACATTTTGTTATGACATAGGAACATTTGGACTTGTGTGTTATTGGTATAATTAGAGTACCAAAAATTTCTGCCATAAAATTGCTTTATAAGATTAGTAGGTTGGTAAACAAGGAATTGCTTCCGAAATATTGAATCTTGTAAAAATGAGTTTTGAATAGGCTGTGTCCATATCCGTCACTTTCTTCGTGTCAGGAGGACAAACCAAGAATCACACTCTCTCATCTTTTTAATTAAATAAAATAGCTTGCCATTCTTACAAATCAACGCCCGCAACCCGCAAAAGCAAACACTATGTTCCTTTTTTGACAAAAGCTGATGTTAAACTTTTAAAACTTTATTTATTTAAAAATTTAGACAACTATGATCCATTTTTGTTAGTAATATCATATTAGCTGTGTTAGTACTTATATTCTACTACAGATTTCGTTCTTCTAATAAGATGCCACATCAGTGGGTAATCGCTGCTTTCTTTCTTAGACTAAGAAAGGATTTTTGGAATTTCCATCCCTATGGAGTTAAAATCTGCAATTTACTCTTTAATGCAAGTCTGTCGTTTTTGAAGTCACCAATGGGCATGAAAATTTGTTTTTGGCTTAACAGTTAGACATTATAACATGTGTTTAAAAAATTCTTTGTTTGTATAGTAAAAAGCATCGAAATTGGTATTTCAATTAATGGTGTAAAATTATCAAAAAAATAGCGTTTTTCGTAATCATCCCCTAAAGGGTGAAATCAGTAAAATAATCTTTTTTAAAGTGTAGAATTTATAAGATAGACATAGACATATTTTTACTGACAAACACAATACAGAAAGACATACAAGATTCTATAAGAAATAAATACAAAAAAGAAGCCACAACAAATAATACAAATACAGTAAAACATGAACAGAGGAAAAGAGAACATAAAATAATAATAATAAATTTGTGTTGTATTGCGCTTGTCAAGTTGGAACCGAACTCATCGTGTGCAGCACAGGCCGCAGCGATGGTGGACGGTCGGTCGGCGATGAGCATGCGGAGCGAACGGATGTGTCGCTTATTTAAATATTTCCTTTATTTAGATCAGTCCAATCAGTCCATTAAAATTTGTGTTTGGCTTTTCGGTTGCAAACAATTATACAAATTTAAAAAACACACACACACCACACACACTCCACGTACTTGTGTATATATATAGACAAGAATTCCGTGCGAGAGTTCCGGAGACTTGGTTACCCATTGCACAGGCCTCGAGCTTAGTCTGGGAACCAGCTCTCCCACAACTACTATATTACTTGTATTATTAAATGTAACTTGATATATGACGTTGTGGGGAGAAGAAATAAAAACATATTTTATTACTATTATTATTAATAATGACGTATTTAGCAGATTATGAACATGACAATTTGTGGAAACTCCTTTGTTTTTGTAGAATTTTTTTAAATCCTGATGGAACAAGTATTCCTGTGAGATGCTTTATGAATTCCACGATGATAAAGTCGTGGGCAAAAGCTAGTACTTTTAATGTTATTCAAACATCTTCATTCCGATTTGACTGTATATATTCTTGGAAACAATAATATAGACATAATAGTTTGCAAGAGTTGTCTCAATAAGTTATCTACCTTTTCCGAGTTAACAGACCGGGAAATAGTAATTCCACTGAAAATGTTTCGTCCTTTTGGCCCATCCCAAATTCCTCAGTTAATATTTAAACGACTGCCCTATCAGTTGAAACCCTCAATTACGAAACATTTCGACACCTCAAACTTGTTAAAATTAACCAGTTTCGTTATAATTAACTGTAAATTTACTAAGATCAACTTGAGCCTTTGATGTAAGATGGCCACAGTGCCGTATCTAGGCAGATATATCTTTTGATCTGATGGGAAGTGACGATAAGGCCGTTGATGGTAATGGCGCACCCAGAAGCCTTACGTGGCGGTTAGAACAGAACTGCCATCATCATCCACATACGTGCTCGAACACGTGGTCCTTTACTGTTGGCTTAAATAGCTTAAACTCACTCAGCGAGCAATGAAACGAGCTATGCTCGGAATTCCTTTACGTGATAAAATCTGTAATGATAAAATCCGTAACGATAAGGTCACCGAAATAGCTCGACGAGTCCGTAAGCTGAAGTGGCAATGGGCAGGCCACATGGCCAGAAGAACGAGTCACCAATGGGCAGTAAGAGTTCTCAATTGGCCATTTACCGGAATACGTCCACTAGGCCGTCCTCCTGCTATATGGACCGACGACCTTAGTTAAGATTGCTTGGGACCGATCAATGTGGCGTACTATTGACCACCCAGGCCCTCGTCCGCAGCGGACGTTTCCTGGCTGATGATGATCCACCATACAGCGTTCATTTTCACCTCCTCTCCGCTCCCACTGCTATTCCTGTTTTTTGTTTTAGACAGGATCTACAGCGGTACACTTGAAACGCGTCCACTGAAGGTGGATGAATTTCCTACAAACTCTAAAGCTATCTTGGGACCCCAGACTCGTTTAGAATAGAGAAATAGGGTGGAATGGTAAAGACGTTCCCACTATCAATCAGAGCTAATTCAACCGTGATACAAATTGACGTCGTATCTACGGACATTGCAACGTGCTGCAAAATTAAATTATTACGAGCACCATTCAATAAATTTGACAACGATTTTGTCACGCCGTATCCATTAAAGCTGTAGAATCAATTGGTTTCCCGTAACGTTACTTATTCGCATATAGTTTATACCGTGTGTCTTTGCTTTAGAATATGAAACAACTTTATAATCTCGTGGGTGTAGTAAAAAGCAAGAACGAGCTGTCTCTTTGGCATAGCAGTAACGTTGGAACTCACAATCCACAATCCGGAGCTCAAGTTAATGTAAGTACCTACGGTTTTTTTTATTTGGGCATGAGGGGCGCAGTCCTATCGTCCTGCATGTCACTGCGACCTGTATAGATCTATTGTGACAGTCCCCTATGGATCATATCACCTCCCCAAAGCTAATCTCGGTCATGAACCGTACGATAGGCCTGGGTTTGGAGGACCTAATGCCTTCAGTTGAGGTAGTATGGCCTCCGAGGTGTCTATTTCTGCTGTGGTGTTGGGCATCACAGTGACAGAGGATGTGGATGGTCGTTTCCTCATCCTCCTGACAGAATCTGCAAGCTTTGTTATCACTCAGGCCCATGTAGCTGAGGTGCTTGTTTAGCTTGCAGTGCCCTGTTAGGGTCAGGGTCAGGATTCTCAGTTGGTCTGGTTGTAGCCTACCTACGGTTACTCGGTATTAAATTATATATTTATATATAATTATGTATATTTGGTCTCCTACGAAACAATTGTGTTACCGCTTTGAAGTTAGCAGGGACACTGAATAGCTTGAGGCTTCTCATACAACATCGCTATCGTCACCATCAAGTGAGATACAGTCCAAGAGTAATTCAATACACTAACAAGTAAACGCGTTCAAAAAGAACTAGAAACCGACTTCAACTGCCCTAAAAGTCTACTTTTATTAAGCAATGCTTGTAAGTCAGCTGTCTAATACACACATAACATTCCCTATCTCAAAAAGTGCTGAACTGATTTTGATAAAACTTGCAGTCTTCCCTAAGTCAAACAATACCCAGTTCAACAACAAAAAGAACTATTTAAATCAAACTTGTAGTTCCGGAGATATACGACGACAAACATACAAGTATATACATACATACATGCACATTTGAAACTTGGCACACTTGTTTAGAAGCTGATATAGACTAACAAATACGAAAACTGGGCAGTTCTGGAAATATCATATACATAAAGGCGAATTGATAACTTCCTTTTTTGAATTCCATTGAAAAAGAAGACGGGAAGCAGCTTAACAACATTTAAATGCGATCAATATTGAAAGAAAGAATGCGAATTATTCTTTCAATATTTTTAAAGAATAAAATATAATCAACCATAAGCTATACTTCCAATGTCAAAGCCACGGTTATTACAAAAATAATCCTTAACAGAATAATATTCAACCTCGAATTTTATACCAGGTCTTTTTTCCGGCATCAAAGTGTCATTCTTTTGCGCAGATTACACAAAACAGAAGAACCCAAACGAAATTGAAAGCGTAAGTTCTTTTCACGACGTCTCGCTGTGAATTAGGTTTCCAATTACGAGCCTGAGAAATTACTAGGGCTATAATTGACCTCATTCATTGTGAAAGGTCCGATTTACCAGTTAAACAATTCCAATCGTTGGAATGGAATGCTGGAATTAGGGAACGAAAGGGATAAGAATTGAGTTAATGCAAAATGTTAGTGATTTAAACTCTGGAAATTAAAAAAACGGCTATTTGAAGTTGAACTCACTTATTTAAAGCTACTTAAGTAGTCTGAGGTGATTTCGCTAGTCTCATACTAAATTTCTTTTACCATAATCTTTTAAAATAGGATAGATGGCTTTATTTTATTAGGTATAGACATAATTTTCTTTTGTATTTTTGACATATTATATTTATCATTTTTATGCTTTGATAATTTTTATTTAAAATTTACTTACTAACTTAGGCTAGAAATTTACTAACACATGATGTAATTTTTAATTCTGAAAAATAAAGTTTTGATTGATTTGTGCAGTAATCCTCGTAGAACGAGTTGATTCGCACTTGGGCCGGCTGTTTTCTTAGGGAATTCAGAATTTGAACAACAAATTGTGTGTATATTTTAGAAACACAATGACTAGAAGTGCTTCTACCAGCAAATAAGTTTGGTTGTTAGGTCAAAAGTAGTTACTTGTTTCTCGTGTCTGTCCCAAGTCGTAAGTTGTGCGCAACTTGTACAGGAAGTTGACTAACTTATGTTGGTACACTAAACTTAGTTAACTAAGATGTGATTTCATATCAGTCTCGGTAACACCGTTGTATTATTATAAGTGACTATGACTCGATTTTTCACATCGCTCGAAGCACAGATAATCGATTAAGAGCTCTCGAGGTGCGACCACGTAGTGGAAAAGTGTAACGGGCATCCTCCTACTAGATGGACCGACGACCTAATAAAGGTCGCAGGGAGTCTCAACGTTTTATGTTACGGGAAGGCGCTCAAAATGCTTCCGTATAAAATTTCTTTTGCTTTTCTTTTAAAATAGAATATCAGGCTGTGATTAATAATTATAATTAAATAGGAGATCGTGTCGCGAAATGAACATCACTATCGTACCACTTTTAATTACTTTTAAGGTAAGCTATAATATAAGCCATTACGAAGGTAATGGTCCCTAGATAGCGCTTTGAACAATAATAAAAAATAGTGTTTAAAAATGAAAATTGTTATTTACTATAATTGTAATGAAATGAAAACTATTTTTTGACACTAAAATTCGATGTCCAAATTTTAGCTTTGCAGTTGAAAAAATGATATCCCATTGTCATATCGCTAAAGTCGCATATTTTGACGATATCCCTTGCAAGGATTCAAAACCTGTAGGGTACTTCCCATTGACCCAGAAACCTTAAATTTGAAATATTTCATTAAAATCGTGTTTTTACAATATAATCGGACTTATATGTTAGTTAGAGCATTGTTCGGTAACGTTACCTATTATTTATAACTTTGAGTATGTTAATTATCGAAATTCTGTGGATGATTTTTTGGGGGTACGGAGCTTAAGCTTCAACATGATTTTGGAAATTATCCTTGAATACTGTGTGTCCAATTTTATCAATATTCGTTTAGCCGTTGAAAGGGCATAAGTCGCATATATATATCTATCACTTGGAACACTCCATGCGGAGTTTGGCATAATCACCTTCATCGTCGCCGTGTGGTCTAGACTTTAGAATAACACCTCCCCATGTCATACCGCGTTTGTCGTTAAAGGCGACTAATCAGAAACATTCAGGAGATGGGCAGCAGCATCTACCTATGTAACAACTTCTTACTTTGACTACAAATCGGCCTTCTAAACGTGGTGATTATGCTAAATCCCCTCAAAGAATCTCCACGAGTCTGTTGATGATACTCATGTCCAGCAGTGGAGTTATACAGCCAATTGTGACTGCGTCCTCTATTTGTGTTACACACGAAGCTATTGATATAAGAAACACGACATTCCTAAGTGTAGGAATACGAACGACTTTGTGAAAATTATATAAAATTATATAAAGACATCAAAGTCCTCATTCAACGTGTATAGCGCAAGGAAACTTCATTGATATGATACACATCGATCTACAGATCTTGCTTATATCTCGTACACACAAAGGCACTAACGTACTTATGTGTCAGATTACAGTGACTCAATTATAACCTAAACGCCCAGGACATAAAGTTTAAGATAAAGTATAGAAACTTGACAGAATATAATAGCTTGACGTTCCAACTTTTGTACAATATCGTAACGTGCATGGAAAAATAAAAGCAATTGAACAAAAAATAAGTTAAGGCGATCCACCTCCATCAAAGTTTCATACTAAATTTCTGTTACCATAAACTTTTAAAATACAATAGCTGGATTTGTGTAGTAACTATCTAAATGTAATGTCGCGAAATGAGGATCATTAATATACAACTTCACAGTGAATCACAATTATCATTTTAAACACTTTTCTCTATTATTGTTAAAAGCGCCATCTATGAACCATTAGCTGCGTAACTGCTATTGTAGCTGACCATTATTTCGCGACACTATCATTTCGTCTCCTATTTTTAGGTAATTATATATCAAAACCAGCTATTATATTTTAAAATATTAAGGCAACAGAAATTTAGTAATAGTCTAGTCATTATAGTAAGTTCACCTCGGAATTCGAGATACCCAAATGTAAGTCTGTAAATACTTGTATATTGACACCCTAAAAGTTGTCTGAAAACCTACATATGGCATTTCAAACGTGTGGCAATATACAAGTATTTACAGATTACAGCTGGGTATCTTAAATTCCGAGATTCTTACCTAATTTAAGCTTAAATGACTGGACAATAAGGAATCATTAGGAGAGGGATAACGTTAAAATAAGAAGTATGTTGAATTTATTTTTAATATCATTTCATGTTACTTTATGCATCCTTATAATTCCGACACTTTTAATTCTGTGTATCGTTATATACAGTTCATAAGAATGGCAAACTCATTTCACATTCAAGCACCCTATTCTCGGCCTGATATTCGAAACTGCTGCGAATTTTCTGCGCTATTACTTTCTTACGTTCGGCGTAGGCAGGCCGCACCTGCGAGACGATGCGAGTCACTGAACTGAAAATACGGTGGCGCGGTTCACTTACGGCGAATTTCATAGAATAGGTTTTTAAAGATTTTTATTATTTTTAAAACCTTTTGAACATTGACATGTCGGGCATTTTTTGTTATCAGTTTATAATGTAGATATTTCATATTGTGGTCTTATCGGTTATTCATGAACAACAAATGGGTTTGCACTTGGTCTTTATATCATCTGATGGAAGTGACGGCAAGGCCGTTGAATATAAACCGTGCTCATCCACAAGTCTCAAACTGATGAGGCACTGTCTCTGCTACCCTTCAAACCGGAACACAACAGTGCTGTTAACACTTCTGTTTGGCGGCAGACTTAGGTAGCATGTTGGTAGGTAGCCTAGTGAACATAGAAAACCGATCGTGCTCACGCTTACAATCCATCGGTCTTATCGTCACTTACCATCAGGTGAGATGAAGGCCAAGTTGAAACCCATCACGTTTTTTTTTAAATAAAAAAACATTGCGATAACTAGCATTCCCCGATATTTAGCCCTTAGCGGTCACATATGCACATATAGATGTGCTATATGAAATGAACCAGTGCTACCAACCTGACAACCCGGAAGGGCTTCAAACAAGAAACTCCTTACAACACACGCCGCCCCTCATAGCTATTATTATTACCGATCTACACGGAAATCTATAAGTGCTTCTCAAACTTGATAGGTTTAGTTGCACAGTTTGTCCATAACTATCGCAATAAGTATCATTCGGAGACGTCGGTGTAGCCTCGGCAGTTGGTTGCTAGTCACGCGCATGGAACGTTTTTTTTTTTCAGCAATATAGTGTTTTGTCGATTCAGGAGCTCTATTTTTGATTCGCTCGTGTGACATAGCTTCGTCGCACACGACTTAAGTCACGATCGACTACAAGTCACATAAAAACAGGTTTGACCGTATTTTTGAATCATTCGCTTCAGGTGTGGCCAATATAACGTAAAATGTTTAATTTTATCCGTTTTGCGCAGAAAAATAAAACCGGTAATTCATGCAAGGAAAACGGAACGCGAAGTTCATAGAACAGTTCCTACTGTCAATGTCAATAAGTGGTAGTGTCAGTGTTCGTCGATGACGTTTAGTCTATCGCTCGCCTCCACAAAGAGTGGTCCCGACCACTCGTTGCAGAAGAGCGATTCAAAAATAGAGCCCCTGGTCTCCATGGTCCATGGTTCCGCAAATTCTTCAGTTTGGAATTTAGAAATCATCCAAAGTAATCCAGTCCATCCAGTAAATTTGTTTTAAAAAGTAGCATATGGACAGATAAAACCTGCAACTCAAAAATAAAATCAAAAATGTTTTATTTACATTATCTCATAAATGTTACAATAAATAGTAGTAGAGACTACCTTTTAAATATAGAAATATTTGTGTTAGGTATATATAATAGGTATCTAACAGATTTAGATATTAGATTACGAGTATACAGTAGTACAATAAAAATTATTAAGATAAAGTAAGTATGTATACATTTTTTAAAGTAATTAGGTTAGTCGTACGTAAGGTGAGTGTTTGGGTGCGGGTGTGTGTTTGTGTGTGTGTGGAGGGAGGGGCTGATGATGGTATTGAGAGGGAGGATACGTGCGTCTGCTATGAAATCTATATAAAATCGTTCCTACTTATTAAAGTGGAAGTGTGTTTGTTTTTCCTTCCTCTAAGTCGTAAAGTCAGAATTACTAGAGATTTTTGAACGATTTATAGACTAGGATATTTAAATTCCGGGAGTAGATACAAGATAATTTTTATACAAAGTGAAAAGGTAGTTTCCGCATACGAAGTCTTGGGCGAAAGCTTGTAAAGTATACTAGTAGAACAGCACGACAAAAGGAAAAAAGTGACGTCGAAGTCAAATGACCAAGCGAATCTATGTAGACTTCAGCCACAAATCACTCAACCATTGTTATGGCAAAGCTTAGTAAGAAAGACAATTAACATTACTAGTTATAGATAAAAAAATCAAACAACAAGAAATTTGAGGGACCATTGACTTTCAAGATATATTTTCTCTATGAAAAGTATCCCAATGCCTTCTGCATAACCTATTACTATAATATGTAAATCTCTCTGCTTAGTAATCAATAAGTGACCGGAGCCCTAAATAATTCTATGGGTTTTGAGTTTTAAGTCCTCTTTCGAGTTATTGTTTTTGTTGTTAAGCCTCAGATTTATTACATCTAGGGGCAAGGCCATTGTTTAGAATTCAATAACATTGGGTCTATTTAATAAAGCTAAACTATTTTTATCATATTATTCAAGGACAAGGCTACCATTTTTGTTTGTTTGCATGTAACTTTAATTGAGGCTAATATTCGCCATTTCGCAACATTTCAAACAATGTTTTACGGATTATTTTTCCTATTCATAACTATATAATTTAGGCGCCATGTTCGCGGACTCGAATGGGTCTCTTGGCCTTTATCTCACCTGAAGGCCGTTGGATAGTAAGCGTGCCCACCCAGAAGCTTCAAGCTAATGAGGAGCTGGCTCTGCTACCTTTCATACCGGAACACAATAGTGCTATTAACACTGCTGTTTGGCGGCAGACTTCGGTAACATGGTTCTAGCTAGCCAGACATAGAAATTGACCTACCACCAACCAAACCTGTATATACGTTTGTAGAAAACTTAAAATTAATAATTAATTTTTTTCATTCAGTAATTATTATATATAAAATAAATATTATATATATATATATATAAATAATAACGAAGCAGTACGACGAACTACCCAGGCTTAAGGGATCTGAAGCCCCTAGAGTAAGCTATTGTTAGAACTTAGAATCTAGCGCTTAAAGCTTGAAGCAATAAGTAATTACAACAGGGCACCAGAGGTGAGCTGCGCTCTCATAAACCTGCGGGTATTTCGTAATGAATTATTCAGGCGGTCCCTAAGGAAGTGTCTGAATTGTATCTAGTGGGACCGGACCACTCGTACTTAAGTGTTAAGGTTTGGGTAAAGACGAAATGATATTTCTTCAACCGATCATAGGGTTCCGTACACAAATAAATAGGTAAATTGCTGAAAATCGTAAATAAAAGGTAAGGTAATAAACACCGAACCTCTAACGAAAATGGTAAATCTGATTGAAAAACAAACTTAACTCTGCAGTTGAAAAAATGATGTCCATACATCTCCATCAATTCTGAACTGCAAATGCAAGTTTGTAATTTATAAAAAGCTATTTTACTGAAATATAATTTAAAAATTTCGTCTTTAAAATTTTTTCCTATACTGGTGCTATAAGACCTTCCTTCTTGACAAATTTCAGGATTCTAGGTCAACGGGAAGTACCCCATAGGTTTTGATTCCCTTGCATCGGAAATAAAGTCTTCTAAACATGAGGCATAAACAGACGTAACTTTTATATTGCTTTGACCGAGAAGAATGATTTTTTCACATCTCCAAGGGATTACAGTCCCAAACGCGTTCCTGAGAGAAAGGATCTTCACAGACAGACGGACAACAAAGTGATCCTATAAGGGTACTTTTTCCGTTTGAGTTACAGAACCCTAAAAATAGAATGTGCGTGTAACACTTAATGTCCACCTAAAATTTTATATGACGTTATATATCCTATAACCTGCGGAGGAAAACGACGCGACACGCCTCCAATCGTAATATCTCATTTGTCAAACTCGCGCATGAAGGGTTCCGTACAGAATATGGATATTTAACATACGGAAAACCAATCTAAAGAATACGCCTCGATATATTACATCGCACGTCTCAGAAAAATCACGTTTGTTGTATGGGAGCCCCCTTAAATATTTATTTTATTCTGGTTTTTCGTATTTGTTATTATAGCGGCAACAGAAATACAACATCTGTGAAAATTTCAACTGTCTAACTATCACAGTTCATGAGATACAGACTGGTGACATACGGACAGACAGCAAAGTCTCAGTAATAGGGTCCTGTTTTTACGCTTCGGGTACGGAAGCTTTGGCTACGGAACCCTAATTACGCAAACTTTTATCTATACACATTTGGAGTTCATTTATTTAGCATGTTTTTGTATAAATACTCCGAGGAGTTGGGTATTGCTAGACATTGTATATGTTTTATTTATTATTTATTTATTTATCATTGTAAGGAACTTCATGTTTCATGCATGAACCGTATTTCGTATTCATCGGATATTCATCTGTAACTCGACTCTTTTTCCGGACCCTTTATAAAATATTTTCATCAACGAGATAGATGACAGTAAGACAGTTGATTACGTACTATAGCCGGGAGAAAAATATGGAGGTGGGCAAGGTGGGCGAACATATAACAAGAAGTCATAAAGGACAGGTAAATGGGTTCAAAAACAACTGGAAACCGACTTCAATTGCCCTAAAAGTATACTTTAAGATTTATATCGTTTATCGTACTGATGAACTAATAAATTACATATTCCTTATGCTGGTGAAGCCCTGAGTGGATTATTAGTTGACGAGTTCATGTATGACATGACAAACAAATTTAAAACATATATATTTACCAATAAGATATAACATATTCAAAGCAAAACCTTGGAAGCAAAAAGTTAACAGTTATATTGGTTATATATATCGTATATACTCGTATGTAATCCAGTAATTATTATTATTATATTTATATCAAATGTAACGCCTAACTGCCCTCCTCTCTCTCTAAGGAACTGACATAAATAAGCTGTTCCTTTAGTATATTTTTCTCTGTATTTTGTAAATATTTTCTGTGTCCAATAAAATTAAATGTTTGAATTAATAAAAAATCATTCGTCTACATAACAAAAGTAAAGTCAAAGATTTAAAGCGAAATTCAAATATTTTATAGAAGAATGCTTCTGCTTAACCTATTTATTTTTGTTGCAGGTAAATCGTCAAATCTTCCATCAACAATAAATTATAATATTTAGAAAGGTAAGGGTTTTTGGTTTTAGACTGTATTGCTGTACCGTATCACATCGACTCTCGTCTCGATTTAGGTAACTTTTTGTCTCAATTAATTTATAAATTAAAAAAAATATAAGATAGAGAAATTCTAAAACTGTCAAATTATTATTAAACATATGGTTGCTTTTTCAACTTAGTTTCATAACATTAAGTGTAAACAAAGTGCAGATTTGGAGGCTACTTTGGGATGTAATTGTACCAAGCGAAGAATTACGAATCGTGTTTCGACGTCTTATCACAGACTCAATATTCATATGTATTTTCCACGTCTACAAATATTAGAATTTCTCTTAAGGGTGTCTGGGTCATAGTACCGCCTCAATGGTGCCTTATTACCAATACACCTGTGCTTTTGAACCCAAGACAGCCTGGCTCGGCCACGGAATGGGTTCACCCTTTGACTTTTGGATTCGTTCCTCACAGAACTAACCCCACCTAACCCGACAGGCCTGCACACGACGGCTGTTGCTTATCTCGTTTAAAGTTCAATGTTTCTGGCCCATTGGACCGCAGTCGAGTGCAAATGGAGTGTGAAGCAAGGGCCTTGGGAGCCGAAGTATCCGACTCGAAATACCAAAATATTGTGTTGAACAAACGATAACGCTTAAACTAACGTTATAAAGCAATGTTTAAACGTTCGAATTTGACGGCCAAGGTCAGGATAGGGCAATATTGACCTACGTACATTGTAATGCTACTGCCTTAATAAGCCCATTTTACGACAGAATTCGCGGCTGCATTTACCAGGTCTTCAGATGATTTCCGATTAATAATGATGGTTGTTTTTTACTTTAGAAGGAACCTTGTGTCAAACTGTGGACTTCAGCTTATTATAATTCAAGTGCATCTAGCGCTATATTACATCGAGTAGCTATCATGAAATTTTATAATCTTGTTAGCATACAACATCATGTAACCATTCTATTATATAATTATGTAAGTTTTATTAGGCTTTAGTCTTTTTATGAAAATAATTTTAGGAAAGATTTTAAGAACCCAATTACAAAAAACAAAAGAAATTAGTTATTTTCTTTGCGTCCGTACAACTTTGAAAGCCACAAAAACAATTTTATGGCTTAGAAAGCCCCTTCTTTATTTTAAAAGGCCCTATTAAGAGTACATTGGAGCTCTGAAACTAAAATGAGCGACCTGTGTGAATACTCAATGTTACCAGATTACACGAAACATTTCCCAGCTTGCGGTAACGCATGGACTAATATAAACAACATTTGTTTCACATCAAAGGCACAACGGTACGTTTTCCGAATTTAAAACAAGCCGAGCGAAACCGAAAATAGCCGACCGCAGCCGAACTGCGCCGAAAATAGCCGAGCGCACGCGCTGCCGACGCAATTCTTGACCCTATTTCAGAAATGTCTAAGTTCTAAAGTTAGAATGTGACGTTACCATATTTTTAAAGTTTACTCGGACAGTGAATTGTTTAAAAACTAGTAGTTTGTTTTCTTTTTAGGTTATTTATTTTTCTGAATTGGTGTAAGGCCTCGTTTTGACTGACAGACGACCCAAATATCAATACCAATGCACTGTTAATATGTCTATAAGATTTGGCAGGTTACGTTAAAAAAAAGATTTGTAAAACACGCCAATAAGCCTGGAAAAATGATATTTCATACAAAGGTGTTTTTTTAAACCAATGACTCTAGAGTAGTAATAAGTATTATTTTGTGGCTCTTCTGTAGGTATACATACATACACACGCCGTAGCTGTTCCGTTTTTATTCCTAAAACCAACGTCATTACAATTTCAAAGCGGATAAGTCTCGAGTAAAAGCTAATATCATTAATGCACTCCAACCCTTAATTCTGAAACCTTCTTGACAAAGCTTCTGGTTAAATTGTTGAGAGTGTTAATTATGAGGCATTGTGTCGCTCACGGGAGAGTGCTATATAGAAGGCTCGAATTAAAAGACATTTAACAGAGAGCTTGTTCGTGCAGAATATCACATAGATTACATAAAATAGAGGTATTATGTTAGTCTAAATATTTATGCAGACTTGAAATGACAGTGTATTTAGAACCAAATGAATAAAAGTTTACAGTGCCGGTGTAAATCTTCCCAATTCAAGATAATCTCGGTTCTGAATGGATCACTAGTTTTAAATACAAAGAAAATAATAAAAAGTCAAGCCTACAGCTGTGCGTGACAAGCTTTGAGAGCAAACTAACTTGGAACGTAAACATTTTAACAAAAAGTGGTACCGACGGGTCGCGTGCTCCGCGTCCGTGATTGTTCGCAGAGATTATGGTCACCCTACGACATTGTGAAACTTCCGTACTATTTATACTACGGCATATTATTTGTAGCAATACTACCGCATATAGTTTATTAGTATATATATAGTAATTTTTTCTTCGTCCCACAGTAAAGGACCACGTTTCGGTTACGTATGTCATCACTGGCAACACGCACTGATTAAACACTTTTGTCTTTAGACGCTGAGGTATTTTGGACGAGAAGATATGCCGTAACTTCCCGAACGCTGGGTTGGGCCGAACAAACAAGCTCAAAGTCACTCAGCGAGCAATGGAACGAGCTATGCTCGGAATTTCTCTACGTGATAAGATCCGGAATGAGGAAATCCGTAGACGAACTAAGATCACCGACATAACTCGACGAGTCGAGCTGAAGTAGCAATGGGCAGGCCACATCGCTCAAAGAACCGATATCCGGTGGGTAGTAAAGGTTCTCGAGTGGCGACCACGTACCGAGAAATGTCTATCAGGCCGTCCCCCTACTAGATGGACCGACGAACTGGTTAGAGTCGAGGGGAGTCGCTGGGTGCAGGTGGCTCGGGACCGGTTGATGTGGCGTGCCATGAAGGAGGCCTATGTCCAGCAGTGGACGTTTCCCAGCTGATGATGATGATAGTATTTTAGCCATTTATTAGGTGAGGCTTTTAGATTCTGTCCATCTCCTGAATATTTTCCCGCCTAGTCGCCTTTAACGACAGCCACGGGACATGAGGAGCCCTTGTTCTAAGCAGAGACCACGAGGCTATCGAATATAGTCAAATATTTTAAACCGACTTAAAAAGGAGGAAGTTCTCAATTCGACGGGTATGTTTTTTAATGTTTGTTACCTCAGAACTTTCGACTGGGTGAACCGATTTTATGATTCTTTTTTTCTTTGCAAGCTGGTGCTTTCCGTATGGTCCAGTTCTGACAATGCCATCCATCAGATTCCATATAAGTCCTAAATTTCCTTTTTCCTTTTAGGGCAGATGAAGTCGGTTTCTATTTCTTTTTGAACGCGACAACTTGTAACGTCTAGGTGTTATGATTTCTTACCACTGTAGAACTAGGTTTTCTGTAAATCATACATTGAAAATCAGCAGAAATTAGGACAGGACGGAGTGCATTATTCCACTCAAATGCACATGAATGGCGATGTCATGCCACATATGTCGCTTTCATTTCGCTCTGATCTAGTTCAGATGAACTGTAGCTCTAATGGGTGCTATTCAGTCGATGAGATAGCAACGTATGTAGAACTAGCTTTTGATACTAGCTTAGTTAAACGAGCCAGGACAGATTTTCGTAACATGTATATTGTGTTAAAAATTGATTTACTGAAAAGTATTTAAATTTAGATTTGCATTCGTGATTTCACCCTCTTGGGGTAGATTTTTTAAAATTATTTACAAACATCAATTCTTATTTTAGGCTTTTTAAGGCTGATTATCAATTTTCATTATATTGACTTCAAAAAACAACAGAGTTCACATACAAACTTTCATCCCCCTTTTCACCCCTTTTAAGAATAAATATTCAGAAATTGTGAAACACACACAACTATAATTAAATAGCTCGCCCTGCTACAGGCTTGACCTATTGGGGCTGCTATAACAAAAACACGTTTTTGGTCATCACTTTGGTCCGTTTAAACTTAGGTGTTAACAAGCGTTACTAATTTGTCATTGTTGCAAATAAATAAATTAAACATATTTTGTTAATTTTGACCGAAAAGCCGCGTACAAATTTATCTTCAAAAATGACGGACTTTCATACAAACTTACATCCCTTATTTAACCCTGTTAGGGGTGGAATTACAAAAATCATTTCTTAGTGGGTGCCTACACTTTACAAAGAACACATCCTCTAAATTTAAAATCTATGGGTCCAGTGGTTTAGGGTGTGCGATATATCGGTCAGTCAGGACTTTGAATTTTATATATATAGGTATAAATATACACCTTCATCTTACGTATAATACAATTACCCCACCGTTGCCACTCAGGGGAACACGAGACCTCAACCGTGTCGTCGCTTTGTTTCGCTCGATCCTTTTCATCTGTTGCGTGAGGCGTTCTGCCGACACCAGTTACATTTCTGCCAACCATTATTCACCCCTCTCATACATTTCTATATAACGTTGATTTGATTATACCTCCAGCAATACGTACATCTTTATTATGGCTGCGTAGAGGCGTGAGGTCGAAACCCTTTTGATCATTCTGTTGTAGTAGGTCCGTAATATTCTTTCTAAGATTCTGTCCGTGACATCAGACTTTTCACTTTGTATCGTTGACAAAAGTCAACATGCAGTTTAATTATTTGTAATGTAATATATCGATTTAATTTTGAAAATAGTACCCGTAATATTAGTAGCTCATGACCGATCAAGTCATAGTCATATTTTATTGTTAGGATAAATTATTGCGTCAATTTTAAAATATAATAGTATAAGTGAATACAGTCATGTCACACACCGTCGAGTTGAGAACCTCCTCCTTTTTTGAAGTCGGTTGGAAACGACGAGTATCCAGAATCGATAGATCTATCTAAAGGTAATTACTTGTACCGTAGATTTATATATATTTGATTCGTACACGTGATGGTCGTTAGTCACGCGTGTTGTGTGACGACACGTGACGTGACGGAGCACGTGACGTTACGTTTGGTGTGCAGTCACCACTGGCGGTTTATCTCTACCGATGCCGTCAGCATTCCGCGTAACGAAAACATTTGTGTAATCTGTTTATGTCCTAATATTTTAGTCGTAAATCCGGAATCCGGAATTTTGTTTGTTTGTATATTTGTTTGTCCTTCCTTCACAGCTTAATGAAGAATCAGAACGATTCGATTTTTGTACAAGGATAGTTGATAGGTCGGCGTAGAACATCGGCTGATTTAGTAATGTTCACATAGAGCGCACCTTGATATCGGATGTATATCCTGAAATAGAGTTGTCTCCTTTTAACAGAGGGCATTCGTTATAAGAACGACGAGTACAGCTTATCGTACACGACATTTGAGTAAACAAAACGAAATTGCTAGAAGAGACAATATTGCATTTTTGGTGACGAAGAAAAACGTCAATCACGTAGCCAAAGCGAAACAACACGCAAAAACCAATAAATGTGGAATATACAAACACCCGAGATGTTTTACTGGTCTTCAGAAAGTGACAGTGAAATACACTTAGCGTTTACAAGGTTCCATGCCAAAATAACCAAAAATAAATAAGAACCTTCATTGTGAGACGGACAACCGTATATCTGTCTCATCTGCTTACCTGAATTAGTTGCGGCGCGTTGAGACGAGATCGCCGTAGTAGACCGGATGGCCACCCGAATCGATACCGTCCAGCATGAACTCGCGTTCCTGACTCCACAAAATTTGTGGAGTCTTTACCACTCCACCCTATTTCTTTATTCTAAACGAGTCTGGGGTCCCAAGATAGCTTTAGAGTCCGTAGGAAATTCATCCACCTTCAGTGGACGCGTTTCAAGTGTACCGCTGTAGATCCTGGCTAAAATAAAAAACAGGAATAACAGTGGGAGCGGAGAGGAGGTGGGAATTACCTGAATTATATTGATTTGAATTACTTCCAACTATTAGCTGTGTGAGCTGTAGACATCACCTAAATAAATGTTCACCTTAAAACTAAACTTTAAAGCAAAAGGGTTTTTTCTTCTTCTTCATTATTTTCAACCCCCTCACACCCCTGTCTTAATAATGGCAACTAAAAAGTTTTGTGTCAATTCGAACATTTTTCGAAATGACTGAACTTTTTTTATTACGTTTTCAACCCGCATATATCCACCATTTTGAAAAATATCGAAAAACTGAATCGAAAGAAATATCGATATAATTATCGAACCTGCTTACAAAATTTCACGAGAATCGATTGAAAAATACGACATACAGAGAACAGCTGGACATCTGACATGCTCGGTCATTTAAGTGGGAAAATGTGATGGAAATATTTATATCTACACTAATATTATAAAGAGGAAAGATTTGTACCTATTTTTGTATGTTTGTAATGAATAGGCTCAAAAAGTACTGGGCCGATTTAAAAAATTCTTTCACCAATAGAATGCTACATTCTTCCAATTTGACATAGGCTACATTTCATTTTGAAAAAAATTAGGGATCCTTGGTAAAATTTGAACAATGTAACCGAAGGTGTAGAAAAATGAGTCTTAAAATGTCTTTCGTCGAATGCGCTGCCGAAACTATTAGCGATAGAACAAAATAATGTACAAAAATATTTAAGAACATCATAATGTCTACAAAAAACTCCGCGGTAGCATATGTCCAACTATTGTAGTTATGTCACTACAACAACTTTTTTCATTTTAAACATTAATGAAAATGCTAACCAAATTCAAACCATGCTATTTATGTGTTTATATTAATCCTTATCCAAATAAATTATTTTATGGTCAAGACCATTTAACCACCTATAAAATAGTTTTTAAATTATTTAAATTGGACTTTCCATTCAAAAGATATTACGAATTAAAAAATTCAAACAGTAAACAAAACCGCCATAGCGCCGTGTCCGTTGTTTGCGATGCAGTCTGAAAAGCGCGCTGGGCATCGCGGCGGGCGGGGTGGAGGGGGCACTGAAATACAGGAGTGGGGCGTGCACGTCTGTAAGATAGGCATATTGAACATAAATAGACTTACATACAAATATAACTGATAAAAATATTTGTGAAAAAAAGTGTTTTATATCCAAATTTCCAAAAATAAATAATTGTCTACCCCGTGCGAAGCCGGGACGGGCTGCTAGTATACTATATGTGGGAATATTTCGTACCACAATGGCACGCCCCATCGTCATGAAAATTAGCATGCGCGTAGATTATGACATGGAAAAGGACATGCTATAATATCTAAAGGTCTCGTAAACAAAGACGCGGGGGAAAATTCATGACCTCTAATCGATGCTCTCATCTCCTTACCTGTGACGAATCACACCCAACTGTTACGTCACAGTGTGACGAACAAAGGCTGCTAGCTGCCGGTACGTTTGATCCGCCTCGTGATAAGTACGACAGGTGTCCCCGCTGTTTGCGCTTCATTGCACACTGGAGAGTTCCATTGAAATAAGAATAGAGGTAAAGTTATCGGGGAATCCGCCGAATCACCTGATGAGACAATGGACTCATTCATTTTATTTATTTAACAATTTATTGTACACAGAAAACAGAGAAAATATACACAAAAGGAACAGCTTATTTCTATAAGAAATTTCTTGCAGCAGTCCTGGGTCAAGAGAGAAATAGTGAAGAGAGGAGGGCAGTCAGGCGTGTACATTTAATATATCTAAATACAATATACAATTACATAAATACAAGATACAAAATATTACCATAAATCAGAAGTCATATATACATACAATAATATATTAACTTAAGAACTACTCGTAAGAGACAGAAAATGTTCCTTAACGTTTTTCTTAAATATTTAGACTACAACATATGAATTCTCTAAAAAGCTTGAAATAAAAAATAAAATTAAAACTTTTGAAAATACCCGCGACAAATGTAAATGTTGTAATGGGAAAAGGGTTAAATAATTTTTTGAGAAACCCTCGACTAAATGGAAGTAAGTAACGAGATAAAAAGAAGCTTACATATTATGACAATAATAAGTCCGAAAAAATCCGTCGGGGGCTTTTCGGTTTCCGTATCTGACGGAGTTTTTTTAAAATGTATAATTTCGATTATAAGGAGTTCATGTACAGATGCTAGTCACCAAATACTCTATAAAGAGCTCAGGCACAGTTTATTCGCCATGTTCCTTCACAAAGTTCCCCTCAAAGTTATTCTGCTCAATCATCAGATCCTTAAAAGTTCATGTGCAGGTTCTGCTCATCAAACACTCCCAAAAGAACCCAAACACGGCTTACTAGGTATTTGCCTTCGCAAGGTTCCCTTCAACATCGTTCTGATCCATCATCAAACCCTCAAAAGTACATGTGCAGGTTCTGCTCACCAAACACTCTCAAAAGAACCCAAACTCGGCTTACTAGGTATTTGCCTTCGCAAGATTCCCTTCAACGTCGTTCTGATCCATCATCAGACCCTCAAAAGTTCATGTGCAGGTTCTGCTCACCAAACACTTTCAAAAGAGCCCAAACACGGCCTAGTAGCTATAAGCCTTCGCAAAGTTCTCTGTCCCTCATTTTAATGAGTTAAAATCTTGATTGCAGCGCACCCAGGTGAGCTAGCGCCATACCACCTATCTAAGAACCATCGCTGACGTATCACGAAACCATTTAAAAAAAACCGTATGTAAATCGGTCAAACCGTTCTGGAGATAAGTGGCAACATTGGTTTGTATGTACACACAAACAAACAAACAAACAAACATCCTCTCACCCTAAACGCATACACTGTCTCCGTTCCGTCGCGGGTAAAAATAGAAACAGTTTTACTGTGAGGTTACAGTGTGAGGCAACGAGTTCCACAATCTGGCTGCATGAACCGTGAATGAGTAGGAAAAGAAATCCGAGTGATTTTTAGGGTTCAGTAGACAAATAAGGAACCCTTATAGTTTCGCTCTGTCCGTCCGCGGCTTAGCTCAGAGACTGTTACTACTAGAAAGCTGTAATTTAACATAATGTAACATGTCCCAACACAACATATTTGTGCAAATAAAAGTAACGCGTTCAAAAAGAACTAGAAACCGACTTCCATTGCTCTAAAAGTCTAAAACAAATTTAACACGTATATGGTTTTCTCATGGATGCCATTGTCAGTACTAGACCAAATAGCATCAAAGAGTCACCCAGTCCAAAGTTCTGAGGTAACAAACATTTAAAAAAGCCATTCTCCATTGAATTGAGAATCTTCTCCGTTTTGAAATCGGTTGAAAATAATTTTCTTTCTCCTGCAACAGCTGGGTTAAAACTTCGACTCATTTTAAACATTATAACATTTTAAAAGGATCGCACAGTTCTGACTCCCGCTAAATGGTTGTCGATCGGAACGAACGGTTAAAAGACGAGTTAACTGTACAAAACCAATTTCCCCGGTGTCGCTTACACGACTGTCTGGTTAGGAACGAAGTTAAGAACTTAGCTGGCTTTTTGTAACTTTGCGAGGAAAATCTTATGAAAATTCTTGTATTACATTTGAGTCGGTTTTGTTGAAGAGTTTTGAAATTTTCCCTTTCTCATTTTTTATATGAGATCGGTGTTCATTTGGCTTTTACTTCACCTGATGGTAACAAAAATGGCGTATGGTCATCATCTTCATCAACATCAGCTGGGAAACGGTCATTGCTGACAACAGGCCTCTTTTATGGTACTTCACCGTCACACTCAAACGTCTTGAATCCAGCCACTTCCCACGATGACCTTGATAAGGTCGTCGCTTCGTCTAGTAAAGGGACGGCGTGGTACACGTTACCCGGTACCTGGTCGCCACTCGCGAACTCTTACTGCCCTATAAGTATATCTATAGCATGTCATAGTATGTATACATTATGTTTACTTCCCGTGCGTAGTTAAATTATATTATAGTTGGTAATTTTGTTGTAATAAACATTAGCAAAATTATAAATGAACCTCTCAAACCCTAGTGTCACGGATTGTTGAGCCGCCATAAGCATCTGACATGGCTCATGTAGCTACTACCCGTAGTAGCCCCCTAGATAGTAACCGGTAACAACGGATTAACATGCCTTCCGAAGCATGAAATCATCAATTCACACACACACACACACCCAAAAAAAAAACAGAACATAAAAGGTACAATGAAGACTTTATCGCTAAGAACGATCTCTTCCAGGCAACCTTGGAGCAGAAGAATCATATAATTAACAAGGAGTAAGTGGTGCTACATAAATATATATATATACATATAATGGATAAACAATAGACAAAATATAGTGGATCAGTAAGAAAATGAAATCGGAGGAAATTTGGAAGGAAAAAAATGCGTTTTGAAATTGGAAGGATTGGAAGGAAGGGGCTCGTCTGATGATCATCTTTTCAGAGAATCAGGTAATGCAGCCTGAAAATGCCGAATTTTTATTTAGGCGTATGGTATTTTTGTCGTTTTCATTCGCTATAAGACTATGCTAAGTATTTTGGCCCATTGTGCCGCGTCTCTTGGGAGGGGGAATAGTTCGCGGGGAAAGTCTCACAAAGTGATTTTGACAGACAACTGGGCCACGGAAACGGTCATGTTCAACAGTGAACGCATTAGATTATGTAAGACACCCACGGGATGACAAAGGGATCCTATTATAAAGCCGGTGGCACACGTAAGTTGTCCTACGTGTCATTACACCAGTAACAATACAGCAATTATAAAATATAGTATGTCACAGAAGGCCAAATATCTATATTCTAACCTTTTTAACATCATTAAATGGACATAAGACAGAACGAGATAAATATACGTTCTCTGTCGCAAATTGTGTGTATAATGGCACCATTTGGGTTAATACTTTCCGGGAAAAAAAGGCATTGCATTAGTTTACCGTCAGCACAACTATCATAAATTTCAGTTGTCAAAAACGGGCGACATGGGTTAAAAAGATGTGCAAATATCTATTTTTAAACGAAATGCTGTCAATAAGGTGGCGAGTATAAAGTATCATAAGAACTGTTCAGTTTGAAATTATCTAATCTAAATGCACTTGTACCACAGATCATATATATTAGTAGTTTAATTCTCCTGAATGGGAAGGCAATGGAACACAGCCATACAGCCTACTCTGAATATATATTTTCTTCAGTTTTCTCAACAAAATGTATAATGTGTACATTCTATCGCTTGTTTTGACGATACTTGACGAGAATTGCAAAAGTCAGCCTTGGTTTCAACATAATTCGAAAGAATCCATATGCCGAATGTACTCGACATGGTAAACCCTTTCGATCGCGTCGAAACCCTCACAATTTTGCGTAATTGGTACTATAACACCGTCCGTGACACTTTTTGCACTATATTACACCATTATAACAAAAAAAACACCTAACAGTTAACAAATTACTAAAATTGCAATGAACCACCATTGTACAAGTTTGCGCCAAGAATGGATTATATATGTATAATCTTTGACAGCAATACTGTGATACGTCATTACTGCACTTCTGTTTTACGAGGCACGCGGCGCAGTAAACACTTCGCACGTACTACTCAAACAAAAAGCGGTCTAAAAGTCTTCATAAAATAATTCCGCACGTGGTCCCTAGCGATACCTCTTATTTACTGAGCCTCTAAAAAGATACGATTATAGGGCAAAACTTTGGGAGTCTCTGGGAATGAGCTGTGGTTCTAAAAGTTTATTTAGTGCGTTAAGTTGAATAAACTTTTTTCTTGTCGTGCGAGGTCTCATCACCTGATAGGCAGCATATAAATAAAATTAATTTCACAATCTGAAAACCGAAAATACTGCATTATTCAGATTTTCTTCCTCAGTAAGCATAAGATATCGGGTATTTTAAAGTGCAGTCGTACGTGACTTTTTTAAATTTAATTTACGAAACGGAAATGCAGTTCGCTTATAAAAATATAGGCATATGCCAATAGAGATGAGATAAAAAGTCAATGTATTCTATCGATTAAAAATAAAATTATTTTATTTTGTCCGCCCAGTGGGGAGGGACATGTGGACCAGACGGTTAGAGTTCTAAAAGTTGCGATTAAATTAGTTTAGACTGAGTAAGCGAATCCGCCAAAAATAGAACACAAGTCTACTGGTTCTTATTTGGTAATTCCTTCTTTTAGTTGAGAGATAGTTTATGGGTCATCTAGTGACAGGCTGCAAATCATTCTCATAGGACAGTTGATAAAGTCTACACCACAGAGAACTATACTCTGATAGTCTAAGATCCGTAGTAAGGTCGTCCTTCACTCGTATGTCAACCAGATAAAAGTGATATTTTATCGAATTAAATAAGTGTCTTAACATAATTTTATACGGTAACCCCCTAAGAAATGGTCAAGGTTATAAATAATTATTTTTTTTATTTTTTAATAATTTTGCCGGCGTGTCTACCAAAGAAAAGAAATTCTAGCGAAAAGTTTATGATATACACAACATGAAACACCTCAGTTCCTTAACTTACCTGTTTGTACGCGGCTGCCAGGTATTAGGGACCAGAAAAAGGTAGTCAACTGCGGTGTTTCATGTTGTATATATCATAAACTTTCCGCTAGAATTTCTTTTGTTTGGTAGAAACCCGGCGAAATTATTAAAAAATATTTTTTTAAATTAATTATAATCTTAACCATTTCTTAGGGGGTTGCCGTATAAAATTATGTTAAAACACTTATTTAATTCGATAAAATATCACTTTAATCTGGTTGACACAACAGTGAAGGACGACCTTACTTCGGATCCTATACTATGACGCATTCATGGGCAAAAGCTAGCTCAAAATAATTTTCATCAAGGCGCACTCTTCATGGTCATTTTTCTTTTGCCTAAACCAAGAAGCAGAAACTATTTCGATTTTTACTACAATCGCGTAAAAGTACTGATGAAGGTTAATATTTCCTTGATAAGGCTGGTGATATCTCTGGGTCGCCATTATTGTGCCTTTGATAAATGATACTGATTTATTGGTCTTCTGACCTTTCGAAAGGACTTATTCGTTGGCAGGTAAACGAAATACGTTCCGGGTTCCATTTTAGGACATTTATTATAATTAAGACTGGTCAACGACTGTACATTTGGTTTTATTTGAAAAATAGTGGCATTATTTGACAAAAAACGTTTGACTGAACCTGCCTTACCAATTAGGATGCGTCTTCTTCTTTTACGTGCACAATTGCGTTCATCTCAGTTAGTGAGAGTCAGGCAAGTGAGAGGATCCTTATGCTCAAACCTTTACTGACTTAGTAAAGGTCACACGACTACCCAAAAGGTCCTGTGAGCGGCTGGGTTCAAGTGGCTTATTACCATAATAATACGTTAAATATTTCATTATTTTTTCATTTGCGATTATTTAAAACTGCCTATTCAAAGTTTCGTATACGTCTACGAACTTAGGTCACCGGCATAGCTCGACGAGTCAGTGAGCTGAAGAGGCAATGGGCAAACCATATCGCTCAACGGATAACCGATGGGAAGAACGAGTTCTCGAGTGGCAACCACGTACCGGGAAACGTCTTCCGGACCGTCCCCCTACCAGATGGACGGGGAGCCGCTGGATGCAGGTGGTGCGGAACCGGTCAATGTGGCGTACCATGGAGGAGGGCTATGTCCAGCAGTGGACGTTTCTTGGCTGATAATGTTTCCAAATTCCAAGTTTATTGAAAATTCCTTTTTATCATTTATCATATTTATTTTTATCATATGTTGCTTAAGATAAGTTTTAAAAAGAAATAAACAATTTTTCATTTTTCATTTTCATCATCTACCCCTTCGAGACCCTAAAATTGTCATCATCATGATTGGCTTCATAAGTACACTGATAGATATGAGGCTACTTCATCTCTCTATGAGGGGATTTGCCATAGTCATGTGGTGACTTGACAGGCGGATTGATAATCGCAGTAAGATGTTATTTATTACATAGTAGATGTTGCTGCCCATCTTCCCTTAAAAAACTAGTTACTTATTGTTCAAAATTATTATTTCTAAGACCAAGCAGTGGATCTTAAATTATTTATAGATTATTGGAGACAACGATTCTTCCTTATCTATGGTCTTCTACATCCATCAGATGAGATTCAGATCAAGTACAAACAGCATAAAGCTCACATTAAATAACAATAAATACATGATACTTTCTTCACTTCTCCGGAGCCGGTTAAATGCCTCCACAACGCACCGACCCGGAGGACGTAATTGACTTCACTGTAATAAATGATTTGCCAGGTCAAGAGTAAGCTCTCGTAAAAATAGCTAATCTGCCCAAGAACCTTTCTTTTTCCTCTCACAAAGATCATGCATATTTAAACACCCGAAAACCGCAATTAAACTGTACCCCTTGACTTACAAAAACTATGGATATGCCACATCGAATATTATACTACTGATGATAAGAAGCTGGCTTCAGAAATAATCCCACAACTACTTGTTCGATCGGGATGAAAATAGCATATATCCTTCTTCTATATTCATCTATTCCAACAAATAATCAAATAATTGTAAATCTATGTTACGACGTGAAGAAAGGACAATAAACATACAAACTCAGATTCGTATTTATAATATTTGTATGGATTTATAAGTTAATATAAAGCGGTAACTAACTGAATACCGTCAGGACAGCTTGCAATTTTAGGTACTGAAATAAAGGAAAATGCCAAGATGGAAATATTATATTAATATGTAAAAAAAAACATAAAATTGGCAATACAGAATTTACCTTTGGGCACGTGGATTTTCTGTGGATCTAGCTTTACTTTTCACATCAAAATCAGACACGCCCTTCACGGCTTGCTCCAACAAACTGATCTTCTATTAATAAATTCGAACAGATGTCACTGCAACGTGTTCTATATTCAAATGGAACCTGCCAGCCAGTGTATGAATCTAAGGAGAACGCAACCATGTAGAGCGACTGCTGTGAGGACTTACCACGGTATGGTCGTTGGCAGAAGGCAGTTTCTGTGAGTCCATGGTGTTCCAACAGAAGTCGGTAGCAATTAGTTTCCTTATTTACATAAACCGAGTATTCTGTCGAGAGCCGCTCACGTCCTTGTGTTTGTTGGTGCGTGCGGACCGGCCTCCGCTGATCCAAGGAGGATTTCACCGATATTAGACTTCACTCTCTGTAGTTTATAGTATAAATTCTTCAAAAACTATCCCAAACAATTTTTTGCAAAAGAATAGGAATAAATTTGTATCTGAGTAAATTATTTTCAAATTATATATCTCATCAAAAAAGCTTTTTTACGATTACTAACTTATATTTGCAGTTGTAGCACTGATACGATGTATGAGATAGGATTTTTTCAACTGCAAAATTAAGTTAGTTTTTCATTGAGTCTTACTTTTTCTTTATAGCATTGCTTGCATTTGTGATTTTCAGTATGGTTAATTATTCGATTTCTGTTCGGAACACACGGCGTGCAAGTCTGACTTGCATTTTACCGTTTTTTCAGCTGATGGCAAACAACGTTTTGCAATACGTTAACATGAATAAAGAGTTTTTGGCAATACTTACATTCGTGAAACTTGTCTTGCAATTCTTTAGTCGATGGTTTCGTAATAGGCAGAGTATCCTACAAATTGCCACTTGAGCGTACCAACTCCTTATTTAAACTTACCTTAATTACAATTAGAAAACGGTATAGAGTTTAAGAAAAAAATTACGGATTGGCTTCTTGAAAACTGCTTTTATATCATTCCTGAATATTTGAATCATAAACATTAATCATTAATTATGAGATGACTTGTGAATTATTTAATGACGAAATTATTAACATTGTATTGATGTTGTTATGTTATGTAAACAATTTTTTTTACGATTAAATTCCTTATTGGATATGTTTATAATATTTGCACACCTGTGAACAGGTTAAGTACATCGAAATAATTGAAATTACTATCTAAACACAGTTTAAAAAACGATGTATTTGGCAAATAAATTGTTTCTTTCTTTCTTTCTTAAATTCGTCATTCTGGATTATATCTCGAAGAGAAATTCCTAGCACAGTTCCATAGCTCGCTGAATAACTTGAGTCCAACACTAAAGGACCACACTGAAACTTTAGCATTCAAAAGCCATTTCCAAGTTGTCGTCAGAAAACACCCGCAAAACTTCACTTTGAAGTGTGAAGTCGTAATTACTGAATACACTTCGGCAAGCGACGACTGATAAATGTATCTCCAATTCGCGACGTAAAACAAGTCTCAGTCATTAGGTTGTAACTTTACTCATCCACACACGAGTTTGCTAGAACAGTAACCAGCAGAAATATACTTCTCATCAGAAAAATCTAAACACCTAGCCGGTTTATGTTTTATAAGGATTATCAGAAAAACCTATGAAAATTTAATTTGAATTTAGGACATTAACATTAGGATTTGAAAACCTCACATCATTCACTATTAAACGACATTTGACATATATTCCTAAATATACACATTTTTCTGATAATCCTTACAAAACATAAACTTGCAAGGTGTTTCGAGTTTTCTGGTGAGAAGTATATATTATTTCAAAGTGGCAATCAATTCGTCGATTATAATTTTTTTGTCTCTTTTTTTCTTCAAACATTTTACTGCCTTCTAGCTTTGAAGCCTAATTAATGTCTACACAATTTGACTCATTGACAGAATTCGTTCCCCTTCGCTGTACCTATCATACCGAAATTTTCCTATATCCGTCAGGCCATCCACACAAATACTATAAATGCGAAAGGGAATTTGTTTGCTTGTCCATCCTTTCCGTCGTAGCGGAAAGTCAGAATGAATTTTTTTATATAGTTCAAATGTCAGAGACAGATACAGGCTACTTTTTCCTGATCTTACGGATATCTTTATTTGTCCTATCTTTAGCTTCCTAAGCAACACGGACCAATAGCAAATGACTTAATGAATTGCACCCTTGATCTTTGCAGATTCTGCTGATATTTGATATTAATACAGCCCTTACGGCATTGAAACTTGCACCGTAATGTTGTATTTTACGAACTATGCCCTTTCTTTACGCCAAACACAATTGTTCATTATCCCAATGTCATAGAATCCGAGCAAAAAGTTTTAATGCCATTACTTTACTTAAGGTACCAAACTTAAGGTTGTGACCTAGAGATCCTACATTGTTATCAGTGCCAGTATCCCGTAGTGTTCTGTACGAAAGAAATTGTTTCTGCATGTCAATCAAGGTATAAAATAGCCTGCCCAGAGAATTCAGAGAGATGCCTAAAAATATTTTCGAAAATAATTATATAAGTGGCTGTCTGATAGATGTTTTTATAGTATTAAAGAATATCTAGATTTTAAGCAAAAAAAATGACATGTAATTATTTTAGTATCTAATTTTGATATTGTATAACGTTGATACTAGATTTATTTATTGATCATATCCTGACGATTGTACATACTACATTTTGCACGCCGCTGTGCAAGGAATCATGTGAAACTAAATTACTGTTATCTATATCTTTGTAACCATGATTTCATGCAAATAAAGACTATACTACTACTTACATTTGTAGTATACCCAATTTCCATTGAATTTACGCAGAGTGCGATAGTTCTTGTTTTATTTTATGGCAATCGCAAATGTATTGTAAAACGACGTATGATGCTCGTGCTGAGTAAGCTGGTTATTATAGACATCGGTTTATTATAAGCACTCGGCTTCGCCTCGTTTATTATAAATAGAATCAAGGAAAAGTTTTCTCCCCTCAACATTATATCAACATTCAACTGATTGTCAGTAAATGATGACATAAATCGACTACATCTTTACGGACATAAAAAATAATGACTGCTTCATAGAAAACATGCTGTAAATTATTCCAAATATATTGCGTCTGTTTTTGTGACAAATGGTTCGGTTTACAAGTTTGAAATAATGTTTCCGTCGGTAGGACGGATGTAAAAAAAACGGCCAAGTGCGAG
Organism: Carcina quercana; assembly: GCA_910589575.2. NCBI lineage: Eukaryota > Metazoa > Arthropoda > Insecta > Lepidoptera > Depressariidae > Carcina > Carcina quercana. Next base: position 14,379,059 of record OU342435.1, read on the forward strand.
TCGGACTTGCGCATGAAGGGCTCCGCACAGTTACCTATAAAAACGGCAAAAAATCACGTTTTGTTGTACGGGAGCCCCATCGGCAACAGAAATACATCATCTGTGAAAATTACAACTGTCTAACTATCACGATTCATGAGATATAGTCACAGAGTATAGTCACAGACGGACGGACAGCGAAGTCTTAGTAATAGGGTCCCGTTTTTACCCTTTGGGTACGGAACCCTAAAAAAGTTTCCGATGTTGTTACGGTGGAATGAGTCACTTGTGTTTACCATTAGTGGTTCCTGAGATAATCAGCTTTATTATATTATAAGTACACGTACTGTCACTTCTCAACTCAATCCTTTTTAATCCTCGTACTCCTTCCTACCTTAAAGACCGTTTCTCTTTCCGTTATTCAAATCTCACTCGCCTTCTACGTTCTTCTGAGACCCTCCTACTCGACTTCCCCTCTAATTCCACCAAATTTTACTCAGAATCATTTTCCGTGCAGAGTGTGCGACTATGGAACTCTATCCCTGAACCCATCAGACGAGACCCTTTCTTACAATCCTTTATAACTAGCCTAAAAAGGTATTTTCTTGAACAGAATTTCTTAGCAGCCTTCTTTCCTTCCTAATCTCTTTTTTCTATTGTTTATCCATTATATATTTAGCACCACTTACCCATTGTTATTTATAGAATTCTTCTGCTCCAAAGTTGCCTGGAAGAGATCCCTGTGTTGCCTGGAGATAAGGCCGCCTTCATTGTACCTTTTATGTTCTGTTTTGTTTTTTATATGTAAAGTATATTTGATTGATTGATTAATCGGATATTCGGAAGCCTGAAAACAACAATGTAAAGGTACAACTTGATGGTCTTTAACAAAAGTTAAAGTTGTTCGATCTTTTGTCACGCAAGATTTTTCCTTCATGTTGGGTTCAACTTACGTTAGCTGGATAAGAATGACAAAAGAATAACTCACCTCTAAAAGCATCAAAGGTAAGCAAATTGTCAGGTTTACCGTAAGTAACAGGATTTTTATATTGAAATAGTAAATTGGATATCGAAAGGTACTTGACATTGACATGGATATGTCTACGGTATTCTCTTTTCGGTAAAACTTACCTTAGAGCGTTTGTAAGTTAATATTGTATTAAAATTACTTATTGTTGAATAGGGAATTAGAGTATTTGTTTTCGTATCAGTAGCCCCTCTGTCCGTCCTTCTGTCTGTCACAGGGCTGTATTTATACAGGGCAATATAACAAAAACATAGGTTACAATTTTTATTCTGCGGGTGAAAAATAATTGCATCCTACAGCACCTTTGAAACTTTTTCAGTTTGATTTTCTTTAATAAATTGGTATTATTCTTCGTCTTTTTTTATTAAACTTATTTATTAAACAGCCGGCTAAGATTTTACTTGAAACCAGCATACTCGTAAGGGCGCCCGCTTGGGCTCGACCTAGACTTAGGGCTGGGCTGGCTCATGCAGGGATCGAAGAAAATCTGCATGTGCTATGCCTATAGTTGCAATAGGAGCCAAGATGATTAGTAAGGATATTATTTTAGTGTTTTACTGTCACCGTCGACGGAGATGTATCTGTGTAGTGTCCGTTTGAGGACGGATCAATAGTTTTATCTGCCGAATAATCTACTATCCAATGAGGGTAAATATAAAGGGAGGTCATAACAGGATCACTCTCCGAATGCTTCCATACTAAATTTCTGTTGTCATAATCTTTTAAAATCGAATAGCTGACTTTGATAAGTAATTACCTAAAAATAGGAGATGGCATTATAGTGTCGCCAAATGTATATCATTAATTTACGACTTTATGTTAGCTACAATAGTCCCTAGATGGCGCTTTGAACAATAATTATACAAAGTGTGTAATTATTAAAATTGTGATTCACCGTGAAGTTGTATGATAATGATACTCATTTTGCGACATCACAATCTAATGTCCTGTTTGTAGATGATTACTGCACAAAGCCAGCAATTCTATTTTTGAAGATATGTCAACAGAACTTTAGTATGAAACTTTGATAGAATAAAGCATAATTCACAGCATTGAAACAGCAAAGCATTGCTGGCGCAAGTACAGTCACGAACAAATACTAAATTTAGTCAGTTCTCGTATTATAGTACTTGTAATTTTACACAAAATTGTTAGTGTTGGCGAGTGTCCAGCGAAGTAATGTGCACCGACCGAAATTCAAATATCAATAAGAATATTGCTTAGCTATAATAAAACTGGATGAACCCAGCCTAGATCGGTGCAAACATATTACTGTAGATCGTTTCAATAAGAACTAGAAATAAACCTATAAATACATGCTTATTGCTGTTATAGATTTGAATCGATTATTGCCGTCACTGAATCGACCGTCATTTGGAAAGTCATGTCCTATCCTACTAATGTTATAAGTGTAAAAGTTTGGATGTTTAGATGTTTGGATGTTTGTGACGCTTTCACGGAAAAACTACTGAATGGATTTGAATGAAACTTTACAATAATTTAGCTTATATATCAGAATAACATATAGGCTATAATTTATAAAGACATATTGTGTAAATTGTCCAAAATCACACTTATAATATTAGTGGGATTACATGGGCAATTTTGGCATAACAAAAACGCGTTGCCTAGCAACCGACCATAGAATATGTAAATTCGTATATACAAACTTTCGCTTTGATAATATATGCGTGAAGACTATTTGAATGTACTACGTCAGTTATTGAAATTTATTTTGTTTCTTTAAATTATTAGACTACGTAACAGAATAAACACTATTTTGTACCTTATGCTGTGTAATAATTTGTCATATACATCACCTGTGCCTATCGAACAAGTAGAATACATCCTGAAGTAAACGCGGACAAAGTCGCGGGCGGAAGCTAGTTATTTATATAAGAAACGTCGCAAAGCTAACGGTGAAGTTTTTTATAGTTTCGCACGTAAAAGGTTCTAAACGGTATACTCTTACCAAGGCAATGCTGTCTGTACGTATTGTCACGGAGCTTCTTGAACAGCCTAGAAAGAATGGAAAGAGAGAGGTGGATATCCTATCTCCTTCATGTTGAGTAGCGAGATTACTAGAGCTAGTCATAGACATACTCTCGTAGCTCAAGGACTTGAGCCGACTTTGACCTTTCATCCCTAGCTACCATCATTATGAACTTTGTATAACATTAAACAGCGACCGTTCAAGGGCAACTATTCCCGCAACAAATTGATTCCAACATATTTATATTAGGCGCTGCGTCACTGGCGTACGGTGTTCGTCATTCAATGCTAATCAATGCTGGAGAGCACTTAGAGTAAACATCGAAAACATTAAATGTGGCCTTGGGAAAAAATGAATTTGGCATCTCGACGAATATACATCCACGACTATCTTGAGATATCGTTTGAGGGTAAGGAAATGATTCAGATTATAAATAACTAGCTTCCGCCCGCGACTTTGTCCGCGTGTACTTCAGGATTTATTCTACTTGTTCGATAGGCATAGAAGGCATCTATCTCCATTTCCAGCATAAGGTACAAAATAGTGTTTGTTACGTAGGCTAATAGTTTAAAGAAACAAAAGAAATTTCAATATCTGACGTAGTACATTCAAATAGTCTTCACACCAATATTATAAACGCGAAAGTTTGTATATAAGAATTTACATATTCTATGGTCAGTTGCTAGGCAACGCGTTTTTGTTATGCCAAAATTGCCCATGTAATCCCACTAATATTATAAGTGTGATTTTGGACAATTTACACAATATGTCTTTAGAAATTATAGCCTAAATGTTATTCTGATGTATAAGCTATATTATTGTAAAGTTTCATTCAAATCCATTCAGTAGTTTTTCCGTGAAAGCGTCACAAACATCCAAACATCTAAACATCCAAACTTTCACACTTATAATATTAGTAGGATTTACTGTGTGTGTGCATGAGTGTATGTTCGATTACCGGTTGTTACATTGTCTGATTTTGTGAGACTTTCCCTAATTCGGTTAGGACTGCTGCATTACCTGATTACATGAAAAGTAAGATGATTCCGTGGTACGGAATGCCTTCCTTAAAGGTGTGGGTCGCGGTTGTTGTCGTTGACAGTCAGCTTGATTAACTTCTAATCAGGCCTAATTCCAGAAAATAGTACACCCCATCTTACGCACCTAAAATACTAAATCTAATAAGGCACTGGCTCTTCTACCTTTCATACCGGAAAACAGTGCTTTTTGGCGGCAGACTTAGGTAACATCGTAGCCAGGAGTACATGGAAACAAACATTAAACAGAGTACTGATAGGAATCCACTGGGGACTGAAACCCAGGTACTTTCGCATTATAGTCCAAGCGTGTAGCCATAAGGCCACCTTGCAGATTTATTGATTTTATTTTCCGTGACCACATTTAATTCAGACCACAACCTAAACACACGCACGCAAGTAAAAACACTCTACACCGCAGCCATGCGCGAATCTGAATACATCTAGAAATAGATCCCAGAACAGTTGTAGCCGACTTGCTTGGTTTCCACGGGGATATATCGAGTCATACGCAGGCCTTGTTCCTAACTACTAACATTGTACGTGTAAAGAAACTAAGCGAATGTAAACATTTGCCTGGTTACAAGGAGAAATTGAGGCACTGGACAGGAAACTTTGCTAGAGCCAATGGCTTACTGAATAACGGCTGGATAGGCATGTCTCTTCTCTTCTATCTCTATCTCTCTCTCTATCCAACTCCAAATGACACGTGCCGCGAGTGTACGTAGCCAAGGCCTGGTCTTGTACACTTATAACTTTAAAAGGCCATTATCAAATAAAAGTAATTTAGTCTCCATTTTTGTATGTTTCGGGTTTTTTTTATTTGTACAAAACATGTAAAACGCACGAAACAGGCAAGACGGCGTCAAAGATGGCGTCAATAAAATGACATTTGACGCTGTCACTTAGTACAGAAAGAATGATTTTGTACGATTAAAACAAATGCAAAAATTTTGAAGTTGGTTGAAAATCCGTAGACAAACTAAGTTCATCGAAATAGCTCGACGAGGCAGGCCACGTCGCTTGAAGAACGGATAACCGATGGGAGGCAAGAGATCTTGAGTGCCGAGAATCGTGTACCGGGCCGCCCCCTAGGTAAAACCTTCACGAACTGAAGCGTATTACTTAAAACGTCATTTTATCCGAACATCTTTTTTCTGTTCAATTTTTGACAGATTGTTCATTAACTAGGTAGAATTCGACGTACTGATAAAAAGGTAGCTTGTTGCTCTTGTTTTTTCATTCGGCGGATTACGTGGACGAGAGTGGGGCAGACTTGCAGACGCTGGTTTATGCCAAATTAGATTTTATCTGTCGTGGAGTTCATAATATAATATAAGCTCACGTGACATTGCTAATTATTGACACTTCAACCCTCACTCTCTATAACAAAAGATGTAGTAAATTCATGAGGCATGTTCGTCATGGATGACAAATAAAACGACAAGAATATTCGACGGCTTTGTTTTGCATAGATAACAAATTATAATAACTGTATAACGACAAAACTAATTTTGTCCCAAAGCTTAGCAAACGCCTTCCAAGAACAACATAGACAATAGCACGCACATTTTAATAAAAAAGACAACAATATCTCCATCCTGAAAGCTGTAATTAATCCGCCTGCCTTCACGTTACATAAAATGTTCATTTACACTCGGTTTACACAATTCATATTGGAGCAGAGACTTTTAAAATTGGACTGGGTATATTTTAAAGAAGCTAAAGTGACAGCTAGCGCATTTCAAAGAAATCAAATGATAAATCAATTAAAGTTAATGAAATTTTCTAAACACGATCTTGAAAGAAATATAATAATATACGCTAATTCACGAATCATCTTGCACATATTTCAACTTAGATCGAACAAAACTAATTTATACATTACTAAATATTCAACAACCTCTGTTTCACAGTCTGTGTCACAGAGGTCTACCTTCCTGTTGCACAAATAATTTTTGTAAATGTTCCTGCAGACAAATCTAATATATAAACAAATTAAAAGATAATTATGATTATGATTATGAGAGAAATGATATTTTAATATTTCTAAGGCGGCACGAGAGATGAATATTGTTTCTGGTGTGAGGATTGTCAGATAATTTGGAAGATTTATATGTAGATCGATACAGATTCAAATTCAACTACAGCATCCTATCGTCTGAATAAGTCGAAGTGTCAAACTTGAGTGATGACGTATGATATCTGCTGTAGATGTTTCCCCGTATGAAATCAAAGATGACGAGCCTGAAGCCTCCCCAGCTAAATCACTTCCCATGTTGGGGATTCTACATAATCTCAAATTTGCTCTCAAAGCCGACAATAGGCTATTTGACTAAATTTGAAAACTAAGTGAATTATATACTTTAAAATTTATTTAAATTACGTATTTTGTATTTAAAAAAAGCCATTTATATTTCCCTCGAAAACGCTGAATAGTGTCATGGCGTCTTGAATGACGTCGCAGCTCGCGAAATAACCTGCTCTGTGATATGAAAACGTCAACAACAACAATAATGTTTTGCGATGCGTGACGTAACTTTCATGCGCCCCGTTCTTAGTATTCGCTGTCACTTAACTTAATGCCCATTTTTTTCGAATTCATTTTCTGAAAATATTAATAATCTTTAACTTTTATGAGAAATAGACTGGGTTTTTCTTATCTTCGTTTTGTTCATTTATAATTAGAAACTATAAACCCAGCAATTTATTATTAGTGGACACAAGCCTATTGTAAGCAAAAACAACACGTGGCTACACTCGGCAGACTATTCACGTACACAGCTATGAAAACAAATTTTAAGTAACGAATGGAAAATTAACGTCTATAATTCCCGCCAGAATATTTGCGCTAAAATGTAATGATCTCTACCAAAGTTTCATGTGTTCCGGTAATTAAACATCACACGTGCTCCGATGGGCTCAGGAAATTCACGTTTACGCCAAAATTATATAAAACGTACCATTTATTTTCTAAAACAAATCGTACTAAGCTATCAACTTTGGTTTATAATAACACGATCAACGTCCTTTTTGTGACAGAATTGGATATAGCCACTTTAACTTTTACCCTTACCCTCTCATATAAGTTTACCTTAAGAGGCTTTGTTGGTTAGACCACGTGGCCACGTTCAAATTTGGATTGTTTTGTAGCTGTCCCTATCCGAGCCCTATCCTACCCGAGCGCGTACGGTGAGACAGCATACACTACGCGAAGTTATCCACCCGTTATTTGGATGTTTCGTAGTCCAGGGATCATTTGAAGAATACAGAATATTATGTAACCATTTTTTAATACAGTTTACTAATGAAATTTCAGAAGTCGGTGGTTTTTTCCAAATTGTTCTAAATTGATTCATACTCTTGTAAATCAGGTTCAAAGTTGGGGCTTTTTACTACCGTAAAATACAATTCTTTGACGCCCTGTAACTCTGGAAGTATATATTTAAACGAAAATCTGACTCACCACCGACACAGATATTTGTTTCTTGATTGTGTCTTGAAAATTTCATAGATTTTCATAGCTTAATACTCAAAATATGACTGGACTACGTTTGTATGGACGCTTTGACACCAGCATACCCTCTTAATAACTATGAAAGGAATACGGGTGTAATTTATTCTTTAATTATAGCCATAGTGCCAATAAATGGCACTTTGTGAAACTAGACTATTTCTGCTCGATTATCTGAACTAAAATCAATATTTCGTGTTCCAACAACTAATGCATCATCAAGTTTCATGTAAAAATTTAGGAGCTACAATTTGTATCACTTTGTATGTTCTCAAAGATTGCGATGTGTGGCACTGCGGAGCATACAATTCATTGTATCGGAGTACATAATTTACCGCTCTCATTTTGCGCTAAGAAAAGTTCTGCCACAGTGTTTTCCACACTGAAGAATAAATTAATGAAATTTATAATAAGCTACGAATTGTTATGACTGAGAGCTTTATCTTATTTTGTTATCATTTTCCTTGAAGACGAATATGTATAACCGACTTAAACAACGGCGAAATGTATATAATGTAACCTTTTTTCTGAATAATCTCATTTGTTTTTCATGGATGGGTTTTCACTTGGCCTTCATCTCACCTGGTGGTAAGTGACGATAAGACCGTTGGATGGTAAGCGTGCGCACACCAGAAGCCTCGACCTAATGAGGCGCTGGCTCCGCTACCTCTCATACCGGAACACAACAGTGCTGTTAACACTACTGTTTTATGGCAGACTTAGGTAACATGGTGGTAGCCAGGCGGACCACTATAAACACACACACACGGAAAATATATATATATATATATATATATATAAATAATAAGGATCCTTTTGTTAGATATTAGTAAAACTATAAATTGAAATCAATAAACTGATAAAACCGTTAATTCGTGCAACGAATACGGAACGCAAAGTTCTCAGAATTTTGCTTCCTATTTGACATCTCATCGAGCATCACGCGGACTTGATTGTCGGTACCGCATCGGTAAAATTTTTTAGTGAAAAGTTTTATGAAACAAAAATGACTTTCGTAATGAGAAATGAGAAAAAAATGTTTCTTATGGAATAGCACTACTGTAGGAACCGACAATGTCAATCAATGTAATGTCAGACGGACGTTGAGTCAAGTCTATCACTCACCTCCAGTAAGAGTGTAGACCGTGTAGATCACTCGTTGCAGAAGAGGGATTAAAAAATATCAAATTTTGGAAGTCGAACGAAAACTAGTAGAAATCGAGCGCTCGCGGCGCGTCGAGCGAATCAAAAATAGATCCTCCTGTCTCTACCCACGAGGTCCACAATTTTGTTGTATTTTTGAAGTAGACATTTATTTTACAAATTGGTTTTAAATGGAAACATGCGCTCACCTATGAGTTGTAGAAATTATTGATTAAATAATTTGATTTCCCGCATTGTCTTCTAACAAACACGGCTATTACTTGTAGACCAGTTTGCACGAAGTTTCGTGGTTCGAAGTCAATTTGCGAAGGCTGGTACGAAACTAACGTTCTGCGGGGAAAGGGGCGTAAGTTCAAAAAATATATTCTCTAAACATCATTTGAGAAGATAAATCGCTATCTGCTGAAATTTTTAACATATTTGTTTTTCAGGAAAAAAGATACAATATCAGCAGAGTCTGTTTCATTATTTCTTCTATGCAGAATGCTTATCCAAAATCGTCAAAGAAGATTGAGTTTTGATTTTTTTTACATAAGCAACACACTTATTACTTTGGAATATAATTCCTTTTGATAGTGTAGAATCACGCGACCAAATGTGTGTGTCTGTCAAAGAATCGTCTTGTCAAAACGGTGTGAGTTGACATCAAGTATGTCGGCCAGAAGTGGGTAGATAATAAAAAACATGCACTCAATGGAAACTTACAAAATGTAAATGCCCTGTCAAAGATATTTCTAAACAAACATACAACAAAGTTTTCCTAACTAACCCGTCAATAAGTAATAGTCGTGTCATGTTGTACAAAAATGCACCATAAAAATTGACCGCGATTCGTGACGTCACAGCCCGCGATAAGCATTTTACCATTCGAGTGATTCGATTTTCAGGTGCTTGTAAAACTGTCAAAAAATATAAACTACTTATAAATTACTAAATTACTTTGTTCGCTTGTTATAATTATCTAATTTCGTGTCAATAACGTTATTACAAAATGTATAAAGTTTTCGTTGTAATAATAATAATCATTCGAAAACTTTTTGATTGAATTTTTTATTTAGTTTCCGGTATTTCAGCACTGTTACAAGTGCCATGATCACAGATAAAGCACGAGTAACGCAAAAAAAAGTAACCGTGGTTAAATGCAATCAAAAGGTTCTTTTTTTAATGCGGGTTACGTCGTTTTCCCGCGCGGCGACTACGTCAGGTGTGTTCCAGTCTACAGGTTGATTTTAATTTCGATAACGAACCAGTTCCACAGTTTAATAGTTTGCACGAACTTCTACAACTAGTTACTCCTTCGGCAAGGGTTCTATTTGTAACGTCGACTTGCACAAACAGTGGACACAGATATCGATTGTTTACGTGTGCTGCGGAAAGTAGGTCCTATCTTTTTGCAAAGTTAAATAATTGTCATTATTAAATTATGAACATTAGAACCATGACGAAGGAGTTTTGGAACAAAAGCTGAAGCCAATACATTAGAATTTCCTGCGTGACACATTTTGCACAAGGCAAAGCGTGGAACTTGGAACTGTATTGGATACTAAAGTTAAATTTAAAAAAAAAACATGCTCATTTTTGTCAAGCATTCATATTTGAAGCTAAATAAAAGAAACCTCAGTACTGCAAGCTTATTTGCAGTCTCGTTTACTGACTAAAAAGCAAAGAGGAAAAAGGAAGTGGATCAAACTCTACACTAAACGAGCACATCTTTTACAAGCAGGCGTTATAAAACTTACAATACATTATAAACTTCTTTCATTTTATTTTACTTCCTCATAGTTAAACAAAAAAGAGAGGAACTATCGAAATACATAAACTCGTCGCATGCCGCTTGGTGGTGTGGTTGGGTGGGTGTAGAGCACCTACTTTTCGCGGCATATTTAGACTAGTGGCGTGCAGTGTTGTAGTACTACTATAGTTTCAATTTAAATCTATGGTTTCAAACAAGTTGTGGCCTTAGTGAACACGTAAAGGGTGAAATCCCGAATAGCTGCGTTTGACACGAAATTGAAAAACAAGAGCCGAATTTCCATTTAGATATTTCGTTATTTACTTACACATCTTACCAGACAAGTGATACCATAGAAAGAATATAAAACATAGTTCGAATCGATTATTTTGGTATCTAAAAATTCTAAAAGTTATGTATAAAATACATAGATACAATTTCCGTCTTTTCTCGATCTCGATTTCTTTAAATATATTTTTCATGTATATAGTTAAACAGATTTTACACTTGGCCTGCATCTAAACTCACAGTCATTGGTTGACGTTTAACGATACGTTTATACGAACGACGATAATGGGTCTGTCTGGCTTGTTTGTTTGCATGTAAAACATGTTTACCTATACCTATACCTGAAACTATAGTCCATGAGGCGCTAGTTCTGTTACCTTTCGTAACCAGGGGCTCTATTTTTGATTCGCTCTACGCGCCGCGAGCGCTCGTTTTCTACTGATTTTCGTTCGACTTACAAAATTTGGTATTTTTGAATCGCTCTTCTGCAACGAGTGGTCGGGACCACTCTTTGCGGAGGCGAGCGATAGAGTAAACGCCATCGTCGAACACTGACATTACCACTTATTGACATTGAACTTCTATGTACTTTGCATTCCGTTTTACTTGCATGAATTACCGGTTTTATTTTTCTGCCTAAAACGGATAAAATTAAACATTTAAAGTTATATCGGCAACACCTGAGGCGAATGATTCAAAAATACGGTCAAACCTGTTTTCATGCGACTTGTAGTCGATCATGACTTAAGTCGTGTGCAACGAAGCTATGTCACACGAGCGAATCAAAAATAGAGCCCCTGGACGCAAGAATGCTTGACTGATGACTTGGATAACAAGACCGCTAGCCAGGTATAAATAGGCAGGCATAGAGGTAACATGTCCAACGTAAAGATAGCAGCCGGTCTCCACCAGTACGTAAGCGACATCCCTATGGCTCGACCTAAGCTTTTACATCTAACATTATCATGCGGTAAGCCAGAGAGTGGAACGCACTGCCGGCGTATACATGCCAACAAAACTACAATTTAAGTCGACGCGCGCCATCGTAGGCCACATCGTCGCTTACCATCGGTGAGATCGTAGACAAGCGGTGATCTACTTTCTGTAAAAAAAAAACTATGAAAAGGCAACAAGCTTGTAGACAGTTATCTTCGCTTTTGAAATATCATGTGATATGTTCCATTAGTATTTTATACCATCGCTAACGTTTTCCGGCAGCTTTCCCTACATTGTGACGTCATTGCGCAACTTTCACCGAAGTGGGCGGGCTTGAAACGCTTTTGATTGCGCGGGCGCAGATCAAAGACGCTCGTATTATTTTTATAGCGCTGACGTCATCACTAGTGAACACGTCACGGATCGGCTCCAGTATTATTTTCGGGAATAGATTTCATAAGCACATTCCAAGCATAAGCATGTTGAGATGAATGTACGATGGTTTTCATACTGTCTTTGATTTTAACGGGAATTTGTTCAGAATACTTCCATACAACATTTCTTTTGCCATAATCTTTTAAAAGAGAATAGCTGCCTTTGATAAATAATTACCTGAAAGAGGAGATTGTATTATAGTGTCGTGAAATGAATATCATTAACGTACAACTTAATGGCAGCTACAACAGCCGTTACGCTGCTAATGGTCCCTAGGTGGCGTTTTCAACAATGATAAAAACAGTTTATAAATGATACTCATTTCGCAACATTGAACTCCGATGATGATTCCTGCATAAAAACAGCTATACTATTATAAAAGGTGAGGGTAATAATAAAATTTAGTATGAAACTTTTACCGGCGAATTCGCCTTCTCTTTGGCTAAGCCAAAACACAAAAGTGACAACATCTCCCAAATCATGTGTCTAGTACACTTATAAATTACTTGCCACAATCTACCTATAAAATATTTTATGGACGTATGAAAAATAAGGGCGTCCTTATGTCTGTTTCGGTGGAATACCCTCAAAATGAAAGGGACAAAAGCTGTGAATTTATCAAAGTGATAAGGGCGACGTCGTTTACGAGCACATCCGAACTGAGATACACAATGAGGCTGTTTCCAAAACAACGTTTAAGATAAGTTCTATTTTATGTTTCGGGCAGTCGGCCGTTTCTTATTTGTAGCGCTCAGAAATAGTGGCCTTTGAGAACTGTTTGATCAAAGATTGCGGTCGTAAAAAGAACCTAAAGTATTATAGAATATCAGTCACCTTTGGAATGATTTGGCGGCACTTCTTCAAGAGGTCTCCCATTCCACAAATATGTACCTTTTCTATTTGTTATAAGGTACTCTTTCCTTTTGTTATAAAGCGCACCGTCAAAACATAGTTACTCCTACCTTGACTACATTATTGTGATGAGACAAATGGTACCTTACAACAAAAGGAAAAAGATACATATTTCTGCGATGGGTGACTAGCCAAAATGCGCCAACAAGCGCGCAAAAATTTTCATGAAAACTTCATTATGCACCAATGAGTGTTATTCGATGTTGGAATACGGAAATTGTTTGTTTATTGTATAGGCTAAATGTAGTTGTAAAACTAAACTCAAAAGCGACTGCGAACCAATACTAACACATCTTTAATGACACGTCGGACACTTCGAACAAATGTCGTGATATAATAATCATAAAATATCAATAAAAAGTCACTGTGTATAGACCTTTGCCTTCATCTCATCTGATGGTAAAAGACGATAAGGCCGTTGGATAGAAAGCGAGGCTCTGTTACCTTTCATACCGGGACACAACAGTGCTATTAACACTGCTGTTGGCGGCAGACTTAGGTAACATGGTGGTAGCTAGCCAGACGCGAATTCAGATAGGGTATTCCCACTGTGAATCGGCCCGGGACCGTCGGATTATAAGTTCAGCGTAGCCATCAGACCGAGGAGACGATCTACTCTAGCAATACAAACAAATAAAGCATGACATACGTAAATCTGTAGATTGGCTCTGTTTTACAGCTTGCTTGTGCTCGGAGCAAGCAGGACAGCGAATCACTTCGACTGGTTTTATGTCCCTGTCAGCGTCCCGGGCTGATTGCACTCATAAAAAAGTGATGTAGTCGTGACAACGAACCCTTACTTACGGACTTATGTTTATGTCCATTGACATTAGCAGTGTCCGCTGGTTGAATTACATTCTTTATAATCTGAGTCCACAGTTGGACATAAGCCGTAGATCGACACAATAGATTTTCTATGAGAGGATTTACCATAATCTCCACGCTTGGCAGGATTGGTGATCGCAGTAAGATGTTGTTACATAAGTCCGTCCACTGCTGGACATAGACCTTCTTCATGGTACGCCACATTGACCGATCCCTAGCCACTTGCATTCAGCGACTCCCGACCTTAACCAGGTTGTCGGTCCATCTAGTAGGAGGACGGTCTGGTACACGCTTACCGGTATGCGGTCGCCACTATAGAACTTTAACTACCCACCGGATATCGGTTCTTCGAGCGATATGTGCCTGTGTACAAAAAAGTCGTCAGTAAAATTCAATACAATCGAATTCGAGGGGGCAATCACTAGATTTCTCGCTTCAGCAAGCCCACATGCGAATTGTCGAGAAGGAAGAAGAGAAATACGGAAATGGCACCTTTTTCCCATAATAAAGCTGTTTTTCCAACATAAGTACCAATATATGCGCGTATTTTAGCTGTTATATCTAAGAAAGTAAGGTATTTTTTGTTGCTTTGTTTAAAAAAAATACGTATGCGACTGCTTTTTTAATGATATATTGATAACGTTGCTATTGTAAATTACATAGAAGTATCATTTTTATTATATTTGAATAACAAACACAAGCATGTAAATATTAAAGTAGCTAACCGATATTGTGGCAAATCATGTGATGGAAAGCGCATACGTCGCGGGCATTCTGAGGCGTATGTTCAAAATAACTCCCCTGCAAATCTCTATATCTGTCCCAATTAGTATATTGATATAAATATTATTCAAATGCTGACAAAGTTTTATAAACACGCAGCTTTATAGAATGTTGCCGAGTTTGAAAAACAAACGCGAAATTCTAAGAAGAACTTTGCAGATCCATTTTATTTTTATGAGCAAATATCTTTGTTTGAGCACTTCGGTTTGTTTTGAAGACTTCTCAATTAGATACTTAATTCTTTTTCGAAGGTATATTAAGTAGCGCATGCCATTTCCCGACATTATTATTCGATTCCTTGTTTTAGATAGTTATCGGAAACCTTTGCAGCGTCCTTTTTTAAATTGGTAAAAAGCGTATGAAACTTTTAACAGCCAAATCTCCAGTGTTGCTTATTTTTAACAGACTTCAAAAAAGGAGGAGGCTATGAATTCGATGGATATGTTTTTTTTAATATGTTTGTTACCTCAGAACTTTTGACTGGGTGAACCGATTTGAATGATTCTATTTTTATTTGAAAGGTGGTGCTTCCCGTGTGGTCCCAATTTGGTCCAGTTCTGACAACGGCATCCATGAGAAAACGATATAAATATTAAATTTGCTTTAGTAAAAGTAGACTTTTATGGCAACTGAAGTCGGTTTCCAGTTCTTTTTGAACGCATTTACTTGTAAATAATACTCAAGGGGCTCCAGCCTATTTTACTACAGAGAGTGTAAATACGAAGTATTAATAAGATTCAAAAATGTTACTCTTAATTGATGAAGTATCAAAAGTCAATATATTCGTGAAACTACTGGTTAGATTGGGATGAAAAAATTCCTGTCCCCAATTCCCGCCCTTCCACTACGCCTAAACAAAAAAGACACTCTGACTCGGTACTAGGCCATCAAAATAAAATATCTGGTCTTTTTTAAAATAATACTATTGATATACATACTATACTTAACTATACTATCATCAAAAATACTTAAAATTAACTAATAAAACTATAACTTTCAATGTATTTTGCCACAACAATAACAAAGGTAAACTAAAAGATAAATACAGACACTAACTTAAGGTGGAAACTTTCTCTTACTATAGTATTCTTTACATACTTCTAATAACAATAAGTGTGTGGGGAAGTGGGGAGAGGGGGCTAAACTATTGCGTGGGTCACGAAGGGGCAGCATCAAAATTACCGGGTTCATGGGAAACACTTTCTTATGCACGTAATATTTTGTATCGTTATCAGGTGTACCAATTCATCGATTTGCAAGCTCATCGTCCAATCCAGTAGATCTCGTCGTTATACGTGTTCACCACTCGCGATCTCATACAAATATTGCCACTAAAAACTCTATTACTGGTTTGACTACAGCCACCTAAACAAAGTAACTGCCGCATCAAAGTTTACTGTTCGGTAAAGCTTTAATGTTTATTTCAGTTCGATTCGGTTGTTGGCACCCCCAAACCCAGGAACTAAGTTTAGCAGCTGTTATGCACGCTGCACTTGAGTTCTGACGTCAATCCGTGTTTTCACAACATCGCGGAACGAGTTCGCCTACATTCGGATGCCCTCGGGTCCTGCGTCTGCGCAGTGTTTATGAGTTCGCGGCTAATTCTGTAAGGTTACTTCCTCATACTGGTCGCTTGTATGCGTGAGAAGGCACGGTTCTTGCTAGGCTTTTGGGAGATTTTAAAACGAAATAGTTTCAATTTTTAAAATTTTATTTAATAAGAAATTACTAGTGACACCGCTGACCTGATCAAACAAAGAGCTCGGTATTTTAATATCATTAATTTGGGTTAAGGGATTTGCTCTACGCGCTGCGAGCGCTCGATTTCAACTGATTTTCGTGCGACTTATGAAATTTGGTATTTTGGAATCGCTATTCTGCAACGAGTGGTCGGGACCACTCTTTGCAGAGGCGAGCGATAGACTAAACGTCATCGACGAACACTGACACTACCACTTATTGACATTGACAGTAGGAACTGTTCTATGAACTTCGCGTTCCGTTTTCCTTGCATGAATTACCGGTTTTATTTTTCTGCGTAAAACGGATAAAATTAAACATTTTAATTTATATTGGCAACACCTGAAGCGAATGATTCAAAAATACGGTCTTGGAGAGGACTATTTTCAGTGGACGTTCCCCCAGCTTATCGAAGAACAAGTAAATGCGTTCAAAAAGAACTGGAAACCGACTTCACTTGCCCTAAATATCAACTTTTACAAAGGCAAATTTAAGATTTATATCGTTTTCTCATGGGTACCGTTGTCAGAACTAGACCAAATTGAAATAGGAAGAGGAGCACCAGCTTTCAAATAAAAAAAGAATCATCCAAATCGCTTCACCCAGTCAAAAGTTCTGAGGTAACCAACATTTTTTTTTAAATATCCGTCGTATTGAGAACCTCCTTCTATTTTGAAGTCGGTTAAAAAACTTCGTTAGCTACATAGAAATCGTGGTCATTCAGCTAGATACATTATAATATGTCTCATAAATCATATCCGACCTTGCAGTCTCGTTGTATGAAATGTCACACGCACCCCGTCTCATATACGAGGATGCCATGTTTAGCGCCAATTCCAGCTGGCATTCATGTACGCTATAACTCCGCGCACCTGTAGACTTCATTAGCGATTCGTGTGGAAATCTAATTTAGTTGAAGATGTGTGAAACTGGAAGTTAGATTAAATCAAATTACTGCTTTAGTTTAATTAATTCAATTGTTTTAGTACAGATTTGCATTTCTGGACGGCTCTAAAACTTAATATTATAAATGCCAAAGTTTTTTGTCCTTCCTTGCCATCCTGATGGAGTCTTGTTTATACCGATCGAGTATATTGCTCCATAGTCGACGTGAGTATACAAAACACTCAGGCAACAAGGATATGAAGTGTCATTCCGGATTTACATTGGATAGTAGAAGAAATCAATTTCAAGGCAAACCTTGCTCCTGGACAAATTTTATGATTGTACGTCGATAGAAAGTACCCTATATGATTTGATTGATTTTTGGTCGAAAAGTGCGGCTTAACAGTCTTATCTTTTGACGTGTTGATTTATTTATGAATTGATTTATTATTGATATATAAGCTTCATTTTTTCACTCTCCTTAAGAACTGCAGACTTACGTATTCGATATAAATTTCAACTTGATACCTCCACGTGTTCTTGACAAAAATGGTCTTGACATGCGGACGGATGGACAACAAAGCTATCTTATAAAGGTTCCTTTTGAGGTACGGAACCATAAAAACGATGTTGTATAGAAGAGAAAGTATATGAGCAATTCTTATCTTTGCAGGAATCGTGAACCGGGGCGACTCGTTCCGCCGCCGTCGGTCGCGGTCCGGCAGCCTGGCCCCGGCGTCGCCTGCGCAGGCCCCCGACACCCCCGAGCGGCGCCCCGTGGCGTGTCACCGCGTCGCCATGGTGGGCGCGCCCGGCGTCGGCAAGACCGCACTCATCAGTCAGTTCCAAACAAGCGAGTGCATCAATGCATACGACAGACAGAGAGGTAAGTTGTTTTTGAAGCTAGCATTTAACCGCCTCCAAGTCTAATGGCTACACACTTGGATTAATAATCTGGAAGACCCGGGTTCGATTCCCAGTCGGTTTAGTTGGTGATAGGATATTTTCTATATCCGCCTGGCTAGCTAACACCATGTTACCTAAGTCTGTCACCAAAAAGCAGTGTTAATAGCACTGTTGTGTTCCGATAAGAAGAGTGCCAGCGCCTCATTAGATTGAGGCTACTGGATGCGCACGCTTTACCATTCAACAGCCTTTTCGTCACTTACCATCAGGTGAGAAGAAGTCCCGACCCACTGGGAATCAGATCCAGGACCTCCGGATTGCGAATCCAACATTTAGCAATTAATCCACTGAGGCGGTAAAATTAGTGTTTTTGTATGGAAGGATGGGGAAAATGTGTGTGTGCGTGTGTGGGCGAGCGATTGACTAAATAGAGTATCTGAATTAAACAGATTTAGCAAATTTTCTAAATGATGATTGTGGAGTAATTGTGAAAAAATTGTCGGGGAAAAAATCGTGTCCTGTGCCTACTTCCATTAAAACCATCACGGAACAAATCAAAGTTATATATCTAATAAACGTAATTCCAAAACTTAGACACCGTAATGCCACCTTAAAGATAAAGTTTGTGCCCTACCCCTAGGGCACCTGAGAACAAATCTAACTTTTGGTGCTTGTAAGGACTCTGGTTTATAAGCTACCTACATAAGTCTACATAGCTCTAGCTCCCAGATGTAACTACATAATTTTACAGTCAAGATAATTAATATACACTAGAAGTTCTGCTCGCAAATTCGTCTATGTGGACTTCAGGAATCACTGAACAGACCGCCATGAAAAGTGTCATATGTCCTTATCTACGGTATAGGCCACATTCATGCCAAATTTCTTTATGAATTCTTGTACCGTTGAGGCGAAAAGTGCTTACAAAATACATTTAGCATTATTAGTGATAGACTGGACAAAGCAAACCAAATTTTGATCCAAAACTTTTTACCTATTAGTAATAAATCACTCAGTCTAGTGACATATTACGTCACGCGCCCTTACAAGACATTTGACGTACCATTGACGTTCAAGATCAAAGTTTTCAGTCTTGCTCTATCCTACTTCCTACTAATATTATAAGTGTGAAAGTTTGGATGTTTGGATGTTTAGATGTTTGGATTTTTGTGACGCTTTCACGGAAAAACTACTGAATGGATTCGAATGAAACTTTACAATAACATAGCTTATACATTAGAATAACATATAGGCTATAATTTCTAAAGACATATTGTGTAAATTGTACAAAATCACACTTATAATATTAGTGGGATTACATGGGCAATTTTGGCATAACCAAAACCCGTTGCCTAGCAACCGACCATAGAATATGTAAATTCGTATATACAAACTTTCGCGTTTATAATATTGGTGTGAAAACTATTTGAATGTACTACGTCAGATATTGAAATTTATTTTGTTTCTTTGAACTATTAGACTACGTAACAGAATAAACACTATTTTGTACCTTATGCTGTATAATAATTTGTCATATACGTCACCTGTGCCTATCGAACAAGTAGAATAAATCCTGAAATACACGCGGACAAAGTCGCGGGCGGAAGCTAGTCACGTATAATTATCAACCGTCTTCAAAAAAGGAAGAAGTTCTCAATTTGATCATATGTTTTTTCTTCTTTTTTATATATGTATGTTACGCAATAACTCCCCCAGTTATGAATCGATTTTGATGATATATTTTTTTCGTAGAGCACACTTCACAGGTGGTCCCATATAAATTGTATCCCAATTGATTCAGCGCTTTTTGAGAAAATCAACAAAAACCAAATATGTATGATAATTCTACCTCTAAGGGTGAACATTTTAGGGGAACTAGTATCCCTACTATCTATCTACAAATAGATTCTGATACTGTTAAAGTTGCATTTATGCAAATATATTTTTGAACCATTGTGTGCTTCTATCTTAGTTTAAAACCGAACCGTACTGCAAGACGAGATATCGGTGCGTCCCCTGACGATTTATAAATGGAATCAGGAAGCATATTTCACGGATGGGAGAGAGAGCTCAAATTATCCATCTGCCGTTTGGGATCCGCAGTAACATTCTAAAAGCTATATTCATATAATTTACGGTTTCTATATCTAATGATTTTGAAATGAAATATTAATTATAAAATCTAATTTCATTTCAATAATGACATCATAAAAGATCTAAGATCAAGTAATAATATAAATATATATAGAAAAATACTAGAATTACATTTTTATATTTATTTTAATTGTACAAAATCATTCTTTTTGTACTAAGTGACAGCGTCAAACTTCATTTCTGGCTTATTAATTGCAAACAAAGGTTTGTATATGTCTATTTTATTACACACTAGCAGCCCGTCCCGGCTTCGCACGGGGTAGACAATTATTTATTTTTGGAAATTTGGATATAAAACACTTTTTTTCACAAATATTTTTATTTATTAAAAAATTATTATTTACTATTTATTCATTATATATTTTAAAAAAATTATTTCAGTGCCCCCTCCGCCCCGCCCGCCGCGATGCCCGGCGCGCTTTTCAGACTGCATCGCAAACAACGGCCACGGCGCTATGGCGGTTTTGTTTACTGTTTGAATTTTTTAATTCGTAATATCTTTTGAATGGAAAGTCCAATTTAAATAATTTAAAAACTATTTTATATGTAGTTAAATGGTCTTGACCTTAAAATAATTTATTTGGATAAGGATTAATATAAACACATAAATAGCATGGTTTGAATTTGGTTAGCATTTTCATTAATGTTTAAAATGAAAAAAGTTGTTGTAGTGACATAACTACAATAGTTGGACATATGCTACCGCGGAGTTTTTTGTAGACATTATGATGTTCTTAAATATTTTTGTACATTATTTTGTTCTATCGCTAATAGTTTCGGCAGCGCATTCGACGAAAGACATTTTAAGACTCATTTTTCTACACCTTCGGTTACATTGTTCAAATTTTACCAAGGATCCTTAATTTTTTTCAAAATGAAATGTAGCCTATGTCAAATTGGAAGAATGTAGCATTCTATTGGTGAAAGAATTTTTTAAATCGGCCCAGTACTTTTTGAGCCTATTCGTTACAAACATACAAACATACAAAAATAGTTACAAATCTTTCCTCTTTATAATATTAGTGTAGATGTAGACTAGCTGCAAAACCCGGCGTAGCTCGGGTTAAAATACATCGCATGTTTAATGATATAAAAAATATTTGAGGATGCATTTTTTAACGTAGATAATATAGATTTCTATCTTAGATATTGAAAGACTTAGTCGACCATTAAATATGCGGTGTATAGAAAGTATATTTAATTAATTAGCTAATTGAAATAATTATAAGTTAGAATAAAAAACACCTTAGTAAATGGTAAATTTATGTTTTGACAAAAAGTCACTGATTTTCGGTTTATATACCGTTGGAAATCGAAATTTCTAGTATCAGAACACTCTAGAATAGTGAAATAGTTTTTACTTTTTCATTTGTTCAAATCACTTGAATTTATGTAATCACTGTTCACTCTTGGCTTCAATTGATCTTTTCGCGACTGTAAACACGGTTCAACTGACAAAGTCACTGATTTTCGGTTTATATACTTAATTTGTATGTACTTAATCTGGATCGGCCGGATTAATTTCAATAGTTGCACACATTTCGGAACTTTCTAGAAGCATCTAGATTATTCTAGTTATTTCTAGAACTATCTAGAGCATTCCATATCGATTTTTACACTTGCACACAATTTTGAATATTTCTAGATCTTTCCAAACATTTCTAGAACTTTCTAGACCATTCCATACCGATTTTAGCAGTCGCACACAATTTTGGAACTTTCTAGATCATTCTAGAAATTTTTAGAACTTTCTGGAACATTCCATACCGATTTTAGCAGTCACACACAATTTTGGAACTTGCTAGATCATTCCAGAAATTTTTAGAACCTTCTCGAACATTCTAGATCGATTGTTACAGTTGTACACATTATGGAGTTTTCTAGATTATTCCAGAAATTCCAGAAATTTTTAGAACTTTCTAAAAGTTCCCATGAGTTAGAAAAGGACAGATATATATTTTTTCACATTTTCGCCACCCACAACCACCCACTTCCACCCACCGTGACCAAACTCCCTTATTCCCACCGGGAGACCAAGGGGTATTTACCACCCCAACAGGAAGTTGATTGGAATTGGTGGTGATAGAGAAAACCCTGTCTTTACTTACGCACATTAGCATTATATATATTAAGATTAAAATTTTGTACAAATAAACTAAACCAAAATATACAAAAATGGTAACAGAATCACTTATATTATTTGATATTAACCTTTTGAAATTACAAGTGTGCAACCAGGCCTTGGCTTCAGCATTCGCGGAACGTGTAATTTATATTTATAAGATATTTTTATGCTCCAAGGGATCGCAAATGAACTTCACCTAACTAACGTAATGGAAACTGACGATAGTGTCAAACGGAAGCGTTTCGAGGTACGTAAGAGAACTGCCGAGAATCTTCCTCGAGCGTAAATTGCGTGAATGGAACTGTGCGTCTACCATGACTTTACGCAAGCGATAACGTATATCGAATACTATCGGAAATGCTGCTCAGTCGAGATGCGGGTGACAAGGACAGAGCGATAGTTAACGATACACGTTATCGCCTGCGTATACTCATGGTAGATGCACTGTAACTATTACAGTAATAATACTGAGACTCTATTTCATTGTCACATTAAGTATATTCAATATGTTGATGCGGAACCCTTTGCCTCCCGCTGTCGATCAAACGAACACTTGACCTTTCCAAGTCGTTATTTCCGATGGTGATCTATCATTCCTGATCTCAGCTTTATGGAAAACGAGATTACGTGATTTTTCATGTGTTGCCAAAAAATTCCATTTTATTTTTTAAAAATCATGATTTTATGGCGGTTTGTGTTTCTTCAACCGGCTTCAGAATGGGATTACCAGGTTTTTCCCGCGGATGTCGAAAAAAGCGACTAACTTAACAATCTGGTGACCATCAGTAGCGACTATGCCTATCATGGCGGTAATGACGAATTCCCCCATGTCTCAAAAGTTCGATCTTTGGCTATGAATGGTTTAGAATGGTAAAGGTAATTATTTTTCTTGCTCTTAACTACACTCAAGCGAAGGCGAAAAATCTCAAAATTCACTAATGAACCTTTTAATATTCTGTAATAAAATAGTGATTACTGTTTAATTTCCATTCTCATTAGATGGAATCATTTATTTTTTCTTCTGAAAGTTAATTAATTATTTGAATGTAATTATGACCATCAGATGAGTCGCTTTGATGTACAATTCTTTTTTATTAATAAGCGTACTTTTATCGCCTAGTAACGGCATCAATTGAGTGAGTGAGAGAGAGCAAGTGAAGCGTCGGTGGCGCAGTGGATAAGGCGCAGACTCTCAATCTGAGGGTACCGGGTTCGAATCCAGCCGTGTACCTATGAGTTGTTTTTCAATTCAAGTACATTATCCGATTGCTTAACGGTGAAGGAAAACATCGTGAGGAAACCTGCATGTCTTGAACAGGCATGTGAAGTCCGCCGATCCACACTGGGCCCGCGTGGTGGACTATGGCCCATACACTCTCTGTAGGAGAGTAGGCCTGAGCCCCTCCAGTGGGGACATATATAGGCTGTTGATGATGAACGGCATCAATTAAAAAAAATCTGATATTTCTTAAAACAAAGTACATCGCATCTTATTCATCCTATTTTTAACCTGATGTACGGAACTCTAAAAAGATTCAATTATTTACACAAATACTGGCAACACGAAAAGCTTTTTTTTTTCACGGCGTGATTACAAGAGCGGCTAATTACAGTCTCCTACAAACGAAACAAGTGGCTTTGTGTTGCCAGTCTTTTTGTGCGCATTACTGCGGCAGCACTTCGTTAGAATCGCTATTATAGGTACTTCCATTTGCGACTTTTGTATTTAAAAATTGGCAAGGAAAAGGGCGATATATATGTAAAAGCTTTTAATTAACTGGCAATGGTTGTATACATGGTTATATGTGTGCTTGGTTCAAATAATGAAAGCTAAATTAGAACCATTAATCCTGCGAAGTTCAAGTTTCGCATTTTTTTGTTAATGCTGGGGACAGAAAGTGGCCAAATAATATCCTACACTATACATGGTAAACCCGTAGTGTTTGAGCTTGTTTGTTTGTCTGGACTAGCACTATAGCCTTTTGTGGTGGCCACGGTCTGCTTATGAAGACGAAAGGTGGTCTTAGGAACTCTTAAACTATACATTATAAACCCGTTTGGACGCACAATCTAACAATCCGAAGGTCTAATCTTGGACTAACAATCCGAAGGTCCCAGGTTCAATTCCCAGTGGGGGTGCTTATCGGTACTCAGTTTGTCTGGTGGTACGGCATTTTCTATGTCCGTCTGGCTAGCTGCTGTAACATTCGTGTTAATAGCACAATTGTTTATTGTTTATTTGTTTATTGTTTATTGCACATAATAATAATTACACAGTCTATTATAATTTAAATTGTACAAATTAAAGTGGCCTATCCCTAATAAGAGATCCTTTTAAGTGTCCTAGTCCTAATCTAAAGTCCTAATCCTTCTACTATCCTTAATTGAGTTGTGTTCCGGTATGAAAGGTAGCAAAGCCATCACCTCATTATCTTGAGACTTCTTACCGACACTTGCCATCAAGCGCGACGAAGGCAAACTGCTATCCCATCGCAAGTATTTTTAAACCATACAGTTTTTATGTCCAGGTTTTAATTAAAAAGTTTTTGTCGAGCAAGCTGCATGCATCGAACAGGCATCGCAGTGAAAGCTTGTTAGCGTAGAGTGGAGTTTCGATTAGCGTAATATACATATGAATATAACACGTGTGGACATTTGCATATTTTTGATATTCGCGGAATATGCTGGATTTTATATTCGATGAAAGCTTTTTGAAGCGCCCTTGCACCCAAGAGTCAATTAATTTAACGAAGTAGTGGTTTGAATGAAAAATGCAGTCTAAAAATATTTTATTACCTTACCTTTTATTTGCGATTTTGTTATGTTAATTATTCATGTTCGGTACTATACTTGGTCAGGTTTTTATCTGTTACCATCGCATCCTTGCTATATAAAATATGAAGGTATTTCTGCTATTTCTGCTACAATACCGCCGACCTATTACCGGCTCAATGTTGATAGACGCGTCTAATATGATAAGATTCCCCGCCGATCGGGGCCACGAGGAAAGCGGTTTATTTTACTTATGCGTGGACTGCAAAAACTATCCTCTGGAAATACTTTATCTGGGAAAAAGTAAGAAAGCTAGTAGTCAGTTATTTGCCAGAGTACATTTTGTCTTGATCGGCGGACTTCACATGACTGTTCAAGACATGCTTCCTCACGATGTTTTCCTTCACCGTTAAGCAATAAGTAATGTCGTCCCATACACTCAGAGAGTGTATTAGGAGAGTAGGACTGAGTCCCTGCAGTGGTGACATATATAGGCCGATGATGATGATACGAGTCAAGACAAAAGTGAGTTTGTGCGTTTGTTCTTCCTTCACGTCATAATGGAGAGTCAGAATCACTGGATTTACACGAAAGCTACTTATTCGATCGCGACAAAAATTTGCATATGTCCTATTACAACCCTTCAACTATCTTGATACATAAAATCATCATTCCAATTCACCGTTACACTTTCGTATTTATTATAAGTGTGTATATACTATGGAGACCTAAGATTTTTTAAATGTATGATGGGTTTGCAGTTGGCCTTCATCTCACCTGATGGTAAGTGACGATAAGGCTGTTGGATGGTAAAGCGTGCGCACCCTCCAAGCCTGAGGCACTGTCTCTGCTACCTTTTTCAGGTAACATGGTAGCTAGCCAGGCCAACACGGGAAATGCCTTACCACCAACCGTACAGAGAGTTACTGCCACTGGGAAAAGAACCTGGGACTTCGGATTGTTAGCCATTAGGTCCCGGAGGCGGAAGCCTCGGTTTTCGTGGCCGCAAGTAGTTCAGTGTCCCTGACAGCGACAGGTTCAGTCAGCCCGCAGGCCACACATCTCGTATGTTCTTGATGGACATTCTGTAAATTAGATTAATAGATAACGATTGCTTCGCCATCTTTTCTTTTACTCATTTCTTGATCGTTGCTCGTACTCGATTTTAGCAATAACGTTTAACATTACTAGTGACAGAACGGACAAAGCAATCAAAATTTCGATCCTATACTTGTTACTGATAGGTAACAAGTCACTCAATCTAGTGTTGTATCGCGGCATTTGACGCACGACGCACTGTCAAGATTTTGTAGTTTTGTAGAAGAGTATGTAAGACTAGCTTCCGCCCGCGACTTTGTCCGCGTGTACTTCAGGATGTATTCTACTTGTTCGATAGGCACAGGTGACGTATATGACAAATTATTACACAGCATAAGGTACAAAATAGTGTTTATTCTGTTACGTAGTCTAATAGTTGAAAGAAGCAAAATAAATTTCAATAACTGATGTAGTACATTCAAATAGTCTTCACACTAATATTATAAACGCAAAAGTTTGTATATACGAATTACATATTCTATGGTCGGTTGCTAGGCAACGCGTTTTTGTTATGCCCAAATTGCCCATGTAATCCCATTAATATTATAAGTGTGATTTTGTACAATTTACACAATACGTCTTTATAAATTATAGCCTATATGTTATTCTGATGTATAAGCTATATTATTGTAAAGTTTCATTCAAATCCATTCAGTAGTTTTTCCGTGAAAGCGTCACAAACATCCAAACATCCAAACTTTCACACTTATAATATTAGTAGGATATATAAGTAGGATGGATTTGCACTTGAAAAAATGAATATCTGCACAGTTTTTTCCATGGCTTAAATTGGAACCCTTGGTGCGCGAGTGAGACCCGCACTTGGCCAGTTTTTTAAAGCTACCATTTCCCTGCAATCTAGCGCTTTCCCAATAAATCTGCGTGTACCGTGGCGCATTACAAACAAAAAGAGCTATCAATGAGATTATCTCTTCACATCTGAAGCTAAACTTTACGACTCGAGGGTACCGTTCGGAAACATGGGGCTTAGTTCTCGCTAGAGCTGATTAGTGGATCTATAGCCGTCATTTGGCTGCTTAGATTTTCAGGCTAGATTTCAGCGAGGTGATTTTATATATATGAGAGTAAATTGGTATGCATGCATGTAATAAAAATCTGGATGTCCCGGGTTCGAGTCCTATCGGTACTCGATTTGGTGATCCACTTGGCCTTAATCTCACCTGATGGTGACAATAAGGCCGTTTCATGGCAAGCTTGCACCCAGAAGCCTCCAGCTAATGAGATGCTGGCTCTACTACCTTTTATACCGAAGCACAACAGTACTTTTTGGAGGTAGACTTAGATAACATGGTAGCAGCTAGTCAGAAGGACGGATAGATGCGGTTTTGTAGCGCGAAAGTCATAGCCACGAAGGCGGATAAAATGTTATCATCAAAGCAGTCGTCAACCATTGGTAACCTTTTTTTAATAATAAAAAAACATGTGTATTTTATTTACAGATGTTCAAAACATCACCTAAGTGTACTGCCCTAGGATAAAACGTAAAGGGCATGAAATATAAATACGTACCCATTAATGCTCGCACCCTTTGTCCCTACCAGAACAAGGTGAAAGGTCCAACCTTTGTGTACGAGTTTTTATTTTCACAAAGGGCTCGCTAAAAACATGAAACATCGCCGACTAAAATACTCCGTCATCAATTACTGAGCGCCCAACTCGAGGGCTGCGTGGCGGCTGTGGATGTAGGAACAAAAAAACAGAAATTGTCGAATGCTAAGCGACTCTTCAGTTGACAGGTGCGGACCGAGATCTGCGTTGTGGGGGGAAAGAGGTCATCGACACAGTCGAGGGCGTATTTAACTTGGATAAGGCCGTTTTTTGTATATATATAAAGGAATATGTTCCGTATTTCGTTAATATTTTATTATCGACTGTTTAACGTGCGTTTAGAAAAGCAGAAACCAAATAATCACATAAAATCAAATTTATTGAATTTCTAATTGATATATTCCACTAGGCTTTTCCCATATTATCTCATAAGTGTCGTAGAAGGACATTTAAGAAGATAAAAAGCAGAATTCGTCTTTACATCAGCAACATCTTACTGCGATCGTGTGTGACAAAGCGTTATGATTATGACAAATTCAAATGGAAGGTTCAAAATGGACTTTTTCGGCTGTTGACGATTTAGACGATAACGAAAAAAGGCCGTGCTTGAACAATCGAAATCTTGGTTCAATCCTGGTCAATTTGTTATTTGGAATTGATTTACGAATGATAAAAATCATTACCATTGGCTTTTCGGTGAAGGAAAACATCTTGAGGACACCTGAACACTCCTGAGAAGAAATTCAAAGGTGTGTGTGAAGTCTACCAATCCGTACTGGGCCCGCGTGGTGGACTATGGCCCATCATACACTCTCTGTAGGAGAGTAGGCCCGAGCGCCTGCAGTGGGGACATATATAGGCTGTTGATGATGATGAGAAAGTAAGAGTTTTAAATAGATTCACAATGTTGGAGAATGAAAATTGTTTCATAGAAAACACTAATCATTTTACTTTGATGTAATTTTTTAATTATTTCCATACAAAATTCATGACAGTCTCGAATAAAACATTGGATATTTATCTATATAAACTGTAACATCCTTCGCGAAAACCCTGCGAAAAGCTCAAATTAATCGCAACCTATATTTCACCGGGAAGTGGTGGTAAAAACGTCTCTATTTATAAATTAAATGAAAGGTTGCGCGCATCTGGCTCTTGTAACTATGGTAACGTAAGCATCCCGCCGCCGCCGCCTAACAAAAATATTAATACGAAGGGCTAAAAGGGAGGAATGTGCGTGTCAGACCAGAAATACCATAGAGAAGTAATAGTTTAATTCTCCCGAATGGGAAGACAAAGGAACAAAGCCATACAGCCTACTCTGAACATATCTTTTCTTCAGTTTTCTCAATAAAATGTATAATGTGTACATTTTATCGCTTGTTTTGACGATTCTTGACGAGAATTTCAAAGGCTGACCTGGTTTCAACATAATTCAAAAGAATCCATATGCCGAATGTACTCGACATGGTAAACTCTTCCGATCGCGTCGAAACCCTCGCAATTTTGCGTAATTGATACTATAACACCGTCCGTGACACTTTTTGCACTAAATAGCACACCATTATAACACAAAAAACACACATAACAGTATTATTAACGAATTACGAAAAATTGCAATCAACCACCATTTTTCAAGTTCGCGCCAAGAATCCCGAAATACCATAGAGATTATACAGACAGAAACTGTCATGACAAAAGGTTAGGTCAGGGATTAGTTGACAATATTACGTATAAGGCATGAAGCTAAAAAGATGGTACTGTGCCGAACGATAACCTCCATGGTATAAGGTAAAAAACTGAAGCCTGTGTGAGTATAATGACGTGTGGATTCTTGGCGCGAACTTGAAAAATGGTGGTTCATTGCAATTTTGTTAATTGGTTAATAATACTGTTATGTGTGTTTTTGTGTTATAATGGTGTGATATAGTGCAAGTGTCATGGACGGTGTTATAGTATCAATTACGCAAAATTGCGAGGGTTTCGACGCGATCGGAAGAGTTTACCATGTCGAGTACAGTCGGCATATGGATTCTTTCGAATAATGTTGAAACCAAGGCTGGCCTTTGAAATTCTCGTCAAGAATCCAAAACAAGCGATAAAATGTACACATTATACATTTTATTGAGAAAGCTGAAGAAATGGCTTCGGCATAGTTTATAACCTCAATTTTTTTCCACCTAATTTTACTCATCATTGGCTAGATAACCACTGGTTAAAGCCATTATTAAAAAAAATGACCTGTGTGTGTATAATATGTGTCAATAGGTATTCCATTTTTGAAATTTATCCTTTCCCATACTGTTCACACACACAAAGGTAGACGAATACGTACACTACCAGTTCCAAGAGGACCTTTACTTAAATTTTTAACTTAAACCTCTTGTTTCCTTTACACTCCGTCTTCATTCATTTTCTCCGCTTTGTTTCTACGTTTTGTTTCTACAAATGGTTATTTCCACCCTATCTAAACTTTTGTTTTAATTTTTAATGTTTTAATGTTAGCGAATATATGTATAATTGTTATGAGAAATGAAAAGCTAAACTTAACAGTCTTTAGGTTTCGAAGTTCAGACATTTTTACAACAGATAATTTTTAATATTGGACATTGAGACTTTGCCTCTGAACATTACACTTGCAAAGGCCACTGTGTACAGCCACGAGGCCACGGAGGCGGTTATAATAATATGTAAACAATTTGTAACACCGAATATTGTAACGGTAGAAACAACAACCAAATGTCACGTTTGATGCTGATGTAACTTTACTAATTGTTGCCTGCGGTTCATGCAGCGTGACAGTTTAATTGTGTTACATGGCTAGCGAAATATTTCATGTTACGTGACAGAGGTACGCTCAAAACAATCATTTAGCAGGTGGATTGGTGATCGCTTTTAGATCTTGTTGATACATAGATACGAAAGATGTACTGGCTTGTCGCCGACTAGTCGGTAAAGTAGCAGGCTTGAATTATAGTCTGCAACTAATCGGCTACAGGTACCGAATATTTGGGACTATCATCAGCCGGGAAACGTCCACTGCTGGACATATGCCTCCTTCATGCACATTTACCGGTCTTGAGCCACTTACCACCAGCGACTGCTCGCGACTTTAACTAGGTCATCGGCATTCGCGATATGTGGTCTCCACTCGAGATTTTTACTCCCCATCGGTTATCGATTCTTCGAGCGATGTGGCCTGCCCGATTTTGCTTCAGCTCCCTGACTCGTCGAGCTAAGTGACACTAGTTCGTCTACGGATTTCCTCATTCCGGATTTTATCAAGTAGAGAAATGCCGAGCCTAGCTCGTTCCATTGCTCGCTGAGTGACTTTGAGCTTGTTTAATGTAGTAGATGGAACGACATAAATCATAAGTATCAAATGTGATACCCGGCACAGCAAGGGAACAGAGAGATTTATTATAATAAAATTACATTATTAAATTTCATAAAAAACATTACTTATTCGGCCAATAGTAAAGAACCACATTTTGGTTCCGTATGTCATACATCATTGACAACACACACTTATTAAAAACTTTTGTCGTATTTTACTTAAATGCAACAAATAATGATCATATATAAAAAGGGATTGATGCTCCATGATGTGGTAAATAGATAGTGTAATATTTCGAGCCATGATATCAATATGATGAATTGAAAACAGTAGTTTGTTACTTTCCCAGTTTTGGAAGTTATTTACGTCCGCACGCACTCGCAGGTAAAGGAAACGAGTTTCCATTATAAAATACAAATCACGTTCCCACCTACTAATGACCAATTCAGGGCCGGCTTCAGGTGTGCCTCTGAATAACATCGTCGGCTGTGTCGGTGGTGAGTTCCAATCAAGTATGGGTGGAGAGAGCGTGAACGCGGTTTTGTGTTCAACACACCGAATTTTAGGAGGGCGAGGTACTCGTAAGCTGTGACAACGACAGTGTACATGTCAGTGTATCATAAATACATCAACGCGCGCGTCTTAGAAATGAAAAATCAAAACATTTTGTTGCACAAAATTTTATACAACATGATCACATCGTTCTGAAAAGAACGTTTCTTAGAAGATAACCTCGTAGTTTGCCTTCGTAGAAAAAATTCCTCGCATATGCTTAAAAAAAGGACTTGGACCGCACAGTGGTGTGCTCAGTGCTTCCAGGAAACAAGAAAAAAATTAAAGATTTGTACTATAGAAATGTTATATTTCTAGCGATAGACCAGACAAAGCAAAAAAAATTGACCGTTGTATCTGATAGGTAAAAAAATTGTAAATTTCCCGAGGCAATTTTATCAGTGCGAAATAAAATAACTTCAAGCAACGACTGAATTTGTATCAAGATCGGTAAGACCGATTGGTGGATTGCCTGGCAAAAGGCGTGTCAGTGGGCGAGTTGACTGGTTGGCTACCCCCATTAATCGATGGAAAAGTCAAATACCGAGAGTAAGCTTGGTAGTACAGCCCCCCACCCCTCCAAGCCTGAATGCGTCCCTGCACTGGCCCCTCACGCTATCAACGTGATCGGACGTTTAATCGCTGATTAGCATTCCTCAGAGGAAACTCTCAGGGTACAGGCGCAGTAAACCGAAATTTTATTCTCCCATGACCGGAGTCAGGTCGTAAACGAGAACGTTACTTTGTAAACATACCTGCCTTCGGCCGGCCCTGGACTTGAATGGACGAGTGGATCTTTGTTGCAAGTACCTACGTTCGAGTTAAGAGTTATCATCAGGTTTATTTTGGAGTTCAGAGTCATTATCATGTTTTTAATGATACGAACGTCTGATAAAAAAGGGAACTCTTTAAATCTCTTTGCTTTTGTCTGTTACAGCTCATTATTTCAGCAAACACTATAACTTTAGACATGAAATTTGACGAATGGAAAATGGCACAGATGCCGTAAATAATATAAGTAATTAAATTTATTTTGTTGATAAAGTTGTAAAAATACGGTGTATAGTAATGTCACTCACTAGGTCGTGTAAGGTATCACATGAAAGGGCTTAATTTGTACAGTCTGAAACAGATTGTATTCCCTTCTAGCTCTGAAATTTTCAAAGTGAAAAATCTGAATTAGATAAAGTTGACAGATACTTGTATTAATACATATGTAATAATATGAAAAGCTAGGCGATTTTTCTGTATAGTTCTGTGTAGTAGTTTTTATAAGTCATCAGAAAAACTGGACAAACAATCTTAGTTATGCGGTCAGGAAAATTAACCTTATTTAAATGTAATCATCATCATCAACAGCCTATATATGTCCCCACTGGAGGGGCTCAGGCCTACTCTCCTACAGAGAGTGTATGGGCCATAGTCCACCACGCGGGCCCAGTGCGGATCGGCGGACTTCACATGCCTGTTCAAGACATGCAGGTTTCCTCACGATGTTTTCCTTCACCGTTAAGCAATCGGATAATGTACTTGAATTGAAAAACAACTCATAGGTACACGGCTGGATTCGAACCCGGTACCCTCAGATTGAGAGTCCGCGCCTTATCCACTGCGCCACCGACGCTTTTTAATTTTTTTTATTTAAATTTAAAAAAATTAAAATGTAATAGTATGTGTATATTTCTTGCCATGGTTCGGAACCCTTGATTAATGAGTCCGACTCACGCTTCACAGCCGCGAGAACGTTCATGCGCCATCGATGAGAGATCGAGATCATGAAGTTAAAAATATTTTACTGTGCCGCCTTATTTTGCTACATTCGTAATCCAAAGTGAGTTCTATATCCAAACTATTATTAACTAGTGTCCAGCTTGTCGTTAAATATCGAGCCTTTCAGTATTTTACAGGACTCATTTCGGAGAGTGTGTTGAATTACGTACACCATCCTTTTTACAATCGTTCAACCGGACGGAAAAAGCGGTCCACCCCTACTTAGTTGACATTCCGCCGTTACGTCACAGTTTTTATCGTCCATACAGCTAAGGAGTGCAATACCCTTCAGGCTTTTGTGTTTTCCGAGCACTACAACCGTAGACTATTTCTAGGCAAGCGTAAAGTATCCTAATACGTAAAGTACAAATTCATGTTTAGCCACATTAATACTAGGCATGCAAAATTAATGAGTCATTATACTTAGTGATAAATTAATAACGAGAGTCTAGAAATTCCTTAACATTATAAAAGCAATGAGACACCAACCATTCAAACAATTGTTTTTTGAAAAATCCAATGTTTAGCGATTTAAATTCGATCGGCACTTTATTATACAATTTTATGCTCATCGCTAAATTGCTTTTTAAATATTTTGCAGTTCTTGGTCCTTGCTCAAAGATTAACCTATCAGGGTTTCGGCAATTTCGCGAGCCTGATACACCAGCACTTAGAAACAGCTCTGGGTGTTGTTTTACAAAAACACACATCTCATAAATGTATAGAGAGGGCAAGGGCAATATACCAAGCTTTACAAAAAATGGTCTACATGACACGTCAGGAGGAAGACCGCATATAGCTCTTACACATTTTTTTTGACCAACGAAAACTCTATTGACGTTTGTGCTATTACCCCACACGATTAAACCATAACGAAGTATGGATGCTATATACGCATGATAGGCCGTTATCGCTGTTTTTTTATTTGTTACCTTTCTGAGGTGTTTAAGAGCATACACAAATTTGTTGATTTTGCCGCAAACTTTGTCGACTTGTGATTTCCAATTTAATTGCTCATCTAATATCAATCCTAGAAATTTAGTTTCACTTACTGAGGTTATATTTGTGTTTTCATATCGTATATTTAGTTTATTGTTATTAGTCATATATTGTTGATTATTGAATTGTATATAATTTGTCTTATCTAAGTTAATTTTTAAATTATTATTGTCCAGCCATTTTATAATTGATTTGATTGTATAATTTATTTTCAATTCATGTTCTTGCAGGGTACACTTTTTTTTATCGGATTCAACTATAACTGAGATATCGTCTGCATACAAAACGCATTTATGGGATATAATATTGGGAATATCATTGATGTATAATAAAAAGAGTAGGGGGCCTAGGACACTGCCCTGAGGCACTCCGTATTTATTAGTTATTTTGTCTGATGAATACACAGTCATCTCATCATTTTTTTGCTTTGCCGGGTGACACTTCAAGAAACTGCGTTACGCTCAGCTCACGTTATGCGCTCACAATGAGAGCGAGTGAGAGGCACGCGTCCCTTCCACTCGGGCATGGTTAGCCCGCCTAAGAGCGAGAGAGACAGACATAAAAAGTGAAAGGCACGCGTCCCTGAATGAATATTCACATTAAAATTATTTTACCACTCAAAGTCGTTGTCACGTAAAACTTTCGCCCGTATACCGACTTTACAGGCAACCAATTTTTTAAAATATTTAAATTGGACTTTCCATTCAAAAGATATTACGAATTAAAAAATTCAAACAGTAAACAAAACCGCCATAGCGCCGTGGCCGTAGTTTGCGATGCAGTCTGAAAAGCGCG
Organism: Carcina quercana; assembly: GCA_910589575.2. Classification (NCBI taxonomy): domain Eukaryota; kingdom Metazoa; phylum Arthropoda; class Insecta; order Lepidoptera; family Depressariidae; genus Carcina; species Carcina quercana. The sequence continues at coordinate 14,414,386 of OU342435.1, forward strand.
CCGGGCATCGCGGCGGGCGGGGTGGAGGGGGCACTGAAATAATTTTTTTTAATATATAATTAATAAATAATAATTTTTTAATAAATAAAAATATTTGTGAAAAAAAGTGTTTTATATCCAAATTTCCAACAATAAATAATTGTCTACCCCGTGCGAAGCCGGGACGGGCTGCTAGTCATATATAAATTCGTAAGTGAGTTGTTTACACTCTCAAGTGTCTACCTACTACGGTTTGAAAGATACAGCCTTAGTGACAGATGAACGAACAGGTGGACGTATGGACAGTGTTGTGTGGTATATAACATCGGAACGGAACTCTAAAAGTGAGACAGCTCGATCGAAGTAATATATTTGCATAAATAGGTAGCTCAAAAGAAAGAACAAACTGAGGTATACATCACTATTTCTTACCTATTAGAAATAGCTCACGAAATATCAATCTCGTAAATTAAGACAACCTCATAGCTCACTTCTATAAAATACACATTCAACTTATCTTGAGTACGGTGTATTGTAATTCGAACCTTACCTCCGTTGTCCAATTAACATCAATAGCCACTTCTGTAGACTCAATATTAGTATAACTGTTTCAGCAACCAGAACGGCGTACTCTAGTCAAATAGTAAATTCACAAACCAACCTCGCGACTCTATTTGCGTTCAACACAACTCGAATTCAATTTGAAAGTGTGCAAACTTCCGTCCGCCGACGTCGGAGGATATTGAATTGGAACACACATACGTCACAGAAAAATAAACATTTAGTTTTAATACGAACGAACAATCATTCACAGTGGATGCTTGTAGAGGAGTTCAATTAGCTCTCATTTTACGAAAATGTTGGAGTAGTTTAAAGTAACTTCTTTGACGTCGTGTGCGTGGACCCACGAGAGACCCACTACATGAACAATCGGGATAAATTGAAAATTGAATTTAATTGAACATTGAAAAGTAGTATAAGTCTTTTCTGGCCCTTTACCTATCCCTATACAAAAATCAAGTCATTTCTGACTTTTCATTACGGCGGGAAATAAAGACAATCAAATTTAACCGCGTCCGTGCCCTATGGCTAAATGTTGGATTCACGATCTGGAGGTCCCGGGTTCGATTCCCAGTGGGAGTACCTATCGGTACTCGGTTTGGTGGGTGGCATTTTCTGTGACCGCCTGGCTAGTTGCCCTGCTACCTAAGTCTGCCGATAAACATCAGTGTTAATAGCACCCCTCATCTTTTTTTTACAACTCATTTTCGCATTTATAGTATTAACATGATTTCTTTCGGAGATATCGATCATCATCAACATCCTATATATGTCCCCACTGGAGGGGCTCAGGCCTACTCTCCTTCTGAGAGTGTATGGGCCATAGTCCACCACGCGGGCCCAGTGCGGATCGGCGGACTTCACATGCCTGTTCAAGACATGCAGGTTTCCTCACGATGTTTTCCTTCACCGTTAAGCAATCGGATAATGTACTTGAATTGAAAAACAACTCATAGGTACACGGCTGGATTCGAACCCGGTACCCTCAGATTGAGAGTCCGCGCCTTATCCATTGCGCCACCGACGCTTGCGGAGATATCGATACCGATGTATATGTACTTCTGATTTAATATGGAATTATCAGATAAATTGAGTACCTCTTCAATACATTTGCTATTAAAACGGTCCTTATGACATCGAAACTTGGATCGTAATGTTGTATTTTACAGACGAGGCCCTTTTTCTTTACACCAATCACAATTTCTCACAAGTCTGCCTTTTTTATGTCAATCAGTAACGAACGAGGGTTTTGTTTGTTTGTTTGCACCTGAAACCGCGAAAAGCAATCCTGCTCCCGCCATTTGAAGTACCTACTTTTTATTGAATTTACGCAAACTGAGGTAATTATTGTTTTATTTAATGATAATCGCAAATGTATTAAAAACGTCGTTGAAAGCTCGTGCCCAGTAATCAGAATATTATAGTCATCGATTTATTATAAAGCACTCGGCTTCGTCTCGTGTCTATAAACAGGTCGACTATAAAATATCTAGTTTACCGTACTTGCATTATAATGTACTATTTAAAAAAACATGTGTTTGCTGACGCCTCAACTATAGTCATCGGTGTTGATCATTTTCATTAAGAAACTAGATATATCGTCAACAAAGATATACATTAGCTGTGATGCTGTATTGATGTTTGTTCTTAGTGAATCGCATCCTTGACTACACATGAGTTGTAGTGGGATGAGTGTGGGGGTTGAAGCAAAATTACAAGAAAACCTAGCCTTGTCCACACCCTCTATATCCATGGTTAGGGCCCCAAGAGTTATGTATGAGCCATTTTCTAGGCCACTGCTCCACCTCCATTATCTTTAAAGCCGTGTTTGTTTTTGTTTCAGATATCGACAGTTCTGAGCAGAAAGTGTCTATAATGTTGAATAATGAAGAATCGGAGCTGTATTTCGTAAACTGCACTAGTACAAAAGTAAGTAGCAGTGTTCAATAAAAAAAGTTATTCTATTTCGCCTAGGTCTTGACTTGGCCTCACAATCTGGAGCTGGATAAAATTCCCCGAAACGTGGAGAAGGCATTACCATTGTATTGAATTGCATCGATCTGACACCACACCCACTACTTGATAATTTAATGGAGTCTCCCTCCCAAAAATAATGGTGACACTTGTACGGTCGATAGCACGAGATGTGTGATAGTGAGATATGTCATATATATCACTAGGAAGTTTATCGTTTTCAAATGGCATATCTCACTCTCATGCGCGCCCAGACGAGTCGTGCCACGCCCGTCTTGTGTGTCTGAAGTGTGGCTCTCGACTGGATAAATATATTTGACGTGCTTACAATCAATCCCATCAGTTTTTATATATATCCAGACAAAACTCTTCTTCTTCTTCCCAGGAGGAGATAGAACGTTCGGAACCACCGGACGCGTTCGTAGTGATATACTCTGTGGTGGACAAGGCGTCGTTCCAGAAGGCCGAGCAGGAGCTGGCCAGACTCATGGACTGCGACATGCTGCGCGCGCGCCCCGCCCTGCTCGTAGGGAACAAGATCGATCTGGCTAGGAGCAGAGCTGTCTCTACTCAAGGTCAGTGTGTTTGATGATACATTCGTGGTGATATACTCTGTGGTGGACAAGGCGTCGTTCCAGAAGTACTTATTCAGAGCCGGTAAATAATTACAAAATTGTAGATTGGATGCTGTATCAAACAAAAGCTTAGGTTATTGAGTACAGCTACGTCAGCAATACAGTCTCGCAGTTTACTCTTCCGAATGTTATTTTATTTAAAGTGTAGATGCTATAAAACACAGTATTATGTTTTAAGATAAATAATATCCATAAAAATCGTATTTTTGAAGTAAATAGTCTAATTACATCTTCGAGATGGTGCCTTCCCCAAAGCCGTAGTCAAAAGATAAATATCGACTGAGCTGGGGACAAATTTACTCTTTTATTATTCGTTATTATGAAGGCAAATTGATTTCCCCTAAGACCTCGACGCAATTTGGGGGAAGTTATAGGTTGATTATGGATATTTCACTTTGGGAACACTCTGATGACCGTGTCTATGTTCTTTAAATATCACTTCTCGCGTTTTACACACTTGTCTGATTTCTATATGAAAAACGAGCGTGGTATATACTATTATTTTGATTTATTTCAATAATACCTAATAAATAACTGTAGTACTTAAACTAAGCATTGTAATTGTCCTGTTAATAATTAAACTATAGACATTAGAATAAGATAATAGTGGATATGATTTGGTTTACTGCCAGCCAGTCACTAAAATGTACACAAAACGTGGAGCGACTTAGCAAATGATTATGTATCATACATACAACTTTGGCGAAATGATTACACGTGTCAGTGGCTGACTCGCGTCAAATCTCTCAAACCTTTGTGCATTTGTGAGTAGCTGGTGTAAACCCTGAGCGACGACTCACACGAATTGTTTACTTGCAGATGGCAAATGCTTAGCGTGCACCTACAAGGCGAAGTTCATAGAAGTGTCCGTGGGGATCAACCACAACGTTGACGAGCTTCTAGTCGGTATACTCAACCAGATCCGTCTCAAGAAGCAGCAGTATTCAGCGGAGGGGGGTCGCGAGTCGTCCCCTGCGCATTGGTACAAGTCCAGGGGCGTAGTTAGAGCGAGCATGAAGGCCCGCCAAATGCTGACGTGGATCTTCGGAAAAGAGGACTCTAAATTCAAAAACTGTGAGAACCTGAATGTCCTGTGAGTGGAAAGTGACGGACCAGTGTTCGTCTAAACGGGGCACAAACTCTTTGTAGTGAATTGTTTAAATATATTTGAGAATATCGGCCGGGAATGGCAGCGTTGCTAAATCGCATCGCAATAAACAGACAAATCGTGCTGGCTCGTATTAGGGTCGTACAAAATCCTTACAAATTGCAAGGATTCGTCGATATTTTTTGCGATGCGATATTGCAACGCTGTGATGTATCTTGAGCTTATGTGGTCTTAGCATTTTACTGGTAAACATTTTAATGTAATGGCCGGCTGAATATCTGCGAAGCCAGATACTTTCGCAATCTGATTTAATTATAAAATTAACCCATTAACATTTGCTCGAGAATGCAATCTTTTTGTGCCGTTTCGATATGATTTTCTTCTTGAAAGTGATTAGAAATTGACGAAAATAATAATCTGTATAAGGATTATTAATTTCTGCATACAAAACTATAGAAAAATACCAATAATGATAAAAGTCATTTTGCAATCAAAGACTGTCATATCTAGAACGTATACTGGCCCATTAAAATATTTACCAATAATAATATTAAAACCTAATATCGTACAGTGAAAGTGATGAACTTGTGTTCGTTAGTGTACTATATGGTTTTGTTTTATTTTATGTTTTTAGTTTAAGGAGATTTTTATCAGAACCTTCGTCTGTGTTTGATGGTTGCCAAAGGAACATTTACGCGAAATTTGTGTGGGCTTTGGTGTTCAGAATAACTGCTCTAAAATATGAATACCATCAAGTAAAAAAACGGTTACAGAGTTTAAGTAAATAGAGCCACTAGGATATCACTTTTGACATTTTACAATTAAAACGATTGTGTTTTGTACCTCTACATAGTTGAATGACTTATCGTTGTAAGTTGGTCGATATATTTTTCCCAGTATAAGCATATCTTTTATTTTCAGAGTAAATATTACAGGGATAGTATATTACGCGTAATTTTAAAATACGTACCTCAATATTCAGTCGTTAAATTTAAATTTTGAAAAAAAAGGAAATTTTCATTTAATGCATATATTTCAATCTGGATTCGATTTCAGTTCGGGTTCGGGTTTCGGGTTCGATGCACAACGGGTATATATCGGTACTCGGATCATTGGTGGTAGGGTATTCTCCATGTCCACCTGGCTAGCTATAGTTACCACCGTGTTACCTAAGTCTGCCGCCATACCGCAGTGGTTGTGTTCCGGTATGAAATTATAAATGCCGCCGCCTCATTAGCTTGACTTCTGGGTGAGCATGCTTTCTATCAATCGGTCTTATCGTCACTTATGAGTACCAGCTCGTAAGAAGGAGACTGTGAAAATAACATCAAAGAGATACCACAAACGCCTTAAACGGCATTTATTTATTTTATTTTCAGTTTTGGAGAAATAACAGAGAACATAATAATTTAGGTTTAAATAAATTAAATTATACAATCATAAATCAATCTGCCGCCATAAACATTCTCGCTAAGGTTTACATAAATTATAATTATGAAAGGGCAAGTCATTACACCCGTCGGTAGATAAAAGCGCAGACTTTTTTCCGAAATGAAGTGAAATTTGATACTACATAAATGATGAGAGAAAAAAATTTTTTTTATGCATTTTGTGTGTAAACACCTTAGAGTATAAATTGAGTACAATATGTTAAAAGTGATCATTTTAGTAGGTGGAAGGTTGGCATAGTTTAATGATGAAAGTTTATTGTATTATTAGTGCCGTAAATGATGAATGTATCTGATTATAAAACATAATTGTTATTACCGTTATATGTGCCAATTTTGAGAGAATTTAACAATATTAAGTACCTATATTGAATAGAATAAGTTTCAAAATCAGTAGGGTTGGGTTTTAAAATGTAATTCACGTTTTGAGTTTGTATATCTAGTCCCTATAATTGCAATGATAGAAAGCTATTGCTAGAGGTATGACTTAAAACATGGGGCATGTTTCATCCTAATGCACCACCTTAAAGCAAATTTATGTGGCACATTGCACTAGTGCGAAGTAAAAGTGGGTCGATAGTATATTATAAAATTTTTACATGTGTATTCAAATCATCGACCATCCAAATGGCGAATTAATTTTAGACCCCAACGTCTATAAAACAGTATTTTACCGCGACCTATCTAATTGATACGTATCAGCAATATTACTATAAGAGATACTATTAAAACTAATAATAATATATCAAGTAGATACATGACATATAAAAATATGAATGTTATTGGACCACTCATTTATATTGTAACATATTAAAGTAACGAATGTTTTATTACTGTAGGACACGATATATCATATTTAATATATATTATTTTCTGTCGCTTAAATGAGGTTGACTTGATATAAATTATTAAAAATGATTAACTCACGTCCAAGCTTAGGGCGGGCATACGTCGTAGGCCGCTCTTACAATTGCCCATATCCTGATGTGCCTTGGTCAGATCAATGTTTGAAATCGTTCCAACTCACGACTTCTTCATGTGATATGGCCAAACATGAATAATAACAATAATCAACCAGGAAACTGCTGCTTTGGACTCGGTGGAGCGTCGAGCTACGAGACTGACAGGCAACGATACGCTACATAAGGCAAAGTTCCAAAGCCTCGAACATAGGCGTCAGGTTGCCTGCCTTTCGGTATTTTATAGGATACATTTTGGAGAGTGCAGGAGCTATTTTTGTTGATTGCACCTTCGCCGTTCAAGTACTAGTCAAACAGAAGAACGGCAGACCTTCACCCGTACACTGTAGATATTCCTACAGCTCGCACCAAGCGTTTTGCTTCCACATTTATCGTGCGTACAGCAAAAATATGGAATACACTACCGGTTTCCGTGTTCCCCGAAAACTACAACTTGGAAATCGTTCTAAAGAAGAGTAAATAGTCACCTTCTAGACCAACACGTAACATCGTCGACCTCATCGTCACTTACCATCAGGTGAGATTGAGGCCAAGTGTTGGTCTAACTTCAATTAAAAAATTTAAAAAAAACTTCCCCTGGACATGGGCTTGCTCCGTGGCATGCCACATCGACCGGTCCCGAGCCACCTGCATCCAGCGACTCCCGCGATCTTTGTTGATGTTAAAAAGTTAATGATTTTTATTCATTAATCAATATCTACAAAAGTACCCTGCAATAATTATCTGGCCAAACTTGGATGAATATATCGTGAAACGTTGACGATCAAACGATGTGCCCAGTAATAATGAAATGCCACCATCATGATGGGTATAGGAACCGACCAGTTTCGAACCTATCAGAGGTCCTTCATCAGGGTGAATGGGATGAGTTCGCGGTCTCGCTCGGCTGGGCAGGGTGCGCCAGTGTCTATACGCCACCGAAACCTGAGGAAGATCGTCTCCATGGCCCAATGGCTAAATGTTGGTCTCACAATCCGGAGGTCCCGGGTTCGATTTCCAGTATGGGTACCTATCGGTACTCGGTTTGAGGAATTTTGTCCGCCTGGCTAGCTACCACCATGTTACCTAAGTCTACCGCCAAACAGCAGTACTAATAGCACGGTTGTGTCCCGGTATGAAAGGTAGCAGAGTCAGCGCCTCATTAGTTTGAGGCTTCTGGGTAAGCACGCTTACCATAAAACGTCACTTACCATCAGGTGAGATGAAGGCCAAATACATTTTTAAAAGAGAACCTCGGATAGGTCCATAACTAAAAAATGCCAAATTTTGACGTGAGTTAGTTTTTAATAATTAATTTCTTAATAATTTAATAATAATTAAATAATTTCTCACGAAACATTTAATAATGTAATTGTTATTACATTATACATTCGTTTTATCTTTTTATTTTCCCTAATCCCTTATTCTGGGTTCATATATTTAAATAAAGTTCAGAACTAAAATTTTAATATTCCTAAAATATTAGCTCCCACAAATATGTATCAGGGTCCATTCGTAGTCCTTCCACCCAAACCAAAGAGTCTAATTACCTCCTAAAAGAAAAAAAATATACCTAAGGTTACAATAAAAATATTTATTTCCTTTTTTATAATATATAAAACTATGCGATATAGCTTCAGATATCATAAGTATGTAAATACCTAATCGATGCGGGTGCACCTGGGGATTTGATGTATGTATTTGTAATATCTTAGTATTTAGGACATTAGGAAATATATCAAGTGCTAGAAATTTTTGTACCTAGTTAAAACGATAAGTTATATTACTTCCTAACTGGCGAGAAACTAATAAATCTGTTGAATTAGATGAGCAGTAACGCTTTCTGGCGCTGGCAGAAACTAAGAACATATAGAATTGAAAATATTGTGGTTTCGTTTCAAAACCATACCGGAAGACATATACCAAGCCCCAATCCGTACATAAACGATATTCCCGTTTTCCTTGATTTTCCTTACAGTTAATTACCACTTCCAGTGTTAACTGAAAAAAGTGAGTAAGAACAGGCATGTAAAAGTTTGTATGTTTGTCACTAAATGCCGCATAAACTTGTGAACGGATGTGGTTTGAATTTGGCACACAAACAAAACATGTTCTTGACTAACACGTAGGTCAGGTTTATTCCAGAATTTGTCATTAGTTTTATTTATTTCAAACTTTATTTGAGACATATCGAACCATACATCAATAATAATAACAAGAAATAAATAAACACAATGTAAATTTTATTTTTTATTATTACTGCTTATAATCATTCAAACCTAATAGTACCTGCTTTTAAATCAAATAAACAAAGTCACTTATTTACAATTACAAAACAAACTAAAAAATACAATTATAATAATGAAAAAACAAAAAACGTATGAAAACTTCGTCTAGGGCTACTCCGTGTGGCATAGTGCCCAGTACACTGGCGCTGTTGCCTCGCTGTAGGGCGAGGCTAAGCCGCTGTGCAAAATAAAGGAGACACCAGCTCTTGGGTCACCCGCGGCCAGCGCCAGTCTCACAGACACGTCTTTCACGAACTTCTTCGTGTCCGTGGACCATGGTCTCTATAATGTCAAATGCAGAAATAAATTCTGTCTACCCTAATTTCTCCTTTACGTGTTGACACTTTTCAATAGATTCCCCCACCCAATGCTCAACGACGGGACCCCCCCACTTACAAGCAATCTTTTTCGGGATACCGGTATAATACCTCTAGTGTGTGTCTACGAACTTATTTCTAAAGTAAACATAGACGAAGTGACGGGAAAATTGAATATAAATCGTGATTTATTGCAATAATGTCTTGGCCAGTAACTTCAGCCAGAAAGCTTTACTAGGGTCATCGCTCGTTTGTGCGTATTACGTGCATGTACAGATATACTTTTGTACTGTAGCAACCAATGTAAAGTATTTAATGATAACTCGAGAACAAATCAAAACTAATAACACCAATCCATGTTAGTTTTAAAGTCTTCCAAAATGTAGTCACAAAACCTTTATCCCTTTGAAATAATTACTAATGTTGGTAATAATTGACTACAAGTGTACTTTTGTGACCTCGAATTAATTTATTTAACAGAGTTGTACTCAGGGATCATATTAAGGTATCCAAATTAAGGCACAAAAATTTCCTATAAATTGTTCCAACTGAACCCTTCCTACCTTTTTGGATTAAAAATTAAATCAGTGCCTTTTAATTGTTAAAATTGTATCGTATACCTGTTAAGTGTGTTTCGTTGTTTTATTGTATTGTATTAGATGTTTATATACCTTTATAAAGTCGTTAATAACTACCTATACCAATACAATATCCTGTGTTATTACATAGCTATAAACATAAGTATATTTAGATAATAAAATTATTGAATTAAGTTAAAATTAAGTATAATATCAGTGCGGATTTCTTTGAAACATCTCTTACATATTGACCAGCACTTTCATGAAAACAATTTTATATTATTTTATTTAGCAATTAGTATAAATGTATTTGTATGCTTTGCGTGCATTCCGTGGCTTCTCTGCGGGTGTAGCGTAGTTTTTTTAACTCAATATTGCTTATATCTGTAAAAAATTAATACACATATCGCAAATAATATAGTGTGTTTATGTCATACGAGCGAATATTTTGATGGTAAATAATGTCTCTTCGTCCGCGTTTGTAAGAATTTTGTTTCTTTGTAACCGGGTTACAAAACAAGAACAGTTTTTCTTTGGCGTATCTACCTATGTAACTATATTACGTACAAATAATGTTTATTTCCTCCTACGACACTGCGTTACGAACGAATAAGAATTGTACCATTCTTATATATTCCTATTTAACCACCAGTACATAGGCGACATCCCAGGAGATATACGCCAAAGATCAAACAATTATTGTTTTGTAACCCGGTTACAAAGAAAGAAACAAAATTCTTTATACGTAGCTAGTTACAAAACATGGACGAAGGGAGGGAAGGGAGAATTTTGTTGATTAATTATGAGGGTTTTTTCATACAAAATAATTGAACACGCAATGTATTGATTACATGTAAAGTTATCAAATGATTGACGGTTCTTTTTACACGTCATATTATAACAGTTCAATAAACTGTTTATCTTTCGTCAAGTCAATTTGAACGCAATACATTGCTGCTCGGTTGTACTTTTAAAAATGATTAACTCTTTATTTATTAAGCTATTGAACAAAATTGCTTTCGCATATGATTTGTACGATCGTAAACTATATCTGGATAAATAATACGCCCGTATGAAATACACACGCTGTATTGTGATATTCGGATTATCTGGTCACAAAAATTCGTAAGGGAATCAACACTGCTGTTTTACTTTAAAGAATCTGGATTTACATGATGTTTAATTAAACCGAGAATAGTAATAAGCATAAGGAAGCCTGTTTTTATTTGGAATGTAATTTTCTTAATTTGAAAAAAGAAAACAATATATATTGTTTTTACGCCTTCTTTCCCACCTCTAATGTACCCTTTAAGTGTAGTTACATCACCCATTGTTACCAAAATATCACCCAACTGATCTGGGGGCACGGAAGCGCCCCCGCCAAGTCAAGCCTATAGTTTACATAACATAGTGAAACTATTACTAACTATATTTATGATATACAATACAAAAATCTGCATTTTTTGAGTAAATGAGCTTGCATTGTAAAGTATGCCCTTTGTAGCTGTGAATAGGTTTTAATTTTAATAAGATACGTTGTTATATTTCAATTTATTAATTGACAACATTTTGTGTGTGCCTGAAGTAAACTTATTCCATAATAGATATATTAGAAAGATTTATTTTTGATACCGGTCCAATTTTCCTGCTTATACTTTTCAAATATACAATAATAACAATAAAAGAAAATCATATTGTATTATTATTATTATTTGGTTGATACACTAGCAGCTCTTCGAGCTGATGCGTGTATATCACTGCACTTGTTTTAATGTTTGTAAATGTTTGTCTAGTCTGTTTTTGAAACAATTCACTGAAGTAGCACTTATAACACTTTCAGGCAGAGCGTTCCAAGAATGCACTACACGGTTAGGCAAGAAGTGTTTCCTTGGGTTGCTCCTACATGAAGGCTTGGTGAGCTTCATTGAGTGCCCTCTCAATCGACTGTTCTGGCTCATAGTGAACAAGGTTTTGATGTTGCTCACATTGTAGTGTCCATTGAGTATTTTATATGCTTCAATTAGGTCACCTCGTTTCCTTCGCTCTTCCAGTGTTGTCAGATTAAGTTGAAACAGGCGTTCTTCATAAGTTTTGTATCTAAGAGATGCAACCATTTTTGTTGCTCTCCTTTGGACCCTTTCTAAAATGTCAATGTCTTTCTTGAAATATGGACTCCATACCTGGAAGGCATATTCTAATAACGGCTGAATATATGTTTTGTAAATTTTGATGAACAACTCTTTGGTGATCATGTAAAACGCTTTTCTAATCATGTAGAGGATAGAATTTGCCTTTTTCGTTATGTTAGTTATATGCACATCCCATTTGAGATTGTGCGTGATGGTAACGCCGAGATCCCTTTGTGTGGTAACAGCTTTAAGAGGCACACAGTCTATTGTATAGTTTAGTTTTGGGTTATTGCTTCCTATGTGTAATACTGTACACTTTGTTGGATTTAGTGATATCAGCCATTCCTTTGTCCACTGTACAATGCGATCCAGATCTTCTTGAATGTGTTTATGATTAATATGGGGATTCCCTATTATTTTAGTGTCATCTGCAAATATTGACAAGTCAGATTTTATAACGCTTTTCAAATCTGTTATAAAGATGCCGAATAGTATTGGTCCAAGCACAGACCCCTGGGGTACACCACTATGTACATCGTGAGCATCAGATAAGGTTTCTCCCACTCGTACTTTAAATTTTCTATTTGTCAGAAAATCTGTTATCCAATTGAGGAGCTGACCACGGATTCCAAAGTGATCTAATTTGGCTATCAACCTTTTAATAGGGACTCGATCAAAAGCCTTCTCATAGTCTAAGTATATAATATCTGTAGGATGGGAATTGTCCCAGTTATGTGTCCATTTGTCAAGACATACAAGTAGGTTCGTGACAGTAGATCTCTTAGGCACAAATCCATGCTGTTCATCAATAATAATATTTTCCATGTTTATGAAAGTTCTGAGTTCAGCTGCAATTATTTTTTCCATGGTTTTGCATTTCCATATGAAAACTCCAAGTTTCACAGTGTACAGTTGAACTTCTTACTTTAAATTAGTTGATCACATAGATCTTTCTAGACGCTAAGTGTGGTGAAACCTTTATCTACTGCTACAAAGGGCCCTTAATATTAAAATATCACTATGAAATAAATGTAGCTAGTGTTTATTGTAAATAAATCGATTGACAATAAATTTGACTACTTAAGTATTTCATCTTAAATTATCCTTGCCCTTTAATATATAAACTCCTTACCACCAAACCAAGTGCTATGATGCCGATTGTATAGCCACTAGGCGGTTTATGGCCACTCCAGGACATAATTCTCTTCTATATTGTGGCCAATATAAACGGGTTGCCCATGGATGGATTGACCACCAGTTTGGTCTAAAGCCGAGACCACACGCCATCATGGTTTACTATTAACACAGACTTAACCAATTGAGGAGCTGAGAATAAGAGGCCACGTACCGGGAAACGTCGTACAGGACGGGCCCCGCTGGATGGACCGACGATCTGGTAAGGGTTTAACGGGCCGGCTCGGCACCGGTCACTGTAACGTACCATGGAGGAGGGAAACCAATTTTGGTGTGTCAAATCTACTACTCGTAGATGTGCTACGACTTGTGCTACGATTCGTAGCGTTCGTAGCAAGTAATTTAGAACCACAACTCAAGTAGTATCAATGACTGATGCTGCTGTACTGCAGAGGTCCACTGCTGGACATTCTTCTGTGTGAATGATTTACAAGAGAGTTGATAATCGCAGTATGATGTTAGTGATGATTTAGACGCTACTGGGAAGACATGGGATGGATATTGTCTACAGCTAAAACTAGTAGCTCTGTGAGCTGTAGACCTCGCGAGCACATAACTATATCATATATACTTATGAAATTGAGGCATAAATAACACCTATTTATCGCTAGCCGCCGTTGCGCCACTTATAACATATTAATTAGTTTTAGCCCTATTACGAGTAAAAAAGTAAAAAGTGTTTATTTCTTAAATAACTTTTACAGAGTTTTGCAGGGGCCTTCCAGAAAGTAGTCTTTTGACACTTATGTTGGAAGTGCACCGCGTCTTCCAGACGGATTTACAGAGTATTAGTTTTATAATAACAATAATAATAATATTTATTTATTTCTCTACACAGAAAGTTCCTAATTAAATACATTATTAACTTTTTACGGTGCTATATACTGTCTGTGAGAGACTGGTGCCTGAAATAGGTGTGACCCTGTGTTACAGGTCGCCAGGCTCTCATCCACGGCGCTTTGGATGCAACACATTCAAGTTCAAAAACTGTCTGTGGAGCATAGACAAAAATAAAAAAAATATATAAAACAAAACAAAAATACTTGTGAACTTATTTAAACTACAATCTAATTAACTCTACTTATGATGAGGAGATGGTTTCAGGTGCTTTATAAACCCCTATTTTTATTAACTCACCCAGATACCAAACTCCCAGATTATGACATTACTTATACACACACGATTTCTAGTTACTACCAACAGTACCAATAATCGGGTGCCGCGAGCAACAGCTGACAAAATGATATAATTTATATTTATTTACATATTATTTATTATGCTTTTTCATTTGAAACTCATGTCATCATGAAAAATAGAAATCTTAGTGTAAATTTAAATTAAACAGATACTTTTTGACTTTTGAAATGACTATCTAACACATAGGATATATTCACTTGGAAAATTCATTTCCATATACATTCGCGACCTAACAGAAAGTCAGACTGAAATGAGGGATAGCCAAGGAAGAACATGGGCTACTTTTATCCCGATCGAACTAGTGATTCCCATGGGATACATACTAAAGTCCCCGTGGGCAGAAACGTTCTTAAAAAATCTCAGTTTTAAAATTCAATTCTATAGAAGTAATTACGCCACACCGCATCAATTTGTTGAACCCACTCGGAACTGGATCAAAACAACAATTTACTTGCAATCAAATCGTAATTAGGTCAGAAACACACTCGCGCCGCCCGCCGGAATAACAAATGGTAAAAATTGAAGTGGATGACGTCACGCCATCGCCGGCCATTTTGTTAAGAGCTAACGTTCTATCGAATGATCGGTTCTGTTATTGATGGTGGCCACACACAGTACGAGTATACAGGGTGGTCCAAAATGTGACGTCCAAAAAATTTTTTTAGATTCCTTACACCTGGGTGTATCCGAAAATACCCCATGTATGTTCCGCGATTTTTTGTAGTTTAGAAGTTATGATTTTTTAAATGTATATTTCGAATTTTCTGCCGGAGCGACTTAAAATAATCGTAACTTGTTTAATAGTAAGGTTTTTTTATTTATTTTTTCTCGAAAGTGATCGTCTTGAATCACCCTTTCTACTTTATTATCAACTACACAACGTTATTCATTACAAGTTACCGAAAAAAGGGATGAAAGTAAAAATTTTAGGTTTGAGTTGAACGGAGCAAAATTTTCAAAAATTTCTTAATAATACAAAATTAATGTTTCATTGGTTCAAACTAATTTTAAAAACTCCAGCAGTTTGTCAGCTTACCAAATAATAATAAAAAAGTTGTTCTTAATAGGCGATTTTACGACGAAATTGGCTTCAGAACTTAGTTAGGTGAGAATGCATAAAAAAAAAATGTTGTCGTAAAAAATGTTTAAGGAGGCACATGATATTCCAAAATGATGGTGCTCCTTGCCATTACGCACGCCAAGTGAGGGGGCACCTTAATGAAACATACCCGGGCAGATGGATTGGGCGTGGCGGCCCAATCGAATGGCCTGCACGTTCACCGGACTTGAACCCAATAGATTTTTTTATTTGGGGTTACTACAAAGAAGTTGTCTATGCTCAGCAAACTAACTCCGAAGAAGAACTGAGACGAAAATTGAGAGAAGCAGCGACGAAAGTCAGACAAAATTCAAGCGCTTTCCGCAGACTAAAAGATAACTTTTTAAGACGTTGCCGATTGTGTATCGAAGTTGAAGGGCGTCATTTTGAAAATCTTCTTTAATAAAGTAGTTGAACTTAATTTGTGTTTTCTTTTATTGATGCTAAAAATAAACCAAAATAACCGTATTAATAAAAACTAAACTAAGCTTTTTTAAAATAAAATGTTTTCTAATGTGTCACTGATCGTTCAATTTGAAATTATTTGAATGCTTTTGATGATGCCTTGCTAATGTAGGCCATAAAAATGAAAACAAAATAAGCTTAATATTTTTTTTTGACAAAATTTTTTCTTTATGAATTCTCACCTAACTAAGTTCTGAAGCCAATTTCGTCGTAAAATCGCCTATTAAGAAAAACTTTTTTTTTATTATTTGGTAAGCTGACAAACTGCTGGAGTTTTTAAAATTAGTTTGAACCAATGAAACATTAATTTTGTATTATTAAGAAATTTTTGAAAATTTGGCTCCGTTCAACTCAAACCTAAAATTTTTACTTTCGTCCCTTTTTTCGGTAACTTGTAATGAATAACGTTGTGTAGTTGATAATAAAGTAGAAAGGGTGATTCAAGACGATCACTTTCGAGAAAAAATAAATAAAAAAACCTTACTATTAAACAAGTTACGATTATTTTAAGTCGCTCCGGCAGAAAATTCGAAATATACATTTAAAAAATCATAACTTCTAAACTACAAAAAATCGCGGAACATACATGGGGTATTTTCGGATACACCCAGGTGTAAGGAATCTAAAAAAAATTTTTGGACGTCACATTTTGGACCACCCTGTATATTACGATTATCCCGTCTCCATTTCATACATGTATTTTCTTTGATTTATTTATTCACAAACAATAATACATAAATACATTGTGTATGAGAATACAACGTACAAACTTGTATCATAATTTATAATATGAATAAGTCATAAAAATAAAATTTCAAAAGTGAAGTTCAGTACTAATATTATAAATGCGACAGTGAGTTTATTCGTTTGTTTATCCTTCACTTCGTATAATAGTCGGTGATTTTTGAATAGAAATATGTGGAAAGTCGAATAAAAATATTACTTTTAGCCTCATCAATTATGTTGTTACCGTGAGAAATTTCTGCATTCAACGCAGACAAATTCTTTTCCTTAGTCCAAAAAAAATCCTGTGGACTGACATACTACTCAGATCTATTCTGTATTTACATGAACCAATTTGAAGAATACGTAAGCAGTCGATTGAAGGTATTTTATAAATGTTTGCACAGAATTTAGTTATTCACTTTGTAATTTTGCAAATTGTTTTCTAAGGTATGATTTTTTTTATCACGTCTGCCTTTAAAAGTATAAATATTACTTACGGTTTAAATCACTTTGTGTCGATCATCAATAATAAAATCATTTCTAAACATTAGTCGGGGATACGCACATATTTAAGAATCACTTTTAGTTTTTAGTTACTTTTAGTTTTTCTTTACTATCTGTTTAGCTGTTCAAACTAACATCGCACTACATTCACTTTATAATTATGTAATTATAGGTACTATGAGATACATATATACAAATCCGTAGACGAACGAAGGTTACCGACATAGCTCGACGAGTTAGTGAGCTGAAGTGGCAATGGGCAGGCCACATCGCTCGAAGAACCGACAACCGGTGGGGAGTAAAGGTTCTCGAGTGGCGACCACGTACCGGGAAACGTCTACCAGGCCGTCCCCCTACTAGATGGACCGACGACCTGGTTAGAGTCGCGGGGAGTCGCTGGATGCAGGTGGCTCGGGACCGGTCGATGTGGCGTACCATGAGGGAGGCCTATGTCCAGCAGTGGACGTTTCCCGGCTGATGATGATGATGAGATACACATAAAAAAGGAAGTTATATAAGTTATTACTTCACATCGTCCTATGTGGCCCGTTTTTAGACATTATTAGCGTTAAAACGTGAACTTATTGTTCCGTGCAACTAACTTGGCTGCTTTTTTGGGTAAATTCTGTTCATAACATCATATGTCGTAATACTCAGCTTTGAGTAAACACGGAAGCAAGTTACGCTTTGTTAAATATATATACCGAAACAAACAACGAAACATTATATAATGAGCACTGAGACAGTAAAATAACTTTAGGAGATCAGTGTATACTGGTCCGTGACGTATCGGATATCGGGGCAAGCAAAGAAAACAAGCAATACGTAAGCCAATCTGTTCGAAATCACTCCCGAAATAAAGATAAGCCAACATCAACAGAGCTATATATATTACACATAGAGGCTTGCGTTTTTCTGTAGATTGCCGTGAGTCCCCGGTGTCAACTACTTACAGAGAATGGTATTATAATAATTTGGTTTCGAACATCATCACTAAACATTGGTTATACAGTGAAACCTGGATAATTAAGGCCTTCAGGGACCTGCAAAAGAATTGTTTCAAATTCGGCCTGCACTTGTACACTATTTAAAAAATCAAGTAATAATCTAAATATGTATAGAAAAATACTATAATTACAATTTGGCATTTATTTTACTTGTACAAAATCATTTTGTACTAATTGACAGCGTCAAATGTCATTTTATTGACGCCATCTTTGTTTTCTACCTCCAGTATTACATGTTTCATGCGTTTGATATGTTTTTAAACAAATATACTTTTAAAAAACTGTATAAAAATGTTAACTAAATCACTTGTATTTGATAATGGCCTTTTAAAATTATAAGTGTACAAGACCAGGCCTTGGCTCCGTACACTCGTGGAACGTGTCATTTGTCTCACTTAAAGAGGTATGCCACTGTTTCAAATATCCAGGTATAAATAAATATATGTTATTTACAGAGGATTCCATCAATAGATGTGAAAAAAGACAGGTCATTCCAGCTATAAAGGTGTGAGAAATTATGAATATTGAGCGTTCGCGCAAAATCTTGTCCCTTTTCTTTGATTATCGCTCCTGTTAGAAAAGTGATAAATTGATGTTATCTCAGTTACAGAGGTTTGAAATTCAAGAGATTTTTTGGGAAAAAGTATCCATTAAAATATTGTCTCAGTAAAAGAGGTAAAATACATTCGCTGTCTCAATTATAGAGGTTACTATGACGATAAAAATTGAAAGAACAAATCCCAGATATATACTCGTAGGTTTGCGTTGTCCCACTAACAGAGGTAATTCAATGGTAAAGTGTCGAAGTTTCACTGTATTGAAATTTTACATTCGTTAAATTTCATATTCTAAGAAAAAAATTACTTAAGTTCACAGGTTTTATTAGTATTGTTTATGTAATATTAGAAAACATGGTCCCGTATCTTTTTATTATAAACCTAAAGCCTATGTTAGTACCGGCCATATTCTTTGGTACAGACTACGTTAAAATGATAAAAATTAAATGTCATATGTCAATGTCAATAATAAATATTTAACTAGCCTTTGCCCGCGCCATCGTCATGGTGTTCGTAATGTATCCCACGAGAACTACTTGCTCGATCGGGATTAAAATAGCCTTTGTCCTTTTCTGGTCCTTTAAGAGGGTATGCTGTTGTCAAAGCGCCCATACAAACGTAGTCCAGTCATATTTCGAGTATTAAGCTATGAAAATCTATGAAATTTTCAAGACACAATCTAGAAACAAATATCTGTGTCGGTGGTGAGTCAGATTTTCGTTTAAATATATACTCGCAGAGTTACAGGGCGTCAAAGTATTGTATTTTTCGGTAATAAAAAGCCCCAACTTTGAACCTGATTTACAAGAGTATGAATCAATTTAGAACAATTTGGAAAAACCACCGACATCTGAAATTTCACTAGTATACTGTATTAAAAAAATGGTTACATAATATACTGTATCCTTCAAATGATCCCTGGACTACGAAACATCCAAATAACGGGTGGATAACATCGCGTAATGTATGCTGTCTCACCGTACGCGCTCGGGTAGGATAGGGCTCGGAGAGGGACAGCTACAAAACAATGCAACCTTGAAACCGACCACGTGGTCTTACCAACATAGCCTCTTAACTATCAAATCACCTTAACAATTTTGTAAAACAAAATAAGTATTTGTAAATTGTAAAGCAAATATACTGAGGAACATGGTGGAATGTTTGTATAATACAATCGCTTTCTGGGACATCACAGAAACTTGTTAATCAGTGTCATTTTATATAACATAAATGACCAGAGACAGTTATTTGACAGTTTATGAGCTGGTGACGGCAAAATTGGATGTTTTATATGTGTCAACGAGGAATATAGATTCGCGGAACTGCTGCGTCCCAGATATTTACGATCTGAGATATAGCACCAAATTCTGAGATTGTTTATTGGTACTTCCTACTCATGTTTTATCGTCTACTACCAGGCCGACCTCCTACTAGATGGACCGACGACCTGGTTGACGACCGGTCGATGTGGCGTACCATGAGGGAGGCCTATGTCCAGCAGTGGATTTTTCCCGGCTGATGATGATGACTCATGTTTTATGTAAAACTGTGTACACCTCGCCGGAAGTGAAGATAAGGCCGATGGATGAGCGCGCGCACCCAGAAGCCTCATCCTAATGAGACGAGCTCTGCCTCCTTTCATATCGGAACACAACTGTGCTATTAACAGTGCTGTTTGGTGGCAGACTTAGGTAACATGGTGGACAGAAAAAGTCCTACCACCAAACAAATCGAGTACATATAGGTATCCCAACGGTAGTAAAAGCGTGCAGCCATAGACAACGGAGGTTTTATAAATATGAAGGTTTGGATGTTCGCTACATAATCACCTGAACTGATTTGGACGAAAATAGAAGTTTGAAACATGGCCTGGCCTGTCTGTAACAAATCTGAAGATTGTCACAAAACTACTAAAATCAAATTTTTAGATGAAAAAAAAATTTTTTTTTATAAGTGAATATATCAAATGTCATTTTTTTATACATATTTTAAATTAGATTTGTTAGTACACTTTGCCTAGATTAGTAATAAAATTATACCTAAGACCTAAATAAACACGTAACCTAACCTAACTAGCGTGGGTCTGGTCCCGATCTAAAGGACCCCATCATACTTGCCGCATTGCCACGTTGGATGGCAATGGAGATCCTTTGGACCAGGAAAGATCCCGACCGAGGCTCAGAGCCCCTCTCCCACAGGCGGCGTCCCAGTTCGTGGGTTCAATGTCATTTCATGATGTCTTTATTTGTATAGCGGACTATTTAGAGGTATTGTTGCAGTAAAAAAAATGTTTAAAATATTCAAAAAATGTTATTAAATCTTGATATGTTTTTTATCCGCGACTTCTTCCACCACCACGTAATGTATCTCATGGTAACTCCACTCCATGCTCGATCGGGGTAAAACATAAAATAATATGTCCATTTAATAACATTTTCCATTTAGTTTATCTACTCGTCACTAGATAGCGTTACTAATACCATAAAACGTACGTAACTCTCTATCACGGTTCATGAGATACAGCCTGGTGACAGACGGACAGAGAAGTCTTAGTAATACTCCCTTTGGTTACTCTTTGGGTACGGAGCTAGTTCTATAAGAAAATGGCAGACGTTTCATATAAATTTTTGAAAGTTTTTAAGATTGTGACGTCATCAACTTACCCCTGTACAACAAGACCGCCGCGAAGAAGCCTTGCAGCGACTCTTTGTCATATCCCCGAGATTGGCTTGCACTTGCTGTGCTGTCAGCGCATTGAACACCGCACCTCGAAAGCTCGTCCTCTCTTCGAGTATAAACGAGTATAAACGCTAACATTTTAATAGTAAGATATCTATCTGTAGAGACATGCTTTTGTTTCGGGAATCTACAGCTGATTGACTTCGTGAAATAAGGAACTTGGGTATTTGACACCTAAGGTTGGAGTAGGAGTATTTAATACCGTAATAGACATTAACAGAAAGCCTCAAAAATAAAAATACGGTATAATTATTATTATTTTTTGGATTTTGCTAGAAGGATTTTCATAAACATTGCGAAAAATATAGTTCCTCGAATAGAAAAATGTTTTAGATTTAGTTTATTCTTTGTATCATCATCAAACATAATTTTACGAGATAACTCAAAATATCGATAACTGCGGGAAGTTGCCGATACAAAACTTGGACGATGTACTCGTAAGTAACTAACCTAACCTAACCTAATCCGACCCTGTTCAATTGGCCGCTGCTATGCAATGCCCGCGCTAATTAATACCCGCCGACTGTTTTATTTTGCGTCTTGTTTATTTTTTGTGTATGTACCTACCCACTAATATTAAGAATATTATCTACTGTTAATCTATTTGCTCTAGTTCTAAGTTCTCATTAAGTGAAATGTAATTTTATTTCTTTTGAGAATAAATATCTTTAACCACACGTATACGTGTAGCATTTTATCACCGCGT
This sequence comes from Carcina quercana, assembly GCA_910589575.2. Taxonomy (NCBI): domain Eukaryota; kingdom Metazoa; phylum Arthropoda; class Insecta; order Lepidoptera; family Depressariidae; genus Carcina; species Carcina quercana. The sequence goes on from OU342435.1 coordinate 14,436,556, forward strand.
GACTAGAATTACTTTTCGGGATGTTGTGATAATAAGTATTAATCGTATCGAGAAAAAAATGAATAGAGCATCCGGGTGATGGCGCGGATCCGATCGGATGAGACAGCGAGGCCATTTTTCATCTTATTCGCTAAACCAGCTTAATTCGTACACCACGGATGGAGGGTCACACGCACAATGTCCGCCACCCAGACACGCTGCGGCCAGTGGCATTTAAACTAGACAAAATGTCGAGGAGCATTCGTGTTATGGGTCCTCGAGTTTACAAAAGGCTTCCAAACCAAATTAGAGAGGATCCGAGTCTATACTATTTTCAAAATAAACTTAAAAAGTGGCTTATCGAGGAAGTGTTTCTATAAAATAGATGACTTCTTCAACTATACTCCATGACTAGTAGTAATTTCACTTTGAGATATTTACTTGTACCACCAGTACCAATAAATGATTATGATTATCTTTTTACATGGACTGTTGAATTAGACCAAAATATCGAGAGTTCCAACTTCAGTATCCAAATTGCTGACCTAAACAAGATTGTGGTCTCGATGAAAAGTCGCAGGTGTGTAGAATGCTGCGAGATTATGAAGAAAACAGTTTATCTTGTAAGAGATGGTTCGTTCCATAAACGACGGGTCCGGGTTCGAAATTCGAATACGGCCGGCCATCGATTGAAGGCCTACGTTCCGTTACAAATGAAATCTTATTTAGCGTCTGCGTTTGTAAATCTGTACTGCTTTAGCTCATGTTATCCGCCAAATGATAAAAGAATACAGCATTATATCATTACGTCGCTTTCTATCTTGTTACTACACAATCTGTCAATAATCGAACGGAGGAAAGGAAGCTTAGATCAAATGAGAGAGAATGAGAAAAAAAATCGGTGCGCCCGCACTATTGAACCAATAGTAGCGACCACTAAACTCAACCACTGGTGGCTCAGTCTAGCCACTAGAAGGGGCTACCGATTACTGATGGAAAAAGAACCCTTAGGAGGGTGAACATCATAGTTGCGAAGTTGTTTTTCGATCTGACTGACTAAACGGCCAATGGAGGTGAGGAGTGAGGAGGAGATCTACATAACAACAACGTGTTACTGCGATTAACAACCCGCCTGCCGATCATGATGATTATGGTGAATCTACTCATAGAAAGTACTAGTATAATGTGGACTCATGCAACCGGTGTCGATTTTCACCCTATTCTATAGGAAAACCGCTTAAATAAGTCCTCGCCTGCGCGGGGGTACGGCGACACTGCTCCCGCGCCTGTACCGCCGCCCGCTCCTCTCTACCCCTTTGTCAGCATACCCCCGCGTCCCTGTCCGTGCAGGCGAGGATGTATTGAAGCGGTCGGGTCAGTCATACAGTCAGTACATCTTTCAACACGAAACCTAATTAAAAAGAAACTTGCAGTTTGTCTTCGTTACTTTGTTCTACAAGGTGCTCGTCCTACGTTCCGAACATTGCTCCAACAATTCCAGTTCCAGGAAAACACTAACCTTCGTTCGTAACGTACACAGAGTGGAACTCTGTTGAATATTTGTTCCTGTACCAAATGAAATGACACTTTTCTGCAAAACTCTAGTTAAAAAATTAGGAGAGCCATGGTAGCTCAGTTAGGTATGGCATCATTCCTTGAACTATCGAGATCTGGGTTCGATCGTAGTTCGTGCCAATGAGTTCCAATTTGTTTGTTTGAAATTTATGTACGAATGATAAAAAAATCATTGGCTTTTCTAGGAAGGAAAACATCGTGAGGAAAACTGCACACTCGTGAGAAGAAATTCAAAGTTGTGTGTGAAGTCTATCAATCCGCACCGGGCTCTATGGAATTCTATCGATATTTTAGCAACAGGGTAAAATATTTTTAATAAACTAGCGTCTTGTCCGCAACTTCATCCGCATTGGATCAGAAATTATTCCATGGGGACTCCCAGCTTGATCGGGATGAAACATAAAGTTTTTTATGTTTCCGTGGCTATGATTATAGTTATACAAAACATTTTGTTGTGATCTTACCGCGGTTAATTTGTATTGAGTTTCTGATATTTCAGCGCTGTAACAAGTGCCATGATCCTGGAGCAAAATGATCATAGCACTTGTCTGAAACATATAGAAACATATCTGAAATTTGGGATTTCGGATCCGCAAAGTTTATTTAAACACACCCAAATATACAGTCAAATTGAAAAAGTCTAGTTTGTCGCCAATTGAAAATAAATCTAAAACAAGTGGGTATACTGCACTTGGACATACTATGTTCAAGTTTCTACCTTGTGCCCGTCCAAGCGTATCTTTCCTGCGCTGAATTTAGACTTTGTCGTGTGCTGAAGCAGCTTCAAGTAAATATTAATATTGCCTTTGCGTGTTCAAGCGCTTGAACAGCTGCAAAACGAGCTGGAAACTGTTTTACATTTAATGAAGAAAGATTCGTTCATTAACACCTTGTTACAAAATCATTCATTATCTTACCCGCCTCCGTGGCATAGACGTCGTAACGTTCGAATGCCGATCCTGAGGTTGAAGGTTTGATTCCTAGCGAGGTGAAAAGTATGAACGGATTGAAGTAAGAATGGCGGACTACTTTTATTTAGTATGAAATAAAATTCTAGTAAAATACCTTTTGGGTTCCTTGACTTATCAGCCACTGACATGTCAGTCTCTCCGCTGCTGAGCACAGCATCTCAACGTGCGCCATTCCCTCCGGTCCTCAGTCATCCTCATCCACTCGTTGTATTTTGCTAAATAAGGTATAATCAGAAGCGTCATATTTGTCTACGGGTTACGAGTATAAACCATATGACATCACATCAAATCAAAAATGGCGACTTGTAGGGGACTTAAGTCATTTTTCGAAATCAGTCCCTTCTACTCTATTAACGAATTCATAGAATTACGTCTGACCAATGAAATGTTCATTTCTATTTAAATGTTAAGGTTAATATAATTAGGATAATTAAGTATAGTTTTAGTATGCAAATATGTAATATATTGACGTGCCGAGTGTAATGTTCATATTACTAGGTCAATAAAGTGAATCTTGAATCTTGAATCATAGTGCAATCCCCAATTTTTTTTTATAAAAACAGAAAATTTTGTCTTATTACATGACGTACTGTCATTTTGTAAACTGCCATATTATTTTTTGACATTTTAAATTTCTATCTTAATTTTAAATCACATTGCAAAATTTGCTTTCCTCGTACATAACCGGCCCATAAAGTTGGTTTTGTACAAGGAAACAAAAAATCACTTTACAAAACTCGGTTTTGGAACATGAATTAATTGTTGTTTGTCCTCTCCCAGTGCTGGTTATGTCAGTTGGTTATGTAAGCAGGGGTCAATTTACATCATTGTTACTGAATAAATATTTATAGTTAAGTTCATTTATGTTGTAGAATAGAATATTTTAAATTTGCATACGGGTTAAATATAATTATGTAAAAACATACACCTACCACATTTTAAGCATCATATCTGCAAAATAAACGTATGGTGCCAAGACCTGATCTTGTTCACTTATAATTTTAAAAAGCCATTATCAAATAAAAGTGATATAGTTACCATTTTTGTATATATCGGTTTAGTTTATGTACAAAAATATATAAAACGCATGAAACAGCTAAGATTTAACGTTGAAAACAAAGATGGCGTCAATAAAATGACATTTGACGCTGTAAATTAGTACAAAAAGAACGATTTTGTACAATTAAAATAAATGCCAAATTGTAATTATAGTATTTTTCTATACATCTTTAGATTATTACTTGATTTTTTAAATAGTGTACAAGTGCAGGCCGAATTTAAAACATCTCTTGTTATCGTTTTAGTTTTTTACTGTATATTCGCTAATAATATGTAGTAGATAAAATTGGAGCGCTGGGTATGTTTGTTAGTCGCATTGCCCCTACGCCCAAATCTCTGAAATCAATACGATGAGATAGGATGGTAGCCATGAGTAGAGATTCGTGCATTGTCTTGAAGCACATCTGTCGCGGGGTGGGAGTGGAAATATCCGAGCGCTATCAATTCATCGCCAACAAGTGTGAAGCCATCGTTGGGTGCCCCAATTGATTCCCAAATTTAGTCCGCCCGCCCTCCCGGCAGTAGGGTGACAACATTATTTATTTATTTTATTTATTCTGTAATATAAACGCTTCCGTGGCCTAATGGTTACACATGTGGACTTACCATCCGGAGGTCCCAGATTCGATTTTACCGGTCGGTACACGGTTTGGTTGGTGGTAGGGCATTTTCTGTGTCCGCCTGTTTAGCTACGACCATGATACCTAAGCAGTGCCAGCGTCAGGTTAAGGCTTATGGGTGAGCATGCTTTACATCCAACAGCCTTATCGTCACTTACCATCACGTGAAATGAAGGTTAAGTGCAAATCTTTAATGCATAAAAAAATTGGTGCTTAGCAGAAGTAGGTGCTTTGTCGGAAGCTGCACCAGAAGATATATTTTTTAAATAATGGGTATACACTTGTCCTTCATTTTACCCAATGGTAAGTTAGGTAAATACGGCCATTAGATGTAAAGCTTGACGGTTTGGGCGATGACGGTGCATGTTTTCATAGAATAGAAGGTTCCTGCTCACCTATGACTTAAAAACTCCCTATCTTTGCCAGTGAGTATTTAAGAAGTGATGAGATAATATCTGCTGCCTATTTTCGAGTTTTCCCTGCTCTCGCTTCATTCATGGCCACCCTAACAAGTATTAATCAATAACACCACACTAAAGAGAATTGCTACGACTTGAACGCGCTCCCGACTTCAATTAAATTAATTTAATTTCTACTGGTACCAAGATGGTACCAACTATAAATATTTACATTTGGTACCTACGAGTATGTAGGCGACAGGGATAAGGTAAGGTAAATAAATGAATTTATGTACAATAGCCGTGATAGCTCAGTGGGGTAGAGCGTCAGTCCTTGAACATTCGAGGTCTGGGTTCGATCCTGGCTCGTACCAAATACCAATGAGTTCCAATTTGTTATTTGGAATATATATACGAATGATAAACATAATTACCGTTGGCTTTTCGGTGTGGGAATACATCGTGAGAAAAACTGCACACTCCTAAGAAGAAATTCAAATGTATTTGTGAAGTCAATCCGCACTGGTTCCTCGTGGTGTACTATGGCCCATACACTCTCTGTAGGAAGTAGGCCTGAACCCCTGCAGTGGGGACATATATAGGCTGTTTAGTGTTGATGATGAATATAAATTTAACTTTTCCTAATTAATAATGCCTAAAATAAAAATGACAAGGATAATGTCAGTGTTAAATCCTCAAGCTGTTTGCAATTAAATATATTTTTCCGAGCGAACTTCGCTCGAAGAACCGATAACCGGTGGGGAGTAAAGGTTCTCGAGTGGCGACCACGTACCGGGAAGCGTCCACCGGGCCGTCCCTCTACTAGATGGACCGACGACCTGGTTAGAGTCGCGGGGAGTCGCTGGATGCAGGTGGCTCGGGACCGGTCGAAGTGGCGTACCATGAGGGAGGCCTATGTCCAGCAGTGGATGTTTCCCGGCTGATGATGATGATATTGTTCCACTTATTATATTGCCTGGTATATAGTAGCAATAACTTTCAGCATTAGCAATACTCAGTGCACTATAAACGACAATCTCTTCTTACAAATAAAACCTTTAAAGTGAAACTAAAAAAATATCTAATTGATTATCAGAAGCAGTTCCCTCCCGGTCGCCGTGTTGATCCAACATACCAGTACCTGCAAGGTCTCTAACTGCCGCCACGTCACCTACACTGCACACTTGCTCACTGCTTTCACTGTACATACAAACACACGTATCTATATGTTAACACGTCCATATACACTTACACATACATTTAACCTACTTTACATATTATAGGGCTTATCTGAAAACCAGCGCTATGGCTACTGCCATGGCAGATGCTTAGATCAGTCCTGTTTGACGACACATTACAACACAGGGCCTATGTACATCATTAATGTAATTTTTAATTGTACGCAATTTATGTGTCAATTGTATTTTTGTATTTTGTTGTGTGATATATAAATAAATATTTTTTGTTTCTGTTTCAATTGTAATGTACTAACAACGATGTCGTCCAGATTTGAGCGGGCACTCAGAATGCGACCATCAAAAATTCAATAAGCATCCCAAAGTGGCATTTTACGTCGAGGACGCAACGTAAAGCATTTTTGGTAGGCTTTCACGGGATTAATTGAATTATACAGCACAGTAGCCACTCGGAGGGACTGGATAATTACATTTTAAGTTATATTTCGACTCGCCGGCGGACGTTCCTATTAAAATTTACAGACACGGTAACGTCAAAAGGCCCTTACTACTTTTCGAAGCAATCATTCGAATAAAATTTGTTTGTATGTAAAAGATAACGTATATAATTTTATAGTATAAAATACAAATCATAATATATAGTAAGCTGTCTGAAATAAAAAAATAAAATAGTAAAAAAGGATTCGGAAAATGCCTAATCTTTTTTTTTTCTTCTTCAAACAATGAGTTTTCAATGATAAATATCACATTTACTAGTTAAACTGCCTCGGATCAATATATCTTATTTACACAGCTTGCAAAATAGTACAGCATACTTTATATAGTATAGCATATTTTAAATTTTATAAACTAAAATTAATAACAACATTACTTGTAGTGTTTGTTATACAATTTATATTTTCCGAAAGTGGTATGAAATATATATAATCATTATTTCCTCTAAACATATATACACCACTCCTTTATATAGAAGAATTGAAACATTTTTTAACATAGCCGCATGGAAAAATTATAGCCACAAGGTTATAATAATTCTAGATCATGTCTCCAATAAATTGTTACTTAGAATACTACTTCGTCTACGTTGCTCCAGCTTTCTAATTCCAGTCACAACTCTGCTCAAACTTACATCGAGGAGTAGGTGCCCGTCGCTCACTTTAACCTCTCTCATTATCATGTGATTCGCCGTGTCCAGAACCTTGTCAGTCTAGCTTAAAACCAGGCTTCCTTTCCCGTCCAATAATCATACCATTTCGTTTTCCGTTGCAGAAATATTGGTTTCATTATCACTTACCAGGAAATTTATTACGCTACGTACAGGTTTCTTACAGCTGTTTTTTTTAATTTTCTTTTTGCATATAAATAACTGCTTGTGAATCGTTACACGGTTTTTCAAACATTTATAACGTTATCTGGAATTTGCTTCGGATATTTAGAATATGATTGGAATTCGCTTAAAAGTATGACAATGCCAGTATCAATAGGTTCAATTGTTCTTATTTGAGTACTAAACTGATATAGTTTAAGGCAATAAATAAATCGAAGACAGCTTAGAAAAAAATAAGTATCAGGGTGATATTATTTTTGTTTACTAATTTTATTTCGAAGACATACAGACTGTAACTGAAAAATAAAAAATAACGTAATGGTGTGTTATGTGGAGGTTGGTGTGACGGTGTGTGTGTGTGTGTGTGTGTGTGTGTGTGTGTGTGTGTGTGTGTATGGGAGAACGGAGTAAGGTGTGAGAGGGAGTGTGAATGTATGTAACTGCAAAATATAAATAGTGCACATCTCTACAAAAAGTTTTGTTCAGTAAAGCAAAGTGTTAGTGATGTACAGCCTGCGGCAGTCCACAGCTGGACATAGGCTTCTCCCAGAGTGCGCGACTCGATTCGTTCCTCTGCTCTCCGTATCCATTTACGTCCGGCTACCCTACGTTTGTCGTATTTCCACCTAGCGGGGGACGTCCTACACTGCATTTGCCTAGATGTCGTCTCCACTCGAGGACTCGTATGCTCCAGTATGCCACTTCCACTTCAGTTTGCTAATACGGTGAGCTATGTCGGTCACTTTGGTTCTCTGACGGATCACTTCGTTTCGAATGCGGTCCATCAGAGAGACTCTGAGCATAGCCCTTTCCATAGCTCGCTGAGCGACTTTAAATTTGTGGATCAGTCGTGCCGTGAGTGTCCACGTATTAGAGATATATTCTCGTACGAATATGTATGTCGACGCTGTCACATAACTTTAACAAACCACGACCGTAAATATTAGTTTCTAGACCACGTATACAAAATTTAATTGGATTCGATTAACTTATACACTTTATTTTAATGTTGGGTTTACACTTGGCCTTCATCTCTCCTCCGAAGAACCTCCGAGAAACGTCCACAGCTGAACATAAACGCATGTAATGTGGTGGTTTTATTCTAACGCCGACATAACAGTGTCAAATAATGCATAACATACTATAAATAACATGTTATATTTAAAATTTAACCCCCCCCCCCCCCCCCCCCCACGCAAAAATAATACAAAAATAAAATTAAATTAAAATTTCAATTTATGCCGAAAATGCTTATCATTTTTTACCAAATATAGCTTTTTGCTTTCACTTAAAAAACAGTATGAAAATCGGCGCATCCGTTCGAGAACTATGATGCCGCAGACAGATACACACACAGACATTGTCGTCAAACTTATAACACCCCTCTTTTTGCGTCGGGGGCTAAATATAGGAAAAAATCCCTTCGTTGACTGTGAGCTTTTGTGGCGTGACTCAAAAGGAATTCAACCAGCCTTAACCAACTTGAAATATAAATAAGGAATAAAAAGTGTAAAGGAGTTACGTGTTTAACGAACCAGGGACTCCGGCGTACGTGCTGCGCTTGCAAGAAATACGCTCCTGACAAAGTGTACCAAAATATGCGAGTACGAGTACTCACTCGTTTCCTTGATATGTGTAGCTGTTATATTTTAAAAGATTATGGCATCAGAAACTTAGTCTGAAACTTTGATGGAGGTGGATCGCCTAAGGCCCAGTATTCCTATTGCAGGTGTCTCACTCTTAGAAGTATAATATTGCAATTATCCATCCCACCTGCGATAAACTTGTCCGTGCGGAAATTATCGTAGATAATCAAGTATTATGTGTTTATTTCATGGACAATAAATGTACTGTTAGAAAAAGTCAAACCACAGCTCAGCTTTACACAAAGGCGGCTAGTAGTTCTTATCTACGGCACAGATGGCGCTAATTGTTATTGTTGCTTCGTGCACATATACTTGTGTACGGGGACTTCGAGTCTCCTGTGCATGGGGGGCGCGCGGCCGACGTCGACACTCCCCGCGCTGCCCCCGCACTTTGCCTTCGGATTGTGACAGCTCTTAGTAAATGAATGTGTGCCGGTGTTATTATTGTCTGTAACTCTAAATTTATTGAAATATAGTTGTGTTTATAGTACATTATCGGAGAAAAGTATTCCCAACACTCTGTACCGTGCTTCAAGAGGAATAACATGAAATGATTTTATAAATTGTTTATGAAACGCTAAGGGAATAAAACTCGTTTTTCGTCGCCTAGACAATGCTCGATTAGCGATTTTCGAGAATTTTTAGTACAGAGCGAAGTTTTCAAAACGTGTATCGAACTCAATCAAGTTGTAAAAGCTATGAAAAATGAAAATGAAAAAATATTTATTTCCTTTCACATTTACATTAAATTACAGTTTTTGGGACACTCCTTTTAAGTTAAAAAAAACTTGTATTAGGAGGCCCCGCTCTTCCGCTAGTTATTTATCAATACAAATACATAGATGCTACTTACATTTAGGGGGGGGGGGGGGGGGGGGGTTTGATAATACAGTAGTGCAGTAAACATTATTAGAATAAGTTATAAAGTAATTATACATTTTTTAAAGAAATTAGGTTTGGTGTGTGCTATCTTTAACTAAATTTTAAGAATAATACATAATAATTATGTATACTTTTAAAAACACTAAAATTGAATTTGTCAACCCTTTGTCTCAGTTATTCTGAACGGGTTTCGCCTTAAATATCATTTGATGTTTGTGAACGGATACGTCGTTGTGGACATCATAATATATTAACAAAATCTTACTGCGATCACCAAACTTCCTGACAAGTGTGGTCATTATTACAAACCTCCCTAAGAAAGAACGATGTGCCATCTTTGAGGGAAGCTCATGTCCAAACGTGGCTCTATGCAGCCGATAAGAATGGACTTATGTATGTAGATCACGATATATGAATACATATATAGATATATCAACAAAACAATTTTATCTACCTGTCTGGCTCCATTACTTCTATAAATCATTCAAAAATGGCCTATTTAATTATATCCTTAACACCCAAACTTAAAGTCACTTTTGCTGAGACAAGTCGCCTCGAACTCGGGCGACGAAATTTGCTTTTCTCAACCCCTTGTGTCCGTTAAACTCCTGCTTCCAATTTCAGCCTAACCTCTCTACTATATAGTTCAATCTCGCATAACACTCTCGAAATCGTTTTGTAATTGAAGTTAAACCAATCAGGAATGTGGAATATGGATATCGAATTATACGTTGCTAGAGGTAGGATTAGTTTTTGTAAAGCAATATATTATTGAAGTGATAAGCTCCTAATTGTATCGAGAAATGGTTGAGTTTTGATGTAATTGTTTGTTTCAGACCTCGTTACATATAAAGTACATCCTTGATGCATCCCAGGTAAGAGATACTTGACTAATCAGCCCGTGTCTCTCCACTGCTGAAGATAGGCCTCTCCCAACGTGTGCCACTCCTTCCGGTCCTCAGTCGTCCTCATCCACTCGCTTCCCGCTATCTTCTTAAGGTACTCGTAGTCAGACCAGCGGGCTGGAGACCGTCCCGAGGTCTCCACTCGAGAATCTTTCTGCTCCATCGCTTGTCTGTTCGTCGACAAATGTGGCCTGCCCATTGCCACTTCAGCTTGCTTATTCGAGTATGTATGTCGGTCACCTTTGTACGTCGGCGGATTTCATCATTCCTGATTTTGTCGCGCAAGGATATTCCTAGCTTAGCCCTCTCCATCGCTCGCTGTGCAAATTTACAAGCCTCAATGTGAGCGTCCATGTCTCTGCTGCATAAGTCATGACCGGGAGAAAGCATTGGTTATACTAATAATTTGAAATGTCTTCAGGTTCGATATCAGGTAGAAGCCGTATGAACATTTGCTAGTGGTCTTATATCACACCCACGGGCATATGTGACCGTGTTCTAAGTCACACGGCTTCCCACCAATTAAATTGTTAGATCACCAAATTAGGTCGTTACGTGCTCTGTGCACGTAAATGGTAGTCAATGTTGACTGTGTTTCGGTTCGGTAATCAATAACCTTATTGTTTAGACAGCGAAAGGGGTCACCATTATGGCGATTAAATACACAAGGTTTTCAAGTTACGATTAATATAGGCTAGATGGGTAGTATATCCGTATATCCCGATGGCACCATTTGTATACGTAAACCTAATAATTCACGCATTCAAAAAGAACGAAAAACCGACTTCAATTGCCTAAAAAATTTGATTTTTGTTGATATTCTCTGTACTCTGAAGTATGTTCTACCAAAGAAAAAAAGAATTATCATAATCGGTTCACTATTGGCTGAGTTATCGCATAACATACATACAGAAAAAACATACGCGTCGATTGAGAACCTCCTCCTTTTTTTGAAGTCGGTTGAAAAGATATCTCACATCTTCAGAACATAGCAATGCCGCTTTCGACCCGCAACGCAAAATTTAACGTAGACATCTGGAAAATATAGATAACGGATTCTTATTGTTGTTACAGGAAAACGGCATCTAGCACCATTTCGAACGAGACAATATCAATTTGAAATGAGAACGGATACGGAAACGGCTGTTGGCAAGCTTCAAGATGGCCGCCTGGCTGTCTTTAATGGCGGCCATTTTGATGCAAACGTTGTTCTATGCCAAATGCCTGCATTTTCCCTTTATACGGATGGGTAGAATCAGTTGAAATCAAGTCACTTATTAACCATAGGATAATATCAAAGTGGTTCTTTTTTACATTACTGAAGACATGTATTAAAACTCAATTTTAATAAACTCTAAAACTCTAAAAAAAGAGGGTAAAGCTTTTATATTTGCACTGTGTTACTTGCAATAGCTATCTAGAGGTATACATTTCATCATCATCAACAGCCTATTATACGTCCCCACTGCAGGGGCTCAGGCCTACTCTGCTACAGAGTGTATGGGCCATAATCCATCACGCGGGCCCAATGCGAATTGGCGGACTTCACATGCCTGTTCAAGACATGCAGGTTTCCTCACGATGTTTTGAAAAACAACTCATAGGTACACGGCTGGATTCGAACCCGGAACCCTCAGATTGAGAGTCCGTGCCTCATCAACTGCGCCACCGATGCTTTCTCTATCTATACATTTTATATCTATCTATCTATACATTTAATTATTCATTAAATAATGCGCCTTTGGTTAGTAGTACAGCATTTGTTTCTAGCCTGCCAAATGTTACAATAATCAAAGATAACCCAGTGCGGATTGGTAGACTTCACACACACCTTTGAATTTCTTCTCAGGAGTATGCAAGTTTCCTCGCGATGTTTTCCTTCACCTTCATGATAATAATTTTTATCATTCGTACATAAAATTCCAAATAACAAATTGTAACTCATCGTAATGAGACCTCGATTGTTCAAGGACTGACGCTCTAGCCGACTGAGCTACCATGGCTAACAATCTACAAATCTTCTAAATACAGAATAGCTACTCGTATCAGTTATACAAAATAGATCATTTACTCTCCTAAGCAAACACTAACCTTTTCCGTTCGTTTAAGTCTAGGTGCTCCAGTGAATGCCTAGAAAATCCTTGAAACCCAATTCTTTGAGTAGGTGAGGTGAAGAGCCCTTGTTACCTGGCAATCAGACTGTAGTCCTAGTCCATGATTAAATTCCGTTCTCTAGAGGACTGGAGAACAGTCACACAGACTATTGTTGCGTGGTGCGATTGATAAGACTCGGCTCGGTGCAAACGATAAAAAAAAAGTAAAAAGTGTTTATTTCTTAAATAATTTTTACATAGTTTTGCAGGGGCCTTCCAGAAAGTAGTCTTTCGACACTTGTGTTGGAAGTGCACCGCGACTTCCAGACGGATTTACACAGTATTATTTAAAATCTTAGTTCCTATTTTAAGTTTGCTATGCTCATATGTGTGTGTGCGTGTGTGTGTGTGTGTGTGTTTGTGTTTGTGTAAGTGCGATAAGCTCTGAACTTTTGTATCTTACTACAGCGAAGCCCAAATGAGATGCTATATATTATGTCCCCACTGCAGGGGCTCAGGGGCTCTATTTTGGATTCGCTCTACGCGCCGCGAGCGCTCGTTTTCTACTGATTTTCGTTCGGCTTGCGTATTTTCGAATCGCTCGTCTGCAACGAGTGGTCGGGGCCACTCTTTACGGAGGCGAGCGATAGACTAAACGTCATCGTCGAACACTGACATTACCACTTATTGACATTGACATCCGATTTCCTTGCCAAATTACCGGTTTCATTTTTCTGCGTAAAAAAGGATAAAATTAAACATTTTAACTTATATCGGTGACACCTGAGGCGAATAATTCGAAAATACGGTCAAACCTGTTTTCATGCAACGATGCTATGTCACACGAGCGAATCAAAAATAGAGCCCCAAGCCTACTCTCCTACAGTGTATGGGACATAGTACCCCAAGCGGGCCCAGTGCAGATTTGTAGACTTCACACACACGCCTTTGAATTTCTTAAAAAACCAAATAAATAAAAATCCTTCAAATCACAAAAAGGAAGATGTTCTCGACTGTATGTTTTTTATGTATGTTACGCGATAACTCTACTAATTATGAATCGATTTTAATGATTCTGTTTTGTTTGTTAAAGCATACTTAATAAGTGGTCCCATATAAATTTTATCTAAACTGATTAGGTGTTTTTTTGAAAGAATCAACAAAAGCAAATATGTACCCTCATAATTATACCTCTAAGGGTGAACATATTGTTTATTGTACATATAAAAAATAATATTTACAAAGATAATAATTATCTTTATCTAATAATGTACAATTAGAGTTGCCTATCCCTAACGATATTAATATTAGGGGACATAATATAATATTGGGCGACATATTAGGGGAGAAATGTAGAATTTTAGGGCAGTTGAAGTCGTTTTCTAGTTCTTTTTGAACGCATAAATTATCAAGTACTAGTAAGTATATAAAACAACATCTCACTGCGAATGACTAATCCTCTCAAACAAAATCAAAATGCGGCGTTCTATGAGTAGTAGTGGATAAAGAATCGCTTGATCGCCATGGGTTGTACCATCTCCAGGGAACAGGCAGGTGACTTGGAGTGGACTTCCTGACTGCGGTTTGCATTACCTGACGGAGGCTTTGTTCACTTCACACACACACACACACATACCTGCACTTCACACACAGTGCACACCACTGCATAAACTGACGTTCAAATAAAATTATATTATACTAACTTCTGCCCGCAGCTTCGCCCACGTGGACTTTAGAATGTAATCCGTGGGAACTGCTCGTTCGATCGCGATAAAATGTAGCCTATGTCCTTCCTTGGCCTTTCAACTGTTCCTCTACATAAAATCAAGTCATTTAATACTTTCTGTTAGGGCGTGAATGTAAGAAAAAAGTATTTCTCCCATACTGTAATAGTTATTCTGCTATTCCGGACGGAGACAAATACAACAAAATAAAAAACCATGAAAATGAGTTTGAAGTGTTGAAACAACCCCGACTTTGTTTCATATATTAATGAAGATATGCAATTTATTCTTGTGTAGCATACATAATGAAGAATTTCACATTTTCTGATAATCCTTACAGAACATAAACTTGCAAGGTGTTTCGATTTTTCTGCTGAGAAGTATATGTGATAAAGTTATACGTCCATACTAATACTATAAATGTGAAAGTAAGTTTGTTTGTACTTCCTTTACATCCCAACAGAGAGGCAAATTGACTTGGTTTTTGTACAAGGGTAGTTCAATGTCCAAAAAAGGACATAGCCATCCTGGTCGTACAAGTAGACCTCGTACATAAATATAGTTTTCGAAAAATTATTCAATATTAAAAATTATTATTCGAAACAAATATCTGTGTCGGTGGTGAGTCAGATTTTCGTTTAAATATATACTTCCAGAGTTACAGGGCGTCAAAGAATTGTATTTTACGGTAATAAAAAGCCCCAACTTTGAACCTGATTTACAAGAGTATGAATCAATTTAGAACAATTTGGAAAAACCACCGACATCTGAAATTTCATTAGTATACTGTATTAAAAAATGGTTACATAATATACTGTATCCTTCAAATGATCCCTGGACTACGAAACATCCGAATAACGGGTGGATAACTTCGCGTAGTGTATGCTGTCTCACCGTACGCGCTCGGGTAGGATAGGGCTCGGATAGGGACAGCTACAAAACAATGCAACCTTGAACGCGGCCACGTGGTCTAACCAACAAAGCCTCTTAAGCTTATAATTGTAGTATCGTTAACTCACAATCCTGTCTCAAAAGACCAGCTCACCGCAAAATAAACCAATCCGATCCACTTGTGCCACGCGACGTAATCTACTCGTAAATTGAAATGCAACATTGAAATACAATGAAATACACCTTTGCCATTGCAAACGCAAATATCTCATTTAAATATTACATTTAACAGGTGAATTAATGCTCAGAGTCCATATTACAGTCAACAGTGACGAGTGACAGTCGAAAATAAAAATAGTCGAAAGACTAGTGCAGAAAAATGGATGTTGAAAACGACACTGGGAAGGAGTCATTTTGGGATTTCAAAGGGACCCGTAAGATATATTCAATTATTTTTTAAGCATAAGTTAATTTTCAAATTTTCTCTTTGTATTGTTTTATATATCTATACATCTATACAAAGGATAGGTTTGCATTGAAATACAATCTCATCTGGTGTTAAGAAACTTCGTGATCGAGGATGCCTATTCAATCGGAAATCAGAAGATACAAAAGCGGCACGGATTTCACTCCAGTGCGGAAATTAAAAGAAGAAGTGAAACGTTTTCTAACACGAATAATAACTACATAAGGATGAAGCTCCGCCGCTTTTAGAAGGGGAAATGTAGAATCAGGTCGTCGCTGAAGCCTGGAGAATGCAGTTTTAAAGATGTGTTTGTTCTTTTAGAAAACTAGCAAGGGTCTAGTGAGTAAAGTCCTGTTGCCGGGATTTGAAAAGGGGAGCACCAAGGAGATGGTTTTAATTGTTATTATAAGTTGTTGTCCGTCTGTCTGTCAAGGTCCTTTTTAGGATTCCGTACCCAAAGGTTACGGGACCCTATTACTGTCCGCCCGTCTGTATGTCCGCCTGTCACCAGACTGTATCTCATGAACCGTGATAGTTAGAAAGTTGAAATTTTCACAGGTGATGCATTTCTGTTGCCGCTATAACAACAAATACTTTTAAAAAAATATTTAAGGAGTTCCCATACAACAAACCTGATTTTATTGCTCGTTTTTGCTCGATATTGATAACGGCAACATGTAGACGCTTGAAATATTCACAGAATATTTACTTATATATTCACTTCCAAAATAAATAATTAAATTTAAATAAAACGAATATTTAAGGGCATACAACAATTCCCCTACAGCAAACGTTTTTTTTTACCGTTTTTATAAATAATGGTACGGAATCCTTCGTGCGCGAGTCCGACTCGCACTTAGCCGGTTTTTCTTAGGGACGTGTGATGCTATCAAGTTGAAATCAATATACTCAAGTCTACTTGTGCAGACCTATGGAATATGATAAAATCAAACTTCTAGCTAAATTTAAATCGCATTTTTGGACCATTTCCTTTGCTACTGGTCGTTTGGACTTCCTAACATGAGCTGAGGATGACCACCGAAGGACTCTAGGAGATATGAATTTAACAAAACCCGGATTCGTCCAAGGGTATCTTAATACATATTTCAATTTTATTGTAAGTCTAGCTTTTGCCCGTATCTCCGTCTGATTGGACTTTAGAATTCATCATACGGGAACTACTTTTTTGACCGGGATATAAAGCAGCCTATGTCCTTCTCAGGCACTTCAAACAAAAGCATGTTATTCTAGCTCTCCATGAAGGAAGGACAAGCCCACAAACTTTCGCATTTTTAATATTAGTACGGGTTTTCACCTCGCCAAAAGAAAGCATGACACGTTCTCGTTGAGATCCTCCCTCAAAATCAATTATTGTCGAACGTAAGCCGAAAATAAGTTACATAAGCTTCTATTGCTCTACCGTTACCCCTGCCTAGGTAATTTTCAATCTATAAGCAGAGGCTTTATACATAATAATTAACCAGTAGGTACATATTGCCACCAAATGGCACTCAACCTCTAAAGACAAAAAAATCAGTGCGTGTTGCCAGTGATGACATCATCATCAGCCGGGAAACGTCCACTGCTGGACTTAGGCCTCCCTCATGGTACGCCACATCGACCGGTACCGAGCCTTCTGCATCCAGCGACTCCCTGCGACTCTGACCAGGTCGTCGGTCCATCTAGTAGGGGGACGGCCTGGTAGACGTTTCCTGGTACGTGGTCGCCACTCGAGAACCTTTACTCCCCACCGGTTATCGGTTCTTCGAGCGATGTGGCCTGCTCATTGCCACTTCAGCTCACTGACTCGTCGAGCTATGTCGGTGACCTTCGTTCGTCTACGGATTTCCTCATTCCGGACCTTATCACGTAGAGAAATTCCGAGCATAGCTCGTTCCATTGCTCGCTGAGTGACTTTGAGATTGTTTATTTGGCCCACAGTAAAAGACCACGTTTCAGTGATGACATACGGAACCAAAACGTGGTCCTTTACCGTTGGTCAAATAAAAAAGCTCAAAGTCACTCAGAAAGCTGGCAGAGCTCTGCTCGGAATTACTCTAAGTAATAAAATCTGAAATGAGGAAATCCACAGTTCACCTTTATGTCTCGACGAGTCAATGAGCTGAAATGGCAATGCTTGCGCGCCAGATCGCCCGAAGAACGTATATCCGAGATATACCAGTAAGTTGCAAGTTCAGAGTACCGAGTTCTTGAATGGCAACCACGTATCGGCAAACGCGTTCCGAGCCGTCCCCCTACTAGATGGACCGACGACCTGGGTCGCGGCGAGTCACTGGATGCAAGTCAGTTGGCAACGGTCATTGTAGGTTGAAATGTTTATAAATTAAACTAATTTAAATACGTCGTCCATTCGCATCAGAGTTACTCAGCAAATCAATGTGTTTTGCATTTGCCGGAATAATTCCACACTTATTTGTGTTAATACAAACTTGCCTTTTGATCTTTGACACAGCATTCAATTAGACACCGGCGCGGACTCCGAGTAAGACCAACAAACAAAACTCTAACATATACTCGTAGTATATAGTTAACATTTGGCCGGTTGCGTTCTCATACAAGACTTCATGATAAAGTTAGATTAGCAATAATAAAAGAATACTGTAGTGTAAGGTAGTTTCTATTTAGTTGTTAATAAATATAGTGTAGGGTAGTTTTAAGCTTTATGTCAAGATTCAGTTGATTACACCGTTTGCTACAACGAGCGTCTTTTATTGTACCTCCCGGTATTCCAGGAACATTACAGTGGCGACAGGCTAATAAACTTGTACTGTGTGCGCGTGCGTGTTACGAAACATAAACAATGTCGGTGGGCAAGCTGAACGAGTTCGTTGTGGGCTCGGGATCGTGGTCTTCGTATGTGGACAGGTTGGACATGTACTTCAAGGTGAACAAGGTCACGGACGACATGAAACTGCCTACTCTCATAGCTACTATGGGGGACGAAGCCTACGAGTTGCTGTTGAACCTCGCCAGCCCGAAAAAACCATCCGAGTTGACATACACTCACAGCGGACGAGCTGATGAGTCATCATCTTCAGCCGACACCGTCTGCGTTACCTGAACGATATCGGTTTAGACAGAAGCGACAAGCTGCGAGTGAGGATGTCACAGCGTACGTAGCTGAGCTGAAAAAATTATCAAGATTTTGTAAATTTGCAAACAATCTTAATGAAAATTTACGTGACCAGTTTGTGTGTGGGTTGAAAAGTGACGTCATCCGACAGAGATTTGCGGAGGATGACTCAGTTACTTTCGCGAGAGCGGTAAAGTTAGCGAGTTCACTGGAGGCAGCTGAGAGGGACGCGGCGGTGGTGGAGAGAACGGTGTCAGCGACGGAGGGGGGCGGCTCGTGCGCGGTGCATGCGCTCGCGCCGGCCCCGGCGGCGGCGGCAGCAGGGCGCGGCGCGCGACCGCGCGGTGCTGCAACGAGACCGCGTCTCGGCGGAGGCGGCGAGTGGGCTCGCAGGGCGGACAAGGCCAGGGCGAGCAGCTGTACAGCTTGCGGGGCAGTGAATCACGATAGCAATTCATGTAGATTCCGTGATTATGTGTGTAGCAAGTGTCAGCGGACGGGACACTTACGCCGAGTGTGTCCCGAGCGCGGGGCGCCGGTGTCAGCGGCGCAGGCGGCGCCGAGCTACCATCGCGGGACTACGAGAGGGGAATGTTATTTCGGGGACGTTGATCGCGGGTCCAGCGAGGACGACGGTGGCATCGAGGAAAATTTAAATTTGTTGTCTCTCAACAATTATAAGGCAGTGAGTTTACCTATAAATATAGAAAATAAAATCTTAAATATGGAGGTAGATACGGGAACGGCTATTTCATGTATTAATAATAAAACCTATGAGTTGTATTTTTCACATTTAATTATTGAAAGTGACGATACCGTTTTAAGGTTTTACGATGGTTCAAAAATAAAACCATTGGGTATTATCAAGCCTACGGTTCAATATCAAGGTCGAGAGAAACAATTGGAGTTATTTGTGATTAATGGCGGCACCACGTCCTTGATAGGAAGGCAATGGTTATCCGAATTGCAGATTGATGTGCCTAAGTTCCACAGGGATGTAGTTAGGGAGATAAACTGTGTACATATAGATGATGGTATTCGTGTAATTCTCGACAGATATAGCTCGCTGTTCGCCGGCGGGCTGGGCCGGTACACGGGCGGGCAGGCGACGCTGCGCGTGCGCCCGGGCGCGCCCGCTGCCGTACGCGCTGCGCGAGCGCGTCGACGCCGAGCTCGACGCCATGCTGCGCGCCGGCGTCATCGAGCCCGTCGACTGCTCCGATTGGGCTTCACCCTTAGTGCCTGTTAATAAGGCGGACGGTACGCTTAGGATTTGTGCGGATTACAAAGCGACTTTAAATCCAGTTTTGTTGATCGATCGTTACCCGTTGCCTAAGATTGAAGATGTGCTTGTCGGTTTGAATGGGGCTCAGTATTTCAGTAAAATTGATTTATCTCAGGCTTACAACCAGGTGGAGTTAGACCATTCTAAGCTGTACACGGTTATTAACACGCATAGAGGGTTATTTCAGTATAATAGGTTAGTGTACGGGTTAGCATAGAGTGTAGGTATATTCCAACGTATTATGACGGATTTATTCCGGGGTATTCCAGATGTCCAAGTATTCCTCGATGACGTCATTGTAGGCGGTAAAACGAAGGAAGATCACCTGCGGGCGCTGGAAATGGTCTTCCAGCGGTTATCTGGAAGTGGATTAAAACTTTAAAAAAGTAAATGTGTCTTTTTAGTTGACGAAGTCACGTATTTAGGGTATATCGTGTCTAAAGACGGGGTTAAAGCCGACACGTCGAAAATTAAGGCTATACTGAAAATGATAGCTCCACAGAACGTGAGCGAGCTACGGTCGTTCTTAGGCATGGTAAATTTCTTTGGTAAATTTATTAGGAATTTTAGCTCAATGCTAGTTCCTTTAAATAATTTGTTACGCAAGGGAATAGAGTGGAATTGGGGCGTTGATTGCGAGCGGTCGTTCGCGGCCGTAAAGCGGGCCCTGACGAGCACCGCCGTGCTCGCGCACTACGACCCGGCGCGGGCGCTGGTGGTGACGTGCGACGCGAGCGCGCGCGGAGTGGGCGCGGTGCTGGCGCAGCCGGGGCCGCGCGGAGAGCGACCCGTCGCGTACGCGTCGCGGTCACTCACCGACGCCGAAAAAAATTACTCACAGATCCACCGAGAGGCACTGGCAATTATATTTTGCATGAAAAAATTTCATCAATATTTATACGGTCGGAAATTTGTTATACGGACGGATCACAAGCCACTGGTGTCTATCTTCGGTCCCTACAGGGGTATACCTTCGATGACTGCGAGTAGGATGCAACGATGGGCTGTTATTTTATCCGCATACGATTATGAAATCGAGTACATCAAAACGGACGAGAATTGTGCAGATGGTTTATCTCGACTACCCGAACCATCGACACAGGATAGAATCGTAGTTCCGGAACAGACGTTTTTACATTTTGCACAGGAAGCCTTATTTTTAGATTATAACGAAATAAGGAAACAAACCGGGCATTGTGGTGAGCTCCGCGGGACCGAGTGATTATAAGGTGTTAAACAGTTCCGGTAATCAAGTTCACAAGCACATCGACCAGCTTAGGCGTAGGTCGCGAGGTTCGCTGGTAATCCCCACAAGTTCTGATCGTTCACCCGACTCCGAAGAGGAATCTGATCATAAATCAGAGTCCCTGGTGTCTCGGTCGCCGGGCTCAGTGGCACCGGGGGATCGCGGGGGCGGCGTCGACGTGACGTCTGCACCTGTACCGACCCAGTCTCGACGGATACGTACTTGTAGGTTAGGTAAGCAGGTTAATTATAAGGTGTAGTTATTTTTCATGTATAAGTTAGGTTAGTTGTAAAGTTTTAGTTAGAATTATTATTGTTAATTAAGATGGAGGAATGTAGTGTAAGGTAGTTTCTATTTAGTTGTTAATAAATATAGTGTAGGGTAGTTTTAAGCTTTATGTCAAGATTCAGTCGATTACACCGTTTGCTACAACAAGCGTCTTTTATTGTACCTCCCGGTATTCCAGGAACATTACAAATACACGATGACATTACAAATTTAGAGGAAAAACACTAGGCCGAAAAACAAGGCGCGTTAAATCGCTGGCGTGAGCGGCTGCATGAGCCGCGAAGTGCGCAGCAACGCGTTGTGACGGCAATCTTGCCAAGCTTTCAGGCCTGGCTAGAACGGGATGGACGCGTTACCTACCACTTGACCCAGGTGCTCACCGGGCATGGTTGCTTCGGTGAGTACCTCAGTAGAATTGGAAGGGAGACGACAGCACGGTGTCACCATTGCGGAGCCAATCAGGACTCCGCTCAGCACACGCTCGAGCAATGCCCAGCATGGAATGCTGAGCGGCAAGTCCTGATACAAATTACTGGAAGAGACCTATCCCCAGCTGTGCTAGTTGCGGCGATGTTGGAAAGCCGGGAGGCGTGGGATGCCGCGGTCACGTTTTGTGAGTGCGTTATGGTCCAAAAAGAGGAGGCAGAACGTGACCGGGAGCGTTCCGATCCAACACGTAGACGGCGACAACGGAGAGGCACAAATGCCCTCCCGCGTCACAACAATACCCCTGGATAGGGGTAGAGTCAGAGGTCAGAGTAGGAGCTCTGGCCGCCCTATCGGTGTGAACCGGCAACCACTGGAAGGCAGCGGTAGTACGGCGTGGTCCCGTCCCGCTGCAGCCTGGAGCTGCTGAGATGTAGTGGCCGACTGGTCAAGGGGTGGGCTAAATGCAAAGCGCGAGAGGAGCACTGGTGTGTTCCGCTGGAGTTCCCAGGGCTCCTCGACTTGCGCCGAGGATGACCACCGAGGGGGTTTTAGTGGATGGAAATTCTACATAACCCGGCTTCTCTCCTAAGGAGTCGGGTATCTTTGAAAGATTTCCCCCTCGAAAAAAAAAAAAGGCCGAAAAACAAGAGAAATATTTAACGAATTCAGATATAGCTTGTACTCGTATTTGACCGCCTCCGTGGCCTAAGGAGGTCCCGGATTCGATTTCCATTGAGGGTATCTATCGGTACTCGGAATAGTTGGTGGTAGGTCATTATCTATGTCCGCCTGGCTAGCTAGCACTGTAAATGGCACTTGTTTTCCGGTATCAAAGTTACCTAAGCCATCTTCTTATTAGCTTAAGGCTTCTGGGTGCGCACGCTTACTACCCTACGGCCTTATCGTCACTTACCATCAGTCAATCAATTCGTCAAACGCGGATTGGTAGGAGATACCGCTCCCACCGAATCGCGATACCTCATTTCTCCCGCAAGAGACTGGCGCTGAAAATAGATTGAAAGAAAGAATTTAAGAAAGAAAATAATTTATTCCAAGCTAAAAATAGAGGTACATACAACACGTAATGAAAACATAGACAAACACACATGACACATACAGAAAATAAAAACAAATAATTACAGCAAAATTAAGTTAGCTTGGAAAACGGCACCAGCTCAGCCCGATGCTGTGACCCAATGCCGCAGCGCTGATGTTCAGCTGGACCGTGACTTATTTATTCGGCGTTCAAGTGTTATTATTTCTAACTATAACTACCGTAAGATAACTAAATAATCATCGTAAGACAACGCTCCACAGTTCACGTTCCAAAAAGCAAGCAGATTGATATAGCGCGTGGACTACTAACATATGCCCGCGTATACAAACGTCATCGGTTCTATGTGTGCCGATATCACGACACTTGTTCGAAGAGTCCGACGTGTGCATAAACTAAATTACTAAAATATTAGCAAGAGTGTGGAGGTGCATCCACCTTGTCTATCCTAAATAATTTATATAGAAATCGAAACACAAAATGTATGTCAGAAAATTCCAAAGAATAAGTAATGAGCAAATGGTAATCTCCAGGAGCACAGTATTTAGCGCCAAGGATAGTCGTAATATGCAAGTATCGTATCTTTGTTTTGGTGTTGAGCTTCTATAAACTATTTCCTTCTTTTCCAGTGGACTACGTCGACGAATGGCCGTTGATGGGCTCTCCATATCCCGTTGTATTGATATTATTTTCTTACTTGTATTTCGTACTAAAATGTGGACCACAATTCATGAAGGACCGACCACCGTACGGCTTGCACAACTTGCTTTTAATATACAACATTGGACAAGTTTGTTTCTCTATTTGCTTATTCGTAAAGGTAAGTGTTATTTATTTTAGAGTTTTCTATCCATAGATCTATTTTATCGTATTATTGTTAATTGTAAGATTTGTTTTAATTGTTTGTCATACAAAGTTTATTAGTTGATTCGTTAATCTCCTCAAAACTATGTTCTTTCGTATTTATTTAGTTTTTATTGTATGCCAGATTGATTTGCTGCACCAAAATACTGACATATGTATACATTCTAAAGTCATCATCAACAGCCCCATAATATATGTCCCCCTGCAGGGGCTCAGGCCTACTATCTTACACAGTGAGGATTGGTAGACTTCACACACACCTTTGAATTTCTTCTCAGGAGTGTGCAGGTATCCTCACGATGTTTTCCTTCATGGAAAAGCCAATGGTAATGATTTTTATCATTCGCACATCAACTCAAAATAACACATTGTAACTCATTGTTACGAGCCAGGATCGAACCCAGACCTCTATTGTTCAAGGACTGACGCTCTAACCAACTGAGCTACCACGGCTGCTATCAATTCTACAGTATTCGTGCCGTCTTGCCGGCTTATGAAGACGACACAACGAAATACATTCTTTTCCCCATCCGAAACCACACGATGAAGTGATGAGGACTGCTCCGTGGATGAGAGACTACCTCAAATATTATAATGTTTCAGGGCATCAATGCGATATCAGAGAAAGGACTGATAGAAACACAATGTTTGATGAACGACGAGAAAATTAAATTTGGGGTAAGAATATGCATATCAATTTTAAACTGTTACTCTCTCTTTTATCACCACTTCAATCTAGCCTGGAAACCCCTTTATAATCTTCACTTTTGTTCTTCTTCTTCTTAGCTATTCTTGACAAATTTGGTGCAGGCCTCCTCCAGATTGCGCCATCTATCCCGGTCCCGCGCCACTTCCATCCAGTTTTCCCCGCAACCTTCCTAACATCGTCATTCCAACGCAACTGTGGTCTGCCTCTGGGACGTTTTACTCCCAAGGTATCCATTCTAGGACCACCTTGCCCCAGGCACCATGTTTAAGGTGTTTCGCTAAGCCAGGTGTTTTAACAAGAATTAGTTTACTGAAGATAGATCAACGCTTGGCCACGATCTCACCTGATGGTAAGTGACGATGATGCCTACGATGGTGCACGTTGGTCTAGAAGATGCCTGTTCATCCTCGACTTGAAGACACCCAAGTTATATCCGTAGTTTTGTGGGAATATAGACGCCTGCAGTGCGTTCTACTACCTGGCTGTACGCCTGATAAAATTTGAAGCAAAATGCATAGTGCGAGTCATTTGGATGTCAACTATGTACTGGTGAAGCCCTCTGTTCGCCTGTTGGACCGATTATTTCAGGGCGTTGACGGAATCAACAAGAATAACTCTTACGCGCACTCTCCAAAATCTTTGAGCTGGTTCACTGCTTATCATCCAGTTCTGGCATAATAAAATGCAATCTGCTTTCTAGGTCACATCGGGTCACTACCTCTACTTCATAGCGAAACTAACAGAGCTGCTGGATACAGTTTTCTTCGTCCTCCGCAAGAAATGGAACCAGATATCCTTCCTCCACGTGTACCATCACTCCATCATGTTCTTATTTTCTTGGATAACCTTGAAGTACGAGCCCACGTATAGCATGGTCTTCTTGGGGACCTTCAACGCCTTCGTTCACATCATCATGTATACTTACTATGGACTGGCAGCTTTCCCCAGCGTTGTCAAGTACTTGTGGTGGAAGAAGTACATAACGAGGTTACAGTTGGTGAGTTTGGTTTGCAATGTAAAACATGAATTGTTCGGAAATTACTATTCATGACGTCATCATCACGACTCCTAGGTCAGAGTTAGTTACAGTAAGATGTCAACAGATCCCAAGAAATATGCTACAGCTCTATACTTGGGATTTGTAGCATTTAGCCTTTAGATGGTTAGCTAATGAAGCGCTTGGTCTGCTACCTTTCATATACGACAGAGCTACAACAGGTAGACATAGAAAATGCCCTATACCAACAACCATACCGAGTACCCACAGGTACCCCTAATGTGAATCGAACCCGGGACCTCCGGGTTGTTAGTTCAACATTTGGCCACTAAAAACCCGCGAGTGATCGGACCCACGTACTACGAGCGTCTACCCAGCGATCTAAAAGGTGAAACAAATGACGAAACGTTTTGTCGACGACTAAAAATCCTTTTGTTGGATAAAGAATACTACAATGTAAAAGATTTTATACAGGATAAATTTTGAGTATCTATAATATTATATATTTATTTTATTATTTATTTTGACATTAAATTTACTGTTTGAGATTTATTTTATATAATTTTTGACATTTTAAATATTTTTGACGATCATTGTACACTCTGACATTTTTATATATATATTTTTTGTAATCTTGACATTGGTACAATGAAATAAATAATCTAATCTAATCTAGCCATTAGGCCACGGAGACGCACCTTACTGTTATACCTTTTATAATATTTTCTTTAATGAAGAGAATTGATTGAAATTCAACCGTAATCATATCTACTCTTATAATACCTTATATGAACAAATCTTTTGACCTTCTTAAGATTATAGACTTGCCATAAACTAGGGGCTGAATTTGCCCGATCCAACCGCAATTGGGCACCTACTAGAAGTTTTGTTTCGTTTAGGATTGGGAGCAAATTGTATGTGTCCGCACACTTTCAATCGGTCATATCTTGTATGTAGTTGGTGCCCTGGTTTCATTGGCGAGGAAGCTCTATCCTGGCGTCCAATATCTGCACTTCTTATCCGTCACATAATAATTTGTACATTATTATTTTTCAGTTCCAATTCGTCTTCATTTTTATCCAAGTGACAGTAAACACGGGCGTATCGGAATGTCCAGCCTCCTACATCCTCGTGACCACCTGCTGGGCCCACACGCTCCTCTTCGTGTATCTGTTCAGCGACTTCTACAAAAAGAGCTACACAAATAAAGTGAATGGCACCGATACCAGCAACGTAGAAAAGATTGGACCTATAGGAAAGTCTGTGGAACACTTGATGTGTCGGAAAATTGAAGAAAAAGCCCGATAGCGAACTTAGATAATAAATATTACTTATAAACAATGTGTAATTGCACGCACCACTTAGGAGTGGAATCCCCTGACGGGATTCTCATTTCTCAAGCGCTACAGACCGGAACTGTTCAAAGCTAGAAATACAACGCTGCTATCCATGTTACAACATATATAAAATGTCAAAACCAACCGTCCCTAATGCTTCCATACAAAACTTCTGTTACTAAGATTTTCCAAAAGACGGCATTGATAAGTATTTACCTAAAAATAGAAGTTCGGATTGAAACGGCAGTAAACCATTTTAAGAGGCTATGTTGGTAAGACCACGTGGCCGTGTTCAAGGTTGCATTGTTTTGTAGCTGTCCCTCTCCGAGCCCTATCCTACCCGAGCGCGTACGGCGAGACAGCATACACTACGCGAAGTTATCTACTCGTTATTTGGATGTGTCGTAGTCCAGTGATCATTTGAAGGATACAGTATATTATGTAGCCATTTTTTCAATACAGTATACTCGTATTAATAAAAATTCAGATGTCGGTGGTTTTTCCAAATTGTTTTAAATTGATTCATACTCTTGTAAAACAGGTTCAAAGTTGGGGCTTTTTATTACCGAAAAATACAATACTTTGACGCCCTGTAACTCTGGAAGTATATATTTAAACGAAAATCTGACTCACCACCGACACAGATATTTGTTTCTAGATTGTGTCTTGAAAATTTCATAGATTTTCATAGCTTAATACTCAAAATATGACTGGACTACGTTTGTATGGGCGCTTTGACAACAGCATACCCTCTTAATGTAAGCTACAGTAGCCGTTACACAGCCAATGGGCGCTAGATGACGTTTTGAACAATTATTTTAGAAATGCAAAATTTTGACTTGCTGTGAAGCTAAACTAGACATTTTCCCATTCGTAGCATTTTTGTAGAATATTTAAAATAGATTACAATTGACCTATTTGCTGGTATCCGTTTAAGCTGAAATTTGGCGTACTGTAAGTTCAGTGACGATGAAATCATAGTACCATCAAGTTGGTCTGATGATGAGATGGAAGGTGGTCATAGGTACTCCTAAACCACACACAATAAACCCGTCGTGTTTGTATTCGCTTGATTGGTATTAACAGGTACATAAATCCAAAGACAACGCCTGTCTCCGAAAATATAATAGACTTACTTAATTATTCAACAAAAAAAGTCTTAGAATAATCGCAAATATCAAAATATAATAAGTCCGAAATACGGCTAGCACTGTGGGTTAGAGTGAGCGAGGAGCAGCTTGCCTACCGTTGCCGTATGCGTGAGAGAAAGGGAAGCCAGACATAATAGCTCCGTTACGCGTTACGTAACGAAGCGGAAAATTATTTTATGCTTAGCAAGAGAGGTTATAATAATTACGTTAAAAATTATAAGATATAAAATATAAGATATATAATAGTAACATTTCATATAATGATTTCCGAAGGATGTACATGAAAAACATTAATTTATTTTTAAAGTTATAGGTGCTTTCAACTGTTTTCAACATAATAAATATTTCCTTTAAAAAATTAAATTTTTGTTAAACAATTGCACGTCAGAAAAAAATTTAAAAAAATCAAAAATGTTTATTTCATTTACAACCTTTACATATATACAGTACGTCGAGGGTCTCCTTTTAAGTATACATAATACTTGTATTAGGAGACGCCACTCTTCCCCGGGGAAAATATCTGCAGCAGAAGGCTGAGTAATGAAATACGTTTCAGACTACCGTCTTATTCATAAAAAGTTATAGAAGATTTATAAGCTTGCTATAGAGATATACCTGGAAAGCATTATTCATAAACGTTCAATAGTACTAAAACGCTCTTTAAGTATTCAATAACGACTCCGAAAGTTATAGAAGGGCATACCCTACTTTAAACCTCTAATAGATGACAAAATGGCCGACTTTATACTAACAGCTGATTATTTTAAATCTTATTTGTCAGACAGTGACAGAACTAGAAGCATCGCCTTTGAATAGTAGTAGTTTAATTCTCCCGAACTGGAAAGCAATGGAACAAAGCCACTCTGAATATATCTCTTCTTTCTCATTTTCTTCTGCAGTTTTCTCAATAAAATGTATAATGTGTACATTCTATCGCTTTTTTGACGATTCTTGACGAGAATATGGTATCAACAAAAAACGAAAGAATCCATATGCCGAATGTAATCGACATGGTAAACCATTTCGATCGCGTCGAAACCCTCGAAATTTTGAGTAATTGATACTATAACACCGTCCATTACACTTTATGCACTATATTACACCATTATAACACAAAAACACACATAACAGTATTATTAACCAATTAACAAAATTGCAATGAACCACCATTTTTCAAGTTCGCGCCAAGAATCCCTAGGAGCATTTAATCACTGTGAATTCAGTTGATGGATGTCAAAATCTAGTCAAAATGTCAACATCATTCACGACACGAGACAAAATTGCTTTTTTTATTGCCTGCATACCTACTTTTCCCTTTTTAGTCTATGTATTCATCAGAACGACAACATGATGACATTAAAGTGTTCTTTAAATATCACAGACTAATATATGTACCTATAAAATACATTTTCTAGGAGCATTTAATCACTACGTTTTATACATTTTACTTACGAAAGGTTGATAGACCATGAATCATGAATTTTAAAATAGGTTTATTAGGCCTAATGAGCGTTTTAACTGATATACGTTGTAAACGTATTTATGAATAAGACGGTTATTGAAGTATTAAAAAGAATTTACTCGTACAATATCAACGTGAAAATATAAAAAACAAAATTAAAAATTTTGATTAAATTAAAAATGGTGAGCAGAACCTGTACATGAACTTTGAGGGTCTGATGATGGATCAGAAAGACGTTGAAGGGAATCTTGCGAAGGCAAATAGCTAGTAAGCCGTGTTTGGGCTCTTTTGAGAGTGTTTGGTGAGTAGAACCTGCACATGAACTTGTAAGGGTCTGATGATTGAGCAGAATAACGTGTTACCCGCAATAACATCCGGTGCAAGGGCTACCAGCGACATCTATACGAAGAGGCATGACAAGCATCTCCAGCAGGTGCCCGAAACGCGCGTCACATCAAATTAAGTTAATACAAGTTACTCGGACACGTGACTGAACGATATTTACATTTAGTCATAAATGTTTAAACAATAACTGCGTTTGTATTTTGATATTGTATACTTGATTCTATGATTTATTAACGATAAAAATAAATATTGTATAATATGTCGTCGGCAATTACTTCCGGTGAGAAGGCGATGCACGCTGCCTCAACCAGCTCTGTTTATCTAATTTATAGGAATAATTATGTATTTAAATAATGTGAGCCTTTAGTAACAAATATTGAATATAATTATCCATTCTGAAATTTCAGTATTAACGTAATTGGTTATAGGGATTAATTAATATTGTATAACTGTGCCTGTTTTGATTCATGAAGTTTTGAAGTAGGAACTGAGAATGATGGTAGCTATGAAGATCGTATTATAAAACTGATGAACACTCATTTTTTAAACCATTCCTGTTGTGAATTCTGTTGAAATAGTACTAGTAAACGTTACTCTGCCCGACTGTGTGTTGAGAATATATTGAAGAAATATACAATTATACATGCCTGATGGATTGAATTAACTAAGAGTTTTATTACTGAGAATACTGATGCACACACAATGTTTCTCTATCTAAAAAACGTTAAGGGGAACTTTGTGAAGGACCATGGCGAATAAACCGTGTCTGGGCTTTTTGTAGATTGTTTCGTGATTAGTATCTGTACATGAACTCCTGACGCTCTAAATGATACATTAAAAAAAATTAAACCTTTGATTTTTAATCCAATTGCACACAAGGTATGAATTTTCAAAATGTCGAGAGTCGAGGGTTTCTCAAAAAACACATACACACCCTGTAGTATCCTGTATACTATACTATACTATAACCCCGTAGTATACAGGGTGTGTCTATACTATATCCCCAATCCAATATTATTTCAACTATCCTAAAGGAAGCGTAAATTAGTCAGTTTGAACTTTGACTAAATTGAACTGAAATCTGACTAATGTATACCAGAGACACGAATTCCGTGCGGGGAGACCTGGTTACCCATAGCACATGCCTCGAGCTTAGTTTGGGAACCAGCTCTCCCACAACTACTATATTACTTGTTTTTAAATAATGTGTAACTAGATACATGAGGTTGTGAAGAGAGTGCATCGGTATAATTAACGCAAATGTCAACATTTAAATAATCGTCATACATTATTAATTTTATATATAACAAACGCAATGTCACAATCTGATTAGCACTCTGAAGTAGCGGACGTGAAAGCTTCAATAAAAATTATAGTGGGACAATGGACGTGGAAAAAATTACAGCGAAGGAATCATTCTGGGATTTCAAAGGAACTGGTGAGATTTTTTAAGAGCTACTCGTACCTTTTTAGCTCGTCTTGTTATCTGTATTAAGATGTGTTCTTCATGATGTGATCTTCTACTTTTTTATTTCCTTCTTTTCCAGTGGACTACGTCGACGAATGGCCGTTGATGGGCTCTCCATATCCCGTTGTATTGATATTATTTTCTTACTTGTATTTCGTACTAAAATGTGGACCACAATTCATGAAGGACCGACCACCGTACGGCTTGCACAACTTGCTTTTAATATACAACATTGGACAAGTGGTTTTGTCTGTTATCATGTTTGTACAGGTAAGGTAATCTTGCTTAGCAATCAAACTCAAACATTATAGAGGTAATAAATGATTGTAAAGAGAAGTTAATACCTTTAGAACCCCTATTGAAAAAAAAAACCTTATATAAACGAATTTAGATATGACCATATGACAACAAGAGATCGATAGATCAGTAGGGTACAGCGTCAGTCTTTGAGCAATCGAGCAATGAGTTACAATTTGAAATTTATGTACGAATGATAAAAAATCATCAATTAGCCTTTCGGTGAAAGAAGACATCGAGAGGATACCTGCACACTCCTGAGAAGAAATTCGAAGGTGTGTGAGAAGTCTACCAATCCGCACTGGTCCCGCGTGGTAGACTATGTCCATACACTCTCTGTAGGAGAGTAGGACTGAGCCCCTGCAGCATTCTTACTAAATGAATTTGCTGAGAATGCTTCCATACAAATTTCTTTTGCCATAAATTGAGAAGCTGGCTTTGATAAGTAATTACGAATATTATTAACGTACAACTTTATTATTAGGCGTTTTGAACAGTATGAATGAATGAAAAAATAGTATTTAAAAATAAAAACTGTGATTCACTAAGTTGTATGTTAATGATACCCGTTTCTTAATTTAGTAGGTAACTTTTATTGACGAAATCACCAATCAAAATGTACAAATTTTAATTTGTTATTCTTGTTTTTAATTTTAACTCTTGACAATTAATTATGAACAACATTTCAGACACAATTGTAAATTTTTCATGAATAAATATAGTTACGTACGTTTTACTTTTCCAGGGTATCGTTGGGGTAGCGGAGAGAGGACTGATAGAAAAAGAATGTTTGATGAACATTGACAGCGTAAAACTTAGGGTAAGATAATTTTTGTTTTAACTAGAACCCTACATATGGTTGGTGTAACATGTGGGAGACCTATGTTCAGCTGTGGACGTGTCCCAGCTGATGATGATATGTTGAATAATAGAGCAGAAATGTTTTTTTTTGCTTAGAGTTCTCATTTTGGATCCTGGGCCCCTACGAAAATCGTATTTTAAACGGATTTCAATCAACCGGATCTTGTAGTAGGTCCCACAGCTCACTACACTCGTGATTCAATGATAAAATCGTGAAGTTAACTAGGGATTCAAGGCACAGGAGGATTGGAATAGCTTTGGGTGCAAAATTTAACTTCTCATCTCCCGTCGAGAAAAATATTACGATTTTGTTAGTTCAATGAAATATTACTGTATCTACACAAATCTTCGCGCATCTAGCAAATATCTAATCATTGAGCCAAGCTGAAAAAAAGCTTTCAGAGTTATTGTCTTCATCAACTCAGTTCACTAATTTTTAAGCTATTTGTAACCTGGAATGATCTTCAAAGTTTTAACATCGCAACAACTTCTAGCGGTCAAACGCTGGGCGTATTTCCAGGTTAAAATATTACAATTAATGCATGAAAGTTGCTACTCGTACATACCATGACTAGTAAGTTTAAAAAAGGAGCGGAATAGTTAGTGTCATTAAAAGCAACAATATTTACGTGATGGTAGCTCAGTTGGGTAGAGAGTCAGTCCTTGAACAATCTCTGGGTCTGGTCTGGGTCCGATCCTGACTCGTACAAATGAGTTCCAATTTGTTATTTGGAATTTATGTATTAATGATAAAAATCATTACCATTGGCTTTTCCGTGAAGGAAAACATCGTGAGGAAAACTGCACACTCCTGAGAAGAAATTCAAAGGTGCGTGTGAAGTCTACCAAATCACACAAATCCACATACACTCTGTAGGAGAATAGGCCTGAGCCCCTGCAGTAGGGACATATACAACGTGTACAAAAAAGGAGTGATAAAACTTAAGTGCGGTATATGTTAGGTAAGGTTTTACCTTTGGAGCGGTAGTAGAAATCTGTAAACCGTACGAATCTGGAGAAAAACGAATTTTAAATATTGACTAAAATTTTTGAATTTCATCCCTATCCTAGTTCTACATGTGTCAATAACCCCTAAAAACAAAGATAAGGTCTGCGATCATTGACCCCAGTGCTCGCGTTGGTAAACAAACATTTAGGGTTGTCAAAAATTACGACTTTACACCTATGAAATAAAAATGTATGGAAATTTAAACTTACCTTTACAACGCTGCTACTTTCACAGTGTATTCTATACAAGGGATATATACACACCTTTAAGAATTATCACTCCTTCTTTGTACACGTTGTATAGGCTGTTGATGATGATGTTGGTTTCTTAGGTTAGTGGGGTTGATTGTATGAAATTGTCGAATTTGCCGCGTATTCGCAGATCTCGCTCTCAATTTCCAATTGAACCAAGACCTTTTAAAATAGCTTGCAATTTTTAGGTCACATCGGGTCACTACTTTTACTTCATAGCGAAACTAACAGAGCTGCTGGACACAGTTTTCTTCGTGCTCCGCAAGAAATGGAACCAGATATCCTTCCTCCACGTGTACCACCACTTCATCATGGTCCTATCCACGTGGGTGACCCTGAAGTATGAACCCACGTACAGCCTTGTGTTCCTGGGGACAGTCAATGCCTTCGTTCACATCATCATGTACTCTTACTATGGACTGGCAGCCTTCCCCAGCGTGGTCAAGTACTTGTGGTGGAAGAAGTACATAACGAGGTTACAGTTGGTGAGTTTGGTTTGCATTCATGGCATTTATCATAATCACGAATTCACGACTCCTAATTGAAGGTTCGACGCAGAACTCGTGCGCATCTAGTGCCGACCCGAAATTTGATCATTCAGTGTTATACTCGGAGTATAAATAGCAAGATTCACCTTTAATCAGCTCAGTTATTTAATTACAAATTATTATACATCTGTGATACTCGTATTCAGAGCTGCCGTTTGTTGGAGTTGACATGCGCAAAACAGTGCTTCTTATAGTAATGTGATATGTCATTACATTTCGTATCGCGTAATTTTACATCCTACCATTACGCATCACATAACGTAAGATACGCGCCATGCGCTGCTATGTGACAGCCTTTTAAATATTGTAATGCAATGCTTTCTAGTTATCACCTATCACCTATCGCTTTTGATATTGTATCGGTATCAATAGATTGTACAAGTAGATTGTAAGCCTTATTGTGCTAGTAATACGGTTGCATTTGAATTAGTCGAGTAAACGTGGTGAGACTGTACGCGTTCGAATGAAAACACGCGTAATGCATTAATCGCATTACTTATACATGTCTATTGCGTAAGTCTACCTTACAATCGCATTACTTACAACTGTCTATGACGTAGGTATACCTTACAATCGCATTACTTACAACTGTCTATGACGTAGGTATACCTTACAATCGCATTACTTACAACTGTCTATGACGTAGGTATACCTTACAATCGCATTACTTACAACTGTCTATGACGTAGGTATACCTTACAATCGCATTACTTACAACTGTCTATGACGTAGGTATACCTTACAATCGCATTACTTACAACTGTCTATGACGTAGGTATACCTTACAATCGCATTACTTACAACTGTCTATGACGTAGGTATACCTTACAATCGCATTACTTACAACTGTCTATGACGTAGGTATACCTTACAATCGCATTACTTACAACTGTCTATGACGTAGGTATACCTTACAATCGCATTACTTACAACTGTCTATGACGTAGGTATACCTTACAATCGCATTACTTACAACTGTCTATGACGTAGGTATACCTTACAATCACATTTACACATATCTATTACGTACGTGTACCTTACAATTAATTTGCTTATTGTGTTTTCAGATTTAACGTATTATCAGTCACTTACTAATAAGTTTATCTTTTTTCCAGATTCAATTCATCATAGTAATTATTCAAGTGACAGTAAATACGCGCGTATCCGAATGTCCAGCCTCCTACCTGCTCTTCACCGTCTGCTGGGCGCATGCTTTTATCTTCGTGTATCTGTTCAGTGACTTCTACATAAAGAGCTACAACAATAAATCGAACGACAAAACAACCAGCAAGGCAGAGAGTGATCCTAATAGGAAGTCTTGAGGAGTCGTCAAGTGTAATAAAAGAGACTACCGATCTTTGTTATAATTTATTTCATTATTCGCACCCTTGATCTTTGTGAAGATACACCTACATCAAAAACGTGCTCACATACCTACTGACTAAGAATAATAACGCCTAGAAGGTCTTACCAATGAGGTTTTATATAGATATCAGGAGCGATGACAGCCTAAGACCTTGTCCAGAAAGGGCGAATTCGCCGCGAATCGTATCGCGCGAATTCATACGCGCGTTGTCGAGGTACTAGACATCAATACATCGCGTCCACAAGCATCGCGCGAATTCAAAATACGCGCGTAAATCGCGTGCACTACGCCAGACTCTCGACTCGCGCTTGATTCGCGCGTATTGCGCGCGAGTCGAGATATTAGGGACGCCTTGTTGCGTCCAGTTAACGCGCGAACTCTAGAGCGATTGCACGTATCGAGGGAAATGCAACGCCAAAATTTTGACACGGAATTGTTTATAGACGAAATAGAAAAAAGACCGGCGATATGGGATTTGGAATCACCTGATTATGCCAATAGGATTTTAAAACGTAGGTCTTGGGAAGAATTGGTGTTAATATTTTCTGATAAAGAAGACTCCGAGGAAAAAAAGAAAGATTTAGGTAAGTAATTATTATTATTTTATTGATTAGTAACTAACAAAGGAAATTAGATCATTTTGTCTTGCCACGGCAGTCGACCTTCCTTCATGAAATAATCAGCGAATATATCCCTCGTGTTGCGAGGCCTTACACCAGGTCGAATTGTAGTCGTACTCAGACCATCTAGAGCTGTTTCGAACAATGTGTCTTCGTATCTGTATCCATCTCTTAACCTGACGTAATTGTGAAGAACACAACAAGCTTTAATTATGTTTTGCGCAAAATCAATATGTACATTGAGTGGTTTGTGAAATATTCGCCATTTGTTTACCAGGATTCCAAAACAACACTCAATATAACGCCTTGCTCTAGAGAGGCGGTAATTAAATATTCGTTTTTCTTTGGTTAAATTCTTGCCGCAATATGGTCGCATAATATTTTCTGATAAGCTAAATGCCTCATCTCCAACTATAACATGAGGTAAACGTGTTGTACGAATTTCTGATACTGGTTTTGGTCCCGGAATGTTCAAAGATTTTTCCGTGAGTTTTTTGAAGAATGTGGAGTTTTTAAAAATCGTTGAATCATTGCTCTTCCCACATGCTCCAACATCTATACAGATAAAACAATAATTTGCATCACATACGGCAAGCAGCACAGTCGAAAAAAAATGTTTATAATTGTAGAACATAGAGCCGGAATCTAAAGGTTTGATAATTCTAATATGTTTGCCATCAACTGCTCCAATGCAATTAGGAAAATTTGTATATTTTTCGAATCCTCTTGCAATTTCCATCCACTCTTCTGTCGAAGGTTCTTTCATTACTCTGTCTTTTAACTTATTCCAAATAACATATACAGTTTTTTGAACGATGTCAATTACAGTTGATTTCCCTAATCTATAGGCATAATGTAAGTCAGCAAAATAACAGCCAGTTGCTAAGTACCTGAAACAAAATTGAAAAATCATTGTTAAATTGTTAATTTCAGGTAATACTCTTCAAAAAAAGTGGAAAGGCCTTCGCGACACATTTGTTCGTGAAATGAAAAAAACAAAGAATGCACCATCAGGATCTGGAGCTTCGAAGATTCAATATATATATTTTCAACGTCTTATGTTTCTCGAAAGGTCAGTACGTAATAAAAAAACAGAAAGCAATATTCAAGACCCCTCTGAAAACTCAGAGACAGGTAACGAAGAGTCGACAGCAGATGCAAGGGAAGACATAATGAGGCCGCCGAATCAAAACATTAAAAGAAAGAAAATGACTGCCGCTGATGCTGAATTCCTGAGTATAATTAAAAACAATATAAGCACTAGGAATCAACAACAACCACTGGTTTCCAGCGTAACGGAAGGTGATGATGACAAACTGTTCTGTTTATCTTTACACAAAGAATTACTTAAGGTACCCGAGGCCAATCGTATAGCAGTAAAAATTGAATTAATGAAAACTTTGCAAGCGGCTCAACAATCTTCGCAATCAACTGTGTATTCAAACGATTCGTATTCGTACTATACTAACAGTTCGGCTTCATCTTCAATTCCGGTTCGACCACGATACCATGCACAACCTTCAAGACCAAATGAATTTACTGTTCAAGAATATGACCCAGAAATGCCATCCATAACAGTGCCAAGATCTTCACAGGCAGCATTATACGTAAATTCTCCATCAACATCATCAAGAGATTCTCAGGATAGTGAATGTCTTGACCTCTTCCAAAACCATGACATTGTTTAATTATTATATTTAATCTGATACTACATTTAATTAGTTTTTATTAGTAAACCTGATTTTGTATCCTAAAATACTGTATTAGTATTATAAGAGATTATGAATAAAACAATAGGGTGCACTCTGACCCAATATTTACCTTAAAGTTATCACGAGTTTTTGTTCTGCTGAAACAACATCCTCGCGCGGAACATAATTTGCACGTGGCGATAAATCTTCTTCAATTAACAAAAGTAAATCATCAAATGATTTCAAGGACATACGAAAGTAGTTAAAAAATTTCTTCTCATGTTGTCTTAATTTCGGATACAAAGTTTCAAACATACTATGTGTCATTCTATCATTAAGAATTGGATGTACTAAATACATTCTATTTTCCCTCCGTTTCTGTCTTTTCCAGCGACGGTAAGCTAACCACAACGTGACCGCTTCGTTCAACTCCATGTTTCGTACTGAATTCCTCCCCAAATGCTCGCGCGTTGGTACGCACCTTGTGGACGCAACGGTCGCGCGTAATACGCGCGAGAGAATCGCGGCGAATTCGCCCTTTCTGGACAAGGTCTAAACTGTGACAGACAAAAGTCTATTCTGTAAGCCATTCGTTATCGGGGCAGGTTTCCGCAACTCGACGTCAGGTGCGCCTATTTTGCGTGTTGGGGTGGCGTGCCTTATTCATGCCACCCCAGCTCCAGCAGAAAGCCCAACAACTTATTTGTGTTGTTGAAGGCCTCTGGGAGCGACCTCGGTGTCCCGAGGTACTTTGCCCGCAGTGTTGCTACTCCTCCGCACTCCAGCAGGACGTGAGCAGCTGTCTCCTCGGCCTCCATACATGATCTGCACAGAGGGCTGTCAGTGATACCTAGCGTGAACAGGTGCTTGTTATAGAGTCCATGTCCTGGAATTGCTCCAACAAGCTTCTGTAAGCCATAAAATTGATTCTAATTGAATCGGTCATTTCAAAAACCTCATAAGTCACAAAATAATTTTTCAGAAATCAATAAAAACTGTTTCATACACAAACAAATGAGTTTTAAATGACTTTTTATGTTTAATTTAATACTTGAGTGGTAAAAAATTAAAATAGCGTATAACCTTTACAGTTTATTTATAGAAATAATGAAAAAAACCTGAAAAACAGTTATTGACTTATGTTGTTTTAGCGAGAAATAGGGTTAGTGGTATATAATTTAACCAAAACAATCGTAGTAATCATATTTTTTATTGCTTATAATTAAGAATTACACTTAAAAATAAACTTATTGACATTTTACATGTATTAATTTGTCATGTTTTAATATCTTTATGGTACATAGTCATATCCTCCATCATTCTCGTTTGGATTATCTTCAACATTTGTAGTTGACCAGTCTTTCACGCGGTATTATTAAAAGAGGAAGGAATGTACTGACTTGAGCGATTTTCACCCAGAATACGCATCTACCTTTGAGGAACCATTTTCAGCAAAAAAAAGCATGTTGGAAAAAATGTGACTTAAGTGGTTTTTGAAATGACCGATTCAATTAAATCATTTCTTAAATAAAAAAAGGTATGTGAGACTTACTTTGTCCTCACTCAGTCTCTTTTGCACTACTGACAAGTCAAAATTTCTAGAAAGAGACGCAAAAAAGTATTTCAGCATCTCTCTTCTATCGCATGATTGGTAAGAGTTCGCTTTCTAGTTGTACTTATGTAAGTATGTACTTAAGATTTCTATGAGTCCTTCATCAATTCAATATCTTTCAATATGGCAACAGCCGCCACAGAATAGGAAATTATTACTGCTATATCTATATATAGAATAGAATCTATATAATTATTAAAAAATAAAAAATCTATATATAATTTTTTTCATGTAATTTTTTAAATAATTATGATTAAAATAAGTTATATAATGTTTCCATTCCTGCATGCAGGATAGATACATGAATGGTAAATTAATTGTAACAACAAATGCTATGTGTCTATGCAAATAAATTATTTCTATTCTATTCTTTACACATTGTTTTACACACTGTAAACCGACTTGGAAGTATATAGAGTTGTTAATACTCTTTTACTTATAAATTATTTTTTAAATGTGATTAATAATATGATAAATTTGATTATTATTATTATCTGTTGAAGTCGCAGGCACGACAAATATTTTTTTGCGTTTACTCGTATTTATAGCGAAAGAAAGCAACGGTTATAGTACCAAAAATTCAAAAACGTATTTCTTCAGACCGCAAGTTTCAGTCAGAACTGGAAATAATATTATAAAAAAGTAGATAAAAAGATAAATCGGCTCCCTTCCCGTCACTAAGTCCTTTAAATGTCGGAAAGGAGTAATTAAATGTTATGTATGTACATTAAATGTATGTATGTGTAATTAAATGTACAAATGAAAATAGTTTTACAGCTCTATATAGTTTACACGGAAATCAAAACAAAACAACAATCAAGTACTTAGTTCTGAATTCAAATGATAAATTTAATTATTAATGGAAGCGTTCCTTTGCATTCGGAAATGCAATGATTGCTAAAATATATGTATATAAAATATATGTATATAAGTCATTAAGAAAATAAAAGCACTGTACACACGTATGTATATTTGTTATGTTTTACCGTGGTATTGTAACACTTGTGTATTGCTAAAACCAACATTTTAAATACAAATATATATCACTAAGATTCTATCTTAAGAGGCTATGTTGGTAAGACCACGTGGCTGCATTCAAGGTTGCATTGTTTTGTAGCTGTCCCTCTCCGAGCCCTATCCTACACGAGCGCGTACGGTGAGACAGCATACACTACGCGAAGTACTACCCGTTATTTGGATGTTTCGTAGTCCAGTGATCATTTGAAGGATACAGTATAATATTAAGTAGCCATTTTTTCAATACAGTATATTAATAAAATTTCAGATGTCGGTGGTTTTTCCAAATTGTTCTAAATTGATTCATACTCTTGTAAAACAGGTTCAAAGTTGGGGCTTTTTACGAGTTACCTAAAAATACAATACTTTGACGCCCTGTAACTCTGGAAGTATATATTTAAACGAAAATCTGACTCACCACCGACACAGATATTTGTTTCTAGATTGTGTCTTGAAAATTTCATAGATTTTCATAGCTTAATACTCAAAATATGACTGGACTACGTACCGACTACCCTCTTAACTCCGACGGCTCTGTAGGCAAACTAAGTCAGAATGGCTTAGTTTCATTTGGTTCACATGACGTGCGCGGAGTTCATTTCTGGGCGTTATTATTCTAAGGTTACTGATACGTGTTACTACGGGTAACGGGTAACAATGGCGGCTCTTTGAAGTAATCTTGTCATGTTTGTCACATTTTGACAGTTGATGTGCCACACAATTGTAACTGAAATGGGGGTGTTGACACGTTTTATACAAAATCCGACGTCACACAAAAGTGTGGTCATCATTCATATTTAAAATATTCTAAATGCAAAAATGAGTTTGTTTGTCCGTTTCGTCGTAAGGAGACTCGGAATGACTTGATTTTGTAAGTATAGAGATAGGTCAAGGGCCAGAAAATCCTGGTCGTAGTTCCCGTCGGATAATATCTAAAGCTTTTTAAGGGTTCCGTAGCCGAAGGGTACAACGGAACCCTACTGCCAAGTCTCCGCTGTCCGTCCGTCCGTCCGTATGTCTGTCAGCGGGCTATATCTCATGATTCGTAGACTGTTAAAATTTTCACAGAATGTGTATTTGTAAACATATGTTTATGATTACAAACTTAACTTTGCAGTTGAAAGCTATACATCCGGTATAAAATTTAACTGGAAAGTTTGTTTTGCTTTCGAGGAGTCACTTGCGCCATGTATAGTACTAGTAGCACCATCCAGTGCTCGCGGAGGAAAACTATTTCCGAAGTTTCCAAAGCGAAAAAATGTCTGGGAAAAATATGGGCCGATACACGTTATTTCAAAGTGAACGTTATGTTTCTTTCAATGGCCCAGAATCCTTGGCGGGTTTTTTACTGTGCTTTAATATTACCAAATAAACTTTACTACCCCTCAACCAACGCATACACAATTGATTTGATTTTGAATCGTTGTAGAGGAAAGGAAAAACCAAAGAGATTTAAATATATATGATTTCCACCAATCAAAGCCGCGGGCTACCCACTAGTGCCCTACATTACAATATCACATAATATTCAATTCGATATTCATTGAAAAGCAGGCCTCGTGAACCGTTATCGCTCCCGGACGATGATTGTGTTCGGGATCCATTGCGGCACAATTCAATTGTTCACAATTAACATTTACGTTGTGTTATTTTTATTGCGGGTAGTGTTAAATATTTATTGTTTGTAGTTTATACATAATGACTTGGATTTCGTGATCAGAACTTTGAACAAGATCTTGAAAATTTTTGTTTGGTTTTCATAAAAATAATTTTGCTTTAAGATTTCGCTTTAAGGAAGTACATAAAATAGTTGTTCTATTTTTTTTTAATTAGTTAATCCTCCTCTTTAAACTTTAGTCTCTGTTGTTATAGCGGCCAAAAAACATCTGTGAAAATTTCGAATGTGTAACTTTTACGGTTTATGAGATACTGCCTGGTGACAGACGGACGATAAACAGACAGACGGACAGCGAAGTCTTAGTAATAGGGTCCCGTTTTTAGCCCTTCGAGTACGGAACCCCAAAAATGGACATGTGCTTGCCAATTTGTTCGATGTCCCGAACGCAAACAATACTGTTATTCAACATTGAAAGAATATTATTGTCAGAGTTTCATACAAATCACTAATTAATGGAAACCGGTCAAGCAAGCTTCTTGATTTATTGAAAAAAATACATTTCCAAAGATATAACT
This sequence comes from Carcina quercana, assembly GCA_910589575.2. Taxonomy (NCBI): domain Eukaryota; kingdom Metazoa; phylum Arthropoda; class Insecta; order Lepidoptera; family Depressariidae; genus Carcina; species Carcina quercana. Next base: position 14,479,482 of record OU342435.1, read on the forward strand.
CCTATTCCATTAGGTAGGAATAGGAACACGAATCCCGAAAAGCCAATATTTCCCGCGCGCCCGGAATGGATCAAATTAAATCGGAAAGGGTTTGGCCAAAGACAAACGGCAATCGTTTCAATTAATTGCCTATTAATGTCCTAGTAGACCCTTTTCAATTGAGTTTGGAATAAAAGAAATAGGCAGGTACGTATCTACTGCGAGGTATTTACAGAAACCTCTTTAATAAAACGTTTTCATTCATTCATTGGCCACAGAACGCCAATATTTTTCTTCTTTTACATAAATACCATACATACATGTGTTTGCTTTTCTTTATAAGTGATGATAAGGTCGATGGTTGGATGGATGTTTAATGACATATAATAATATAGTGTAAACCGTCCTGGTGGAGATAGAAAATGCCTATATCCACCAATCCAAAAATGATAGGCCGCTGGGAATCGAACCCGGTACCTACGGATCGTAGCCACGGAGGCAGAGAAGCCTGTGACAAACGGATGGGTAAACTCAGGGGTAATCTTACGATTGTTCCTTTTCAACCGATTTTTAAAAAAGAGGACGTTCTCAATTCGACTGTATGTTTTTTTGTATGTATGTTATGTGATAACTCCACCAATTATGAATTGATGTCGATGTTTCTTTTTTGTTTGGTAGAGCATACTTCAGAAGTGGTCCCATGGAAATTTTATTGATTATTGATTCAGCTGTTTTGGGGGAAATTCAACAAAAAAATGCTATAGACTTTTAGGGCAGTTGAAATCGGTTTGTTATTCTTTTTGAACGCGTTAATTTATTTCATTGGACGTTCGGAGCCCTAAAAATAATTAGCGACCATCCCACTGCTCCAACATAATGAAATTTGTGAAATTCATCTCGCTGAGCTAAATTTCAGCGCTGTTAGCTACCACCACATCGGGGTCAGTAAGCAAATGATGTGAAAGCTTTATTCCACGCGGTCGCGCTTTAATGGCCCGGTGTACCACAACCTACCTACCTTAGCCTTAGCTAGGTATGCCAAAATATTACACCTAAACTAGGATAAAAATTTAACACCTAAAAGGGCAGTTTCTATGAGGGAAACTGGATAATTACCAGCCATTAGGATCAATACGTTTGTGTTATTTTTATTGTGAATCTGATTTTCTCTGAATTTTTTTAATGATTGACAAAACTTAGGTTTTAATGATTGACAAAACTTAGGTTTTAATGATTGACAAAACTTAGGTTTTAATGATAGACAAATGTAGTCTAATGCAGCGATATCTTTTGCATTTCACGGCTTAATTTTGTAGTTGTGAGGGACAAGCCAAGGTAGCTCAGTTGGGTAGAGCGTCAGTCCCTGAACAATCGAGGTCTGGGTTCGATCCTGACTCGTACCAATGGGTTTCCATTTGTTATTTGGAATTTATGTACGAATGATAAAAATCATAACCATTGGCTTTTCGGTGAAGGAAAACATCGTGAGGAAACCTACACACTCCTGAGAAGAAATTCAAAGGTGTGTGTGGAGTATAACAATCCGAACTCGGCCCGCGTGGTGGACCATGGCCTATACACTGATAATGATGTATAGACTGATAATGATGTGCGGGGACCGTTCAAGGACCATTGTAGTGTCAGTTTAACCTTTTGCACAGTGGCGTCAGAGTGGAATTCAGAAACTATCCCACGAGAAATACTCATTCGATCGGGATACAAAATACCCTTTTCCTTTCCGTCCCTTCAACTATCCCGAATGTACAAACAAACACTCTGCCACATTTATAATATTAGTATGGACACGGATTTGTAAAGAAAATACGGATTCCACCTCGTGTATTAAGCCCGAAATCAACAAAAATACACACACATGTAATTGACAATTACGTGCGTTGATATTCACGGCCGACGTGTGCCTGTGTATACCAAACGGAAAGTGTCTGACCTAGTTACTTCATACGTGTTCAGTGGAACACGGCCTCTTGATGTTCTAATCTCTGTAAGTATAGATGTATTTTCGTGGTCATGGACAGCGCCATCTATGTTTGTGACTCATTGTTTTTTGTTGTGTCTAAACAACGGGTCTAAACTAAAGTTTATGTCTATCTAGATACTAATTCATGTCATATTTTATATTTGAATTTAGGTATGCGTTTGTATCCGTTTAAACCAAACATCTGTCGATGGTGTATATCTGTTCGGAGCTAATGGCGTGAGATTGAGTTAGCCCGCGCCAAGGTTAGATTAACGTTGAAATTGGTTTTGACCGCGTTCGCCGCGCCGTAATCCGTTAAAGGCTCAATATCTACCAAATGGATATCGTGTTCAAATTAATTTGTTGTAATAACCGAATTTTGTCACTCGTGCCTGTTATAAAAGACACCTTTGGTTTTACATGTGCTTAGGTTTATAAGTGTTCTTTATTTCAGCACATGCTTCTAACAACGTAGTAATGATGGGCTAATATGAACTTTGGGTCATCGTGGCTTTGGAAGGTAACAGGTAACAAAGGTGTGTAAAATACTGACTTACATTCAACATCATCAGTCGGGAAACGTCCACTACTGGACATAGGCCTTCTCCATTATATGTCACATGTACTAGTCCCGATTTGCTGTTGTCAAAGCGCCCATACAAACGTAGTACCGTCATATTTTGAGTAATAAGCGATGAAAGTCAATGGAATTTTCAAGACACAGTCTAGAACTAAATATCTGTGTCGGTGGCGAGTCAGATTTTCGTTAAAGTATAAACTTTCAGAGCATCAAACTGCTCAACGGAACACAACACTGTTGTTTGGCGGCATTTATCGTCATTGATAGCAAGAAGGAGAAATAAGAATGCCCGACCACACCAACCAACCAAATCTAGTATCAGAAATCATCCACACTGGCAACCGAACCCGTGACAACACGATATTTTAATATTATTATTTGTAATACCACTTCATGTCCACCTACTGGCCGCCATTTTGATTTTCGTTGCATAATATATCCTATAACCCGCAGACAAACAAGACACTTTTACCTGACAACTCAATTACAATGAGTGGTTTGGGAATAGAATAAACATACATACATACAAAGGTTGCTAAAATTATAACCCTGATATCTACTAAAAATACTAATTTCAATAGCCCTTTAAACCTGAAACTCATTTTTGTGTGTGATAATTTTTGTTCTTCCTTCTATTACACACGTCAATAGAGGTAAGATTTTTGGGTCTGGCTTCTGCATATGAAATTTTGATTTCTCCTACGTTAAAATAAAAAATAAGGGATAATTATTTTTTAATCAAAGTTTGCTTAAATTGTCAAAACTAGAGCAATTTTTAAAAACACTAGTCTTTTTTAATCAAGATTTAAATAAATTGTTATATCCAACAAAAATTCAATATTTATAAATAATATTTTTAATGTTTCTTGTTCTCTCGTATTAAGTGTGGATCAGACAAAACTTTAAAAGCTAAAAACGGAAATTTAAGTGTATTTTGATGTCTAGAATCTGAATTTAAGCATGAAAACAGAAATCCCCCAATTTTTTTATGTGTGGGTTGTCAGCTTCCTCATAGAGCTAGGGGAATTCTACGCATGCCAAATTTTAAGGCAATTTAGGAGCAATTAAACTTTAGCATTCATAATTTAGCAGCAACCATAACTCAGTCACAGCGAGTTGTTTTTAGTGTGTCAGCTGGAGACATGGGTCTCCAGCTGACACACGCCAGGAAGGCAAACCAGTGAGGTTAGGGCTTTAGACTATAGTCAGGCATTTAAAGGACAATTACAGCAATGAGAGCCAAAAAAACTAACAATCACATTGATAAACTGTTGGATCTACGAACGAAATACCGTGTGTAAGCTGGCGACCCGTGTCACCAGCTTACACATCTGGATCTTCGTAATTATTCAAGTTACGATTATGTATTGTACCTCATATTTTAGGGCAAAATAGCAGCAATAGGCTTCAAAGTTTTCGAATCTCTAGTGCTAAAACTGTTTGAGCTACGAGCCGATATGTGTGTGTGTGATTACGAAGATCCAGATGTGTAAGCTGGTGACACGGGTCGCCAGCTTACACACGGTATTTCGTTCGTAGATCCAACAGTTTATCAATGTGATCGTTAATTTTTTTGGCTCTCATTGCTGTAATTGTCCTTTAAATGCCTGACTATAGCCTAAAGCCCTAACCTCATTGGTTTGCCTTCCTGGCATGTGTCAGCTGGAGACCCATGTCTCCAGCTGACACACTAAAAACAACTCGCTGTGACTGAGTTATGGTTGCTGCTAAATTATGAATGCTAAAGTTTGATTGCTCCTAAATTGCCTTAAAATTTGGCATGCGTAGAATTCTCATAGCTCTATGAGGAAGCTGACGACCCACACATATTTTTTTAGCTTGTGTTATTTCTTTATTAAAGTTCAGTGTGCCTCAAGGCTTCCTTAGAGTTTTGTCTTCTGCAGCTCTTCTCCAGTTTGGACTAGTAGGTTTGAGTTTGTTCTCCCATCTTTTTGATGGTAAGACAAAATGTAATAATGTGCAATACTAAACTATCTGAGTTTATTCAAAATTCAAATTCAAATTCAAAATTGTTTATTGCATTGAACAAAGTTGTTTACAGACACAAGGTTGAGACCCTCTTGTAAGTATAAAAATACCTGTAACAGAGGGTCCCACTCTTCCATAACAAAAATAAATTTATATTTAAGGAAATATTTGCTTAGGCTAACATGCTAATACATATTTCATATTATAACAATAATTGTAATTTAATTTATGTAGGGATTAAGGGAAATAATTTAAGATAGGGATAGAGAAAGGGAGCGTGGGCGTGTTTGTGGGCGTGTTTGTGTGTGTGTGTGTGTGTGTGTGTGTGTGTGTGTGTGTGTGTGTGTGTGTGTGTGTGTGTGTGTGTGTGTGTGTGTGTGTGTGTGTGTGTGTGTGTGTGTGTGTGTGTGTGTGTGTGTGTGTTATTAGCTTATTTTAGAAATTGTAATAATTCTTCTGTCTCGTCATATTTTAAGCCAATTATCCAACTGATAAGTGTTTTCTTACAATCATAATATTTCATATTATAAATGTTAAGATATTTGTTACTTTTATTATATAAGTGAGTAGACAGTTTGTTCAGTTGTCGTCTAGCAAAATTTGTATTTATTGGATTGATGTGAGGAACAGTGTAGTGTCTTCTGGTTCCTGTACATGCAGCGTCAAAAGGTAATTGCCGGTGTAGTCTCAGAATGATGTGAACAATATAGAGCTTTCTCACAGTGAGAACGTTACTGATTGAGTAAAGGAGGTCAGTAGGGAATCTGGATGGTTTAAAAAGCATTACTTTTATCAAGAATCTTTGGGCTCTCTCCACTTCTAAGAATGCTGTTTTATTAGCTCCACCCCAGATGGGAATACAATACGCTATGACAGACTGGGCCAAACAAATATAAATTTTGGTCAGTAGGTCAATAGGGGCTACATGTCTCAGAGTTTTAAAGATCCACGTCAACTTCCTGACTCTATTGGCTACTATTTCCACCTGCTGATGCCAAGACAAGCGCTGATCCAGTATAACACCAAGATATTTAGTAGAGGACACCTTATCAATGTTGGGGCATATACAATTAACATTAGCTCTGTCGTCACACCTATGGATTTTAATACTGAATTGGTTATCCGGCTGTGAGTTGTTATAGATGGAGAAACAAATGTAATTTGTCTTGTTGGTATTTAGTGTGAGTAAATTAGTCTCAAGCCAATCAGCCACTTTAACCAAACCCAATTCAGTTGCCTTTCTAACTTCCTGCCATGAGGCACCAGTGAAAACGAGAGCAGTATCATCAGCATATGAAAATATTTGGCAATTCCCAACGTTCAAGTTACATAGATCGTTTATGTACACTAAGAATAATGTAGGACCTAGAACACTCCCCTGAGGTACGCCGTAACTTATGTTTGCGTTACTACTCAGGAGGTTTCCAATTTTAACGCGCTGGCTCCTTTCACTTAAATAATCTTTCAGCAAATCGAGGGATTTACCTCTAATGCCAGTTGCTTCTAATTTTTGTATAAGAATGGGAACGGAGACGGTGTCAAATGCTTTTTTGAGATCTAGAAAAACGGTGAGGCATTTCTGTCCTTGATCAAGTGTATCTACAATTAGCGAACTTAGAGCTGCTACCGCATCCTCAGTTGATTTGCCCTGTCTAAATCCGTATTGGTAATTGGATAATATATTGTATTTATCAAAATATTTTATTAATCTTTTGTTTATAAGTTTTTCAATTATTTTAGAGATGACCGGAAGCACTGATATAGGTCTGTAGTTGTTGACATCGTTTCCGTCCCCGCCCTTATGCACTGGAGTGATGATGGCTCGTTTTAGGGGAAGCGGAAAGACACCGTTTTGGAAGCATAGATTAGCTGCATGACAGACAATAGGAACAATTTCGTTTTTAGCCAGTTTAAGAAATCTTGCTGTTATATTATCCCAACCTGGAGAACTATCCGACTTCAGGCTCAGAAGCACGCTATGAACTTCTTTAGGATCGGTATCCAGCAAAACGAAAGACGAGGTGTGAGAGGACGTTTTCTCCATATTGATGTTCAGATTTTGGTTATTTTTGTTGACGTGTATATTCTCAGCAAGAGTTTTACCTATATTAGCAAAAAAACTATTAACGTAGTTGATTGAATCTGGAGACGAAGTTTTAATATTAAGCAATTTACAGTTATCAGTTTTATTTTGTGTTAAATTAGTTATACTTTTGATATTTTTCCATAAAGTTTTCGAGTTCGTTGATGATTTAAGTAGTTGATCTCGTTCATATTTCCTTTTCAGTTTTTTGATGAGTTTATTGCAAAAGTTTCTATAACGCTTGTACTCAATTTTCAAAATTTCGTTATGTGGGTTAGATCTTAACCTTTTTTGCATCCGGTTTCTATTTTTGATGCAACGCAGAATACCTACTGTTACCCACGGCTTAATCGTTCGTTTACTTTTAGGAATATTTACTGTCGTAGTGTTGTCGTTAATAGATTCTCTAATTTTTGTAGTTAACTCCTCAATTATAAAATGAGGGTCGTTACTAAATAGCAGTTTATGAATTTCTTTTTTTGACAGACTTACTACTGCTTGACTAAAGTCAGTAATCGTTTTGGTCTTCTGTTTAGTTTGTATAGGTTTAAGGTTTCTTAGGCTAAGGAAAATCATACAATGGTCTGTTATTGTGGTATTTAGGATAGCTATACTTGCGGAAGTAGTTTTCTTGTCTAATTTAAGAATGAAATGATCTAAGCAATGGTCTCCTCTTGTTGGCAATATGTGTCCTGGCAACAACCCATACAAACAAAGCATGTTTAAGTAGTTACACTTATTCGATCGCTCTTGGTTTTGTTCTGCCATTTTGGGAGTTAGATTTATGTTGATATCACCGGTTATGGTTATGTTTTTGTGTGTTTTTATGGTTTCCAAGTGCTCATTTAGCGAGTTAATGAATAAGTCAGCATTAGACTTAGAGGGAGAACGGTATATACCAAGTATTGTGTTGTTCTGGGTTTCAATTTGTAGACACGATGCATGAACTAGTTTTATTTCTTTTGCGTTTACTTTGATTGATTTTTTTACATAAATCACAACACCATCATTTTGATTTAAATGATGGTTGGTTGAAAAAGAAGAATAGTTATCTAGGTAAGGAATAGTTTTGTTTGGGTGTATGCGGCATTCTGTTAAGACCAGTACATCTATGTCAGTACTTAAACCAGTGAGAGTCAGTTGTAGGTCGTCAATGTTACTGTAAATACTTCTAATATTTTGACAAATTATTGTCAGGTCAGGTTTTTTGGTTGGGATTAATTTTTGCAGGTCCTCTACATCACAACAGATAGCACTCGCTATTTCAGAATGGTCTATCGCGTTCAAATTGTTTAGTGTGTCACTCATGAAAGGATATCAGTGATCTGCCTGTGTGCATCATGTACGGGTGATACGAGTGGTATGAGAGTTCTGAGTTTTTATTTCGAAATTTATAGGCGCTATCTGTCCTACTTTTTGTGTTAGTCTGAGACAAGAATTGTGAGTACGGATATAGCCGATGTTTGTTTATGTGTGAATACTGTGTGTATGTATGTGTTGAGTCAATGATTTGTAATTGTGGACAGGGGTGTGTTTCGAGTGGGAATGTGTTTTTAATATAATTAGGGTTAAACTTACAAATACATTGGTACATTATCCATAATATTATAGACATTGCTTCTTTGTGGTTTAGTATTGAGTTGTATTTTCGATTTGAGTTGCACCGCCTGATGTAAATAACAGAATATAGTCATTTTTCTTGCATTAGTTGTTGTATTTGAGGTTCACTTCCGATAGCCACTATAGGGGAGTTCTCGCTTTTTCTCACGTAAACTTTGCCGTATGCCGTCCAGCAGAATTTATATGCCTTCGATTTAGCCAGGTCTCGAGCTAGAAAATAGAGTCTGGAACCTTTTGGAGTGAGCTGCTCGGATATGAAGATTGGTGTGTCCTCAGAAGTGCGCAGGCCCAAGTGCTTGGCGCATAATTTTGCTTTGTGCTTGACATTAAACTCCTTACTTAATTTCAGCACATTTGTCTTCAGTATAGTGGAGGTAGTCTCCACTATAATGGGAGTGCGCTCTGATCCTTCTTTCTTCCCTCGTACTCTGTATATATCTTTAATGTCAGCGATGGTAATGTCGCAGCCTATCGACTTTGAGAAGCATTCAACCATGGAAATTAAATCTTCTTTGGTCTCAGTTTTACTTTTTGGTACATTCTTTAGTTCAAAGTTGGCTTTTCGAGTTGTCTTCTGCATGTCTTCGATTTTATCTTCTAGTATAGTTATATATTTACGATCTTCCTTAGCCTGATTCTCTAACTGGATAACTTTCTTGTTTAACTCCTCATTCTGAGCTGTCAGTGTAGCAACAGATTTTTCAATACTAAGGTTAGTCTGCTGTATATCAATTTGGGAATTAAGAATAGATGTTAATTTATTTCCATGTTCAGAGAGTAGACCACATATCATCTTTTGCATTTCAGTTTTAAAATTTGAGAATTCCACAGTGTAATCCACGTCATCTCTCTGTTTCTTTCTTCGAAGTGCTACAAAGTTGGGGGAAGTAGCGTTTTCCAGTCCCACTGAACTCAGATTTGTCTCCGTGTCTGATTTGTTCATTGACATGTCCATTTTTGTTACACAAATCTTCCGAGGAGCGCTCTGTACAGTTCACTATTTTAGCTAGTCTTGGGCGTCGCATGCGCACCGCGCACTGCTATTGGTCGATTACTCTAATGAGCGATAATGAGCAGTAATGAGGGGGCGTGTCGATCCAATCAGCGTAGATGTGAGCGGCACTGAAGTACCAGGGTGTCAGAGCGTGCGTTTCGTAAAGTGTTGTTGTTACTCACTCCTCAATCTCTTGGCGTTTCTGCACTCCTATTTTTTCTTCACGAATTAATTCACAAAATTGTACTTTATTTCACTTAAATACGAATTAGTATAGAGTCAGATACGTTCACACCTTGTGGCGGTCCGGGGGGAAGAGGATTATTGCATCCATGCAACAGCTTTTATCACTACCATTCACTACAAAATGACATAACGCCTACCTACCGAGTGTTTAAGTACCAAGTCTAAATTTATAAGAAAAAATATAAACTCTAACTATTACATAACATTTAATTAATCAATTAACTCTACTTATACATTATACTAAAACTATTCCTTTTTTAACAACTCTTTTCCTTTAGGTTTCAATCTTCCATCAATAATCCTTTGTCTCTCTTCATCTTGTTCTTTCAGCATATTCTGGTATCTCTCTTTAGCAAAATCCAATTCTGATGAATATTCCACTATTTTGGAGGCCAAGTATTGCTGTTTCAGCATTCGCTTTTTCTGTTTGTGCTGTAAAAATAAAATAATAAATGTACTGAAAATCTGTCAATCAACTAAACTGATTCCAGTGTCTCACTTGCACAAAAAGACTTCCATACCAATATTTAACACCAATAATTTTGAAAAATTATTTCTTCAAAAAAATTCGTTTCTTTTGTGTGCTTAAATTTTTATGTACCTTTATTATTTGCTGTATTAGTGGCCATAATACCTTGGTTGTGAAGTGTATGATTGGATTGTGTGAGGTTATCAAAGACTTTAAAGTAATCAATGAAAGCTGTATATAATGGGGATTATACTTTTAATTAGGTCTTGAAGATACAAATATAATCAAATATTTAAATATTTTCTATGCCATTAATATGGCTAAATGTGCTGTACTCTCATACTGACATAACATCTTTCTCTGTGAGCAAATCACCACATTTACTGCAATAAACAATTTCTATTATATTCAAGTTGTTTATATCATCACCCTTAGGACAGATGAGTGTTTGTGGTGATAGTCTCACCAGCCACTATTCCATACTTATTTTAAAATAATTTTCAGGCCTTAATATTCAATGGAAACTGTATAAGACTCACTAGTGGAGGTGGGGAAATGTTAATATTGCATAGATCAAATTGAAGCAGACAGATTAACTAGCTATTTCAATTCGGAAATGCAGTACTGTGTGAGTCAAGGATTAGCCAAAAGATTCTGTCAGCTCCAAGTTCAAGATTCATCCAAAATTCAACCCTTCAAGTAACTTGGCCTGCTCATTGGCCATTCCGTTGACTGACAAAGAGTTTCAGTTTACCAGAAGAGGTGTAGGCCGCCCATCCAAGTATGAATAATCTGGACCATCTGTTAGAATGCCTTCTGCGTTTCGATTTACAGGCAAACCTTGTTCTACGCGCCATCGTTTTAGAAATGATACTGATGTACTGCTGAATGCTCTGGAGCACACTGAAAATTAGAGAAAATTAGGTAATGATGATAAACTCGCAAATATTCAAAATCTTTCCATTTTAATAAGATATCGTGCTTACGTGTTTGACAAGTGATTAAGTTATACCGAAATATAATCCCCATGTTTTTAAACTCACAAAAACAAAGGTTTCAAAAGAATTTTGCGAAAAAAATACAGAAATCTAATTTCTACGTTTAGCTTAGAGGTTATGTTGTTCTGAGCTGAACTGTCAATGTCAAGTTGTTCATAGACAAAGTAGTAGTTTAATTCTCCCGAATGGGAAGGCAAAGGAATAAAGCCATACAGCCTACTCTGAACATTTTAGTTTTCTCAATAAAATGTATAATGTGTACATTTTATCGCGAGAATTTCAAAGGCCAGCCTTGGTTTCAACATAATTCGAAAGAATCCATATGCCGAATGTACTCGACATGGTAAACCCTTTCGATCGCGTCGAAACCTTCTCAATTTTGCGTAATCAATACTATAACACCGTCTGTGACACTTTTTGCACTATATCACACCATTATAACACAAAAAACACACATAACAGTATTATTAACGAATTACGAAAAATTTCAATCAACCACCATTATTCAAGTTCGCGCGAATCCTGTTCATAGACAAATATTCAAATTCAAATAATCTTTATTGCACACACACACAAAATAAAAAACAGAAAAGAAAAGAGAAGAACATAAAAGGTACAATGAAGGCGGCCCTATTGCTAAAAGCGATCTCTTCCAGGCAACCTTGGGGCAGAAGAATCGTGTGATTAAGAAGGGGTAAGTAGGTGGTGCTAAATATTTATTAATAAATAAATAAATACTAATATATAATATATAAATATATTAGAGAACATAACATATGGATACACCGATAGATGTCGATTGTCAACTACGGTTTTCCGATTTTCAAGCTTGGTCCAATGAAAACATGCTATTCAAAGTGAGACATACCAACATTTCTGATTGGTTTATAAAATGACAAGGAAAATTTTAAGCCAATAGCACCGATAGGCATTGTACGGGTTCCGCTCATGTTTCGTTTTTACCCAATCAAAACTCTAAAGTAATTCTCATATTTGGAGAAGATCTGCTAGTAGAAAACAAAATGTTTTATTGTGTTGAAGAAAAAGCGACAGTGAAGAACGTTTTCCGCGAATAAATTAGATATTTATACACTTGTACTAATTTGAGAAGTATTTATTGTTATTTTCTTGCAATTTTACACCACGTGAAGTGTTAAAAAGCGTCGAAGGTCAGTAAAATTAACAAACACGTTGTATTCAAAACAGATCGATAAGTTATTACGCCACTTGTCTAGCACTTTCTATACCATTTCTAGAACTCCACACATAACCAGTTTTCAAAAAAATACAAACGACTGATTAATTTAATATCTTACAGTGTTTTCATGTTGTCTTTCATCTGGTGGAGAGTGCCTATGACTCATGTAATGACAATAAACATTCATTGTATACTTTGAATTTTGAAGGTGTAATAAGTTGCACCATATTTACAGTAGGTTGTGGGGTGTAGAGACCCGCCTTAGAGCACCACTTATGTCCACTGCTGAACATGAGTCTTCATCCATCATAAATCATTCTGATGAGCAGATCATGCATAATTATCACAAGTTTTTGCAGTCGGATAGATATTATATAGGAATATGAGTGACAGAGAGAACCCCTACAGTTAGGGAAACCCCCTATCATTTGGTAGCGTAGATCCCTTCATCAATATATTTTAATCATATATTCGTAATCACACATGATAATACCGGTGGAAATTGATGTAAACCCGTATTTTAAATGTGCAATTTTTAAACATTCATTCTTTTTGTTACAGTTAGTCTATCCGGTGTAAGTGCCAGTATTTTTCCAAAACGGCTACCGAAAAAATAAACAACAAGGAGCACCCAAACTACAGCACTATGTGTATGTATACTTTATCCTTTTTGATCTAATGGTGTGGTTTTTGTTCTACAGTCTTTGACTTTGGGAGGATGTGGCAGAATCCAGGAGTTTATCCCGGAGGTTTTTATTGTTTTATTATATTTGTGTTTCACTGTGAACTGGTTTGATGATAAAAGATTATGTGGTTGTAATTTTCCTATCTCCTTCATCCAATTACAATAAGCCCCTGTTTATACACATCAATCCCTAGTAAGCAGATAGGATTTGTTCATTTATTTTTTACAGAGACTTTAAAATTAAACTGAACTGAGATAGGAAATAATTTGTCAGGATATGTGTGACATAAGTGCTACCACATCAGAAAAGCCTGTAAAATTGCATGGCTATTATTGCATGAATATTGTGTATTTATTGAGTCTTTGAAATTGTAGTCCTTCGTCAATTTTATAAAATTCTATTCAGAGTTGAACATTATTTAAATTTAGTCTTTACAGACCATACCTATCACTGAATGTACTCCCGATCTTGCCTTCCAATTCTGCAGAGAATAAATAGGCAAAAGAAACTCCTGATTTGTATTTTTTTAATACTCAACCCTTGTAGCTAGGATGGAAAATAATTTTCTGCATCTTCTATATATTAATACGTGAAGCAAAAACTTATGTATGAAATTTCGCACACTTAAGTTTATATAGAAGAGTGCAGAATGCTAATATTTTCTTAAAATTTTAAAATTAATTATGGTCTAATGTCGACCACTGGCCACTAGTTATTTTAATTATGTAACAAAATTATTTCACATTTTTAAAGATTAGGTTATAATTGTTAAGAGGCAAAATTGGAAGACACACAGTGACATATTTTCTTATATCATCAAACCATAAGATGTTGCACCCAGCACTGTATTAACACATGAAAGCTTATTAAATGTTCCTACGACACACAAAGTAAAACATCCGTAAGGAGGCGTCTCCATATCTCATCTTGATAAAGTTCCATTGCCCTGATAAGGTCGTTTTCTTATCGAATCGTAAACAAATGTTTCTAGAACTCAAATAAAGTCACAGACTATGAGACATAACACCTTTCCACTCCGTGATAACTTGGATACTATGATTCAATACACTGTAAGCCTGTAAATAATAATATATTTTAATGTCAAGCAGGTGTTAAACACCGACTTAACCTGCGATAAGCTACCGTCTCTGCCTGACTAGTTTTAACATGGTTGTGGTTGATAATGAAAGGCTCATAAGTAGGAGCTTTCTATTATTGTGTGCATGATTGTCCTGTTTATCGTTGAATTGGTTTGTGTCTACTACTTGGGTTTGTCTGTACTGTCATTACAAACTCGGAAACCTTATTTCTAATATCACTGCCATATTGCGAAGAAAGTTCTGGACAAGTATGCTTATTAATAAAAATCGATTACTGTGTGTTAGTTATTCTAGCAAGCACTCGAAAATGGTTCTACCAGTTTGGCTTTTTCTACTTTAAAATATTCGTAATAATCCGAATAAATACGAGAAAGTTTGTCCCCAAAAAATTATACATAAGTATAATATAGATTATTATATATATAACTTATTAAATTTATCTCGTGGACCACGTGACATTCTTTGTTCTGGTTAGATCAACTGCCTTTCTAATACATTAATCTGTCAATATGTACTATTTCTTTTCAAAAGCATTTAATTCCAACAAATCTAGATGGCGCCACTTGCATGATAAAACGCGATGGCGATGTGTTTTCAAACCATATGTATGGTCAAGTACTTAACATTGTTGTTGTTCTCTCACAATTGTTAATTATATAAAAAAATTGTACAATTGCATTATACGTGCGGTTTAATTATCTCTTCTAATACCTTTACCGCCGCATCTTCTGAAAAAGTATTGAACGGATTTTCATGCTTTTTTCGTCTATCAGGTTAGCACATTGATTCCTGAGGAAGGTTGTTTGTTATGTTGGTATCGATGCATAATGGCATATTTCGGCCATCATTTGTTGAGCATTTTTCGGTGGGTTTAATCATTCTGTATGATTTTCATTATGTGATTTATTCATATTCTGTACGAATAGTGTACGGCACCCGTCCGAATCGCACTTGCCCGTCATTTTCCCCTAATCTGTCTGCTTTTTAATAGCCTAACTAAGCTTTTAACGTATAAAATGCCAGCACGTACGTAAATATAACTACACTATGGTGAGTTCGTAAACAAAAGATGAATCATCTTGTAAAACTGTTTTCATAGAACCCGATGCTCTGAAACTGATTATTAGAAAACCCCTCTGTTATCTTGTACATACAGTGGCAAACGGAAACTAAACTGTATTGCTTTATTTTTGCTCAACTACTCCCAAGACAATATTGGGGTTATGATGTCAGCAACCTCTAAATGTATCGGGTTTTTTTAATGCACGATGGGTGGGCAACTTGGCCTTCATCTCACCTGATGGTAACTGACGATACGGCGTTGGTGGATAAGCGTAAACACCCAGAAGTCTCAACTTAATGAGGCGCTGGCTCTGCTAGCTTTCATACCGGAGCACAACAGTGCTGTTAACACTGCTGTTTGTCGGCAGACTTAGGTAACATTGTGGTAGCTAGCCAGGCTGACATCGAAAATTGCCAAGCCAACTAAACCGAGTACCGATAGGCCACGGTTTGTCCCTTTATGAGTAAACAGATGTACATAAATAAATGCGTACAAATTATAACCCTCCGTTTCGCTTCTCCATAGTCGGTAAAAAAAGTCCATAGTCCACAACGCGGGACCAGTGTGGATTGGTAGACTTAACACACAGCTTTGAGTTTTATCTCAGGGGTGTGCAGGTTTCCTCACAATGTTTTCCTTCACCGAAAAGCCAATGGTAATGACTTTTATCATTCGTACATAAATTCCAAATGACAAATTCGAACTCATTGGTACGAGCCAGGATCGAACCCAGGTGTCTCGATTGTTCAAGGACTGACCCGACTGAGCTAACACGGCTTCTTAAACTAAAGCATAGATGACTAAAGTGAAAACTTAAATAATATGTAGAAAATGTATTTACGTCCTAAATAAATAAACTGACCTTGCGTAATCGATTGTCCCGATGCCAAATTTGGTGCCACGTAAAGCATTATGAGTTAACTGTGACGTCATCAACGATGCGGGGCCTACGCCATTACAATTTCGTGCCGATCTTCAATCAGAGTGTGCCGTGCAGAGTCATGATCCAATCACAGACGAGTTTGGCACGAAATGGGCCGATCAAATCTTTCCATGTAGGGTGTCTTATTCCTGACTGATTGATTGAAATATCAACCCATAGTTCAAACTGCTTAAGCAAGAAACTTGTAAGGTCTTTACGAAGTGGTTTATCACAGTGAAATTTCTTCGTCATCTTCGACATCGATTCATTTAAGAATTTAGAGTTTTTTGAGAACCGCAAAGGAAGACACGAGCGCAAAATTTAATAGGAACGTGTATTTTACCCGACTGCGGCAAAGCCCAAAAGGAAGGTTTAATGTAGTTGACCTGTGTGTCGGACTCGTATGTTCCCTCGTAACTACTAACCGGCTAAACTGATTTTAATAAATTATACGTGGCCAACCATATTTCGTCTTTTCGGCAATTTTACTTAAACACTAAATTGTCAAAGGCTATATTACAGTTATTGGAAATCAAAATGGCGGATTTTGGCCGCCAAATTTCAAAACCTATCGAATGGGGGATCAAAATAAATGGTTTTATATATTATTTACAAAAATATATATAAATGTAATTTACGATGTCGTGTGTTTTTAAATTTACTTTTAATTAACTTGTATTTAAAGGAGCAACGAATCGAAGTGATTTTAGACTACTTGGTTTTCCGGCGAACACGCAAAAACAAGGGCAAAATTAATCAGAATAAAGACTGTAAATTGATAAACATATTGCAACAACTTGAATTCATACAAAATTACTGACTTTCTATTACAAGATGAGTGTGTAAGTATACGTATTGTATAATTGTTGTATACATTTATTGATATTCCACGAAGGCTGACTGTTGTAGCTCTTATATGAACGCAGTATAACGTATTGATGTCCTTGATCGAACTCATTTAGACACTAATTAATGTAAACATGTGGACAACATTTTTTTATGTTACATTTTGTTAAAATATTGACTCGAATGGGGATACAAGATAACCGCCTCCATGGCCTAATGGTTACACCCTTGGACTTACAATACGGAGGTCCCGTGTTCGATTCTCAGTGGTGATAGGGAATTTCAATGTCCGCCTGGCTACCTAGGTACTTAAGTCTGCCACCAAACAGCAGTTAGTAGCACTGTTGTGTTTCTGTATGAAATGTAGTAGAGCCAGCGCATCATTACAATGAGGCTTCTGGATAAGCAGGCTTTCCATTCAACGGCCTCATCGTCACTTACCTTCACGTGAGATGGAAACCAACCATAATAAATAAAACGACCAAACCGAGTATCAAAAATTGAAAATACAACTGAATAATAACAAAGTTAATTATTAAGTTATTTGTTAATCTCTCATACAACTCAAATTACAGCTCCTTTATACTAATCAAGGTGAACTAGTTTATCTGTACCCCAATGCCACTATTTCAGTTCGCTGACGTCTACTCTACTCGGTGGATTACTAAAGTGCTCATTCACTCAATTGAATTAGTTCTTCCGGCGTGAACTTAACATTGAGCTAGTTTTTCTACTGATTCTAAGTTGCATTGACCATCTTTTTAATTATATAGAAAAGAGTAGGAATGTCCAATGAAAATCCGATGATGAAATCCAGGAGGCACGTCCATCGGTTAGGGGGAAAAAGGGGGGCGCAGAGCAAATAACACTAGAAAACTTAGCGCCCCCTTTTGTGCACCTCTATCAAGTTGGTGATATTTTATTTGAATAAACCGCTTTTTCTATGTTCGTGATAAAAAGAACTAGTACAGATTAAATCAGATTTCGAATATAATTACGAGTATTGTCACAAAAAATTCTTCTTGTAACTTCGCTCGAAATATAAAAAACTCACAAAGTTAGTCTCTAAAATAAATTTCAAACAAGTCTACTTTTACTACGGCAAATTTAAGATTTATATCGTTTTCTCGTGGATGCCGTTGTCAGAACTGGACCAAATTGAAATGAGACCACACGAGAAGCACCACCTTTCAAATAAAAAAAGAATCATCCAAATCGGTTCACCCAGTCAAAAGTTCTGAGGTAACAAACATTTTAAAAAAACATACCCGTCGAATTGATTACCACCTCCTTTTTGAAGTCGAAAAAGACTTAAGCATAGTAACCCTGATGAAATGCGTAGATAATACAAGATTAAAAACGTTACAAAGGGGAAAACAGGGGGTATTAATGTTTACCTATGTATAAAATCCACAACATATTGCGTTCACCGAAACATACATATTTATTTATTTTATATTTATTTATTTTATTTCATAGTTACTACCTTAGGCTTGGACGAATTATAAAATGATAAACGAGGAATGGACTGTTTAGGAACTAGGAAGGAATTGTAGATGGATAGGATTTGAGGGATGACAATTCAGGAAAAGGACGAATTTTGAAGTGGTCAACTTACGGTCATTGTGACGCAACTTAGTTCCAAACTATTTCAAGACAAATTGTATGAAACATGGCCAAGAATCAAAGGCGCTACTAGCGCATTGTTGTCGCCACTGTCCCTACATTATGTATGGTCACAGATAAGGGAGAGTAAGACAGATTGCTAACTTCATACATTAGTTCAAAACACGCTTAAAACTTATTATTGTCGCCGGTACCTCGTAGTTCGACTTATTATATTAGATGTCGCTACTATATTAGCTGAAGTATGATATACCTAGCGCCATCTATTGAACAGTTGATGGCACCCGTTGGGTGTATTTGTGTGTATAAGTACAGTATGGCATAGATGTGTGTGTGATAGGAGACGTACAGTCGTACAACCCGTCGGAAATATCAGCGAACCTCGCTGGGATGCGCTTCCCCCCGCACCTCGTCCCATTTTCGCCTATTCAGTAGCTATGTAAAAGTGTAAACTTGTCAAGCGAAAGATTTCAAAATTTCGCTACATTACGTAATGATGCATTGGCTATGTAAGTATTGGTTACGGTGTCTTGTTGCAATTACACCAATTTTTCCTCCCTTTTCAATATAGGTACAATGTATACGACAAAAGTAAAAAATGGATAAAATGCAACTTCAAAAGACCACTATGCGCGTCTATTTGTTAGTTTCTGACGTCTGCTTGCACCTCCATTATGATTACAACGTCCAGTAGAACAACATACAATACGTATGTTCGATGCAAATCAACCGGCCAAGTGCGAGTCGGACTCGCACACGAAGGGTTCCGTACCATTATCTATAAAAACGACAAAAGCATGTCTATTACATGAGAACACCTTTTTTTTTAAATTTAATTATTTATTTTTAAAGTGAATATTTCAAGATTCTGTGAATATTTCAAGATGCCGTTATCAATATCGAGTACATAACACGTTTGTTGTGTGGGAGCCCCCTTCAATATTAATTTTATTCTTAGTATTTGTTGTTACAGCGGCAACAGAAATACATTATGTGTGAAATGCTTAACTGTCAGTCACAAAAAAAAGAAATACACGGAAAGAAAACACAAACCGTAAATAATCGCAAGCGCAACGCAACAGAAGCAGAGTAAACGAGAGTGCGGCAACTTCATACAAGCGCGCAACAAAGCTTCATACAATACACGTAAAAAAGCGCGGGAAAGGAGAACCCGACGACGCTGTCTCTGCAAACGCGGATCGGGCAAACGTATGCGGGGCGGGTGGGGGCGGCGGCGCGGCATCGGCTCGTCGTCGGTCGCCTCGTCGGGCCTCTCGCGAACCCCGCTCACACTCAATTCGAAATGTGTGCCGATCAGTATTCACGTATCTCTTTGTGGTATCATTGATTTTAAAGTTGATTATTGATATTGCTCTATTAAACATAATTATTTTTGACTTATTATTCTGATAAAAAACTGTCATTAGCAGACTATGTTTTGTATTTATGTACTATTATTTCAACCATGAACCCAAAAAATTTCATTAAATTTTCAAGTATATTAGTTAATTATTATAATTATTATTGAAGATAAGACTGATTTTTAATATTTAAGATTATGTTCATTCCTCATGTAGATTTTTTCCCTTGTTGTTTAAAAGTTGATTATTGAGAAGAATGCTCAACTGACCATAAATACTATTTACAAACATATTATTGTGATGATTTAAACTTTTGATTACCCTAGCCAACTGTATATTGGGTTAATATATTACAATTATATATAAATCATGATCTAGAGCTAATCATTTTTTCTGCTCCCTTTTTTTAAATATAAATGACATCAAAATTCACACAATAATAAATTAACGTGTTTCTCAACCCTAGCCGGTAGGTGCAGCTCGGTACATCGATTCAAGGTCACGGGACTGTTGCCGCACTCTCGTTCACTCTGACAGAATTGACAGATATAACGGTTGTTGCCATATCAACAAAAGAAAAAACGTTCCCAAATATATTAAATATATAACTAAAGGCAGCACACTCAAAATAAGAGATTTATTAAATCTTATGTTAATATACTTTGGGATTTATTTATTTGAATTGTTTGTATCTACGACGGCTTGAAAATTCGTAATAGTGTTATTATTTTAATAGTCTAGCAATACTGTGTAGTGAACGTTACAAATGTATGCCATCTACCGGAATTCCGGATAACTGCATGCTTTTACAGCTTACTAAAGTCAGGTCTGTTCAATCGTGCTCAATGAATTAAAATGTTCAATATACACCTCATTAAAATTTGTCTTTTCGTGAGTAATGTTAGGAAAGTTTCGTATTTTTACATTCAAAATAAATAAATATAATGAATTGGAACAGTATAGTTCGATATTTCGTCAATTTCAGACAAATTTTATTTCTAACGAGCTACTTGCTATCTACTATCGCCACCTAGCGGAACATTTTGTACTATTGAAAATTTTATATGGAGTTAGCAATCTATTCTTACTATGCCTTATCTCTGGTATGGTAGAGAATAGATGTTGATTTTGCCCCGTTTGAGATTCGGTAGGTTTATTTTCGCTGTATAGAGTCCCGTCTCTTATTACGTAGTACACGTATATTACATACTCTTTGCATAGGATGGACTGAAGCCTCCGGACGGAAGATTACTTAGAGGAAATCTTTAGAAATTGTTTGCTGCAACTCCCATGTATCAATAACTTACTGGATGGTAATTATGTAAATTTTCCTCACTGGAAAAACCCAATAAGCCAAGCTATATTGTTCATGTCCAACAATGGACTTATTAAATGCGGCTGATAATGAAAAACATTCTTATTTATATATGGCTATCAATAAATTGTGTATGAATCATGATATAATGATACATGTATATACAAGTAAGCTAATTCATTTATTCACCCTCGAGGGTGGATTGCAGGCCGAGCCGAAGGCGAGGGCGTTATGGTGCCGAGTGTGTACATTTAAAAGCTGTGAAAAAAAAATGTTGAACAAAGGGTTTACGATTACATAGTAGTAATTAATCGTAAATATCTGTTATTTATTATATCGAACATTACACAACATAAGACGGTTGTTCGCAAATTTTATCAAAATGTCTGCAATTACAACAACAACAACATCCTACCGAGGTGTTGGCAGCAGTAATTATCATACCGTTGTTATATCTGTCTGTCAACAGCAAACGTTTAAAAATATACATTACTGCATTGTGATAAAGATCACAATTCATTGTAAGATAGTCATAAATGCAGGTGTCATCAACTCAAAAGTTTTGATCGAAGTTTTCGATGACAATGACATTAATTACTGCCTATTAGTTAGATCCCCCAACCCAAAAAATAAAAATGGCGTCAATGAAATGCCATTTTACGTTTGTCACTAAAATGATTTTGTATAAACAAAATACTACCAAAAATGAAATTTCAGCAAAAAGATTAGCAATCTTCAGATATTTCCCTTGATTTAAAAAATTGTGTTTGAACAAAAAATTTGACGGCGTTGAGTTTAAAACTCGTCGTTCACGCATTATCAGGACGAATATAATTCATATCGTGTTTGTGAAACTGTCTTATTTTATTAAAGTAAAGTATTTGGTGTTTAATAATGGGAGCATTGTTTGCGACCCCTGCTGCGCATGATTCAAAGGAACCTCTTGAAACTCAATAGCTTTATCTCGCAGTCTTAGTTATCAAGTGTTGAGTTACTGACACATTAAAACAGTTAAGTTGACAGTTCACGCCTTTAAATTCAACTTACAGCTAACTGCAATAATTAAGGCTCATATATTCCTTCATCTACGGTTGGGCACCATCGCATTTATACATATATGTATATACATACATAGAAAAAGTAATATATAGAGCGCCTATCGCCAACAAACTGTTCCACAGTTTGGCGATTAATATATGTAAAAATTGTATTCTTTTATAAATAAATAAACGTATATAAAAAATATACCTGACATTTGCAGTAACAAATTAAACTGTTCGCATTAAGGATTCACATACAGGGCAAAATTATGCGTGGACGGTGTGGTGTGCATATCTGCGTAGAAATCACATTTCACACATGTGAAATGTGATTAATTTAAAAAATATATCCAACTGTATGGTATAGTTCCCAGCTAACAACTTGAACAAAAATGGGCATATTGGGGATAAGATCGCGTATCCCAGGTTACAGGGACGCAAGGTGTGACTGTTCGGCGAATCACGCGCCTTAACGCGTTCGAAATGACATTCCTCTCCCGCGCCCTGCCAAAGTGACCCGAAAATCTTTTCATGCGCAGTCAATGTCATTTTTAAAGTCGTTTCCCCTTTACTATACCATATTATTTGAAACAATCCATTGTATATAATAAGTATAAATATTATATTTTAAAATTGTCAAATTGAGTTCTAGCAAACTAGAATCAATAGAAATGAATTATTGTCGCTCAGCCGAAGTAGTGAATTATAATTGATTACGAAAGATTTTTTGTGAAAATGACAGTCGAAGCGATGTTGCCTCTCCTTGCAATTACAGTACTCTTAACCTTAATATCATAATATGCTAGTCATAATACTGAGAGTGGTCTTGAATTCGTTCCGAACGGTGCTGGTGCAATGTCTATTCTCAAATTGCTTGTGTGTTATTTATGTGTTGTTGTGTTTTATCTGTGTTAATTATGAATGTTTTGTGTTAATGAAAAGCAACGTTCAATAAATTTAAATGTAACGTAAATTAAATTTGCCAAATTTCACGTCAAACGTCGATTAAGAGGCTATGTTGGTAAGACCACGTGGTCGGTTTCAAGGTCAAATTGTTTTGTAGCTTATTTGGATGTTTCGTAGTCCAGGGATCATTTGAAGGATACAGTATATTATGTAACCATTTTTTCAATACAGTATACTAATGAAATTTCAGATGTCGGTGGTTTTTCCAAATCGTTCTAAATTGATTCATACTCTTGTAAAACAGGTTCAAAGTTGGGGCTTTTTATTACCGAAAAATACAATACTTTGACGCCCTGTAACTCTGGAAGTATATATTTAAACGAAAATCTGACTCACCACCGACACAGATATTTGTTTCTAGATTGTGTCTTGAAAATTTCATAGATTTTCATAGCTTAATACTCAAAATATGACTGGACTACGTTTGTATGGGCGCTTTGACAACAGCATACCCTCTTAACCTCAAAAGTACAGTAAAAACTAAACATATGTAGATATAGCGTTACAAATAATTCAAATTAATAAGTTCATATGATTTACATGTCAAAATAATACTTCGCTAAAACAATATAATGTCCATAATAATATAATGTGTCAATTTATCCTTATGTCCTTTTCCGTACGAATATTTCAAATGCGAAA
Organism: Carcina quercana; assembly: GCA_910589575.2. Classification (NCBI taxonomy): domain Eukaryota; kingdom Metazoa; phylum Arthropoda; class Insecta; order Lepidoptera; family Depressariidae; genus Carcina; species Carcina quercana. The sequence goes on from OU342435.1 coordinate 14,503,183, forward strand.
GTGAGTTTGTTTGTTTGTTTGTCCGTCCTTCGTAACGGAGAGTCAGAATGACTTGATTTTAAATTTTGTCTTTTATCCCGATCGAACCAGTAGATTCCCGGGGAATAAGTTCTGAAAACCACGCGAAGCTACGGCGAAAAGCTAGTTATTATATGATTTTAACTTTAATAATTCTAGAATAATCTGGGCGACCGAGATTTGCTCGGTGTTTTTGGTAAAAAGTACAATTGTCTTTTTAATTTGGCTTAAAGAAGCTTGAATAAATAAAATAAAAACTTTGTATCCGACCTGGATTCGAACCCTGTGAATGACATTATTGCGTCCAGACCGCTTGACCTCGACGCTCATCCCCGAGTGTGTGAAATTAGTGACCATATTTTGCGTCGAATAATGCGAAAGAAAACTGCGTGAAAACTAGAAAACATGCGTTTCCCAGACATACGACTAATCTATATCGATTTTACACCCCCGAAAACCCTTACATACCAAATTTCTATTAAATCTTTAGAGCTGTTTCCGAGACCGTCGGTATATAAAAATAATTAAAAAATACAAGAATTGCTCGTTTTAAAATGTCAAATCTCCGCAAGATTTAAACTTTATATTGCATTGCATGAATATTATTACAACAATGGCATCATATATGGTCTACTAGGTGACCACAATTGACGAATTTATAACCTCCTCCTTTTTTGAAGTCGGTTTAAAATGCAAGAATGTAGTGAAATTTCACTTACATTCATACATCTCAGAACGTCGCGTCATTATTTAGACGGAAGCCATTTTGGAATTTAGCATTGCGTCACATCGACCGTAATATTAGCACTCCATAAGTGATGCCCCTAATGTGCAAGGCCATAAAAACACATAAAAACAACGAACATAGTAAAAACTGGTTTTGCGATTTTTGTTTCAATAATATCGAGATTACGTCTGCGGGATGAGATTGGTCCGAGTCGGACTCGCGCACGAAGGGTTTCGTAACATTCTCTATAAAAACGGCAAAAATCGCGTTTGTTGTATGTGAGCAAACTTAAATATTTATTTTATTCTAGTTTTTAGTATTTGTTGTTATATCGGCAACAGAAATACATCTTCTGTGAAAATTTCCATTCACTATCACGGCTCATGAGATCCAGCCTGGTGACAGACGGATGGACAGCGAAGTCTCAGTAATAGGGTCCCGTTTTTACCCTTTCGGTACGGAACCCTAAAAAGATTGTTGTACTACAGGCATAACTAACGCATAACTGAGTCTGTTCCTGAGGTATGGGAGCAGTACGGGAGAGTGTTTGCGGAACTCAAACGACGCATTTTTGCATAAATTCGTTATGAATTAGACCTGCAGTCAGTCAGGCCCTCATATCTCAGCCTGTGTCATTTATGCGGGATCCCGCAAATACCGAAATTACTAATAATATGCGGGATTGTATGCTCTAGGGCCGGAACAGGTCAAATCTCGAAAATTGATTTTGCAAGCAATTTTTCCTCGAAATAATAATTGTAAATTGAGGAACATACTTGACTGTGATGTTAGAATTTCTATCAAAACTTACCTTTTGTAAAGAAATGTTTCAAAAATAGTAAGTAGGTGGATAATTTCATTATACAAGACCTGCCACAGCCTATATAAATTTTTTTTTAAATATATTACTCTTAATGTTCCAAGCCAATGTGTTTGTTTATATTATAAATACCAATATATTACTAACTGCATTTTCATATCAATACAGATCAAAATCAAGGAGGTTACCCGCAAGGTGGTTACCCGCCACCAGGTGGTTACCCGCCACCAGGCGGTTACCCACAACAACCTGGTTACGCGCAGCCTGGCTATCCCCCGCAGGGAGGCTATCCACCCCAGGGAGGGTATCCACCACAAGGGGGGTATCCGCCCGCTGCGGGCTTCCAGGGGGGCTACGGAGGCGCTGGTTATGGCGAGGTGAGTTTACTTATTTAACTGTCACCAAGCGGTTCGCTTACCCTTTTATCATGGGTGCAGCTCGAATATGGAATACCCGACCATTTTCCGTGTTCCCGGTAAATAGGAACCTTTTAGGTCAACGCATCACTCGACCACAAGGTATTGTGGTCAAGCGCTGATCCATCGCATGTAAAAAGTTACCAGTGGTTTATCCGAATTTAATTGATAGCCTAAGTGTTTTAAACCCCGACGCAGAAAGAGGGGTGTTATAATTTTGACGCCAACGTCTGTCTGTCTATGGCATCGTAGCTCCGAACGGACGGACCAATTTTGATGCATTTTTTTACGTGAAAGCAAGTTTATTTGCGGTGTTTCTTAGCTATAAATGGTAAGAATTGATTCAGCAGTGTGAAGAGTATCAGCGGATGTTAGACATTTTAGGCATAAACTGGAATCATTGTTTTTTTTTTAAATTTCAATTTAATACTTGTATTAGGCTGCGTGTTCAGACACGACGTAAACATCGTACGTACCAGAATCCGCACCGTTTGCAATCGCGCGGCTCGCAACCCCTGTCTGAACGCAGCCTTACTGACTCCCGAACACAATGGCGCTGCGTGAGAAAATGACGCCTACGTTCATATTGTGCTGAGGCAAGCTAAGATAACACAGCCTTATTATGATCCCGCTTCCACACGGCCTTATCGACTAAGATAAATGCCAAGTGGCAATATATTGGACTTAAAAATCGAATGGAGTTCTAGTAACATTCAAATTGCTATAGACATTAAGCTTGTATAAAAAAATACAAACTCATGACGTAGCAAAATTGAACACATTCGGCCTCGAGGTCGCTCTAAGGCTGTATGTTAATCAAACTAATGACATAATGTAATACTATATTTAGATGTAGGATGTATACATATATACGACAATGTTAAGGAACATTTTCTATCATCATCAACAGCCTATATATGTCCCCACTAGAGGGGCTCAGGCCTACTCTCCTACAGAGACTGTATTGGGCCATAGTCCACCACGCGGGCCCAGTGCGGATCGGCGGACTACACATGCCTGTTCAAAGACATGCAGGTTTCCTCACGATGTTTTCCTTCACCGTTAAGCAATCGGATAATGTACTTGAATTGAAAAACAACTCATAGGTACACGGCTGGATTCGAACCCGGTACCCTCAGATTGAGAGTCCGCGCCTTATCCACTGCGCCACCGACGCTTCTTCTCATTTTCTATCTCTTATAAACAATTCATAAGCTAATGTATGTATTATTATTATCTTATATATATAAAGATAATGTTACTACGTTAAGACAGGGTTTTCTCTATCACCGCCAACTCCGATCAACTTCCCGTTGGAGTGAATACCCCTTGGTCTCCTGCTGAAAGTAAGGGAGTTTGGTTGGGAGTTAAGGGTGGAAGTGGTGGTTGTGAGTGGCTAAAATGTGAAAAATATATATCTGTTCTTGTCTAACTCATGTAAACTTCACATGAGAACTTATGCAAAGTTCTGAAAATTTCTGTAATGATCTAGAAATATTACATTTACTCTACGTTTATGCCAAAATAAATGTCCACCCGTGCGAAGCCGGGGCGATATATATTAATATTTTGTGGCTCGTATTTATGTAATCGTAAATTATATTTGCGATTACATAAACCTTGACCTAGAATCCTGAAATTTAGCAAGAAGCTAGGTTTTACAGCACAACCATAGGAATGACACATCTGAAAACTAGGGTTTTAAATTATAACACACTAAAAATAACTTTTTATGTTTACAAACTTAGCTTTGTCGTTGAAAGCCATACATCGGGTATGTAATTTAGCTGCAAAGTAAAGTTGGTATTTCAATTGGACTAAAATTTTCGGTAGAGCCTGATTCTAAGTATGTTAATTATTCATATTCTGTGCGAGTCCGACTCACACTTGACCGAGTTTATTATCACAATAACCACCGTTTGTACGTACTGACACTATCTAAGCGAACAGACTATATGTGGCCCGTGAAAATAGGTTGATTATGAGCATGACTGATCTAGGAGGTTCAGAAATCCGAGTCGAAACTTTCAAAAAAATTTAATTCAATGAAAATGCAATTTTTTTGTAAAGGCTTTATTAAAATCTGAAAGTATCTAATAAATGCCTCTATTCGGTAATGAAGCTACTAGATTACAAACGGATGTAAGTAATTATCCGCTGCTAGATTCAATGGTGATAATATTATGGCACCACGTGACATTCTTTGTTATATCTGGCTATATCCACTGTGTGTATATGCTTGAGTGGCGACCACGTACCGGGAAACGTCTACCAGGCTGCCCCCCTACTAGATGGACCGACGACCTGGTTAGAGTCGCAGGGAGTCGCTGGATGCAGGTGGCTCGGGACCGGTCGATGTGGCGTACCATGAGGGAGGCCTATGTACAGCAGTGGACGTTTCCCGGCTGAAGATGATGATATCCACTGCCTTTCTAATCAGTACTAGAGCTAGAGGCAGCGAGGGCCAGATCTTTGTTATCTTGTAAAAGCAGAGAGTTTCTCTGCGCATTTGCCCATTACAGGTACAAACGATCCGAGACTTGGACTGCGGTTAAAATAAAATAGTACCTTAAAATCTTTTAAGTGTAAAGCTCAATTTAAAAAAAATATTCTTTAGAAAAATATTAGAAATCACTTCATCCATTGACAGACACTTAGTGTAGTTTCACTCTTGGCCTTCGTCTCACGTGATGGTTAGTGACGATGAGGCCGTTGGATGATAAGCGTGATTACCCAGAAGCCACAAGCTAATGAGGAGCTGGCTCTGCTACCTTTCATACCGGAACACAACAGTGCTATTAACACTGTTCGGCGGCAGACTTAGGTAACATGGTGGTAGCTAGCAAGGAGGACATAGAAAATGCCCTACCACCAACCAAACCTACCGATATGTACCCCTACTGGAAATCGAACCCGAGACCTCCGGATTGTGAATCCAACGTTTAGCCATAAGCCACTTAAAACTACCTACCTACCTTTACTAGCGCTAATTGTGTTTTGTGTTGCATTGTGTATCCGTCAATTCAATATTATCTATTGTGTTTTTCAGCCGGGTTTCCCACCAAGCGGCGGCAGTCTCGGCGAAGATGGCGAAGTCAAGGGGTTCGACTTCACCGAGAAGTCCATCAGGAGAGCGTTCATTAGAAAGGTACACCCATACGTTTTAGATATGCAACATTCATTTTAGAGAGGTACCATTTCTTTTCAAACGACTAAAAAAAAGAAAGAGGTTCTCAATTCGGCGTTATGGTGTATTTTTTGTATGTATGTTATGTTAAGCGATAACTCAGCCAATTGTGAACCGATTTTGATTATTCTTTTTTGTTTGGAGAGAGCATACTTCAGAGGTGGTCTCATATAAATTTTATCGAAATGATTCAGCGCTTTTTGAATAAATCAACAGAAACCAAATATGTACCCGAATAATCCATTTTAGGTTTACCTAAGGGTACCTAGGTATCAATACTGTAAACTTTCAGGGCAGTATAAGGTTCTCTGACAGTTCTCTCAGGTTCTCTGACAGTTCTCTCGGGTTACTACAAGGGTCACCTCATATCATCCCGCAGCACTGCAAAATGCGACTAAAGGAAAAATATTCACGAGGACCAGCATCTACTCAACATGTTACTGCGATCACAAATCCGCCTGCCTAGCGTGGTGGTTATGGAAATTCCTTCATTGATAGTCCGAAGTCCGAAGAGAGGGATGTCAGTGAGATGAAGTGGCAATGGGCAGGCCACATCGCTCGAAGAATGGATGGGGAGTAAGAGTTCTCGAGTCTCTTCTTCCCGGGGACTCGCTGGATACGAGTGGTTCGGGACAGGTGGATGTGGCATGCTATGGAGGAGGCCTATACCCAGCAGTTGACGTTACCCGGTTGATTAAGATGAAATTAAAATATGAATCATGTAAATGTGTGCTTACACCTGTTAACGATATCTTCAATAATTGCAGGTGTACTCGATCCTGATGTGCCAGCTGCTGGTCACCATGAGCTTCATAGCGCTGTTCATCTTCCACCAGCCAACCAAGATATGGGCGCGGCAGAACATATGGATGTTGTATGTATTGTAAATGTTAACAACTCCACCAAACTCATGGAGAGCAATAAACGATATGACTATGACTATTACACGTTTCGTCGACGATCTGTGTGGCCAATTCAAATATCTGGGAGACGTGCCGCTTTAGGCCACTCTATTCACTACATATTTCATGTTCATGCAATAGCCCTCTATCGATGTACATCAGAAGTGTGCTGCCGACTTGGAAAAAAAACAAGATGGCGGCCGGTCACACATAAGGCCAAATTCTTCGAACCCCTTTCACGAATAAAAACAGTAATATGATTGCATATAATCCGTTCCGCAAAACGTCTAAACATGGGTAGTTGTTTTGTTAAATGCAATGCAATTCCAATCGAGCTAGACGTAGTACCGCTGTTTTAAATATCGGAGTTGTTTAGTAAAACAACTAGTGGTTATGTAAACAGCTTATTTATCAATCCAACTACAACATATACATACACTAGCTTTGTCCGCGTCGACTTAAGTATCCCCCAGGAACTAGTTCCTCGATCGGGATCAGATAGTTGCCGATGTCCCTTTCCGACCCTTACACACTTCATAAAGTTTTGCACGTTTATTACTTTAGCATATTAACCGCATGCTATAATGCGGCTCTACAAAAATTGTGTTATAATTAAAAAATCCTGGTTAAGGTATGGGTATGAAGTACTTGAGTATAGATATGGCTTGAAAACACTTCGCCATCGCGTTGTATCATACAAGTGGCGCCATCTAGATTTGCGGGGGTTGAACGCGTTTGAAAAGAAATCTTTCATGACCATTACCAGAATAAATCGTGTCACTTGGTCAACGAGCTAAATATGTTTGGGGACCTCAACTGCTGGACATCCTCCATGGTATACCACGACCGGTCCCTAACCACTTGCATCCGCGACTCCCTGCGACCGTTGTTAGTTCGTCTACAGATTTCCTCATTCCGGATTTAATCAAGAGAAATTACCGAGCATAGCTCGTTCCATAGCTCGCTAAATGACTTTGAGCTTGTATATCCGGCCCACACACACTGGCAATACGCAATGATTAAAGACTTGTCGTTAGACACTGAGGTATTTTGGACGAGAAGATATGCCGTAACTTCCCGAACGTTGCCGAGCCGAGTTGGATTCTTCGGTTGACCTCTTTGTCGAAGTTGGACCTACCTAGTTGAACGATCTGTCCCAGGTGTACATATTCGTCCACAACTTCGATCGTAGTGTTCCCAACCACTACCGGAATAGGTGTAACATGAACATTTGACATGATTTTCGTCTTGTCTTGTCATTGAGCATTACATTCAGATCCTCCAAAGATTCGTAGAGGAATTGAGTAACTTTGAGCTTCGGAGTAGGTCCTCTAATACAGTCTAAACTCTATATAACGACACTCAAAGGACTGTGCATATTTTGACGTTATAGAGAGTTGTCGTTAAATGGAGAGAATAACAATCTGTATGTAATGTAGAAACTAACAACAGTACACGTGTGCAAGCAATCCCAATTTGTAAACAAAAGAACGGATTTCTTAGAATGTTCGGTGTGTGACGTCGACAGTCGTGTTTATTACGGACTAGGATAATACAGCGACAAAAGAACGGACACAGCTGCACAGTTTCTACTAATTTTAGCAAATTAAAAAGTACTTTTTACTACATTGTATTTAATTGTTGTCGTTATTGAGAGTGGGAGTAATGCTTTATAGAGTTTATCATTGTATGGAAGACAAGATAAACCAACCAAAGCCGAGTGGTTTCGATGGTTTAGGGAGTTTGTCGTTAAATCGAGTGACGTTACATAGAGTTTACACTGTATATGTGATTGTAATGTTTCCCAGCTACGTGTCACTGGCGGTAGTGTTCGTGTGCATGATATCGATGGCATGCTGCGAAAACGTTCGTCGTACCTCCCCGATGAACTTCATCTTCCTGGGCATCTTCACGGCTGCAGAGAGCTTCATGATGGGCGTCGTCTCCAGCATCTACGACGTAGACGCGGTGAGTGGCATTCATGATGCTTGGAGACAGACAGGGATAGCACTATATCCTGTTTTTAGGGTCCCGTAGTCAACAAGGAAATGTTGTAGTTTCGTCGCATAAGATTTTGGACAGACTGCTGGACATAAACCTCCTTCATGGCACGCCACATCGACAGGTCCCGAGCCACCTGCATCCAGCGACTCCCTGCGATTCTAACCAGGTCGTTGGTGCACTTATTAAGGGGACGGCCCGGTAGAAGTTTCCCAGTACGTAGTTGCCACTCGAACCTGTACTCCCCGCCGGTTATCGGTTCTTCGTCGATATGGCCCGCCCATTGCCACTTTAGCACACTGACTCGTCGAGCTATGTCGGTGACCTTCGTTCATCATAATAATTACCCTTCCTTCCCCCTTCCTCCTGCTCCCATGATTTTAAGTATGTTAATTGTCGCACCCCTTACGTTATATTGCTCGTTGCAGGTGATGATGGCGGTGGGTATAACAGCGGCCATCTGCCTGGCACTGACGCTGTTCGCGATGCAGACGCGCTGGGACTTCACCACGATGGGCGGCGTGCTGCTGTGCTGTGCCGTGGTCTTCATGATCTTCGGTGAGTGATCATCGGGGTCATAACTGCAGCCATCTGCTGCTGCTGCAACAAAGAACATTTTACTACTACTATTTGAACTTTGGTTTTACTCAAGGGATGCACGATTTGGCAACGTCGCGTATTTTAGCTTTTAAGTATCTCATCAGTCGGTTCAGCCTTTTTTTTAAATAATGGCTTTAACCAGTGGTTATCTAGCCAATGACGAGTAAAATTAGGTGAACAAATTGTCAGGTTATAAACTATGCCGAAGGCATTTCTTCAGCTTTCTCAATAAAATGTATAATGTGTACATTTTATCGCTTTTTTTGGATTCTTAACGAGAATTTCAAAGGTCAGCCTTGGTTTCAACATTATTCGAAAGAATCCATATGCCGAATGTACTCGACATGGTAAACTCTTCCGATCGCGTCGAAACCCTCGCAATTTTGCGTAATTGATACTATAACACCGTCCGTGATACTTTTTGCACTATATCACACCATTATTCAAGTTCGCACCAAGAATCCGATTCAACCTTATATTTATCTTTAAAAACTACGTTATCTATAAAGTTATAGCCACAGTAGGTAGGTTTGCTATGTCAGCTTTGGACTCGGTGGAGCGAGGCTGTTATCAACGATACGCTACTGAAGTCGAAGTTCCAAAGCCTGGACGTCAGAAATAGATATAAAAAGTGGCTAAATTCGCAAAGCGTGATGTAGTTCTGCATTTCTGCGTATTTTGAGCTTTGTTGGCAAGTTAAATTTGAATAAATATATTGAAAAGCCGTGTCAGCTCAGTTCGGTAATGTTAGCCATTGAACAATTGAGGTCTGGGTTCGATTCTGGCTCGTACCAATGAGTTCTAATTTGTTATTTGGAATTTATGTACGAATGATAAAAATCATTACCATTGAGTTTTCGGTGAAGGAAAACATCGTGAGGACACCTGCACACTCCTGAGAAGAAATTCAAAGGTGTGTGTGAAGTCTACCAATGCGCACTGGTCCCGCGTGGTGTACTATGTCCCATACACTCTATGTTGGAGAGCAGGACTGAGCCCCAGCAGTGGGCATGTATAGGCTGGTGATGATGATGTTGTCTTGCAGGAATCGTCTGCATCTTCATCCCGCACAACAAGATACTGACGCTGGTGTACGCATCGATCGGAGCTCTTCTCTTCTCCTTCTATCTCATCTACGACACCCAGCTGATGATGGGCGGCAAGCACAAGTACAGCATCTCCCCCGAGGAGTACATATTCGCAGCCCTCAACCTGTACCTGGACATCATCAACATCTTCATGTACATCCTGACCATCATCGGAGCTGCTAGGGAATAGAGTCTTGTTCCATTTTGATGTTGCTGTACTTTTTTGTTTGATGATGGTTTTTGTAGTAAATTATATCGAGCAGAACTTTTTCGTGTATTCTCGTATGCAATCTCTTATTTATAGGAATTTTCAAGTAAAATATTTAGGACGAAGTGGACTTATTTTTGTTAGTTTATTTTACAACCGAAAATACGATTATAAAATGCCAACTTAATGCAGTCTAAACCAGCTGTAGGCAGTTTGTAATCATGGCAAGTATTACGTGTTTTAGTAAAAGTTCTGGTTGATAAAATTGATTATAGAAATCTATTCTGATATCTGTCGTCAATGTGTCACATCTTTTGTGGTAAAATTACTGGATGGCATTGTTCCAGTGACTGGAACAGTGAAATTAGGTTTTAATTTGGCTTTTGGTGTTTCTATTATTCCAGTAATCTGACTTTGCTTTCCAATAAAATTGACGTGGACAATAATATTATTAATTACCTTTTGAAATAAGGTTGTTTTTACGAACGAAATTCCAGTATTATTTTCGATTTTGAGATTGCTAGAGAACTCAAGGTTAATTCGTCAAGTCAAAGTTTAAATAATTACATTCCCTTATGAAGACATTCCGAATGCTAAATTTTCTTTTCAAAATTGTTTTTGCAGCTTATAAAAGATGTGGCACAGAGTTTTCGGTTCAAATTGACTGAAAACCTAATCGAATATTTATTTGTTTTAATTTTATCGAATATTACTCGTACAAAGTTTAATTTTCGTTTGTCAAGTATTTAATAGGTGAAGTCGGCAAATATATCTATTGTTTTGCATGCAGTGTTTCTTTTCCGCCTCGTATTTAATAATCATTTTTCACAATAGTGCGAGATCTTACGATAAAAATTTGTATTTTCACGGTATTTTCTGGAAAGGAGATTTTAATCAAAGAATACAACCGCTGCCATTTTGTCTAGCAATATCATACTGGAAGTACTTTTAGGCTACAATTTTTTAGGAAAGTAAATGAAGTGCGATTTTTAAAGCAACTTAATTAGCAACACTTGCTCAGCATTTGTCGCTCAGTAAATACATAAATATATTTATTCATTCATAGCGTAGTTGTATTCCGATATGATATTTTGTAATGTTTGAGAGAAATTGAACCGTTTTTAGTTTCTCTAAATTATTACAGCTTTAGATTTGATGTAGTATCGTTTTCAAGTTATTATACTCAAAATGAAATCTGAGTGAATGAGCGATCTTGAAACTTGGCAATGAATGAAACAAAATTGATGTGGTTTGTTGGAGTTTCACATGCCCGAAGTTTTAACAGACTTTCACTCGTTATAAATTATATGCAGTGGTGCATTTGTTTTGGAGTCAAATTAGAGGTGAATTTAAAATTTGTTAAGGGCCTTTGTAATTGCTGTAAAAGATATCATTTTGATTGTAAAAAAAGATTTAGCTATTAGCATTAAGTGTCACTATCAAAACATTTGTTCCAGTTTTCTCTTTGGGGTGTAGTTTCGATTTAAAATAATGTGTATTTTTAGTTTCGAGAGCAGTCAGTTGTTATTTTATTGTAAACTATATAATTTCTTGTAAAATATAGGAAACTATTTTTGTTTTGTTTTTAAATATCTCAATGTTCTGTACTACTTCGCAAAATTTCGTTGAAAAGCTTTTTAAAAACGGCAAAGCTTGGCTGTAAAAATAGCTTTTAATTATAGTACAAATTCAATAAAACTTTAAATTAATTGTGAAATATAATTTTTTTTGTCGATTAAACCCAAAGTAACCTCATTAATATTTAAAAATATATACATGTGTCTTTTTCCATCCACAGTTAATAGTAAAACATAATTGTTTTTCTATAATTTAATGGAATAGATAGCTTCAAACACTATTTAAAATGCTATTAATAATTGCGTAAAACGGAATTTTTTCAGTTTTTCTTTTTGTACGAAAAACTTTAAGAAAGTCCAACTAGAAGTGAATGTAGCATTTCTTTTACATATAAATATATTAATGTTAGGTGAAGATTTGTGGCTTTAAAATGGTATTTGTTAGATAAATAGCTTTTCTCAAATTCTACGAATATGTCATAGATTAAGGCGAGAACCATTTCAACCAAATCACCAAAGTTCAAATAAGATCATTTTCATATAAAAATTTATAAGGCACTGTAAAGAGAAACTCACTGTGCTGTCAGAACTTTGACACATCCGATAATATCGCTACATAGACAAAAACTAGAATATTCTACGAATTCCTTACGGAGTCTATTATAAAGGCAACACTTACCATCGAGGCTATAAAAATTAAAAAAGCCAATGTCTTTAATTTCGAAACATAATCGGTTTATTTAATTAAAAACCAACGAACCGCAGATTTAGATGCTTTTAACTCCGATGCTAAATATATAAGTGTACGGCAGTAGCCAGGGCCAAGTCTTCAAATAAGTAGCAATGAACACTGCCGTGCACAAATAAATATAATATAACTAGCTTCACTGTATAATATATAAATTTTTCCATCACGTGTATATCTAAATATGGGCTTTGATATATTAACCTTCGAATATTAAAGTATTAAACAAGGATGTTACTACACTTAATACAGCTGATGCCTAATTGTTGATATTTATATTCCAATAACAAATTGTTCTTTTCACGTGTGACAATCGAAATTTCATTTCATTTTTATAAAACAATTCAACAATTATTATTAATTTAGAGAAAAAAATCACAATAGCTTGTTTCTTATTTAATTTGCTGTCAGTGGATAGTGAATTTGTCATGCTAAAGATTTATTAATCTAAATCTTGTAAAAATACGCCAAGTTCTCAACCTAATATTTAAGTCATATATACGATTCAATCTTAAAGATACTATTAGTAAGCAGTAGTAAAATTTGCATTTCATCCATTAACTGGTGCTTAACATCTTGGCGTATTTTTATATGATTTTTAATATTAAATATAAAGAAACTTGGCTTTCACTATCGAAAACCGAAACTTTTGATATTGGAGCCCAATTCGTTATTTATATAGTTGACGAAACAATAAACTTAATTTTAAAAAGTGTCGATGTTGTACTCGTGTAAGGTTTGTCAACGTTTTCATTGACGTTTGCGACGGACTTAAAAGGGTGTTGGTATTATTGTGATAGGACTGATTTGTAACAAATTGATATGTTTTATTAGACTTGATATTTATATGTTAAGATACTAAAAGGGTGAACTTTGAAATTGTTTTCACTTTGCCTTTGCTTTTAAAAACTTAATCTACGTGTTTGTCTATAACTTGATACCTTATATATTTTTAATTACAATTTGAATTGTTTTTATACTGAATATTATGATGTATTTGTACGGAGTTTTTTTTTGTAATTCAAACAAATTTACTAATCCTGTTATGTATGGAATCAATAAGAGCATATCTTGTTCCAATTAACTTATAGTGGAAAACGGTCACACAACTTGACCTCTTTTTGCAGATTACTTTTTTTTATGGAGCGTTTTAAACTTCATCAGGATAGGTGCATTTTAACAGAAAGTTATAGAATTTTAACGATTTTGGAACCGGAAACGCTTTTTCATTGAAAACAATTTCAAATGCAAGCCCAATTTAATGTGTGGTTTAAATAGAAAATAAATAACATTCTCACCAAAAAAAGTTGTTTTATTGTGTAGAAAAAAATATTTTCTCGTGTTCCGAATTGGTCTGTTTAAAAAAATTATGTTACAAGAATGTTAATTTCACCACTGACTTAGCTCGACGAGTCAGTGAGCTGAACAGGCAGGCCACATCGCTCGAAGAACGTATAGCTGGGAGTAAGAGTTCTCTAGTGACTAGATCATAATGAGAACCAACGTACAGACGCAGTGTTTCGCCGAACTTGCATGAAGGCACTAGGTGAGACACTCGGCCGTTATTGTCAGTTATACGCGTGTGTTTATTTTTGATAACCTCGCGAAATGGAATACGGATATTCCTTAAAGATCCGGGAACGTACCGTGAAGTCCGCCCCTACTTACTATTATATTCTTAGACTACGGTATTACGAAGACCACTAGAAATATACTTTTCGTATCACCTGTTCGTGGATAGCACGTAAGTCCACTTTTGGACATATGCCTTTGCATATGCATTATCTTGATTGGTGATTACAGTAAGATTTTTATTGTATAGGTAATTGCTGCCGCCTACTGTTTGCCTTTTATGAAACCCGCGGGGTGGCCATATTTTAGAATACAAGTCCTATACTCCCCGCTACTAAATTAAACCGGAAGCCCTTTTTACACATATTCGTATACCTCGATGTATGCCTCAAATACCTTTAAAAATTGCCTTATCAACGGTTGTTATCACCACAAAAAATGGGTAGAGAACACACCCATTATCAGCAAGTATCAGATTATATATATCAGTATTGATACAGTTTTCATACCGTCAGCTATGGCAGCACAGCCAGTGAGTATGCATATTAATTTACTAGGTGAAAGTTGTGTGTTATCGTAACTATTGTTAAGTTTTTGTTGTGGACATTTTGGTGACGAATTTTCGGATTTTTCACGGCTTATTCGGTAAGATTTGATGGTAGCTTCACTCCGATCTGACTGGTTGTTTAGTGCCAATCTCATATTGATCCGATTTCAGCCTCCGCGTCACCTTTCAACCGTTAAAGGGTAGCCATTAGAAATATTCACAGAATGTTTACATAGGGCCTTAGGGTATACAAAAAGTTTCTGAACCCGCTTACAATGAAAGAAATAGAAAGCCAATTGAACGAACGAAACTTGAAATAGAACACTCTGGAAACATGCTACTTTTTAACTTCGCGATGCAGTCATTTGTTTTTTCGTAATGCAGTTTGAATATTGTAAATCGGAATCATAGTTTAACACGAGAAATTTTTTACGCTATGATTTATTGCGGATTTCGCATTATAAAGCGACTGGCCAATAGACGGAAAGCAGTTCCCAACTTTCGAATAATAAACACTACCAGACATCAGCCGACCCGGAATGGAAATTCCACATGACCCGGCTTCTCCCCTAAGGAGTCTGGTATATTAAAAAGCTTTCGCCCTCGAAAAAAAATATCATTGCTGGTCGTGGGGATGGTGGGTATGTCTGTCTACGCCGGCAGAGACGGTGTAAGTGTCCGTTTGTGGACGGATTGGTAGTACGTGAAGTGATCAGAGCAATACCGCAAAGATAACCGAAGCGTACTTAAAAGTTTCACCGCACCTTGCGACTTCTTCTGTATCCGAAACTTTAATACGAGTATTAACGTAGAGAACCGGTGTAGTGGACTCATTAGTCTTCAACATTATGCTGAGCTGGGGTCTTTTTGCTGGCTTGATACATTGCAGTAAACGATGGTATTTTTACTTTGTACTTGTGTGTGTGTGTGTGTGTACTTTTCTTTTTTTAACCGACTTTAAAAAAGGAGGAGGTTATTAATTCGATGGATAGGTTTTTTATGTTTGTTACCTCAGAACGTTTGACTGGGTGAACCGATTTTGATGATTCTTTTTTTATTTGAAAGGTGGTGCTTCTCGTGTGGTCCCATTTCATTTGGTCCAGTTCTGACAACGACATCCATGGGAAAACGATATAAATCTGAAATTTGCCTTAGTAAAAGTAGACTTTTAGGGCAATTGAAGGCGTTTTCAGTTCTTTTTGAACGCATTTATTTGTTTGTATTTGAAGTATTAAGCTAGCAAATAAAATAATTATCGACCTGTCCGTGTGTGCGATTCACGAAGCTATTGAAGAGGTAGTAGGAATAAAGGCTGGATCGCTAGTGCGAATAAAAACTTATTTATTTCTTCGTATTTATATAGGAGGTGCTATCTGGTATCCTGTTGAATGGGTGATTCAAATCACTAAAGCGCGTTACTGCACAGATAAGCACTTGTACAAACTTACAACGCCCGTTAGTCATCGATACGACATACTGTAATCGATGACGATGTTTTGTCGCCTTCAAATGTTACTATAGATTTTTACCCAAAGGTGCCAACAGACACGTTTTTAAACTTGATTTACTTATAAAAGTTTCATACGAATCTTTTACCATAATCTTTTAATTTTCGGAACCTCGAATGTTAACCGAACTCTAGCGCATTCTTAAATCTATGACGGATGATTGTGTCAGACAAATTGCCTAATCCTACTTCCTACTAATATTATAAGTGTGAAAGTTTGGATGTTTGTGACGCTTTTACGGAAAAACTACTGAATGGATTTGAATGAAACTTTACAATAATATAGCTTATACATCAGAATAACATATAGGCTATAATTTATAAAGCCATATTGTGTAAATTGTACAAAATCACACTTATAATATTAGTGGGATTACGTGGGAAATTTTGGCATAACAAAAACGAGTTGCCTAGCAACCGACCATAGAATATGTAAATTCGTATATACAAACTTTCGCGTTTATAATATTGGTGTGAAGACTTTTTGAATGTACTACGTCAGATATTGAAATTTCTTTTGTTTCTTTAAACTGTTAGCCTACGTAACAGAATAAACACTATTTTGTACCTTATGCTGGAAATGGAGATAGATGCCTTCTATGCCTATTGAACAAGTAGAATAAATCCTGAAGTACACGCGGACAAAGTCGCGGGCGGAAGCTAGTTATAAATAATATAGAAGGGTAACTACGAGTAGCTACTAGGAAATACCCACAAACAATATCATTTGTCTTTCATTTTATTATCGTTATTTACAAACATTCGAGACTCTTTATTCGCATGCAAGTCATTTTGTTGTTAGATGTTAAAACTATAGACACACTAATTCACAGTGTTTTTTGCTTGCCTGGCGAACAAAATGTAGGAAAGAAGCACACGCGAGAGTTAAAATTAACTGACATCAACACCTACAGACTTCTGTGACATAAAATACTATAATTACAATTTCTATGTTCTAGGTCCGTCTAAAGATTATGTTTGCTTTCAATTTTTTGGTGCATAAAATGTATCATTTCGTATAGTAATCTCAAAATAAATGGTATGCATGAATATCCCGCAATAAATTTATAAAGGCACGTTTACATGTGAAAAATTTACTATAGCACGAACAGGCTAGCTTCAGTATTTTAAATTGTTACCATGGTATATTTTAAACTAATATACTTGTATACAATCACAAAATCTTTGCGATTAGATTTCCTTACCAGTTGCGATTTTGCGCCGGTGACATTATCGTCAGCCCCTTATTATACAAATGCCAGCAGATAGTTTACGGGGCTTACTTTTTTGGAACTGGCACCGCATGCATTAGCGTAACTATAGATTATGTGTAGTCTGAAATTTTCACAAACATTCAAGAATATTTCGTCACAATCGAGTCATTCTTGTTAGCGTATTGTTTCTCAC
Organism: Carcina quercana; assembly: GCA_910589575.2. Taxonomy (NCBI): domain Eukaryota; kingdom Metazoa; phylum Arthropoda; class Insecta; order Lepidoptera; family Depressariidae; genus Carcina; species Carcina quercana. The sequence goes on from OU342435.1 coordinate 14,520,505, forward strand.
ACGCGTGAACTGAGTTCTAGACTCGGCTCGTGTCGGTGCGCGCACGCAGTTACGAAACGAAGTAAACGAACGATACGCGGAGTATATATATTCTAGCTTGTGTCTGTGGGTAACGCGGTCAATAGCACAGGACTTGAGTGATAATCACATCGTAAGGAAACATTTTAGAGGTATGCTCATAATAGACATCCTCCATGATATGCCAATTTTGACCGGTCCCGAATCACTTGCATCCAGCGACTCTCCGCGACCTTTACTAGGTCGTCAGTCCATCTAGTAGGGGGACGGCCCGGTACACGTTTCCCAGTACGTAGTAGCAACTCAATAAAATCTCTTACCACCCATCGGTTATTCGTTCTTCGAGCGATGTGGCCTGCCCATTGACACTTCAGCTCATTGACTCGTCGAGCTATGTGGTGACCGTAGTTCGTCTAAGGATTTCCTCATTCCGGATTTCATCACGTAGAAATTCCGTGAAAATTTCAGATTTTTCAATTTGATATTAAAATATGTTATAAAATAACATATTTTTCAAGATTACTCAAAACTATGCAACAAATAAAATAATGATAATTAACGCCTTCAAAAAGAACAGGAACTTGAAAATGAATGTGCAAAGAAAGCTCTTTCACACAATACCCAACTTGGCCCCTACACCCCCGCCCTATTTTTGACACAAAATTTTTTGGTCTGCGAGTATGCTGGACGAAGCACAGATGACTGGAAAGAAGGAAGGGAAGGAGCCTTATGTCCAACAGTGGACTCAAGCAGCTTGTTGAAGTAACCAGTACCTTATTTTCAGGCAGGCTACGCGCCCCCTGGTGAAGCTCAGATGGAAAGCTACGGCGAGGATGGCGGCACCACAGCCTTCGACTTTGATGACCAGAGCATCCGGAAGGGATTTATCCGGAAGGTAAACCTTTATTCTCGTAATGCAAACATAACTGTTTTATATACAAATGAAAGACATATTTTATATAAAAGATAGATCAACGCTTGAATTTCTAGAAGGTGCCTATTTACTCTTCGTTTGAAGATTCCCAAGTTGTAATTTTCGGGGAACACGGAAACCGGTAGTGCATTCCATATTTTTGCTGTACGTACGATAAATGTGGAAGCGAAACGCTTGGTGCGAGCTGTAGGAATATCTACAGTGTACGGGTGAAGGTCTGCCGTTCTTCTGTTTGACCGGTGCTTGAACGGCGAAGGTGGAATCAACAAAAATAGCTCCTGCGCACACTCTCTAAAGTGTTCACAAACTCACGATTGAAAGATTATGAAAATGCAGAAAATTGTAACCTGTCCCGAATTTGCACAGAAAAAAGAAAAAGAAAAAAGTTTTTTTATATATAAAATAGTTATTTTTATTTACATCAAAGTAAACCTCAGATCTTCAACACAATTATTCTGTTAAAATAATCAATTTTTATTTATTACTGATGTGTTAATAAAAACTTATGACTACTTACTGTGTTTGTAACTAGAGGTACACAATATGTAGTTATTTTTATCCACAATAATTTATGTGTGAAAACTTAGCGTAAATATTTTCTATTAACGCGAGAAATCGTCATGCCTCTAAATATGGTCCTTTCAAGATAAGTTTCTACAAAAATTACACAGATGGCGCTATCTATGAACTTTTGGTTGAAGCTTATCTGAAAATATCCTTTCTGTAAATTTTAAGTAATAAAAATGACCAGAGTTTCTGGATTTTATGCTATTAAAATCTTGTAATACTCAATGTTTTGGGTTCGTCCAGGTATACTCGATCCTCATGTGCCAGCTGCTGATAACCATGGGCTTCATTGCGCTGTTCATCTTCCACGAGCCAACCAAACGATGGGCGCACTCAAACCCTTGGCTTTTGTGAGTATCATGACACCATACCATATTTTGTGAGTAGTACGACACCTTAACATCTTTTGTGAGTATTACGACAACATACCATATTTTGTGAGTATTACGTTACATACCATATTTGGTGAGTAGTACGACACCATACCATATTTTGTGAGTAGTACGACACCTTAACATCTTTTGTGAGTATTACGACACCATACCATATTTTGTGAGTATTACGACACCATACCATACTTTGTGAGTAGTACGACACCTTAACATCTTTTGTGAGTATTACGACACCATACCATATTTTGTGAGTAGTACGACACCTTAACATCTTTTGTGAGTATTACAACAACATACCATATTTTGTGAGTATTACGACACCATACCATACTTTGTGAGTAGTACGACACCTTAACATCTTTTGTGAGTATTACGACACCATACCATATTTTGTGAGTAGTACGACACCTTAACATCTTTTGTGAGTATTACGACAACATACCATCTTTTGTGAGTATTACGACACCATACCAACTTTTGTTGAGGATGGATCAGTAGAAATACAAATCCGTGTGTGCCCTGTCCATTTCTAAGACAGCTTTATCCCCTAGCAAAGTAAAAAAGGGTCCATGTAGATCCGCCTAATCAGCTATAGAACAGTATCACCTCATATCCTCTAAAATGAGTATGGGATGATCTACGGAAGAGGCTGTCAGACCGAGATACCGAACAGTCGACATGCAGCTGATTATGATATTCGTGGTTTCTGATGTAGTAACGATGATGATGATACCGTTGTTGCAGCTGGGTGGCGTTCGCTGTGACGCTGGTGTGCATGATCGTGATGGCGTGCTGCACCGAGGTGCGGCGACAGGTGCCCATGAACTTCATCTTCCTGTTCATCTTCACGGCCGCGCAGAGCTTCCTGCTGGGCATCGTGTCCAGCGTATACGACGTTGATGCGGTCAGTAACATCAGGTTCCAATAACCAAACGAAGAAAAAAAGGTCAGGTCGAATGAGTGAATGAGAATAAGGTAAAATGATATATACTTTAATACGATATGAAAAAAAAGGCGTGTGGCCCTCGGAGACTGCCGCGGTAAAGCTATTGCATAGCATTTTGTATCAACTTATGTAATTATAATTATTTAAGAAAGTTTTAATAAGAAAAGTTTTTATGTCACGAACATAAATATCCCCACCACAAAAATGGAAATTAAATTACAAACAGGAAAACAAAATTAAATCAATATTTAGCTAACATAACGGATTTGCTTTGCTATATCAAATTACATACCTGAAACGACGTTAGACGATGCACGGCCTTCAAGCCACACCTTCATGCCCGTCGGAGTGGGGAGCGTGAGGTTTTTTCGTTACGGAATTTCTCGATTCGGTCCCCGCGCTCAAGGCCCGCGATAGAAGCTATGCAATAGCTTAAAAAACGTACAGTTACAAAGTGAACAACTTCGTCTACGCCGTGCAAAATAGACGCCAGCTGTTGGGTCACCCGCGGCCAGCACACAGTGTCACGAACACTTCTTTCACGAACTTTTACGTGTCCGTGGACCATGGCCCTATGATGTTAAGTTACACGCGTGTGTATATCTGTGTATTTTTGTGTACCTCGCGCATTGTTAAATGAGGTTCAATCCGTATATTCTTTACAAATCTGTGTGATTGCTACTTATAGGACCGAAGCAATGTCTTCGAATGTAGCTGTGCTTCATGAGAAATAATTGATTTAAATATGTATTTCCCTACGATTGCAGGTGTTAATGGCAGTCGGGATAACAGCTGCTATATGCTTGGCGCTTACTCTATTCGCCTTCCAAACTAAATGGGACTTCACCACGATGGGAGGAATGCTGACGTGCGGACTGGTTGTGCTTCTATTATTCGGTAAGATATTTAAACATCTATATATTTGTTGTTCGGCTTTTCTTCTTGCCGTATCGGAGAGTCATAATCGTACTTGATTTTGGGTATAAAGGGATTGTCGAAGAGTTGGAAACTCGAAGTCGAACAACTAGGCTAGTTTCCGTGGGATAACGTCTGAAATCCATGAGTCAGCGTGTTGAATTAGTGAACATGTACCGAGCCGTCCTCTTACTACATGGAAGATCTGGTGAAGGTCACGTGGAATCCTTGAATGCTAGCGTCTCAGAGCCCTACCAAGGGGGAGGTATATGTTTAGTAACTGACCGTTTTCCTAAAAATAATGATGAGGATACGCTGATACTTCTCAATGCCAAATAATGGTGAAAGAAATTATATGTGAAAGCATTATATCTGTCTGGGTTCAATTTAGCTCCACTGGGAACATTGAAAAACAACTGATGGTAAGTGAGATACCTCTGTATCCTTCAAGGAGGCGGTTACTGTTTACCGTTTGTTGTTATTGTTGTCTGGGCGGTGTCCGCATTTTGTTATATTTTTGCCATTGTGCGTGAGTGGAAGTGGAGCCAGCTAGTCTATCCAGCACGATTGATGTCGCTGCAAGCCTCCTGGAGTGATACTGGATTGTCTAGAATCGTCGCCCGTTGTGTGGCAACGCTGCTGCAAGTCGTAAGCACATGGGCGAGAGTTTACTTGGCAGACATGCACCCACAACAAAAAGGTTCTGTTCTGTTCTAGTTTTAGTTATTTACTTGATTCTTGTCCACAGGTCTCATAGCAATCTTCATCCCTCGCAACAACATTCTGACTCTAGTCTACGCGTCTCTAGGGGCCGTTCTATTCTCATTCTACCTAGTCTACGACACCCAGCTGATGATGGGCGGCAAGCACAAGTACAGCATCTCTCCCGAAGAGTACATATTCGCAGCCCTCAACCTGTACCTGGACATCATCAACATATTCCTTTACATTCTTACCATTATTGGTGTCAGTCGAAGTTAAAACAATATGGCGTTACGAAAATTTAGTTGTGTTCGTATGTGAAATATAATTTTAATGGCTAACGTTTACTGCTTTTGGTCGGTCAGTAAACAAAGTAGTTTGACAATGGCATCGTGCGGTACTATTTCACAAGCTGTTATTTAACTTGCCTTGGTAATTTCTGACAAATCTTGGTATCCGATTGAAGATTTGGCATATGTAAGTTCGGCGACACTGCAATGTTGTGGTACCATCGAGCTGGTCTGATGATGGAACCGGAAGGTGGTCATGGGAACTCCTAAACTACACATGATAAACCAGTCGTGTTTGGGCTCGTTTGATTTGTCTTGATGGGTACTACTTAGATCCGATATCAATGCAATAATAAAACTTGTATAATGAAATTTTAACAAAAACTAACTTTAATCATTCAGTTTGATAGCAAGTTCTGGATGGAAGCATGCTCACTGATAATCTCAAAAGCTTAGGAACATAGCTAAGGCTAAGATAGTTTCTGGGTTGGAACGCGCATATCTTTTGACCTTTCGTCACTGACATGCCAAGTGACATCATATATTAAAAAGATAATGTTCTCTACAAAGGATAATATTTTAGGATACAGTTACTATTCTTTACTGAATGATACTATTGTAGACCGCTAGAAAACACTGTAATCTGAAAGATGCTATTGTTTACTGAAAGAAATTATTGTATACTGAAAAAAATTACTGTACACTGAAAGAAACTAATTTTGCACATATTTTCGTAACTTACCGTTTACTATAGTTTACACAGTTTAATAATAGAGAAGAAGAATACATATATCCGAAAGTTGTCTTGTATAATTTCAGAGTGAAATTTTACTTCGATCGATTTTCAAGTGAAAGTGCATTTAGACTGTTATTACGTAGACATTAAGATACAACGCTGTGACATGTTTTATGTATATAAAAATAGTGTTTTAAAAATCCGATGCCTTTTTATTTAGCCCTAGATGAAGTGTTCACTTTGTTAATATAAGTTTTATTATTATTTTTTAATTTTTTAAATTCTCCTTTTTGAAAGGGGTTTTTACTGCGGGCCGTAGCCAAGCAAGATTTTTTTAAAACTATGTACTGTTAATGGTTGCTGAAGTTAAAAATTTTCTAGTTAATCGGCATGTGTTCAAGATGACGGCTTTTTGTAATGTTGCAATGGTGTGCGTTGGAATTTGTAGTGTGTCTAGGCTGTTGTGTAGTGTTTTAGGAACAACGCCCGTCGTGGATATTACTATTGGTACTATATGGACTGTGTGCGCGCGCCATTGGCGTCTCAGTTCTATGGCTAAGTCTGTGAATTTAGTAAGTTTTTCGTTAATTGTAGTTTGGATGTTGTGGGTATTAGGGACTGCTATGTCAATTATGAACACGGTTTTATTATTTTTATCGACAAGGGTAATATCGGGTCTGTTATAGAGTACTGTTTTGTCAGTTATAATTGTTCGGTCCCAGTACAGTTTGTGTTGTTTGTTTTCATGTACAGTGGATGGAGTATATTTGTAGTATGGAACTTTATTAGGGATAAATTTATATTTATGTGCTAAATGTTGGTGTATTACAGATGCAACCTGATCGTGACGATGCTTGTAATCTGTTTGTACTATAGCTTTACAAGCGCCTGTTATATGTTGGATCGTTTCCGGAGCACTATTGCAATGTCTACATGAGTCGTTTCGTTGTTCTACATCTTTCATGATGTGCTTTCTATAGTTCCGCGTTGCGATAACCTGGTCCTGTATTGCCATCATAAAGGCTTCAGTTTCTGGAAATAGCTCACCCCACTTCAACCATGAGTTTGATACTGTTTTATCAATAAACGATTTACCCAGATCGGCATGATGCCTTCCGTGTAGTACTTTCTGGCCCCACTCAGATGTTTTTTGCTGAAGGCTGATGATGTTCTCGTTGCGTTGTGTGTTTCTGTGTTGTAGGTTAAGTGGTGAATACCGGTCATCTATATCGACTGTGTATTTGTGTAATGGTGAGTGCTCAGCTTTCATGTGAAAGTACCGTCTCAGCGTGGTTATTTGTTTGTTGTGCAGGTTTTGTATATCTATTAGGCCTCTTCCTCCTTCTTGTCGCGGCAGTGTGAGCCTTTGAATGCAAGATTTGGGGTGATGTTTCCTGTGTTTAGTTAAGTGAGTGTTCATGGTGCGTTGGAGTTTCTTCAGGTCCGTCTGTGACCAGTTTATTATGCCAAAGGAGTACGTAAGAATCGGTATTGCAAATGTGTTGATAGCTTTAGTGGTATTGCGTGAATTTAGGTAGGATTTTAAAATAATGGTCAGCCTATGTTTAAATTTCCGGATAAGTTCTTGTTTTGTTTGCTTTTGATGTATATGTTTAGATTGATGGAAACCTAAATATTTGTAGGTGTCCTGTTCTGTCATGGAGTCTATTTGTTCTCCAGTGTCTAGGGTATAGCAATTATTTTGGACCTTACCTCTGTGTATTGAATGTACCTTACATTTGTCTATGCCAAATTGCATACATATATCCTTTGAAAATTCTTGTGTAATGTCAGCTAGCTGAAACAGCTCTGTTATATTGTCAGCGTAAAGTTTAATGTCATCGACATACATGAGGTGGGATAGTGTGTGGTGTGAATTATTGTGCTCAAGTTTAAATCCAGCATTGGCCCGATCAAGTATTTCAGAGAGTGGATTTAAGGCCAGGCAAAACCATAGTGGGCTCAGAGCGTCTCCTTGAAAAATGCCTCTCCGAATATAGATCGGTTCACTAGTTAAGATGTGTTCTTCTTTCCTTATAGTGAGAGTAGTTTGCCAGGTACTCATAGCTGTTTCTAATAGTGAAACTATTTTTGGGTGTATCTTCGCTTGAGGATATCAATGAGCCAGCTATGCGGCACTGAGTCAAACGCTTTTCTGTAGTCTATGTACATGGAGTGAATATTTCTTTTTTTCTTTAATGCCTGTGTCATAGCAACTGCATCTATAGTTAATTGTTCTTTGCATCCTTGACTGTTCTTTTTACACCCTTTTTGCTGTTCTTTTAATATGTTGTGTTGTGAGAGGTGACTGTAGATAGTTTCGCTGATGCAAGCTGTTAAGATTTTATAAATGGTTTGTAGGCAAGTGATTGGACGGTATTTTGCAGGATTCGTAGTGTCGTTGTCTTTGGGAAGTAAGTAGGTACGTCCTTGTGTCATATAAGTTGGCATTGTATCTGGTGATTGTATGAACTGATTTAGGTGATTATGGATGTGTGGGTGTGTGCAAGTGAGTTTTTTATACCAAAAGTTGTGGATGTTGTCTGTTCCGGGGGATTTCCAGTTGTGTGTCCGTTTAATGATCTGAATGAATGTATCAACGGGTATGTGCTCAAATTCCATTGTCGGGACAGTGGGTAAATTATCATTTATCCACGTCGCATTCCGATTGTGTTGGACGGGTCTTTCCCATATGTCCGTCCAATACTGTTTCAGTAAATCCATTGGAGGAGTTACAGTGCTGAGTGTTTGGTGGTGTTGTGCTGCTTCATTGGATGTCAATGTTCTGTAGAAACTACTTTCGTTATTTGTGAATTGTGAGTTTTGTGTTTTTCTTGCTGTACAAGCTAAATATCGTTTGAGTCTACTAGATGCCGTGTTTAATTTTTGTTTCAGTGTGTCGAGGAAATGTTCAGGTTCCGAGTTTAGGTCCTCAAATGTAGCATGCGTTTGATAGTTTGTTTTTATAGTTCCGACGGCAGAAACTACCCGTCGACTTCTATTTCCTCTTATGTATTGTGTTAAACGTCCTATTTCTGCTCTGTACTTACGTATTCTGCATTCTAACCTTAACTGCCAATTTGGTTTATTGCACTTCTTCCTATTAGTTATATCTGTCTGTCTATCAAGTGTTAGTCCTATGTAAGCAGCTGTCGTGTATGCTGAGGCATAAATGATAGTTTGTAGTGAGTTGTAATTTTGTTCCGGTGAGAGATAGTGTGGTATTACAGCGTTGTTTAAATGATCTACAATTGATAGTAGTTTTCGAGTTGTCCTCAATTTAGGAATGTGTGGTCTGTTGGTAGGGTCTGTGTTTTTGAATTTCTTTAGATTGATCTCAAATTGTATCCGAATTTCCTCATGGTCGATGTTTTCATTATTTCGTATGTGCTGCTCGTTCATCCTTACTGATCTCGATTGTGAAAGGTTGTGTACGTGTGCTTCAATGTTTTCTTGCGTAATTGTTACAGCCTCCTCTACTTCCAAAATTTCAAAAGTGTTATGAACTGCAATATTTATGACGCCTTCAGAACTGTCTGTTCTTTGGCAGGTTTCGCTTAATGAGTTGTGGTTAGTGTAGGGTTCGGTACTTTTTATTTCAGATAAAACCTGATTTTTAATTGATTGGATTCTGGCTGAGCTTAATAGTTTATTATTAACTATTACTCTCCTTTGGTCAGATATACGTTGTTCAGACAGGTGAGATAAGTGTGGGAAGTGTGTTGTAACCTTTTCATGCAACTTTTTCCTGTAGGCTGTCATATTCGTTTCTACTTCGGTTACTTCAAAATAAAATTGTATAATCATCTCATTAACTTCTAGTGGCCATATTAGTCGACCGCCTGTTGTTGTTATATTTGTGTAGCTTGTGTGTGGTGGGGAATGACAGGTTTGTGAGTTGACTGCTTGGTTGTGTTGTGTTGGTGTGGTTGTAGAGTGACATTGGGTTGTAAGACCTGCCCTATTCAAGTGCTCCTCTACCTCAGATCTGATTTCATTAAGAGTTACTTGAGATAATAGTTTATTGTTGACTATGGCTCGGCGTTGATCTCCAATTCTTTGTCTAGATGCATCCATATCCGGGAAATTAATTTGGAACTGTCTGTGTAATTGTTCTAAGTATCCACGTTTAAGTGTCTCTAGTTTACTAGCTATGAGGTATGTACGCCATATAAACCTATTCATTTCTTCGGTCCATTTTTTTCGCATACGAGTTGAGCCTGTAGTGGGTGCAGGGTCTAAGGCACGTGCCTCCTGCACAACATCTGCAGACGTTAAAGACGTTGATGGTGATGATCGTGATGTGGGATAGTTTAGGAAAGAACAAGGTGATGAGCTGGGTGATTGAAATAAACTATGAGATGATGAAATTGGTGATGTCGAATGAGATATGGTGGAAATGACTCCCTGTTGATCTGCACCAGTCCTTGACTGAGCAGATTGCGATGTGTTGTCCCCCCCAGAAAACATGGGACAGCCCAAGCCCGAGGGCTCGGGACGGGATTCTCCATTGCGGTTAGCTCCGGTACCCGTCTGGGGTAATCTATTACCGCTTCTTAACAACATCGCATTTGAAATACTAGTGCTCCGTTGGTCTTTGGTAAGTATTAGCTATTCAGCTTCCAAAGTCCGCCCCTCACGTGGTCACTGGTGTTCGGACCGGACGTGGAGTTAGTTTTATGAGGGGCTTATTATTATTATTATTAATTTTTTAAATTCTCCTTGTTGCCGACGCCGAACTTCTTAGAATAATTATTGTCTATGAAGCTTTTTATTCTTTTGTTTTTATACGTTTAGCTTTTGTTTTTACAGTACATTCATTGAACCCAAAAATGGTGGTTTTATTTAATATATTTTACGCCCGTAAATAACATTGGTGTCAGAAGTGGGATAGACCCGATAGACAGATCCACTAAGTGATCTTTTTCAAACTTCCTTTCGAGAGACCGAAAGCGCGACGGTGCTAAATTGTAACTATCCGGGACATTCAAATTATCAGCACACCATAATAAACCGGTAGAAAAACGACCTGAATCTAAGCGACATGTAGTTCTTTGCAAAATGTTGAACGCACGTTTGTCGTTTTCAGAGGGAAAGTCTTTTTTCGTAATGCCAATAGAGTCCAGACTGTAATGTTGTTTTATAAGTTCGTCTAAAGAATTTTCAGTTTTATGAGACATTGTTACGTGATTAAAAATGTCGACCGGAGCGGTTTTACTCCAAGTGTAACCGAATAGGACCCAACCGAGTAGAGTTTCGACTGCTACCGGTTGATGACGAGTACCACGACGCACTGACAATGGAATCGTAAGATGCCAGTTATCGGCTCCGATCAAAACTGTAGGCTTTGCATTTTCGTAACAAAGCGTAGGTGCTATGTCGGCCAAGTGAGTAAAAGCCTTAATTTCATCGAGAGAAATAGACTGAGGTCGTATGCCCAGGTTTGAAATAGCCCGTGCATTTCTGAGCACATGTGAATCCGAACTATTTTGACCTTTTACGGTCACATCGACAAAACTTATTTCAGATTCTTTTGAAAGACCGCCTATGCAGTTTACCTTGATAGATGAAGTAGGACCCCGAGCACCAACAGCTGCTGCGACTTCTTCATCTATTAGTGTTGCCGTGGAACCGTCATCCAGCAGCGCGTACGTAGCCACGCTACCTAGAGGACCAGATACTGTGATAGGTACCACCTTAAGTACCACCGGCAACAGCTGCGAGCAGTCTGGGAAAGAATGTGCCACTGACACATCAGGGAAATCTTTCTTCAATGAAGTACTCGGCTGTGCTACAGACGAAGATGGGACACATGTAGAGTCAAAGTGATTAGAACATTCTGGTTCTCGATGAAGAAGCGTGTGATGACTACGAGCTCGATGACAACTAGGAGCCTTGCAATAAGGCATGCGCCTACATGTATACACGCGCTCGCTGGACGGCCCTAAGGAAACTTCACGAACTTCGGGAGCCCGAGCTTCAGGGGAAAGCCGTGAAAGTGCTTGCTTGCAGTTTGAGACCCACGACCGCATCTCCAATCCAGCACGAGAGTGCACCTCTACAATGTCGTGAGCTAGCTGAGCTGCTAGATTATTTCGGCTTAATTTGGTTCAGACTATACCTCAAAATTACAAAATTCTAAATTCTTCTGATATGGATAAAGCGGAAAGAAACCTGCTCCTCAAGTCTCAACTGGATTCGTTTCGAGAAGAATATGAACACTTAAAATCAAGCTCTCCGTTTCCCAGCAGAAGTCCACTACGCAAATTGGACGTGACTATAGATGAAAATGGACTTCTAGTTTTATCCGGGAGGACTGCAGCTGTTCAAGTAAAATCTTTTCGACCAAATCCGATTGTATTAATTGCCAAGCATCCCGTCACGCAACTATTGATTGGCCATTATCATAGAAGATACGCTCACGCCAATATAGAAACAGTCGTAAACGAAATGCGTCAGAAATTTTACATTTTTGGATTGCGACCAGCTGTGCGGCGCTTTGTAAAAGCATGCTATTGGTGCAGGATACACAGAGGTTTGCCGTCTACTCCACCAATGGGAGATTTGCCTGCGGATCGTCTTGCCTTCGGCAGTAAGCCATTCACATTTACTGGCTTAGATTACTTTGGCCCTATCACTGTGACAATTGGACGGCGTAGAGAAAAGCGATACGTGGCTCTGTTTACCTGCCTAACGATTCGAGCGGTCCATTTGGAAGTTGTGAGTAGCCTTTCATCAGATTCCGCAGTTATGGCTTTACGTCGCTTCGTGGCCCGGCGCGGCTGTCCTACACGGATATATTCTGATAACGGCACAGCTTTTGTTGGAGCAGATACAACTCTCAAACATCTATATCAAGTGGATATGCAAAGCAAGTACATTACGTTTTGAGTGGCGCTTTATTCCCCCATAATGTAGGGCGCCGTAACACCCCAGCTGCTGTAGTCACGTCTGCGACACGAATTACGTTGTCTTTGCCCGGGTAGACGTTGGAGACGCGACCTCTAGGCCACACACCGCGTGGCAGGTTGCCATCTGCTATCAGCACAACGTCTCCTACCTTAAGAGGCGACGACACAGAGTTGACGGACGGGCGAGGGGTTAATATTGGCAAATACTCCTTTACCCATCTTGCCCAAAAATGATCCGCCAGGCGAAGCCCCTTACGCCAATTTACCCTTCGAATAAGATCTGTGTCATCGACCCGAGCAAGTGGCCAATATGGCGATGATTGCCCCAACAAAAAATGGTTCGGTGTGATGGACTCTTCGGAGCTTGGTTCCGTGGAAACGTGCGTTAAGGGCCGCGAATTTACCAACGCCTCCGCTTCTAACAAAAGCGTATAAAAAACTTCTTCACTAGGTGAGCGTTCCTTTAGCGTCGCATTCAGCGCAACCTTCACGGTACGGACGAGACGCTCCCAGCATCCTCCCATGAACGGTGAGGCTGGGGGAATAAAGCGCCACTCAAAACGTAATGTACTTGCTGCAGTTTGCATATCCACTTGATATAGATGTTTGAGAGTTGTATCTGCTCCAACAAAAGCTGTGCCGTTATCAGAATATATCCGTGTAGGACAGCCGCGCCGGGCCACGAAGCGACGTAAAGCCATAACTGCGGAATCTGATGAAAGGCTACTCACAACTTCCAAATGGACCGCTCGAATCGTTAGGCAGGTAAACAGAGCCACGTATCGCTTTTCTCTACGCCGTCCAATTGTCACAGTGATAGGGCCAAAGTAATCTAAGCCAGTAAATGTGAATGGCTTACTGCCGAAGGCAAGACGATCCGCAGGCAAATCTCCCATTGGTGGAGTAGACGGCAAACCTCTGTGTATCCTGCACCAATAGCATGCTTATACAAAGCGCCGCACAGCTGGTCGCAATCCAAAAATGTAAAATTTCTGACGCATTTCGTTTACGACTGTTTCTATATTGGCGTGAGCGTATCTTCTATGATAATGGCCAATCAATAGTTGCGTGACGGGATGCTTGGCAATTAATACAATCGGATTTGGTCGAAAAGATTTTACTTGAACAGCTGCAGTCCTCCCGGATAAAACTAGAAGTCCATTTTCATCTATAGTCACGTCCAATTTGCGTAGTGGACTTCTGCTGGGAAACGGAGAGCTTGATTTTAAGTGTTCATATTCTTCTCGAAACGAATCCAGTTGAGACTTGAGGAGCAGGTTTCTTTCCGCTTTATCCATATCAGAAGAATTTAGAATTTTGTAATTTTGAGGTATAGTCTGAACCAAATTAAGCCGAAATAATCTAGCAGCCAAAAAAAATGCTAGCTGTAGCGCGAAGTAAACGCAACCAATCGCTAAAATGCGATATATCTGCCACAACCGGTGAAGGTTGCGATACAGCGGTTTCAATAACTCCCACCTGCTCTGTTTGTTTCAGTTCATCCAGAACAGGTGGAAAGTTGAGCTCATCGAACAGTAGCTTAGGCCAAGTTGCCGCAGCTTTGGTCAAAAATTCAGGGCCAGAAAACCAACGTGACGAAATTTCGAATTTAGATTTAGTTTTGGTAGCATCATCGGCAACGTTTAAAGAGCTTGGGACATATCTCCATTGATGTCCTTTTGCTGTCTCTAGAATTTCACCCACTCTATGGGCCACAAAAGGTTTAAATGTTCGAGCATCACTTCGAAGCCATCTCAGTACGGTTACACTGTCGCTCCAAAAGACAGTAGATGCGGCTGTGTATCTGTGAGCTTCCAGGATATAAGTTGCCAGGCGAGTGGCAATAAGGGCTGCTTGTAATTCCAAACGTGGAATAGAGACTGGCTTCAAAGGAGTAAGTCTTGCCTTGCCAGCGATCAAAGCCAGCTTTATGCTTTTGTCAAGGTATTGAAAGCGCCAATAAGCCACACAAGCATACGCAAGCTCACTCGCGTCGGCAAAAACGTGAAGCTGAATCTCGCAAGGATCATTACAATCTACGTAACAACGTGGAATAGACCCGATAGACAGATCCACTAAGTCTCGGAACCATGACTTCCACAATTCTATAAAGCGTTCCGGAAGGGTAGAGTCCCAGTCAGCTACCAATTTCCAGGTCTGCTGAAACAAAATGCGTCCGCGGATAATTATTGGCGTTAGAAAGCCTAGAGGATCATAAACCTTCATTAAGTGTGAGAGCATGGACCGTTTCGTAAAAAGATCTGGTTGATCACGTAAGTCTCGTAAGAAAACTAAAGAGTCATCGCATATAATCCATGTGACACCCAGAACACGAACGCGCTCGCTGGACGGCCCTAAGGAAACTTCACGAACTTCGGGAGCCCGAGCTTCAGGGGAAAGCCGTGAAAGCGCTTGCTTGCAGTTTGAGACCCAGGACCGCATCTCCAATCCAGCACGAGAGTGCACCTCTACAATGTCGTGAGCTAGCTGAGCTGCTTCCTCCACAGTATTTAGACTACCCAAATAATCATCCATGTAGTGGTTAGTGATGATCTCTTCAGCCGCCAGCGGGAACAAATGCCTATGATCCTCAGCGTTAAGATTTTTTAGGTAAATTGCTGTAAAGGGACTTGAGACAGCACCAAAAATCATCGAGGACATTCTAAATTCACGCAGAGGCTCTTCTGATGTATTACGCCATAGAAATCTCTGCGCATCGCGATCCTCTACCCTAATCCTGGTCTGCGGAAACATTTCCCTAATGTCTGCTGTAAGCGCCACTAAACCTTCCCTGAATCTCATTAGAATTCCCAGCAGTGGTTGCAATAGATCAGGTCCGGCCAATAATAATGAGTTAAGGCTAACACCCATAACTCTGGCGGCGGCATCGTGTACCACCCGCAGCTTCTTTTTTTGAGGGTGAATAACAGCAAAGTGCGGCAAATACCATTTGACACCGTCAGGATTCGGTGGGGCATCACAAAGTTCAGCGTAACCCTTTTCAATAGTGCTATTTACGTTATCGCGGTATAATTTTGCGTATACTGGATCTTTTTCAAACTTCCTTTCGAGAGACCGAAAGCGCGACAGTGCTAAATTGTAACTATCCGGGACATTCAAATTATCAGCACACCATAATAAACCGGTAGAAAAACGACCTGAATCTAAGCGACATGTAGTTCTTTGCAAAATGTTGAACGCACGTTTGTCGTTTTCAGAGGGAAAGTCTTTTTTCGTAATGCCAATAGAGTCCAGACTGTAATGTTGTTTTATAAGTTCGTCTAAAGAATTTTCAGTTTTATGAGACATTGTTACGTGATTAAAAATGTCGACCGGAGCGGTTTTACTCGAAGTGTAACCGAATAGGACCCAACCGAGTAGAGTTTCGACTGCTACCGGTTGATGACGAGTACCACGACGCACTGACAATGGAATCGTAAGATGCCAGTTATCGGCTCCGATCAAAACTGTAGGCTTTGCATTTTCGTAACAAAGCGTAGGTGCTATGTCGGCCAAGTGAGTAAAAGCCTTAATTTCATCGAGAGAAATAGACTGAGGTCGTATGCCCAGGTTTGAAATAGCCCGTGCATTTCTGAGCACATGTGAATCCGAACTATTTTGACCTTTTACGGTCACATCGACAAAACTTATTTCAGATTCTTTTGAAAGACCGCCTATGCAGTTCACCTTGATAGATGAAGTAGGACCCCGAGCACCAACAGCTGCTGCGACTTCTTCATCTATTAGTGTTGCCGTGGAACCGTCATCCAGCAGCGCGTACGTAGCCACGCTACCTAGAGGACCAGATACTGTGATAGGTACCACCTTAAGTAGCACCGGCAACAGCTGCGAGCAGTCTGGGAAAGAATGTGCCACTGACACATCAGGGAAATATTTCTTCAATGAAGTACTCGGCTGTGCTACAGACGAAGATGGGACACATGTAGAGTCAAAGTGATTAGAACATTCTGGTTCTCGATGAAGAAGCGTGTGATGACTACGAGCTCGATGACAACTAGGAGCCTTGCAATAAGGCATGCGCCTACATGTATACACGTTGTGAGAGGCGGGCCTAAGGCATTTCCTACATATTTTATTATTAACTACATACTGCCACCTGTCGTCAACGCTCAGAACTAGAAATTTATTACAGTCAATCAGAAAATGACAACCATCTTTACAAAAGGAGCATACAGTAGCTACAGAGTTCGAGGACTCTGTTTTGCCTGGGAATACAGAGGCCGACCGTTGCGTACTCACATGTTTAATCTCCTTATCACCAAACTCTTTACTCAAAATGACATCGTTCAAAGAATGAATTTTGACACATTTGTCTAATTTATGTTTGTCAAGATGCAAATCGGGTATGAAAGCCAGTTGCAGATGCAAACTCACCTCTTGAGAGAGATATTCTGCCATCAGCTCGATCTTGGTTTTCCCACTATTAAGTTTAGGAGCTGCGTAGTCGACAAATCGAGCTCTCAACAACGGTGTAAATTTTACCAACACCGCAGTGTAGAGCTCTGGTGAAGATAAAAACTCTGTTCTTTTCATCAGTTTAATAGACTCTACGCAATTCCTAACCTTAGAGGCGAAAATATTTAGTTCTTTACCAACCTCATTGGGTAGCTTGGGTAGAGCACGTATCGACGCTATTTCATGCATGATGATGAATTCTGGTTGTGCAAACCTTCGCTGCAACTCCATCATGACGAGATCAGGATCTTGCGCAGAAATAATGAGACTACTAACGGTTTCACGTGCTGAGCCGCGAAGCGCAGCGTTTAGCCTTGCTAAGTTCCCTGCTGCAGTGAACGCCGCCTTTGAGTCTTCGTAGCACTTTTGGAAGAGAAGCCACTCAGTGACGCGCCCATCGAACAGCGGCAAGCGTGAATCTAAGGATTCAGAACAATCACCAACCTTATTGTCCGTTAGCTTCTTGAGGATTTGCACGAGGGTGGCCTTGAAGTCTTGCTCTTCATCTTGTGTAGCCTGACCACTATCTAGTATTTTATTTTTGTTACAAGTTTGTGTTTGTGTGCCTATTCTATTTAGTGAGTGTTTATTGGCGCTGCCAGAGGGCGGAGACGGCAATGGTAATGGCGGGCACGCTAGCTCGCTCTTTTCCACGCCGTGGTTACCTGAAAACATGACTTGTGTCGTGTCTAACCAATCCTCTACCCTGGCTCGACTGGAGGCGCGACTTCCCAGAGAAGCGGCTTCAATGGCCGCAAGCTCCGCTTGCAGCTCTAGCTCCGCCACGGCGCGTTTGCGCTCGGCGGTGCGAGCGGCAACTGCAGCGCGCTCCTTCTCCTCTTCAGCTATTGCAAGGAGACGCGCATGCCGCGCCTTAGCGGCAAGCTGTTTTACAATGGTGCTAGACGAAGTACTAGCTGTGGATTCTGGTCGAGAAGAGACGGGCGTACAGGGCGTGCCGCCGGCGGCGGCCGCCGTTTCGACTGTGCCCATAGGCCCCGCGATACCCGAAGGTCCCGCAGTTGAGGCTTGAGCCTCTTCTACAACAGCGCTTGGGCGCTCCACTTTTGCAGCTTCGCCTGTTTGGCTTCGAGTTAGCACCATATTACACTGCAAAACTATTAAAACGCACTATTACCGCGCACTATAACACAATATTGCACTAGCACATCAAATATACACCACTTCTGACACCAATGTTATTTACGGGCGTAAAATATATTAAATAAAACCACCATTTTTGTTCCATGAATGTACATTCATTGAACCCAAAAATGGTGGTTTTATTTAATATATTTTACGCCCGTAAATAACACTCCTTTTTGAAAGGGGTTTAAATTTTTTTTGTATTTTTTAGTTTATGCTGTTAAAATATTTAACAAAATATTTTGCCGCTAAAGGTGGAATATGTAAAATATATAATAGCTACTAGCTAGTTAGACTTAATATGATGTATATGGTAAAATATATCGTACAGTAAGTCCATATGTTTAAGATGGACTTACCATCTTAAAACTATTTTACGTCCTTTTTGAAGTCTTTCAAATGTGTATTTATTGCAATTAAAATCATCATCTACTTACTGTAAGCACTGATCACAATATATAAACATAATGACTTATTTAACTTGCTTTGTTTTTAATTACTGGTATATGGTAACATACCAGGAAACGTCTACCGGGCCGACCTCTAACTAGATAGACCAGGGAGCTTAGCGCATGGGTACCAGTCATTGTGGCATGCATGACTATATTCAACAGTGGACGTTTCCTGGATGTATTGTTTTTATTTAAGCGTATTGCATTTTTCTGGTTTTCTCTATGTGGCCTATAGATCTATGTTAATTCTTTGGCCCATTGTGCCTCTCTTGGGAGTTGGGAGGAAACAGGTTATCGGTACTACCCCAGTAGTTTTTCGTATGATGATAATATGGTAATACAACCAGCGCTGTGGCTCTAGCTGCAGCACATGCTGAGCTGGTCGCCTTTTCGGCAACAAATTTTGTATTCCTTTCCTGTTTATGTATACTTATATTCTGTGCCGAATAAAGTCTTTTGAATTTGAATTTGCAATCTTCATTTGCATGGACTTTAGTAAATTATTCCGCAGTAACACTTTATCAATCCATAGCCTTTTTTCCTTTATTATATTTCAAGCTACGTGTGCGCCAAATTTCATCAAGATTGGACTAGATGTTCAGAAGTGAAAAGGTGACAATAATAACAGAGCGTTGGACGAACCTGCGGAAAGAAAATCACCTTCAAATTAAGTACAACTTGTCTTAAGATTATATAAAAGATTAGTATTTTTTCGCTTTAGATTGTCGCCGAGAGAGTCGGTCGCGAAATATGTATGTACAAGGATATTGAATTCAAAATCAAACGATGCCGCTAAGGCGTACACACGCTGGTGAATTTGGAATTTCATATTGAGGCATCGCAATGAGGTTTTGTCTGTGACTTTGTGGTGACTTCTGCTTCTATAGATAATGTTTCGTGTTTAAATTTATGCTCCGTCATGTGAACCCTTTATTGTGTCGATTAATTATATTCAATAATGTGCATTACAATAACCAATATACCGTTCGGAGCAACAATATAAACTCCAACATCATCCTCGAGTGTCATACAGCCCTTGAAGCAGCTGCAGTTCACAATCGGTCACACTGCAATGGATAAAGGGACACATAGTGGCTCACTATGAAATGACGCAGCGGATGAACTGGCAAGGAAAGGCTCTGGGACGGAAGTGTTTGGACCCGAAACAATAATCCCAATACCATTCAACCAACTGACATCCTGGATCAAGGAAAGAAATACTAACCAACGCGCGACTTACTGAAACGAACTAAAAAACTGTCGCCAAGCGAGAGTGATCACCCCATCACTCTCAAAGCGCTTGTCCACGCACCCTTCTCTGTCCACTCAACAAAAACATGTTTAATATGAACATCACAGACAGCCCCCTGTGTCGAGGGTGCATGGCCGACGAGGAAACTCCCGTTCATGTGCTCACGACCTGCAGCAGCGTGGACACACAACGGGCGGTGATCCTAAATAATCCAGGATCACTCCATAGGCGTGCAGCGACTTCTGGGAAGAGATCGGCTGGCTGGAATAGCCACCACCACTTCCATCCCATCACGCAGAATGGCTAAGTGCGGAAACGCCCTGATAAAAAAAAAAATACCGTTCGGGTGTACCGACACTATTTAAGCGAACGGGCTATATCTACGCCTATGTGCATTAAAAGAACATTGACCGAGTGTAAGATAAATAAAATGAAGTATGTACAAAGTACTCGTAATATTAATGACTTTCACTGCGTCGTCGTCACTTTGCTTCTATTTAATCATCTCTTATCTGTTATGTTACTTACTCGACATTTATCGACTGTTATCGCTAGGGATGTCCGTGTGAATAACAGGTGGGGCGGTGGGGCAGAGCTCCCCCGGGGCACACCCTGGCCATTTTTATAGAATGTCGTGATATCGGCCGCTGTCAAGGTATGTCTGGAGAGAGCGTGAACGTGAAATTTAATTGGGCATGAGGGGCGCAGTCCTTTCGTCCTGCGTGTCACTGCGACCTGTATAGATCTATTGTGACAGTCCCCTATGGATCATATCACCAAAGGCCAATTTCGGTCATGAACCGTACGATAGGCCTGGGTTTGGAGGACCTAATGCTTTCCGTTGAGGCAGTATGGCCTCCGAAGTGTCTATTTCTGCTGTGATGTAGGGCATCACAGTGACAGAGGATCTGAATGGGCGTTTCTTCATCCTCCTAACAGAAACAGGTTTTGTTCTGAACAAAATGTGCCGATTTACGGGAGGTAAGCTGTGACAACAGTGTATCAGAAAGGGACAGCACGAAAAGACATCAACACGCGTGTCTGAGAAATTTAAAATTGAAACATTTTGTTTTATCAAATTTTATACCTGTGAAATTATATTCCAACTTTTGTGTAACTTAAAGTTGTAGTACACATTCCACGCCATTAAATTTTATAATTTGCGTAATAACGAATAATTTGACTGTGAGTATGAAGTATTTGAAGTAACCGCTATTCTTAATACGGACATTGTTTAAATACGTAAAGTAGATATTGACACTAATATAATTTTCTAGCCCCCCTATTGAAATCATTAGCACATCACTAGCACTCAAAACTTCACGTATTCGTTACCTCAAAGATTTTAGTCTCGTCAGTGACGCCTACCACAATGTCGTGCCTACTAACAGTGTTTATTGGTTTCTTTATAATATTCCTGATCTATGGCATCAAAAAGAAGGACCCCAAACCTATTTTCGGGATATATTCGGTTCCTGGAAAGTGGTATTACGTGAAATATGTTCTGTTCGCGTGCATCTATTATTACAGAAAGGTAGGATTAGTTTTTATCTTTGTTGGATTTTGATTTTTCATAGTTGTCGATAATAAGTACTTTTGACCACAATCGCACATAATGTGGTCAAGGATGGTTCAAGCTTGCCTTGAAGTTGGCTGTACAAGTGAACACTCTATCAGAGACCAACACATAAGCCGGCATGGAATTCCATTCCCTAGCAATGCGCATCACTAAATAGTATAAAACAAAGTCGCTGCCCGCTGTCTGTATGTATGTATGCTTAAATCTTTAAAACTACGCAACGGAATTTGATGCGGTTTTTTTTAATAGATAGAGTGATTCAAGAGGAAGGTTTATATATATAATACATGCATAATATAGTAGAGCAACACCGATAATTTTAGGGGTTTCTAATGTGATGTCGTAAATAAACACATCTTTTTGCGCTTACATTGCAAACGCTGGCTAAACCCTACCAGATAGATCTAAATAATGTACTACTGTATTGTACACCTTAGAAAGATCAACAAAAAAGTCCGCGATGGTATACGTCTAACTATTGTATTTATGTCACTATAACTACTTTTATCAATTTTTTAAGTTGATAGAAATGCCGACCAAAATCAGACCATGTTATCCATACCTTTATATTAACCCTTATCAAAATAAATCATTTCATATTCAAGACTGCTTCAATAGCTGCATATAGCTTCTTAAATTATTGAAATAGGACATTCCATTCAAAAGATATAACGAATTTAAAAAATCAAATACACACAGAAAAATAAACGCCGGGCCCTATACACCAAACATGACCAAACTGAAGCATTCAAATAATGTAGTATTGACCGAAGTGCGAAAGAGAGGATTAGCGATGCTATTTAGCTGTGTATGAAATGAAAAAAATTACATAAGAAAAAATTAAACTCCTTAAAAATAAAATACATAAAACAAAGTGGTCAAGTGCGAGACGGACTCGCGCACCGAGGGCTCCGTGAAGAATATGATTAATAAACATACTGAAAATCACTATCACTAAATAGTATAATACCTCAGCGTCTAAAGACAAAAGTCTTTGATCAGTGCGTGTTGCCAGTGATGACATACGGAACCGAAACGTGGTCCTTTACTGTGGCACGAATAAACAAGCTCAAAGTCACTCAGCGAGCAATGGAACGAGCTATGCTCTTCTAACTTCTATACGTGATAAGGTCCGGAATTAGGAAATTCGCCGACGAACGAAGGTCACCGACATAGCTCGACGAGTCAGTGAGCTTAAGTGGCAATGGGCAGGCCACATCGCTCGAAGAACCGATCACCGGTGGGGAGTAAAGGTTCTCGACCACGTACCGGGAAACGTCTACCAGGCCGTCCCCCTACTAGATGGACCGACGACCCGGTCAGAGTCGCAGGGAGTCGCTGGATGCAGGTAGCTCGGGACCGGTCGATGTGGCCGTACCATGAGGGAGGCCTATGTCCAGCACTAGACGTTTCCCGGCTGATAATGAAATAGTATAAAACAAAGTCACTTCCCGCTGTCTATATGTATGTATGCTTAAATCTTTAAAACTACACAACGGATTTTGATGCGTTTTATTTAATAGATAGAACCATTCAAGAGGAAGGATAATTTTAGGGATTTCTAAAGTGATGTCGTAAATAAACACATCTTTTTGCGCTTACATTGCAAACGCTGGCTAAACCCTACCAGATAGATCAAAATAATGTACTACTGTATTGTACACCTTAGAAAGATCAACAAAAAAGTCTGCGATGGTATATGTCTATCTCTTAAGGATAACCCACAGTAACCATTTTTATCCTTTACTTTTTCCGAGAAAAAACGGCTTATTTTGCAGCGATCTTAGGCAATATACAGCATTAATCCTTATCCATTTAAGTACCTTAGACACATTGTGCGTTTAATATAGATCAATATGGACCTTTACAGAGAGTAATTTAAATGAATATTTTCGAAGATATTACAGATCGCCTTCCTGAGAAAAAGGGTCTTGAAAGACACACAGACGGACAACAAAGTAAACCAATAAATAAGGGTCCCTTTTTTCCTTTTGAGTTACGAATCCCTAAAAATGTACAAAAATGTAAATATAGAAATGAAAAACTTTAGATTAAGTAAAAAAATTGAAACTCTAAAAATATAAATAGTAATTTAATCAGAAAAAACTACTTATGTCTTGCAAAAAGATACATTTACGTTTTTCCCAAAATGTTAAAAAGATAAATGTCCACCCGTGCGAAGCCGGGGCGGGTCGCTAGTGATGAATAAAGCAGAATTCGGAAGTATTCACGACTAAACCGCTGAACCGATATCGATGTTATTTGGCACAATGCTTTTTATATCGTACTGTACAAATTACCTCAGATTTTTACTTTCGTGCGATTTATTATCGAGCGTGATGGCGATCAACTCTTCACTTATATCCTATGACATGGAGCAGGACATATATAGGCATTTCATTTCATAAGCAGCGGGATGAAAACGTCATTTCCTTCCCTAGGGAAGAAAATATTTTTTAATTGGTTGCGTTCAGTCGTAGATTAAAAACCTTATTGCATGCGCTTTGCAGTACAAGAGTAGATATTTAACGTTAGCATGCATCAATGTAAAAATGTGAAGAAAAAAAACACGCTAGCAACATTAAAATACAATATTGAGATTATTATATTTATGATCTAATAATAATTATATACGAGAGATTATTAAATATTATATATGTCGCATGAAACATCAGTGTCACCGACTGAAGTACATAACCTACGGTCGGTGTGCGCTACGACAGAGTCTAGGACCGGAGACTGGAGGCGGCGGGAGAGCCGAACAGTCGCCCTGTGGGCCTGGGAACTGTCACACGTTTCATGTAGTCGCGTGCGCATTGTGAAATAGTATTACGTCACCAGTGTTCAATAGAGTATTGCCTACCTATGTGTGTGATATACAACCAAGACATTACAATCTATTGTGAATCCCAATTGTCATTTCATTGCCTGATAGCCCACGTGTTAGCCCACAAGATAATCACAGCCCACGTGATGTCGGATGACGAATAATCTCATCCCCTTCGCTCGGAACACGACAAACACCCACCCATCCTGATGATGACGACGACATCAGAAGTGGGATGGAATAAGGCAAGTAGAAATGCAAATTGTGACGTTAATGGTGATATCTATGAGGCTACTACTAGAAATGAAGAAACAGGAAAGACAAATCTTGAAATCTTAGAGTGAGTACCAAAAGAGTCTATCTGTATGCCCAACTATGGAATCAGCTCATAGTGGTGATTAACAATGCCCTGAAGAGATCTTCATCTGCTACCCAGAGAATTCAAAGAATTGTTTATCAATATACGAGTCGAGTGTAACAAAACTATGGCAGCCACTCTCATAAAAACTGCGCGATAACGAAAGCTTAGCCGCATACTCAAGTCGTAAGATGACGTCACAAATGAATAGCTTCCAGAAAGCGACGATAGAACAAGTGGGCTTTGTCAACTGTACTTGTGTGACTCGTGCACATGTAGGAATCACAATATTTACAATCTGATAAACGAATACAAAGATTAGTGCAACTGAGAGTGCGACGCGACTGAAAGTTGAAGTCATTTACTTGTTTGAATAGAAAATTGTTTGTAAAGACGAGATAAAAATCGTTGACATATCAGAAAAAAAAGGAGAAATTACAAAGAAAAGTGTAATGTCTTGACTGTGGAAATCTAGACTAAACAAATAAGCGCATTGCTATGCAAGACGATAAAAGAACCAGAAAGAAAACCATCAGAAGTCTACAAACATCTTAACGACGAAGATTGCCCAGGAACGTTCACATTCGAAATGGATTCTTGAATGAAGTATTCTGTCAGTGAGAAGAGATGAGACACATATCCATCTAGTACCTCAGCCTACAGCGATGTACGTGCACTTCTATCAGCACAATGGTGCTGCTAATCAGTAACTTGCCCAATGCTACTCGTATTGATGAGCATAAATGGATCCGCAAGATCCTTAGTATGAGATCTAAATATGATGATGATGATGACGTGTGATGAAAACTATCGTTACCCGGTGAGCCATACTCATTTTATTGTTCCCTCGTTAAAGTATTCGGTACTTTAATCTGAATAAGCTCTACATACGGATGGTAGTTTATGCTGTATTTTGTAATGAAAAGAATTGTAAATCTGTATCGATAAACCTACTAATAAACCAAATTAAATTTCATCTGAAATATCTGAATAGTAGAGTGGAGTCTTTGTTTTCGTAACTAAACAGTTTTAGAACTGTTTTTAAATGCGATTAACTTTACCCGTGTGTCGTATCCACTTGAGACCTCACGGAACAAAGTTGATATTATTAACACCCGAGTTCATTGACTACTTTGGGTTAACTCTCTAGACCACTTATTTTAATTTTAACATTTTGTCACGGTTATGTTTTTCTATGAACATGAAGTTATCAAATTTTGTGAGATGATGCACTAAAGCAAAACAGAGTCATTTGGATATTTATTTCCTTTCTAAACTAAACATCTGATAGAAATTTGTGTAGCTGGTATTGCTTCTCGTTGTTTATGTTTTCAGGTCTATGTACTCTGAGCATATGATGTCCTGATGATGTGATGGGGCAGAAGCGGCTGTGCAGCAGTTGTGCTGCAACACCGACATAGACTGTCCAGACGAGAAACGATTAGCAACGATACGTCATCGCTACAAATGATCTTCTACTTTGGAGTACTTGAACCCATTATTGATGTGTGTATCAAGTGTCCCGTGGCAGCGATTGGATTGTGGAATTTAGTGAGTCATTTTCAGTTTGTTTTAATAAGCAGTACAGTATCCCTTTTCATTATATGGGAAAAGGTAGCATCAAGGTAAAGGGAAAATTGCGCATTCTAATAGTTATTGATGATTGCAGAAAATGACAGAACTAGATGTTGTTTTGGTATAAAACATGGAATGTAATTAGTCTAAGCTAGACTAGATCCTATTATCATTTTAAAGTGATAGTAACACTACCGGATGATCGTTACAGATGGATGGCATTCGATTGAAAACGTAACTTCAAGTATGTTCATGCTAGAGTTAGAGAAATGCCAACGAGCCCAAAGTATCATTGAAGAGATGGAATGATGATAACGCAGATATCAGATAAATCTTTTGGTGGGTTGATTGATTGCGCGAGTCCGGGACCTCGAGGGTCCGTCCAGAGTTCACGATTGGCCATGGCAGAGGTCACGCAGGAGTCGTAGTCCGTTAGTAGTCGGCATGTCCCACTCGCTGGGTACACCGTGGATGCGCGACACTGCTGACTCTGGCCAGGGGTCGGGTCATGCATGGGTATGACCGTCATGTCGAGAACTAGTTTGCGATATTCGTATCATTGGACCCGTATCAATTGGCTTAGTGTTTTATAATGTTGCCATCGAATGGCTAAGTTTTATTAAGTACTCGTACCATCGTGAATTCAGTTTTATTGTTTGATCAATTCAGCGGTACTTTGGTGTATTCAGCGATATTTTGGTTATATCCTGTATGAACGAAATTAAAAGTAACTATGTCAAGTTCAGATACTAAGTATCCCATTTGTGGCCAGGAGTGGCCGAGCGTGATCGTGAAGTACTGTGCTGTGGAAAAATTGTTTCAGGATTAACACACGAGGACGTGTGTCACGCAGGATGGCCGTGTCGCATGAAACATCAGTGTCACCGACTGAAGTACATAACCTACGGTCGGTGTGCGCTACGACAGAGTCTAGGACCGGAGACTGGAGGCGGCGGGAGAGCCGAACAGTCGCCCTGTGGGCCTGGGAACTGTCACACGTTTCATGTAGTCGCGTGCGCATTGTGAAATAGTATTACGTCACCAGTGTTCAATAGAGTATTGCCTACCTATGTGTGTGATATACAACCAAGACATTACAATCTATTGTGAATCCCAATTGTCATTTCATTGCCTGATAGCCCACGTGTTAGCCCACAAGATAATCACAGCCCACGTGATGTCGGATGACGAATAATCTCATCCCCTTCGCTCGGAACACGACAAACACCCACCCATCCTGATGATGACGACGACATATATATATATATTTAAAAATCAAAATAAGAACCCAACTTAACATAGAGACGACCCAGGACCGCGCTGCCTGGAGACGCATGATACGGAGGGCCGACCCCAAATAAAATGGGAAAGGGGCAGGCAAAGAAGATATTTAAAAATCAATCGCTACCACTGAAGTCGTAGTACAGGTAAACTCATAAATCCTCCAACAATTTAAAGGTACGATTGAACTTAAATTAGGTAAATAATTAAGAAACCGTTTATTTGCAAGATACAGTAGCTACATAAAAGATCTTAGCATATTATTAATTAATACATTCATCTTATACATGCTTACAGGTACACTCAAGTACAAAAATATGTATCCACTTTTTCACCGTATCACATTCATATTTGATTGATATTTCCCTCAACTCACTGCGTAGGAACAAGAAAAGGTGAATGTGGCATGGTACAAAAGTGGATACATATTTTTGTACATACTCGAGTGTACACGTGTGCAAATAGATTTGTCATTATTTTTACAGGCTTACAATACACAGGCTGTGATACGGCTCGTGTACATATCTTTCACTCTTATCAAAATGTTTTTATAGTGCCAGTGACACTTTAAATCGCTGTTTTTACCCGACTGCCCAAAACGATGGTTATTTGTTTTACTATGTATGTCCGACTTTATGTTCCCTCGTAATTATTCAAAGGCTAAACCGATTTTAATAAATTGAGAGTGTCATATAGGCTATTGTAAAATTATTGGTATCAAATTGCGCGGCGTGAAAAATCTTATCTTTTCAAAACGCATCGAGTTGGGTATCAAAATAAATAATTTTAAAGGGTGATTTCAGAAATATATAATCATTATATGTTATAAAGAATCAATGATTAAATGTAATTTACGCAGCCGACTTTTTAAAAATTTATTTTTTACTAACTTGTCTACATATCAAAAACCAATGCGGACTTTTGAAGTTACTGCTGGTTAACGGTTTAGAAAATTCAATTTATAATAACTACACTGAATAATCATCATCAGCCGGGAAACGTCCACTGCTGGACATAGGCCTCCCTCGTGGTACGCCACATCGACCGGTCCCGAGCCACCTGCATCCAGCGAGCCCCTGCGACTCTAACCAGATCGTCGGTACATCTAGTAGTACTACTACTACACTGAATACTGAATATAAATATGAATCCATGATGACTCGATTAACTGAACAACTACAAAAAGTCCGCTTTGGTTCTAGGAATTTTTATGTTAATATGTTTCCAGTATTCCAGCAAGTACAGAGCAGCGGGCACCGAGGGACGAGCTGGGCAGGGGGTGAAGGCTATAGCGAACATGGCTGACATGGACCGACCACAGCTGCTGAGTGACCATGCAAAGGTAATGTATCCACTGCCACATCTTCTCCCACTGCAATCCACTCCATCACAGCAGAGAAAAGAACATTAGAGGACATGTAGTAATTTCAGACCTCAACCAGTGAAGCTATCGGAATGGGGCTGCAGGGACATGGTTTAGCTGCAAAAATCCTTCAAGGTGGCAGTCAATAAAAATGTCTGGCCACCTCACTTGTCTCGAACGAATAATAATACCAAACAACAACACACACAGATACAAATACAAACTCACACTACACACACATACACAGCATGTACGCACACAGCCCCTCTAGCGGTTAGGCTTACAAACTGAAAATCTGCGCTTGATCCCCCAGAAGCACAAGCTGAGTTTGCGGCCTGTTTTTGCACCTGCAACATATGTTTATATAGAATCGTAGATTAACTAACAACTGTAAATCTAGTAATAAGTAAATATTTCAACTATGTGTTGCTGATGTAAAAATAAATACGAGTATATCTATCTATCAACTACATTTGAAATAATACCAACAACGTGTATTATAAATAGCGTACTGGATTCCATACCCTCAGGACAAACCTTCAATCAAACTCACGGCGAACGGATGTCTTTGCAGATTCGTGAGAAGCGACGTTGTAAGGATGTTTATCCTGAGTGAATTGCCCCAGGTGAACCCACGCCAAAAAACAATTATCCAATTATAGCATTACATTTATACCTAGTATTCATTCGTGATTTCAATGTATTCGGCAATGACGATGTCGCCGAAAATCTCTCGTAAGCGAAGTGGAATGGGGTTAGACAGATTTTCGTTGAAGTTTGTAAATTGTAATTGAGCTTTTTTCGATCGTAATACAAATCATTGAGACCATGAAACTTTAAAACTGCTTATTTCAACAAATATCTGACAAGACACAGACATTTGTATATGAGCTCCAAATTTCAAACCAAATTTGTTCAATCATTTAATGAAAGGCATATATATATCAAACATACGAACATTAAAACTTTCAAAAATAATTATAGCACCAAACAGTATTCAAGTTTTAATGTACAAAGAGTAACAATTTTGGAATCTAACTATAAATACACACAATATATACATAGTAATAACAAACATAGGTATTGTCGGTAAAGAAAACAAACGTTCGTTCTTTACATCTATATTCGCTCTACCGATTATAAAACAAAACAATACACAAAACTGTCAAATAAAAATAAATTTGAATTTCGACCTACTACATAGCTGGCCAGCCTGCCAGCGACAATTCCTCCTCCATGTGGCCCTCCACATCACTCAATTCTTCCGATCATTCTAGAAGGCCTCCGATATGTTCCTTGATGTGTGCGCACTTCCACCACTCGCACTCGTCCATCGTGCCCAGGGAACACTGCTGATATTCTTCCCATCGGCCACGCATTCCTCGGCAGCCGTCCATCAGCAATCACCACGACGTCGCCTTCATGCAAATCCGTCGCAGGCAGCGATGATGTGTTTTTGTCTCGTCGAAGAAGGAGAGGCAGATACTCGCGGACCCACCGAGTCCAGAAGAAGTCAGCCAACCGTTGTGCCACCCTCCAATCTCTTCGCCGGCTCAGGTCTGCATCACAGAATCGTCCAGGTGGCGGCAGCCCCGATGATGACCCAACTAAGAAATGATTAGGTGTCAGTGCCTCCCTGTCGGCCAGGTTGTCGCTCACGTGGGTCAGCGGCCGGCTGTTGACTATATTTTCAGCTTCCACGATTACAGTAGTGAGGACTTCTTCCTTAGGAGCTCGTTGATTCAGGGCAGCAGACACAGATCGCTTGATCGCTTGTACTAAGCGCTCCCACGCTCCTCCCATGTGTGGAGCGGCTGCCGGGATGAACTTCCAAGTGATGTTGTGCGTGACCGTGGCTCTTTTGGCAACCTCTTCTTCATCCAGCTCATTGAGCGCTTCTTTCAATTCTCTCTCGGCACCTTTGAAATTAGTGCCGTTGTCAGAGTATATGACCTTTGGCTTCCCTCGACGTGCTGACATTCTGCGCAGGACCATGAGTACAGAGTCGCTTGACAGACTGGCGGCTATTTCCATATGTACTCCCCTACAAGTTAAGCAAGTGAAAAGAGCCCCGTATCTCTTTTCACGCTTTCGTCCTACGGTAACGTACATTGGGCCAAAGTAATCCAGCCCAACGTACGTGAACGGTCGCTCATGGTGGGCGAGGCGCTCAGGTGGTAAGTCGCCCACGGGCGGTGGCAAGGGGCGCGCCCGGCGCACACGGCACATCGCACATCTGTGTGCTACGTGGCGCAAACGGGCGCGTAGTTTCGGTACCCAGTACCGCTGCCTTACTTCGTTGAGCACGGTCTCAGTGCTGCTGTGCTGGTAGCGCCGGTGGTATTCATCTAGAAACAAATCAGTGTAGCAATGTTTCCCTAGTACAATTGGCCTCTTAGTATCGTATGTGACGGCTCTCGCGGCATCAATACGTCCCCGGGCGCGCATTACACCGTCCTCATCGATAAAAGGGCTCACTTCAAGCAGCTTGCTATTCGAAGGAATAGGTTTACCTTGTGACAAATAGTCGTATTCCTTAGGGTAGCATTCTCTCTGAATCTTTTTCACCCATAAACGCTCGGCTAATTGTAACAGCTCGCAAGACAATCTCAGATTTTGACGCTCTTGTTTCACCTTTTTCAGCTTTTGAATAAACAAGAGCATGTAAGCCGTTGCGTTTATGAGCTTAGTCCATTTTGAAAATCTACTAATGTTGGGCAGAGTGAGTGGCTCTACTTCCACTGCCAAAACGTTTTCTATTTTAGGCTTTAATTCGCATTCGGGCGTATTCGTCACTAAAGTGGGTAAGTTAGGCCACTCACATTCGCTCGAATACAGAAAAACCGGGCCCATAAACCACTCACTCTCGTGCTCGAGCTGCGTCATGCCCTCTCTCGTAGCAAGGTCAGCTGGATTAGATCCCGTCGGAACCCATCGCCATTGCTTGGATTCAGTCAACTCATCTAGCTCACCAAGTCTGTTTGCTACATACGTTTTAAAAATTCTCGCATCTGAATTGATCCAAGCAATGACGGTGGTTGAGTCTGTCCAGTAAAACGACCGGACTGGAATGTAGTCATGTTCCCGCATTACTGTCGCAGCCAACCTTGCCCCGAGGACGGCAGCTTGCAGCTCCAGCCTGGGTATACTTACTGGCCTCAGTGGACATACTCTGCTTTTCGAAGCAATCAGTTGGCAACCAAATCTAGAGGAAGATACAAAACGCCAATAACACGCTGCTGCGTAGGCTTGCTCACTAGCATCACAGAATGTATGTAGCTCCACAGCTTCCCATACGGTCCCTAGATTGTAGCAACGAGGAATGTACAATTCGCTTATCATGCGGATACTCTGAAGCCACGTAAGCCACCGCGCAGTCTGTTGGTCTGTAAGACAAGAGTCCCAGTCTATATTGCTGCGCCAAACATCCTGTAACAAAATCTTTCCTCGAATCGTAAGTGGACTAACCAACCCTAGAGGATCAAAAATGGACATCACAGCAGTCAGTAAGTGCCGCTTCGTCGGCCGCTGAATGCCCTTCATAACGTCGCTTGATAGTCTAGGAGCTTTAGTATTAAATCCTAAACTGTCTTCACGAGGTTTCCACATTACTCCAAGAATCTTCTCCGAGTGAGAGCTTTCATCGAATAAGCTTACCGCACCTTTCGCTCGAAGTTCCTGTGGAAACTGCTCTTCAATTTCCTTACAATTAGAAGCCCAACCACGTAGTTCAAAACCTCCGGACATGTGAGTCTCTGCGACAAGACGAATAGTTTCCTTAGCCTCCTGTAAAGATGTAAAACTGTCAACATAATCGTCGACGTAATGATTTTTTGTTACAGCCTTATAGGCTCGTGGACAGTCCTCTTTAAGGTGCTCGGCATTCTTATTGATGACATAGATAGCTGTGAAAGGAGAACTCGCTGCGCCGAATATCATAGAAGACATGCGGTATTCAGACACCTTTTCTTCCTTGGTTAATACGCTTCTCCATAAGAAGCGCTGACTATCTCTGTCTTCTTCTCGAATTTTAACCCTCAAAAACATCTCCTTTATATCAGCTGTAACTGCGATATCACCTTGACGGAATCTAAATAAGACGCCTAATAAAGACTGCAACAACACGGGCCCTGTAAGTAATTTATCATTAAGGCTTACTCCTTGCGTGCGAGCCGCTGCATCAAACACCATACGCAATTTTCCAGCTTTATTAGGATTTACTACTCCAAAGTGAGGCAGAAACCACGTCTTACCATACTGACCAGGTGTCAAACACTTCTCAGCATAACCTTGCTGTAATAAGTTTTCCACTTGCGCCTCATAGGCACTAGCAAAGGCTGAGTCACGTTCACTCTTTCGTTCGATACATTTTAGTCTTCTCAGTGCGTCAGAGCGATTATTAGGAAAACATACATCGTCATTTTTCCACGGCAAGCCCACTTCCCAACGTCCGTCTACCTTTTTAGCCGTATTTTCTAAAATGTACACAGCTCGCCGATCATCGCAGTGCACTCTTGATAGACTAGAGACTCCGATCGCCTCGAGGTCGTAACTCTGCCTCACTAAACTGGAAAGCTCTGCATCGGCCGTACTAACGTGGTGAACATGGCCTCTGTGGCCTACATTAATAGCTAACTTCGAGTTACCGTGTAAAACCCACCCTAATAAAGTTAACGTAGCAACAGGCTCGTCGTGGTTTCCTGTCTTTATCAGCTGAGGTAATAGTAGTCCAACATTATCCTGTCCAATTAATATAGTCGGACGTGCTTCGTCGAAAGTAGCTATCGGTAGGTCTCGCAGATGTTCATACTCAGTTATTCCCTTTGTCATAGATTGTGGACTAATAGACAATCTGTTGATAGTTTTCCCCTTTACAGTATATTCAATCGATTCTGTACCGCGGAGACTGAATTGAACATTACGAGACCTTTCCGTAGTACTGCCATGTATACCGCTCACCTGTAACTCTTCTACATCACCGTCCGCGCCGATCTGACGCGCTAGCTGCTCGTCAACTAGTGTCACCGTGGAGCCATCGTCGAGAAGGGCGTAGGTCTGCACTTCACCCTTCGGTCCCTTCACAGTCACCGGTAACACCTTTAAGAAAGCCTTCTTTTCATCAGTGACTTTCATAACAGTGGCAGCAACTGAAGCCTTCCTATGTAGCAAGTTATGGTGTGGTCGGTTGCAATCATCAACATCACAACGAGAAGCTCTACAATCCCGCCGTCGGTGATCGCCACCTAAGCAAAGAAAACAAAGTTTGTTCTGTGTAACAAAGTTCCATTTGTCATTGTAATCCATTGCTACAAACTGTGGACATTTTGTGACGGATACATGACACCGGTCATCACAAGGACAGATCCGCTTCGACGTTGCTTTGGCTTCTTTGTAAGGACTCTGTTTGGACGTCGTCGTAGCTGCGTGAAAAACTGAGCGTGGTTTAAAAATCTTACCATGCGACGGCGGCGGCGGCGCTGCGTACTTATGTGTTTCAGGCAAGTAATGCGCGATCAATCCGATTTTGTCTGCCTCTTCGTTTAAAAATCGCGACAACAACACAAGCTCTGGCTCACCCGCTCTGTGCTCAGATGCCACGTAATCCGCCCACCTTGATCTTTGAATACAAGTCATCTTCTCTATAATGCACCCAATGACTTCCGGACTATGTAAGTATCCTGAACAGTTGAGAGAAACCAGAGAACAAACCGCATTATTTACCTTTGACGCGAAAATTGACAACTCACGTAGCTTACTGTCGTTTAATTTCGGTAATGATCGAATGACTGAAATCTGTTCCGTAATCAATATTTCAGGGCGGCCAAACCTTCTTTCCAGAGATGAAATTACTACGTCTGGATCCGTAGACGTGTAGAGCAGGGCACTGACGGCCTCTCTAGCTTCTCCCTGTACAGCTAACCTCAATCTCTGTAAATTTTCTATGTCTGAAAAGGCATTTTCCGAATCCCTGTAAGCCGACCTGAAACACAGAAAGTCCAAAGCATTGCCGTCGAATTTGGGAAGGTCACTTATTCTAGGCTGACGTACGCATCTTGCAATAGCAAGCGCCAGTTTTTCGATGTCAGACCCCATCGACGTCATCGGTTGCGTTGTCGAACCCACTGTTGGCATTGCCATTGATCCAGTGACGTGTGGCCGCGGCTCTCTCTCACACCGATCCTCTTCACACACCACAGACCTGGCCTCCTCCATATTATTGTCAGTCTGTGATCTGACATACACATTTTCATCGACATTCACACAAAAATCACTCACATTCCGTGTACACGTCACCCCTTCATGTTCCGTCTCGCTATCGGAGAGCTCGGCCAAGTCAAACTGCAACTGCCGTCGGACCGCGGCCTCCTCTATCTGGATCCGCTGCATCTGCAGGCGGTCCAGCTCGGCCTGCGCTTTCATTGTGGCAGCTTGACGTCGACGTGCACGTTCACTTACATTGCTCAGTTTACTCACGTGACTGATCAGAGATACCTGTGAGCCTCTCGCTCGGTCATCTTGCGCTCCCTCCCCTCGTGCTCCAACATCGGCCTCGGCCGGCCGCACGGTCACTAGAGACGCACTAGATCCAACTATTCGTGGTGAAACGGGCGCAAACGGAGTGCGCGAGGGCGCTACGACATGATCATCGGCTCGTTCGGCCGGCTGTTCACCGTGCGCAGCCTCGCTGCCATCTCTACCACTCCGTGTGCGAACCATCCTGAAAAAATATCTACAAAATCCGACTCGATAAGGACCAAAAAACTGTCGGTAAAGAAAACAAACGTTCGTTCTTTACATCTATATTCGCTCTACCGATTATAAAACAAAACAATACACAAAACTGTCAAATAAAAATAAATTTGAATTTCGACCTACTACATAGCTGGCCAGCCTGCCAGCGACAGGTATATAATAATAAAATTAATTACTAATAATAACTTTCTTCAGAGCCTAAGTAAGTAAGCCTCTCGAATGTAACTATGAACCGGAAAAGCAACCGGATTATCCCCACATTTAGTATGACTAACCGACGTAATCCTAACCTTTGAATGGTCTTTCATATACTTATCTAAAACAGACTTGGTTTGGCCGATGATGATGATGATGGTAAATACCTTTACATTTCAGGCATTCGATGCAATCTTCTTCATATCAGCTTCGAAGAATGAGGAGGACAAAGGAATCTACGTCGTGGCCGGATGCGAGAGGAGACCAATGGGCATGTGCAACTCACCGTTTTACATTGGCGTAAGCAAAATATATATTACCATAAATTATAATTTAATAACGTATAAAAAACAAATTGAGCCCTCTTGGATGTATAAAACTAGATTTATTCAATCACATCGAAGGTTACCCTTATAACATGGGTCCAAATATTTACCCCTGTGGAACTCTTACACATTAATTACAATTTATGGATTAATAAACTAAGTTTGCCTTTAAACGTATTAGCTACCAATGTTTGTTGACAATGTTACTGTTTACTATTGATATGACGCTGTTTAACATATAAAATTGATCGCAAAAAAGTATGTTGTACCTACTTAAAGGCTTAATCAAATTAGTTTCTTTACAAACGACTAATTATTAATATGTTTTCAGTTGCCCGGCAAAGGTCTCCTGTGTAGTAAGAAAATCCCCGACACAGTATTATTTGGGGCTGACGTGCTCGAATTCGGTGCCGAAGGATTGAAAATGATCCCGGTGGAGCCAATGAAGAAATGGACGATCACTTTTAAAGGACAGATGAGGTATTCGCATTGGAACACGCTTTTGCAATCGTAACATGAAAATACACAGCGCGACTCCCGTAAAAAAAAATAATGGCTTGAGGTACAACAGTTAAGTACCCAATAAAGAAGCTATGTTCAATAGTAATTGAGTAGTTAAAACGGTGTTACACCTACATGTTATTTTTG
The DNA here is from genome assembly GCA_910589575.2 of Carcina quercana. Taxonomy (NCBI): domain Eukaryota; kingdom Metazoa; phylum Arthropoda; class Insecta; order Lepidoptera; family Depressariidae; genus Carcina; species Carcina quercana. Next base: position 14,557,147 of record OU342435.1, read on the forward strand.
TCAAAACATAAAAATCTGTACTTATATTAACAATATTTGATCACCTCTTCAAGTAACACGTCTTTGTAGTTTTTGGTTAGACGCGATTTTATTACTTAATCGTGTAAACTCGATTAGGCACTCGTAAAAAATTCCCTGTATAACTTATTGGTCTTTTGACAAGAGTGATTTGAGATAAATTTGTTTCACCACATACGAATGAAACCACAACGGAATCATGGAGTGATAGTTCATAATCACCAATTTTGATAAACGGCTTATTGGTGTTGGCCTGTCCTTCAGCATATATTTTAGTCGCCCAGTGTCCAGACGTAGGCAGATCATTCCAAGCCGAAAATCTCATAACCAATCAGCCATTAAATAGTCTAAATAAGAATTATATCACGTGATTCGTACAATAAAACATAAATGTGAAAAGATAACTGTGTAATTATAGAATTTGATGTTATTTGATGTATGTTCAGGTACCAGAATGACCCCAGCAAGCTGGTCAACGTAGAGTTCAACGGGGACTGGACCGCTACCACCGAACATTTCGACTTCGACACTGATCTCTATCCTCCTGCGGTCATACGCTCCATCGCCAAAGAGAAGTGGACTCGCGAGTACTTCCAGGGATTGAAGACGTAAGGACATTGTCACAGCTGACGTTTCATACTTTATGAATAGGCTAGTTGACTAAATTTGAAAACTTGGCTAATTATATACTTTAATATCTATTTTATCCCCAAAAAACTATATTTTAAAGAAAAATCAATATTTACATTACGTATTTTGCATTTTAAAAAAGCCATTTAGATTTCCCTCGAAAACGCTGAATAGTGTCATGGCGTCTTGAATGACGTCACAGCTCGCGAAATAACCTGCTCTGTGATATGAAAACGTCAACAACAACAATGATGTTTTGCGAGGCGTGACGTCACACTTTCTTGCGCCGCCGTTCTTCGTGGTCGTTGTCACGTGACCTAATGCCTATTTTTTTCGAATTCATTTTCTAAAAATATTAATAATCTTTAACTTTTTTGAGAAATAGACTGGTTTTTTTCTCACCTTCGTGTCTTCATTTATAATTAGCAACTATAAACCAAGCCATTTGTTATAAGTGGACACAAGCCTATTTTAGAAACACTTCTAAGAAGCTATGAACCGTACACTTTAATAATTTTACACTTCATTAAAAAGAAATTATTGGTACTGACTGAACATTGGGCAGAAAAAAGTGTATGTGGGAGTTATTATGTCAAAAAAGAAGTAAATTCAATTCAATTTATATCAGAAATAATTTTGTGGATCATACCAGAGGATTCCGTATTTCTTTCAAAAAAAATTTACGAGTTTAACAACATCACCCAAGTTGTTAAAATTATGACTGCCAGACAGCAATCCATAGATTATTCGTTAATCGTGAACTTTAACATTTTGGAAGGTTATCTTCATCATCAAATTTATCCTTCCCTTAGAGCTCATCAGTCCCACTACGAACAATTCGGCGTTCTCAAATGCCAGTTCAAGATTGAAGACGAAACTTTCGAGTACACATTACCATCGTTCAGAGACCACAGTTTTGGTAAGGATGTTTGAAAGGCCATTAAATCTAATCTTAGATTGTTTGTTGGTTTTAGATTTTTATTCTTACTTGTGTCTATTTCTATTTAGCTGGTTTATACTCATCCTCTAACTATTATTTTACATTTTGAGTAATCGCCGATTTTTGGCCAATGTTTTTATAAAGTTTTGTTTCTTTCTTCTTCGTTAGCTTAGGCTAGTTCATTTTGAATTTGCCAACTTTCTAGGACAGAGACGCGACTGGAGCCTGATGCACAGGTACGCGTTCCACCACATCTTCCTGCAGAACGGGAGTAGCGTCAGCGTCGGGGTCATCTGCCAACCCACCACCGCCTCCGTGTAAGTCCGACATACAGAACTATAAAAACGTTACATGTCCATATTAATTTTTGTTTACTAAATTTCGTTTGTCTTTATCTCACTTGTAATTATGTAGGTACATGAACACAGCATGCTCACTCAAAACTCTGTGTTTTTACGAGTACCTTTTACTGCCGTAACCGAAGTGATATTACTGCCAGAGGCACTGTCCGCACAGACGTGGAAAAGGTGGTCAAAATAAAATTATAGTAGATAATTTTACTACGTACTACCAGATTCGAATTATAAATGCCATCTTCTGATGATGTGATTTTCACGTACAGATTCGAAGCCGGTGACATGGCGCTGCCGAACGGAACACTCTTGCCCATCAAGTGGGTGGACCTGAGGCTGCATCAGCATGGAGAAGGCGGAACGGCACCCAAGGACTATGCTTTCAGGTTCCAGGCTGGTGAAGAGGTCTACGATGTTCAGGTACGAATTTATCGACTTTTTTCATGCCCAATGCGACGCACCCTCAGTGCGTATGTGAATCGGTCACCGTGGCGCAGCATAAAGAGCGGACTCGATGTTAAAGTCAATACAAACAGTTCCTTAATTTATTACATAGTAAGATTCAGTTTAATGTTTATTTATTTTCTCAAAAGAAATTAACATTTCACTTACAGAGAAATTGAGACTATATGGGTATATATATAATTAGAGTACGTAAAAAACAAACAGTAAAAAGGCATGCAGAAATTTAGAAATTTACATTATAACAATTTATATGTAAAAAACTAGTATTTATCCTTGAATGTTGTGTAACCGTTTTGACTTGAATTCTAACAGTTTCCGTTCATGTAGCTCCCTTGGAAGACCATTGAACAGTTTAACACATTCATACAAAATACTCCTCTTTCCGTAGTTGGTTCTCGGTCCTCGCAGTTGTAAATTTTATCAGTGATATTAAAAGAGTCGCACACTTGTATCATCCTCAGGTCCTGGTGGAATATGAGTCGGTTCACTATGTCTCCGATGAGTGGGAGGCTCGCATGGTGGAGAGGTTCTGCAAGTTCATAGTGAACGGAGTACCAGGTCGAGGAGTGTCAGAGTTCCACTACAGGCACAAGGACGGAAGACCGGAAAACGTAGCGAAGGACGATCCCGAGTGGTACAGAAAGATGTGCCACAAAGTATAATAAAACAAGAGGCAAGAAAGAAAACGGAATCAAATCATTCTTTTAAAAGCTTTTATTTAACTTGCAATGTTTGTATGTATTTAAAATTAACAATGAACGATAAGTTGTTGATGCAATGCAAAAATTGATGCTTCGGTGACGTCACAAAGTTGTTTATAGTTACTTTATTTAAATATTTTAGGGTTAGTTCATACAGACTTTTTCTATTTCTTTATATCAAATAATTTGAAATGATATGAAAGCGTGCTCAATAGCTCCTTAAATTTGGCTTCGCTAAAAAAACTAGTTATACAGCATTTTATAAAACATTAGGTTTTATAAAACATTTTATAAAACATTTTATAAAACAGCAGGTTATAAAACATTTCACTCAAAAAAAAACAGAAAATAAAACAAACTATAATGACCATCCTGACACACAAACAAACATACACTTTACACTCACTACACACACCAGTCTCACTCAATGTGTGTGAGAATTGTAAAATGGACGAGACACATGGTGTACAGATAAACCTCCCAATTGTATATTTGTAAACATTTATGTTTTATTAATAAATAAAATTATAAAGTATAACCTCAATAAAAACGGGTAAGATATGAAAAAATCTCAAAACGTAGGTTTTGGGTGCTATTATAAATGTTACTAAAATGAAAATGGTTTCTTTTCCATTTAATCCAATCCCATAAACCTTACAGTAAAAAAATCATTCACCTGAAAATCAAACGGGTTTTATCTTCTGCGTTATCAATACTTAGGAACAGATTTGATAGGTTTTGGGTTACACCTGTTCATGTTGCCGTAACTGTATAAATACATTCTTATTATTTATGTCATAATTTTTATTTCCTCAATTTATATCAATCACTACGGTTTAAAACATTTATTTCTCATTAAAATTACAAACACAAGTAACACAGTATGTACGATTATATACCAAAAAGTTGAGGGTATACATACATTGCAGAACTACTGAATAATGTCTAGTCGGACAGGCATATAAAACTAGGTTTTACGAGCGAAATCTTCTTCATGGACTTAGAATGTATTCCATGGACATGCTACCAGCTGCGGTTCCTGAATTCCGCTTCTGAATGAAAGTAGCTTTTCGTTCGTGCAAACGTCATGATCTGGTATCTGGCACCGTAGTGCTAGCCGGCCGTCACGTGGGCTAAAAGTGAATCACTCTTCATTACTTTCCTGTTATACCTACAATAGTTCCTGTGGTAACGAAACGTCCAGGCCACATATTTCGACTAAGGTGGGGAGTTTGTGAAATTAGCGCTTGTAGAGTTAAAGCGTGCGAGCGAGAAAGTAGAGCTTGGATCTACATGAAATCTGATAACTTTGACAGTGCGGAACATTCTTGACAACATTTGACATTAAAATATTATCGGTGGGATTGGTTTTTAAGCTAGTAAATGCGTTCAAAAAGAACTGGAAACCGACTTCAATTACCCTAAAAGTCTACTTTTACTAAGGCAAATTTAAGATTTATATAGTTTTCTCATGGATTCCATTGTCAGAACTGGACCAAATTGAAATGGGACCACATGGGAAGCACCAGCTTTCAAATAAAAAAGAATCATCAAAATCAGTTCACCCAGTCAAAAGTTCTGAGGCAACAAACATATAAAAAACATATCCCTCGAATTGATAACCTCCTCCTTTTTTAAGTCGGTTAAAAATTGCCTTGATACTGGTAGTCCTGCGACCATTTTGGCAAGCACGGAAGGTGCTTCTTCATCATATAGTGTCGGTTGTAAGGTGGACGACCCATCTCACAAACTCTGGTCAGTTGTTGAGCTGCTATAGGATTAATGATAAATTATATAGGACTAAGAGAGATGAAATGACAAATATGATTGATATTTGATCACTACTTTATGTCAATTAAAAACAGTTCTATACATTTTGACCGGAGTTAAACTTTGACAGTAGCGTTTGTTATCCGACTTTATCAAAACAATCCATTTCACCTGCACTTCAAACTACTCAGTAATTTGTTATCTTCGTATATATATTTTATATAGGTAATATAAACACCACTGTATTTCCGTACAATAATATTATATCAAAGCCTAAACAGACACAAAACTCCAGCGCACGCTCCTTGCACGAAGAGCTGACGCAATCTGCGGGGAAGTGCGGGGTAGCGCGGGGAGTGTCGACGTCGGCAGCGCGCCTCCACCACAGAGACTCGCAGTCTCCTTGCTAATAACCTATGAACGACTGGCCGCTTATGCATACAGCCAGTATACATCTAGCTGTTATTTAACTTTTTCTAGCAGTAGGTGCGTTACATTTGTAATCTTCCTGCACCTCCTTGAAAGATTTCCAAAGTTTATTGATGTGGTACACAAACAAATTAGGCCACGTCTATTAGTTTCATTCTAATCTTGAATACTAGTTTGAAATGTCAAGTAATAATTGGGAAATTATTACAATTTATATTTTCTAAACAGTGACGACACAAAAACATAATTCGATTTTGTTTCTGTTTGTTTTGTGTTTGAAATTAGAATACTTTTGATAACGGACATGTACTTACAGGATTGTGGCTTACACATAACTACTCATACATGGCCGGTACAATGAATTGGTTGGACCGTCAGCCGTCAACATATTGTGATTGGATAATAAAATAAATATCAATCCCGGCCGTCACTGACGCGCGAGTGAATCAAAGCGAAAAGTGGACGGGACCCAACTACAATGCTTATCTATATATAAGAACAAATTTCACTTCAGAACTCACGGTCACTTTCACTTCACTACTGTTTTTATCAATTTTTGGGCAATGACGCGTTACATTCCTCACGCTTACAAAAATAAACTCCCGCCGATTCTCGGATATTTTGTGTTTTCAGGTTTCTCTTGACATAAAAGCAGGTGATCTGCACCTTGCTCTTTCTTGCCTGCAGATGATGATTAAGTTTCTCAGACACCATGTTACTGCGCCTCCTGCCCTGCGGACCACTCACTCTGCTCCTTGAAATTGCTGTCAATGCTTCTTCAAAGCATCCCAGCATTCAGTCATATAACACGTTTGGTAAGAGCTGATTTTAATAATTCTATCTGTGTATCCTATCTAACCATTGAAAAATAAATTTGGTAGCACCCGGCTTGGTATACAGGAAGGAATTGTAGGAAGATTGTATCATTGAAAGCACGAAATGTGACCCAGATCCTAGAATTTTCCCACATTTACATAATTTATTCGTAGTAATTTGTATATCATTTAATATTTGGTTGGTTGGTATCAAAAACACAAACATCAGCCTTCCAGCCTTGTTTGTACCCAAATTTCGTAGACAGCATGCAATTGAAGAATGTTCTATAATGTAACCGAGTTGCCAAACATGTTTATATTGCAAAAGTTCCGTTAATTCCTTGTTTACTGGAATTGTTGTTAATTGGAAAATTGTATGCTGGAATAGCCTGTTAAATTTCAATCAATCAATCAATCAATATATTCATAAACAATGTACATTGTGTTTGAATGTCACTTAACCTAGATAAAATATATACAATATTAAGGCAAACGCCATAGAGCTGTCAGTAGTAATTTATCCCTGTCTTATCCCTGTCGTGTATGAATTCATCAACAGAATAATAACATTTTTCTAATAAGAATTTTTTAAGATTTGTTTTAAAGCTAGTTATGTTAACGATTGATTTCAAAGCTACGGGGAGCTCATTAAATAGTCTCACTGCCTGATATTGGGCACTGTGCGTAAATACTTGCAGTGTAGTTATACATTCACCTTATACACTCACAGATAGACAGCCTAATTATATTCTAAAGCCTGTCTTACACTGGCCCTATGGGAGGATGCTTGAGATACGAAACGACTGACACAGTATGGACCCCGCATTTTCTAAATTCAGCGTTTCTCAGAGGGCTACGCTCGGAGTGTCTGTGATGGATGCCGTTCGAAACGATGTCATTTTGAGCGCTAACTCTTCAATTCTCTGTGAATCCTCTGGTCGAACAAGAATGTCGTCTAAAGAGAAATTATTGGGTCGTGTAGCATATTGCGATAAATCAGCTTGAGCGTAAAGCCTCTAATCTTGTTCTTTGTAGGATATGATAATTCGTTAAGGAAGTAAAGTATACACGGCTCAGCGAATTAAAACATTCATTGGTACAATTTCGATTTATGGTCCTGACTACCTACCTACTTGTACTCTAATCTACTTCGCACCCATAGACATATATATTACTAGACCGCACCGTTCTTCTGGTCGATTGTAGAAGGGTTGGGTAACCAGGTATTGTAATTTGAAGCCTGTAGCCTGCCAAGAAGCAATTTTAGCTGATATTTAAGTTCCGCTTTCATTGGCAGATCAATCACAATGACATATTGAAGCCCACTACATTCAGGCTTTATATCTGGCTAAGAGACTAAAAAATAACGATGTAACTGCCTATAGCCAGCTATAGCCGACATTGGATGCGTATTTCTACGAGTATATCTACCTCTGGCCTTGCCTGGCGTCCTTTCCCCGCTTCAATCAGGCACTAATCGAATTGACTGACTGCGCACCACTAATGGAATAATTGCGCTCACTAGCTCTCTTCAATGTATGCAGATGAGGATGGTCCTTTTTGGGTTAGAAATATGTGTTTTTACGTACATTTGAAGTGTATAGTCCAGACAAATGATCGTTTTGGTTTCGCCGTCATACTAAGATCACCTATGCCAGCTTGCGAGTACCTCGTAAGCGTAATTATGCGGGAAGTATTTAATTTGTGCGTTGAGATATTTGTCAAAAACATTTGCCGCTGCAGTAACGTTACCCTGGCAGCATGTTTTTAGTGTTTAGTAAAAAAGGAAACCTTATACTATAAGGCTTATAGGATCACTTTGTTCACTAGGATCACTCAGGAGCGCGTGTAGATATCAAGTTGAAATTAAAATCGAATATTCCAGTCATCTGTCCCTTGGATCTGTGAAAAAATCAAACTTAAAGGCCAACGCTATAAAAAGATATTGCTGTATTTTTGACCAAAACCTATACGGTACTTCCCGTTGATCTAGAATCCTGAAATTCAGCAAGAACCAAGGTCTTACAGCAAAACCATAGGGATACATCTAATAACCAGGATTTTTAAATTACAAAATACTAAAAATAAACTTAACTTTGTAGTTAAAAGTCATACATCGGGTATGTCATGTAATCGCAAAGTAAAGTTGGTTTTCCAATCGGACTTACATTTTCGGTAGAGCATGATTCTAAATATGTATATGAATTATTCATATTCTGTACGGAACCCTCGGTGCATCCTCGGACTCGCACTTCACCGTTTATTTTTTTACTAGTGGGTTTATCTAAAAACAAATTACCCGCGGAGATAGATCAGAACGGGTTGTAATTATACATGTTATTTGGAATTTGTGCCCCATAGGTTTCCAAAACTATTCAAAAATCCGATGTGTTTGACGAGTATCTCAATGAACGGTTTGTCGCACAATCGGCAAAACTTCATTTAATAGTATTATTAAATAAAAAACCATAACTCTGTATGGTTAATTGTCGTACTTTGTCGCACGTGCCTACTCAGACAAAGTATCTTGTACCCCTAGTATTTTCGTCTGTGCTTATTTTAAATTAAGAATAATTTAAAAAGCATTCCCACAGTTTGTTGATCATCCTGTACGAGTGTACGCAATACCGCACCGGTAGCATTTAGGGACCCGTGTGAGTACTTCGGTATTACAATGGTTCATTTGTGAATGTGGCAGTTGGACGAGACCGACGGGATGTGAAGGAGTGGACAGTGGCGTGTATACCCGTTACATTCTGACTGCAGGATATTTACCGAAGTTTGCTTGTGGTTAAGCTAATGCGATTTTGAAGAGTATTAGACAGGTAAGGAACACATTTCATAAGGGGTACAAAATTAATGACTAATCGCAGACGTAAAGAGAAGATAAAATTGTTATTGTTACCCAACTGCGCCAGAAGGAGGGTTATTTTTTTCGAGAGTATTTATGTATGTATAATTGTTTGGCAAGCTATGCAGCCTAAAAACGGCTCGATGGATTTTAGCTTGAGAGGTGTCGTTAGATTTGTATTTACTGTGAGACTGACAATGGACTGGGTCAAAATCGTACTTTTTATTCACTTGTTATTTATTATTATTCTGTTAACAAATTTGACTGATGCGAGAGATAAGGGTAGTATATTAGTTGTATATATAATTATATATATTGATGTATGCCGTTGTCGAGTTTTCCCCCTAAGTCTCTATATGTATGTAGTCTCTCCAAAATACTGCACGGAATTCTCCACAAGAAATCGAGCTGTTGGGATATTTTATTCTAAATAAGCTAGTCATTTAAACCATACACAAACTCGCCTGCAATTTTTGTCGGGATAGAATTCCCAAAACGGTGGTAAACATCACTCACGCCCCGGTCAGATTTGCTACAAAATTGCGACAAAATAATAATGGTGTACAATATAACAATGTTATGTTAATGACATGAAAGCTATGAAACATCTGTGTCTTGTGTTGACTCACTTATAGGTTCTAAGTATGAATGAATATGGTGAAAGGAAGAGGGCTGTGTGTGTGTTTCAAAGATTTGGTCAATAGCCTTAGTAAAATTATCATCCGCCTCTCACAAGGAGGGCTCCAGTTTCGGTACAGTAATGCGTAAAACTTGCACTAAGCTGTATTGTGAGATGTAAACCAAACGAAACGAAACGAAACCGAATTAGAAGCCGAGATCACGTGTGATCCCAATTGCTCCTGACCAAGACTTTCTTTGGGTGAACTTTATCCCAAAATTCATTGCCTTAACTGTACTACAGGCTACTTGTGGCCAAAGCGGGTTCTCCAATCTAACCGCTGCTAGTCTCACAGGTCACCGATGGACTTCGACGCGATCCTCGAGGATGTTGGTACGTTCGGCCGCTACCAGAAGCTGGTGGTATACCTGGTGCTACTGCCGGCTGTGGTCCCGTGCGGCTTCCATGCGTACGCGCAGCTGTTCATGGCGGCGGACGTGCGACACTGGTGCCGCGTACCCGAGCTCGAGCACCTCGCTGATGTGGAGCTGGCCAAGAACCTGAGGTGGTGCTTTGCTGATATCCTTTTTATCTATTATTCTGAAACAAAACTGCAAAATATGGCTGTCGAGTAAAAATAAACCCTTACGGTGCTAATTTGTCCGCCTGACTGTTTGCGTTACAGCTACTTATCTCAGCAACAACATCGTCTTGAATTTGGAATTTGGCCCTAACATCCTACAGCTCAAACCCTTAGTATGTATAGGAGGAAACTTTGAGCATAAAAAATAAATAGACCACCTCAATCCCTTTCAGCATACCTCTAGAACTAAAGAAGGATGTGCTCCAACACTCGGAATGCAACATGTACAACTTGAACTACAGCGATATACTGAAGACGTACTCCAGCCTTGAGGAGGCAGTTTTCAAGGAAACTCCAGCTGACATAGTGCCCTGCACTAAAGGCTGGACCTTTGATAGAAGTGTCTACAGGAGCAGTGTCGTTACTGAGGTAAGTGTAGGTAGGTTTCATTTATGAGGCTGAGGCCAACTCATGACAAATAATGCTTCCAATATCTGCTCCAATTTTTTGGCCAAAAGTACAATTTTCTTTTTAATTTGGCATAAAGAAAATAATTCATTAAATATTTTTTAAATGACACATTTAAAACTTTGAACCCGATCGGGATTCGAACCTGGACACCTGTGTGTCACCTTTGAGTCAAATAATGAGAGAAAACTGCAGGAAAACTTAAAAACATGCGTTTTCCCAGACATAATCTATGTCCTGATGCTTATGCTGCTGAATGCTTAGTCCTGAGGTCGCCGGTATAAATAATTATACAATTTAAATGTATTAATATAGATTGATAGATTCTCGTCGTGGTCGCCACTCAAGAACGTTCACTCCCCAACGGTTATCCGTTCGAGTGCATGATGTTGCCTGTCCAGTTCACTGACTCGTCAAGCTATGCTATGCTGGTGACCCTTGTTCGTCTACGGATTTCCTAATCCCGGATTTTATCACGTAGAAACATTCCGAGCATAACTCGCTGAGTGTATTTGAGCTTATTTATTCGGCCCACAGTAAAGGACCACGTTTCGGTTCCGTATGTCATCACTGGCAACATGCACTGGTAAAGACTTTTATCTTTAGACGCTGAGGTATTTTGGACGAGAAGGTATATAGTAAACAACAAAGAAGAGCAAAATATAAAACCACTGGAACTTAGAGCAGAATTTAGAGCACAAAAACTGATCTACTCGGACTTTTTCTTTCTTTCAGTGGAACCTGGTCTGCAACAAGGATTTCTACCCGACCCTCGGCTTAGTTCTCCTCGCCGTTGGCGGCATCATAGGGAACTACATATTCGGATATCTTCAAGACACAATCGGAAGGAAACCAGCTTTTTTCATCTATCTGCTAATTGAGTGTGTTTTCGGAGTCGCAACCGCTTTTGCTCAAAACTATATCGTTTGGATCATTTATAGAATTGGAGTTGGCTTCACCATTCCTGCTATTATGGCTACTCCTTATGTTTTGGGTGAGTACTGATGGCACATCAGGTACAATGCCAAAAAGATCATTCTCTAAACACAGTTACATAAATAATGACTACATTTACCACATATCCCATCTAAAGTTGGCTGTTGGTTGTCTTCATCGCATCTGATGATAAGAGACCTCAAGCTGACTAGGCGCTAATCTTTCATACCAAAACACAAAAGATAGATTTGCTTTTGTTTTCGTTTAAAATTCGTTGCTGACATCTCTCAACTCATCCACGTCAAATAAATCTATACTTCCATACTTACTATAATGCAAAACTTTGTTTGTTTGTTTGTCCCATCGTAACGGAGGGTCAGAATGACTACATTTTTGTATAGGGATAGTCGAAGGGTTGGAAAAGGACTACTTTTTATCCCGATCGAGCAAATAGTTCCCTTGGGATACTTTCAGAAGGCCATGTGGACGACGACGCAGCCAATGCTAGTACAACATACTATATCAGCTTTCTGGAAAACACTGCATCTACTAAATATTACAGCTATAGAACTAGTGGGCCCTCGGTGCAGGACTCTGTGCACAATCCTCTCCAACATCGCCTACTCCTTGGGTCTGATCCTCCTCGCTGGCGTGGTCTACCTGATCAGGGACTGGAGACACCTCGCCCTCGCCACAACGTTGCCATTCATCTGCTTCTTCCTCTACATCTGGGTGATGCCAGAGAGTCCGAGATGGTTGCTGGCTAGAGGACAGTTTGAGAAAGCAGAGGTTATTTTGAAGAACATGGCTAGGTGAGTGTGCTTTGCTTTGTGTAACATGATTCAGTCAGTTATGTATATAAGATACAATGATAACAGCAAACTTGTTCACAAGCTTGATCCCTGTATTGTATAATGTTATACCTTTTAACGAGCAATTTTCTATAGGAATTTAGCATCTGAGAACCGTATCTAATGATTTTTGATTAAATTCACATAGTAAGGCGGTTCGAGGTTTAGAAATCAATCAGTCAATGTCTAACATCCAGAAAATTCTTTCTTCTTTACATTTTATAAAGGCCCGTAGTCAAACCAACTTCCTTCATTGCCCATCCCCTTATATTTTCAGACACAAAAATTTTGCGTCTTTAATTACCAAGTTCAATGCCTTTTCTATGAGACGACTTGGCAACGCGTGTCAAGAAGGGTGGTGTTTGCAAGAAAATATCGGCTATACACTTACACCAACACTGCTGCCTGAATTCCAGTCGTTTTCTATGGACGAACACGGAAAGCAATGGGGTGACCCTATTCCAAAACTGAACCATTTCACCAACAAATAAAATGTCAAATCTATAAACACTTGATAAATTATGTAGCTGTTTAATTTATTTTACAGAATAAACGGCAAATCCCTGCCAGCTAACTACATGGTCCATCTTCGCCGCAAATACGAATCTGACAAACTGAAGCAAGACCTCGAGAAGGAAAAATCTCGGAAATATGGCATCTTAGATCTGTTCCGTACCCCGAACCTAAGGAAGAAAACTATAATTATCACATTCATTTGGTTCACAAACACAAGTGTTTACGTTGGACTCTCATATTACGCCCCTGTACTGGGCGGAGATGAGTTTCTGAACTTCTTTCTTGCGGGTATTGTTGAACTACCCACTTACTTGTTCCTGTGGCCTTCGATGGAAAGATTGGGACGCAGGTGGACGCTTTGTATGAGCATGGTGGTCGGTGGGGTGGCTTGTTTGACCACGTTCTTAGTGCAACATGGTTGGTAATCCTGGATACCGAAAGCCTGGCCAAGAATATATAAGTCTGAAAGGGTGAAATACTGTTAAGAATCAAATTTGTTATCTGATTGCCATTGTAAAAAAATTAGTTCAAACAAAATTCATCAACACTTCATATGTCCCTGATCAGGCTTTACATTCTTATTTTAAATACTGAAATATGGTTTCCAACAGTAATACAGGCTCTATATTCTAATTTCAAATACTGAAATATTTCCTGCAAAAGAATTAAGACAACGAATGGTCTCTGTTCAGTCTAGTCATGTCTGCGTGTTAGTTGTCAAAAAAATTCAGGAGTTTATTTGTGGGTGGTATGTTGGTGGTATGTAGAGATTTTTATGACCATTTTATAAGCTACCATCACATTATCTAAGTCTGCCACTAAACATTATTAGCACTGTTATGTTGAATATCATTTCCCGGTATTGAAAATATAATCTCCTCGCGCCTCTTTATAATTGGCTGAGCTTCCGATTTACGGCCCTTTCGTCATTTACCATAGCGTTCAAGAGGGAACCAATTGTGGATAAATAAAATGGACATATAGCTGCAAAAAGTCAAAAAGACCTTACTGCGATCACAAATCTACCTGCTAAGCCTGGTGATATAGACGTGGCCTTTCTAACGGCCTGGTGCTAATAGGCATACTTTTTCATGTTTATTTACTGCTGCTGCGAACAAGATGCCCACCATTCAAATAGGTACTGACTTTCAAAATCATTTGTGCTTACAGAAACTCACGTGACTCTAGCGCTATACTGCGTAGGCAAGATGGGGATATCTTCATCCTTCGTAGTTCTTCCACTAATGGCGTCCGAACTATATCCGACAGTCGTGAGGGGGCTGGGAATGAGCCTCAGCTCTGTTCTAGGCATGCTTGGACCCATCTTCATACCGCTTGTCAATTATTTGGTAAATATCTGTCAATTTTTGTCTTTAATCCGGCACGAAGGACCAAAGAAAAGATTTCGATGTTTTATCAGGAGTAACTTAGAAAGATTAATAGAAATCAAATTCGAAATTCGAAAGTTTGAAATGAGTCAGTAAGCTGAAGTCTCTCGAAGTAAAAATACATCGATGGGGAGTAAGAGTTTTCGAGTGGCAACCAAATATAGAGAAACAAGTGCCCGTCCCCATATTATAGATGTTCCGAGGACTTGGTCAAAGACGCGGGAACTGCTGGACACAAGTGGCTCGGGAGCGGTCATTGGGGAGTCCTATGACAGTATTGGACGTAGACTGGCTGATGATGAATCATCATCGACCTATTGTACATTTTAAACTTTTTTTAGGGTTCTGATATTATGGTTCTTCCGCTGATAATAATGGGAGCACTTCTGGTTGCTGGAGGCATTGCTAGCTTGCTTTTACCGGAAACTTTGAACCAGCATCTTCCGCAAACCTTGGAAGATGGGGAGAAAATGGGCCTGGACACCGATTTCTGTTGCATCCCTCCAGTCAAGGAAAATAATAAAAAGCAAACCAGAGAGCCATTAGCGGAACATCAAATCAACGCGTGTAGTTCTTTATGCACTTGTCAGATGGTCAATATTACACTAGAACATAATACCGCTGTAAAAAGTAGCAATAAAACAGAGTGTGTTATTGATAATAAATAATGTTTATCTATATTGTTTTTTATTTACGGTTTAAATATTTTTGATATTTTTTTCTCTCCTAATAGGCAAAAGCAAAAGCAATGAGGCAAAAGCAAAATACCAGTGAAGTTTTAAGACCTCTCGCTATATTTCTAAGTCAGTCAATGGGGAACTACAGTAAAGTTTTTTTGTATTTGTTATATAATAATATGTAAGTAAATAATGTTTTATTGAGCAGTATGGACGCTTCTCGGCTGTTGATGATTCAATTTATAAATTAAATTGTAAATAATCAAAGAAGCATTTATTTATGAGAAATTAAACCTAAGATAATATAATTTCAATGAAAAGGATTACATGATGAATTTTCTTCTTACCTTACTTGCTCAGTGTTCTTACCGAAAGCAATCGCATTTACGACCAAAGGTCTTTTTGCATACAGTACAGTTTAAATAGCACAGACTACTTAGAAGACACAGATAAAGAATTGAATAAATAATATTTTATATATTTTGCTTGAACATTTTAGGCATTCTACGAGTATAAAATGCAAAAGGATTCGCAGATAGCTGATAACATAATACATATGAACAAAAATAAATTAAAACAATAATTGTCTGTATGTTTTGATTTCTTTGCCTGTCAAGAGTAAAGACAAAATTTGTCTATGAAAACTCAGCTGTCATTTCGGTCGATCATATGTGCGGTTTTTGTTACGGATTATGAAATAATTTTCTGGATAATTGTAATATTTTTACACATTAAACGATGGCTTTATCATTTCTTCGCACTAATCTAATAGCTCGACATGTGAAGAGACAGTTATATCATAACAAACGAAATGCCGGATACCTTGTGTTGTGAGTATCATCGATTTTCACATTTTCTTATGAAATCTTCTAAATTTGGAACTACTATGTTTATAACACACCTTCTACGTATTTACTATTGCTATTCATTTGCTGAAAACCTAAAATTAAAATCATGAATTGTGCAAATGTCTTAATTAATTTACACATATTTTCAGAATCCCAGAAATCGGCGAAGATGCCGATCAAAATGGTTTACTGTCTGAAAATGGCCTACCCGAGTTCAGTGACATCTCTATCGAAAAATGCATTGCTGTTATAAGCAGACAAAGCTTGGAATACGAAAATGGAGTCAACCAAATCGAACAATCATCTTACAATTGCAAAAATGCTTTCAATGAGATTTTCCAGCCACTGGAAAGACTGGATAGTCAGCTGGAATTGACATGGGGCATGGCTAAAACATTATATTTAGGAAACAGCTCCCTTATGCCAACAAAATCATACATTCAAATACATGAAAGAGCTCACAAGGCCAGGTCATCAAAATTCCATAGTGTTCCCATCTTCAAAGCAGCTGTTGAAGAAAAAAATCGTCTGAAAAAACTAACTGATGAAGAACAAAGATTGTTAGACAAATACATTTTAGAGGGCAAGCTTAATGGATTAGATCTTGAAGGAACACAAAGAGAGAGGCTACATCACATACTTGGCACACTGCAGAAGGAAAGGCAAATTTTCAGAGAGAAAGTCAATGTGGCAACTAAGGCTTTTTCTAGCACAATTGATAACAGCCAATTTATGCAAGAGTTCCCTGAACATTTAGCAAAATCAATGTCCATCAACAATGACCCACACAAAGGTCCTTTTAAACTAACCCTGCAGCCTCACATCTATGAGCCATTCATGCAGTATTGCCCTGACAGAGACCTACGTTGGAACGCATGGCAAGCACAAGTACAAAAATGCTCTGGCTATGGAAATAAAGACCTGGAGACCAGTACTCATTTGGAAAAGATTCGTAGTCTTAGACAAGATCAGGCAAACACTCTTGGGTTTGATACATTTGCAGATATGAGCATGGAAACCAAAATGGCTGGATCAGTTGAGAATGTTAACAGTATAATGGACAGTTTGCTTGAGAGTGCAAGGCCTATGCAGGATGTAGAATTAGATGTGCTACAAGATTTTGCAAAAGAACGAGGATTTGATACACAACTGGAACATTGGGATGTACCATATTGGCAGAGAAAACAAAAATGGTCACTTTACAACTTTGATGAGAATAAAATTCGTGAGTATTTTCCTCTGCCAAAAGTAATCAATAGCCTTTTCAATTTATGCAGTACACTCTTCAATATACAAATCATAGAAAGGACGGAAGTTCACACGTGGCATAAAGATGTGAAATTTTATGATGTATTTGATGGGTCTGGTATCAAACCTATCGCTGGCTTTTACTTAGATCCATATGCGCGTCAAGATGAGAAAATCCGGGTTTATGATGATGCAGGATGGCATATTTCAATCAGGAATAAATGCACTGTTACAGCAACTCACCCCCTATCAGCTCTGATATTTAACTTCCAACCTCCAGCGAATGGACATCAGTCCCTTCTCTCGTTCAATGAAGTGGGAAATCTTTTCAAAAGATTCGGACATTCTCTACGTCACTTGTTGACCAAGTCAAACTATTCAGAAGTGGCTGGTCTGTCTAATGTGGAGTGGGATGCAGCTGAAGTGTGCGGTCAAGTCATGGTTCATTGGCTTTACGATCCTCACACAATACAGGCCATCAGTGGTCACTACAGAACTGATGAACCGCTGCCAAAGGAAATCATGATGAATCTACGTAATGTGAGAAGGCACATGTCAGGATACAACCTGTGCAAAGAGCTGTATCTATCTCGGTTAGACTTTGAGTTGCACTCCAAAAAGACATTTTGGAGAGACATCGTTAGAGAGCTGTGGCCGAAATACCATGTCATACCCTTTGACAAATATGACTCTCATCCACTGTCTTTCACGAAAATCTTTTCGGAAGAGTGGGGAGCAGCTTATTACTGTCACTTGTGGTCAAAAATGATTGCTGCGGATATTTACAGTGCATTTGAGGAAGCGAGACAGGGAGATCAAGATGTTATTGCTGTGGGAAAGAGATACAGAGACACTTTCCTCGCTTATGGAGGTAGCTGTCACCCGAGTGAGGTTTTCAGAAGGTTCCGTGGCAGAGATCCATCGCCTCAAGCTCTGATCAACAACTTAGGGTTGTCTCCGAGGAAATTAGAAGAATAGATGACATTATTTATTTTAAATTGTAAAATAACTTTATTCCTACTATTATAATGTTTCCGTTATTTTCCGAAGGATGGACTTTTATTGCGATCCTCTAGTGACACTTTTCTAAAATAATTTATTAGTTTTTGCGATAGTCATATTCAATTAAAAATAATTGCTTATACAACATACATTTGCTTGGGAAAAGAAATATGAAGATGGAAAGGTCAACTAATCAGAATCGGGATTCTGTTCCCAAGCTCGTTCCATGTCGTATATATCTTTCTTGATTTTGTCATCATCTGGGAGAAGTTTGAAAGCAGCTTTCATTTCATCGATGGCTTTGTTCAAGTATCCAATTCTTGCTAGCGCGGCGGCGCGGCGAGCTATGCACTTTGCACGACTTCGTCGGTTGCCTTCACAGTGAGGCTTCATCAGGTCCAAGGCGCTTGAGCAGTCATTTAGCTGGAAAATAATTTGTCTTTTTTTCCGTTAAGTTCGATTGAAAAACCAACTTTACTTTGCAGTTGAATTCCATATCCGATGTATGGCTTTCAACTACAAAGTTAAGTTTGTAAACAAAAAAGCTATTTTTACTATTTTATATTTATAATTACATAATCCTGGTTTTCAGATTTATTCATATAGTTGTGTGCTATAAGACCTTGCTTCTTGCCAAATTTCAGCATTCCGGGTCATTGGTAAGTACTCTATAAGTTTTAGTTCCCTTGCATTTTGTATGGAAATAGCCTAAAATACAGCAATATATTTTTATTGCGTTGACCTACAAGTTTGATTTTTTCACAGATCTAAGGGTTAACAGATTTGAGTATTTGATATTAATTTCAACTTGACACCACGCGTTCCTGAAATAAAGGGCTTTGACAGACAGACAACTCAACTATGAAGTGATCCTATAAGGGTTCCTTTTTAGGTACAGAACCCTAAAATATATCGTAATCGTTCGTACACGTATCGTTCATAATCTACAGTGTATGGTAGTGTTAATGGCAGTTATGCTAAGAGACGTATCTCTAATGTATCAATAACATTTTACCGCGATCACCAACCCGTCTGGCAAGCGTAGTAGAAATGGCAAACAAATTGTTTTATTAGATCCTGCAGGCATTCACAATTTTTTGAATAAGAATGGTAAAAGGGCTGGAAAAGAACATGGAACAAAGAGCAAAGAACACATTTTATCATGATCAAGCATGTAGTTCCTTAGGGATACTCTTCAAAGTCCACACGGACGAAGTGGCGGGAAAAATCAATTACAGAATAAACGATGTATCCTAAACCTTAAATTACTGAGTACCCACAGAACATGAATTTCGAAAAATCTAAAAAAGTTTGCCATCGTCTTATCTTTATACTTGCCATCTATTATACTTACACATTTATTAAAATTGCCCAGAGCGAACTGCACGGCGGCTCTGTTTGCGTACAAGCTCGGCAGTTTGTCTGACAGCGTGATGCCATGCGTGTACGCACTGACGGCGCCCAAGAAGTTCCCAGCGCGGAAGAACTCGTCTCCTTTCTCTTTGCACCACTGCGGGTCCTGCTCTTCGGGACGTAGGTCTTCAGAGACAAACCCTGGGAATTGAGGGAAGATTCTTTCTTAACCGAAACGATCTTCTGCAGAAAACATCTACAGCTACATAGAGCGGTATTTCCATTGCTTCCTTTGGCAGGGCGGGTTGGCAACTACATTAAACGATGTCGTGTTTACTGAGAGTGTTCGTCCCTCACTGTGTTTTACAATTGAGCTTCAGTTCATACTATATATGCTCTTATATCTTAATGCTATAGATGTGTAATGCTGTGAAAGTTATACGCATGTTGATATTCTGAAGAAATTGAACTCACAGATAATATTCTGGATAAAGGTTACGACTTCTATTCAGGAAATCTAATCTTTCTTTGGGATGACTTCTGAAGTTCTCGCAGACGAAGTTGCGAGCAAATACTAGTTCTAAAAAATTTCAATAATTTAATGCATCTACTAGAATAGTTACACACGTGGGGAAAAGTAATTCTCAAGCTGTGAAATATGCATTACATGTAGGTATGCTACGACTCCCAATAACCAAGACGTATCATTATTTAAATTGTTTTCCGAAACGCACTCTACATCAGGCAATCGAGTAAAAGAAAGGTAATATAATAGTTTTGTGCCACAACGTCAAATCAAGGTTGAAGATTTGTCGACAAGTACGCTCAGAGTTTTTACCAGTAGCCCGCCTGGCCAATGTGACATTCTTCAGCCAAGCTTGTTCTTCAGCTTCTTGAGACTCTCGGCAAGGCGTTGGAAAGGTCCGGGGTGTGTGCGTAATCTCCAATTGAGCCCTTTCCTTAAGCCTCGGCAAAACACGCTTCGCTGTTTCCTCCTTCTTCTTATCAACGTATTCAGATCTAACTGGAGTTTTCACTGGCTTTCTAACGGGAGGAGTTGAAGGCTTTTTCTTTAGTGGTACGCTTTTCGTATCTTCCTTCTCTAATTCTTCATCCGATGTATCCAGTTCTACAATTTTAGGTCCAGATCTTTCAGAAGTAACACCACATTCCTCGGTGTCCTTAATTTCTCTGGTCATAGACTTATTACTACAGTCGTTGGATTGTTGGTTGTCAGAAGTTACTCTCCACTCTTCCAAGGCTTTCATAGCTTTATCCCTTTCTTCGTTCTTTCTTGCATCCATTATTGCGTGTTGTTTCGAATCCACTTCCATTGCCCTTTGTACAGCATGTCTGTCCAATTGAGATTTCTTTATACGTCTATCTTCCGCTTTCTCTTGCGCTACCTTTAAGCATTTATCCAAAGCTTCCTTCTTGAGTTGCATCTTTTCTGTTTTAGTTAGTTCTTTTTCTAAAGACTCCCATTCCTGCTCTTTCTTCTTAACTAAATCCAGAGTAATGAGATCTTCTTTTACAACACAATTGCCCTTTTCGCTATCTATCTCGTGAAGTAGGAATATTTCGAATAGAAATGGATTATAATTAGCTTTTATGTATGAATCAGTGGTAAAGACGTCGACTTTTTCGTGTGCCACTGCACTAATTGGTATTTTTATATTTATACACTTGGGACTTTGCGTCCAAGTATACTCTTTAACGATTATTGGCATTTTTCCTATAAATTCAATAATCCTTACTCTTTTAAAGGAAATTCGAAATAATTATTATAGTCAAATTGCAACCACTGGCAACCACCTAGGAGCATCTAATCTAGGAGCATTTAATCACTATGTTTTGCAACCACAATCAAAACCACAATCTACCAAACAAAATGCAATACCAATATAATAATATATAAATGGTTACCATGGCAAACGAAGTTCAAAAAAAATTTTTTGTAATGTATTTGATATTGGTAATATGAAGAAAAAAGACCGCGAACAATGAATTGTATAGCTTTGTCTCTCTTTCTTCTTGCTAGCTTCTTTAGTAAAATAGTTCGTAAACAGGCTTTTTAATCTGTGTTTCACATTGTTTACATTTTATACCTTCAAGTGAGTTTGTTATCTTATCACGGACGTGCTCTTCAATTTATAATTACTGTATTTAACTACAACTAAATACATATTATACTGTTGCATATCGCGGATAGGAAAATGTCCAAAAAGGTGCAAACTGGTAAGATCTTTTTATATATTATATGCGATGCAATATAACCTTAGAATACGAACGACTAGAAGGCGAGTCCGCGTTTGACAAGTGAAGCAAGTTCAACTAAGCCATTTTTGCTTAGTATGTCGTAACTCCTCGTCAGTGCTAAAAACTCAGTTTTTTTTCATAACAAAAATGAGCAGCACAATACAATAAAAAAACAGAATAAATATTACAACATAAGAGTGACGATACTTGTTGCTTACGGTTGATTGATATGAGCCATGTGTGGGTCGTCAGCTTCCTCATAGAGCTATGAGAATTCTACGCATGCCAAATTTTAAGGCAATTTAGGAGCAATCAAACTTTAGCATTCATAATTTAGCAGCAACCATGACTCAGTTACAGCGAGTTGTTTTTAGTGTGTCAGCTGGAGACATGGGTCTCCAGCTGACACATGCCAGGAAGGCAAACCAGTGGGGTTAGGGCTTTAGACTATAGTCAGGCATTTAAAGCACAATTACAGCAGTGAGAGCCAAAAAAATTAACGATCACATTGATAAACTGTTGGATCTACGAACGAAATACCGTGTGTAAGCTGGCGACCCGTGTCACCAGCTTACACATCTGGATCTTCGTAATTATTCAAGTTACGATTACGTATTGTACCTCATATTTTAGAGCAAAATAGCAGCGCCAGGCTTCAAAATTTTCGAATCTCTAGTGCTAAAACTGTTTGAGCTACGAGCCGATATGTGTGTGTAAGCTGGTGACATGGGTCGCCAGCTGACACATGTTGTATCTCTGAAACTACATAAGTGAGAACTTCGTTTTAAAGATCAGATGAGACCATACAATAGCAGCGTTCACGAGTCAAAATTTCAAATCTCCTGGCTGTCTAGATTCAAAGTTATAAGCAAAAAACTATTTTCCCGCCAAAAAATTCAAAATAATCGCACGGACGCCGCTGAGCGGGCCGTTGCCGTTCCGTGCACTACGCTATTACAATAGAGTTTCAACTTAGCCGTCATTGTTTTAAAATTCATTTTAACCTGCACTTTCGTATCGATTCAATTGGTATATTGAGCGTGTTAGACCAGGAGCCGACAGAAATAAGCAATGGTATACTACCGATTAACTTCATAGAGAGACTACGAACGACCTTCACCAAATTTGAGGTCAAGTGAGAACCCTTCATCGCAAATCTACTAATTTGACTAATACGGAACCAAGATTTAGTTTAGTAATGAATCAACATATAAGAAATAACAATTTACGGTGTGATATAACATAGTATAAGAGGTTTTGTTCAACATATACAGTTTACATCACTATGATCAATAATTGTTGAGCTCGGTATTTAGTATATTTTCAGTAGCAATTATTGAATAAAACATGATATAGATTTCACAAACATTTAATTTTCATTTAAATTCCATACAAAGCTATGTCTCGTTTATTTCTTTATAGTATCCAACCTGTGATAATGGAACGCTAGTTTTTAGAAAAATAATTAATCTTAATGATGTTAACTAATATACACACACTTTAGAAGGCAGGTATTCTGAATTCTACTGGTTATTATATATAAGTTTCAACAAAATATGGGTTCCCATACAAAATTATGACTTGTTTACTTCTTTAGAATACAACTATCGCCTTTCAGAAGCACCTTTGTTATGATCAATTATGTACATAAGCGGTTAATTTTGTGACTAAATAATATATTTAGGCGAACCCTAGATTGGATCTCTTTGTTGTTCTTCGGTCTGTCAAGACCCCTTTTTTAAGGAATGCGTGAATGCATCAAGTTGAAATTGATATCAAATACTCAGGTGTGCAATCCCTTATATCAAAGCCGTGCATGACGCATATTTTTGATTGATCTATAATCCTGAAATTTGGCAAAAAACAAAGTCTTATGGGACAAATATAGGAACCCTCGGTGCGCAAGTCTGACTCGCACATGTCCCGTTTTTGATATTATGAAAATCAGACAAAGCAATGTTAGTCAACTTTTATAATAAAAATATATCAAATCATAAGATTTTTATTCATTTGCAAATCTAAATTTCTGAGTATAAGCAATAATTTTTATTAAAATGTGCCAATATTGTTTGCAATTTCCATGAAAATAGCTATGAATAAAAGTTTAAGAAATACAGCCTATGTCATTTTCCATCCTTTTCCAAACTACCCCTATACAAAAAATCATCATTCTGACTCTACGTTACGACGATAATAAAGGACAAACAAACAAAATCACTTTTGCATTCATAATATATAAATAATATTAGTATGGATTGCTATTGAAAATGTACTAAATACCGAGCTCAACAATTATTGATCATAGTGATATAAGCTGTATATGTTGAACATATACCTCTTATACTATGTTATATCACACCGTAAATTGTTATTTCTTATATGTTGATTCATTACTAAACTAAATCTTGGTTCCGTATTAGTCAAATTAGTAGATTTGCGATGAAGGGTTCTCACTTGACCTCAAATTTGGTGAAGGTCGTTCGTAGTCTCTCTATGAAGTTAATCGGTAGTATACCATTGCTTATTTCTGTCGGCTCCTGGTCTAACACGCTCAATATACCAATTGAATCGATACGAAAGTGCAGGTTAAAATGAATTTTAAAACAATGACGGCTAAGTTGAAACTCTATTGTAATAGCGTAGCGCACGGAACGGCAACGGCCCGCTTAGCGGCGTCCGTGCGATTATTTTGGATTTTTTGGCGGGAAAATAGTTTTTTGCTTATAACTTTGAATCTAGACAGCCAGGAGATTTGAAATTTTGACTCGTGAACGCTGCTATTGTATGGTCTCATCTGATTTTTAAAACGAAGTTCTCACTTATGTAGTTTCAGAGATACAACATGTGTCAGCTGGCGACCCATGTCACCAGCTTACACACACATATCGGCTCGTAGCTCAAACAGTTTTAGCACTAGAGATTCGAAAATTTTGAAGCCTGGCGCTGCTATTTTGCTCTAAAATATGAGGTACAATACGTAATCGTAACTTGAATAATTACGAAGATACAGATGTGTAAGCTGGTGACACGGGTCGCCAGCTTACACACGGTATTTCGTTCGTAGATCCAACAGTTTATCAATGTGATCGTTAATTTTTTTGGCTCTCATTGCTGTCATTGTGCTTTAAATGCCTGACTATAGTCTAAAGCCCTAACCTCACTGGTTTGCCTTCCTGGCATGTGTCAGCTGGAGACCCATGTCTCCAGCTGACACACTAAAAACAACTCGCTGTAACTGAGTCATGGTTGCTGCTAAATTATGAATGCTAAAGTTTGATTGCTCCTAAATTGCCTTAAAATTTGACATGCGTAGAATTCTCATAGCTCTATGAGGAAGCTGACGACCCACACATATATGAGCCTACCCTTCTATGCGTTATTATTCTAAGACTTAAATTTAAAACTGTTTATGAAATTCCCTGAACTAGTCTTAGCATCGTGTCCCTAGTCTATTTTTACGTCTTCTATAAATCTATCCAAAACATGTATGAAATGTATCGTAAAATAGAGATGTTCCACATTCTTTGCTGTTCTCTAAAGCCTTGCTAAAACGAAACTAAATTCAGGTCGTCTTGTTCATTTTCTAGGAATGCTCTGTTTCGATGCAACCAACAATCAACACCACAGATTAATATAATATGTACCTCTAATGTACCTAATCAACACAAACATTTTGACTTGATGACCTTGATATTGTCTTTTTCTTTTATATTTTCATGGCTGTGGCTTCCTGGCAAATCCATGCGACTTTTAAAAAGCCTGTGTAATATATTTTCAGTTCTTGGCCCAATCAATCCTGATGAGTTAGGACGCACTCTCACCCATGAACACTTGGCTATGGAATTCGGCCATTTCTATAGAACACCGCCAGATGTAATCTCCCACAAATTCCAGTCAGGGTTCTCGCTGCAGAACGTTGGCTATTTGAAGCAGTATCCTTACAGCTCTCAGTATAACCTACTGTTGAACGACGAAAGCGCTGCAGCGGCTGTTTTGAACGATGTGAAGGAGTATAAAAGATGTGGAGGAGGTGTGTATATAATGAAATATCGCTTTACTATTACTTTGATGTCTTCTGAATGTGTGTTAGATGTACTGTTTATCAATTTATCATAATGTAAATAAAGTTTTAATTACATACTAAACAAATGCAGAGGATTTACAATAGATAAATTCAAATAAGTACAAGCCTCGGTGGCACATTGGATAAGGTGCGGAATCTTTATCTGAGGGTTCTGGATTCGAATCCAGACGTGTACCTATGAGTTGTTTTTCACTTCAAGTACATTATCCGATTGCTTAACGGTGAAGGAAAACATCGTGAGGAAACCTGTAGATCTTGAACAGGCATGTAAAGTCCGCCAATCCGCACTGGGCCCGCGTGGTGGACTACGGCCCATACACTCTGTATGAGAGTAGGCCTGAGCTCTTGCAGTGGGTACGTATATAGGCTGTTGATGATGATCTACTGATTGGTTGCTACGATAAGTATATATATAAGATAGTTCTAATCTTAGTGATTTGGACTATACCGTCAGTAAAACACAACTGGGTTTCTTTAACTGTAAGAAAGATTTTATTGTATTAGATTACAAGTAAGATTCACAATTAACATTATGAGTTATGCAGTAACAAAAACACACTTTACCTGTAAGAAAGAAACGACATTTAATGCTAATAATCACTATGTCGGTTCCCAAATCACGAATATAAACGCTTTCTATTTAACAAACTCGTTTCAAAATTGTCCTCTCATGACAGCTGTATCATTAACCATAGATTATAAAATAAATGTCACGATGGCACTTGAACTTCAGGCGTCAGGCGCGGCAATATTCAAACGAAGAAAATTATATTTTTCTTTACATCTCCCCTCCCAGAGACGATATAACAATATCACTCATACATCCTCTGCACAGTCTTCAAGCGCAGGGGCAGGAGTCAGTTTCGAAATGTGGAAAAAGTTTGACTCTGTCTTCTTATGGCTAGTGTTTATCTTGAAAATTGAGTTAGATTTTTTTTCTATGATTTTATAGGGTCCAATTCTCAATTCTTCGAGCTTTTTCCTATTCAGTTTGTTTCCATTATCCACAAAAACGATATCACCAACTTTAAAGTCTACATGTCTTCGATTTTTATTATAAATTGTCTTGTTGTAATTATGTGATTTGATTGTATTTTCCAAAGCTATTTTCCTGTCTCGGATCAAATCATACTCAGTCTTATTAAGTTTCAGTTCATTTGGTACAATTGTAACATCTGTGCCATTAAGAAGATACTTTGGAGCATATCCAGTGACAGAATGCTCTGTTTCATTATAGTTTTTTACACAGTTTTGTGCTATTGTTGTCCATGCTAGTTTGGTATCGTTTTCATTTATCTTGCATCTGATTTTATTGACTAACGTTTGATTTAGTCTTTCGTTTAATCCATTTGAGAATGGTGAGTCCACAGCAGTGAAAATTATTGGAATATTATTTTCATCCAAAAATCTTTTAAAGTCTCTAGAATTGATGCCTGGGTATTGGTCGGAGAGGATCATGCCAATATCGCCAATTTCTGCACAGTTTCTCACTAGTTTAATAAAATCATTTGCGTTTTGTGTACTTGACGTCAAAATGTATGCATACCTAGTGAAATGATCTGATAGCAGGTGCAAGTATCTCTTTGTTGACCTTGATCCCCCAAATCCTCCAATCGTATCAATGGAACATATCTCAAAAGGTTTCGTGGCGGGACCCGAGTGGGACATCCATCCATATTTACTTTGTCCTCTTGATTTGTTCTTTATACATACTATACAACTTTCACAGATTCTTCTTATGTTTTTTGTCATGTTTTCTGCTGTGTACCACGAGCTGATCATTCTCTGCATTTGTTTAATTCCTATGTGACCCAGGTCTGCATGTACATTTTTGATAAATTGTATACTAAGTTTCTCTGATAGGATTATTTTTTGTTTTTTCTTAACTTTCTTGTAATAAACATTGTTTTTTGTTATTAATTTGTCTTTTCTGCTCTGTATTTTTTCATTTCTCATTTGGTCTGTTAAGATATCTTCTAGTGTTATTATGTTTACTATTTTTAATTGTTCATCCAGGTTTTCATTTGCTTCTAAGACTGGGTTCCTACTTAGGCAATCCGCTTCAATGTTGTCTTTTCCTGGAGAATATTTAACTTGGAAATCATACTGTGATAGGTAGTATGTTAGATCTCCTAGTTCTTCATCTGTTCTTGACTTTATATTCATATTCTCCAAGGGCTTGTGATCTGAAAAGACAGTAAATTTCCTACCTATCAACAGGTGCTGCCAATACTTCACACATTCTTTAATCGCCAGGCACTCCAGATATACCGCTTTCTTCCTCTTTTGAACTTCATTCAATTTCTTTGAGAAGTATGCCACTGGTTTCTCTTCATTGTTTTCTTGTGGCTGTTTAAGGACTGCTCCTACTCCTAGAATACTGGCATCTGTGTATATGTGTATCGGCAAGTTTGGATCAAAAATGGTCAGTATTGGATGAGAACATAATATTTGTTTCATTTCGTCAAATGACTCTTGGCATGCCTTAGTCCAGTTGAAGGTTTGTTCTTTTCTTAAAAGGTTATGCAATGGTTCTAATTTTATTGCTATTTTTGGCACATACTTATGATAGAAATTTATTTTCCCTAAAAACTGTCTTACATTTTTCCTCGTTTTTGGAGTAGGAAAGTTTTTTATTGATATTAAGTTGTCTTTCAGAGGTCTTACCGAATTATTCTGTATTATGTGCCCCAAGTACTTAACTGAGTCGGCTGCAAACATACATTTAGAGAATTTGAGTCTCAAACCTTCACTTTTAATTGCTTGAAATAGCTGTTCCAGATGTCTGACATGATCCGAAAATGATTTTGAGAACAATAAGATATCATCGATGTAACAGACTGTGAAATCTGCAAGCTTGTGTTTCCGTATTATATTACACATTATTCTTTGAAATATTGCCGGTGAGGTCTTTAAGCCGAATGGCAAGCATGTCCATTGAAAATGTCCCTCTTGGGTGATAAATGCAGTTTTGTATCTGTCTGTGACACGCAAAGGTATAGACCAGAATGCTGAATTCAGGTCCAGTGTCGAAAAAAACTTGCAATCTCTAGTTTTTATTATTAGGTCCTCAATAAGTGGGAATGGTTGTGATTGAGGCACAACGATTTTATTTAGGTCTCGAAAATCTATGCACAATCTTGACTTTTTATTCTCATCTCTTTTATAGGCCAAAGTAACTGGAGCTGCAAACGGACTATATGATTCTTCTATGATATTTTTTTCCAATAATTTTCCTATTTGTAGTTCAATCTCCTTTTTGTCTTCAATTGTGCAACGATATGGCCTTTTACTGCAATATTTCTCTATTGACAGGTCAATGTGTGCTTCATAATCAGTCACCGTTCCAATATCATATTTGTCCTTTGCAAATACAGATTTATTGTTTAATATTAAATCATCAATCACTGCCTGCTGTTGACAGTCTAGATGATTTATCCAAATTGTGAAGTTTTCTTCATTGATGTTCTCATTGAAGTTTATTAAATTATCAGATTTTATTTCCTTAGAAATGTCTGACTTGTTTGTTTCCTTAGAAACTACCTCACTTCTTTGTATGGGAACTTTCTGAGAGATTTCCAAGTTTTCTTTTTGAACTAAGAAAAACTCCTTTATACAGTCTAATCCGATCAGAAAATCGTAATCAAAGTTTTCTTTGTCTATGACAAAAACATTCATTTTTTTCTCCACATCAAAAATGGTTATGTCGAGTGTTATTATTCCTTTTGCCTGTTTAACGCCATTAATGGTTTTTAGATTAGTATTGCTGGAGTAACTTGACTCTTTATTGTCTAACTTTAATAACCTTGAATTTATCAATGACACATTGGAGCCCGAGTCATAGATTCCAAATACTTCGACATTTTTATTCAATACTAATTTTACTTTAATTAACGGCGGCACTATTAGTTTTTTGGATCTTCACACTGCAGTTGACATTCCAATTCAGAATTGTTAACGTGCTTTATTTGTTTATTATTTCTTTCTTTTCCGGTGTTTATTTTTGTTTTGAACCAACAGGAATCTTCCGGATGATAGCGTGCACCTTTTTGTAGACTTTCACAAATACTGCACTTTTCTTTCATTTGCTTTGTATCATCTCTCTTTTTTATAAATTTCTTCTTACCAACCAAATGTTCTAACTTGCCAAGTTCATTAAATAAGTCTTCTGTTTGTATAATTTCCTCTTTGTTGATTCTGTCCGTTATGAAATCTGGTAAGCCGGCAGCAATTATATCAATAAGGGTCCCTTGGTCAATTGTTTTTCTTACTTCCAATAGAAGTTTTCCTTTTTTTATAGCATATTCTAATAAAGATCCTGATTGATACTTGAAAAACAAAGCATACTTGCTTGTAGTCCAACCTTTATTAGCATAGGTTTGCAAAAAGTTTGATTTCCACGTAGACCACTCTGATTGTAAACTGTGCTTGACCATCATGGAAGAGTACCAATCAGCGCTGGATTTTTCAAGAAATAATCTAAATATTTCTATTTTTTCTTCATCCTCTATTATATCAAACCTTGTACACTCTTTTTCAAATGTTTCCATCCAGTTACATGCACTTATATTTTTCCCATCAAATTTTTCAATCATAAATCTGTCTACTAACCTCTTTACACTATGTTTTTCTTTGTTTTGTTGACTTTCTATTAATTTTTCCAAAATTTTTACCAAAGGATCTTCTAAGCTCTTTTTTTTACCGCCATTAGCTTCATGGGTAATTTCCTCAAGGAATTGGTCCTGAAAAATCATGTTTTCATCCTCATCACAGTATATTTTTAACAGAGCTTCTGTCATTTTTATCCATACGCTTCTGCTTTGATGTCTTTTCTTCAATGTATTTCTCACTGTAGTAAAAGCTTTAGAAGTGTGGACATCTTTGTGGTACTGTGATACTGCTTGATATTCTTCCGGGATCAGGAAAACTTTTTCATCTTGCGTAGCAATTGAGGTTATGGCAATATAGTTTGTCTTTCCGTCTACTGTAGGTTTTACTTGAAACGTAAATTTCAACTTTTCCATTTTCTGACAAGAAATGTCGTTTTATAAGATAGTTCTAATCTTAGTGATTTGGACTATACCGTCAGTAAAACACAACTGGGTTTCTTTAACTGTAAGAAAGATTTTATTGTATTAGATTACAAGTAAGATTCACAATTAACATTATGAGTTATGCAGTAACAAAAACACACTTTACCTGTAAGAAAGAAACGACATTTAATGCTAATAATCACTATGTCGGTTCCCAAATCACGAATATAAACGCTTTCTATTTAACAAACTCGTTTCAAAATTGTCCTCTCATGACAGCTGTATCATTAACCATAGATTATAAAATAAATGTCACGATGGCACTTGAACTTCAGGCGTCAGGCGCGGCAATATTCAAACGAAGAAAATTATATTTTTCTTTACATATATATAATGACTTTCCACTCTCTTGCATCTAACAAACCGTACCACTTAAAGTTTTGAAAATCGATAAACAATCCTTGCCATGAGTGCAAATATGTAGAAAATATATTCCTGTCTCTGTCTATCACATTGTTCTTATTTACAACATGAGTGTCCTTTCTATAAGAATATAGTAGTAGCGTAGTTTGCCGGTGCATACTCGTATAGTGACCTTTGAATTGAATTTTCCAGGCACTATTGTGGAGAACTCGACCGAAGGTCTGAAGCGTGACGTCACGTTCTATAAGAAGGTATCCCAAGAGACAGGCGTGAACGTTGTTGCCGGCACTGGATACTATATAGAGGACGTACAGGTACTCCCGTAGAGATTATTTATTAGAAATTTCTTTTACAACACTTTAACAACTAATGCAAAACATTATCACACATCGGACACTTCGAACAAATGTCGTGAGACTGGCACACATGGAATGGATGACGTTTGTATACGCGCGGATGTGTGCCATTCTGCGCCAGTCTTTTGCGGGGGAAATGGGGTATCGCGGTTCGGTGGGAGGCGGTAAATGTCCGTTCTGTACCTCTAGTGTGAGTTTTAAACCGATACTATCGCGTTTACATCAGATTTGTATGGAGAATCACAGTTTCGTAAACTTGCCGGTAGGGGCGCTGCACGATTCTACATACAAATCTGACGTGACCCAAACGCGATGCGTACTGCTTAAAAACTCACACTAGGTCTCTTCACTATTTCTTGACCCAAGACTGCTATAAGAAAATTCTTATAGAAATAAGCTGTTCCTGTTGTGTATATTTTCTCAGTTTTTTGTGTGTTTAATATTTTTTCTGTGTACAATAAATTTTTAAATAAATAAATAATTTACGCAGTGCTATATTAATTCTGTGACACTAGAACTGCCCATTGACATTGAATTTCAACAGGACCCTTCGTCTCTCCAATACACTGAAGAACAAATGTACGAGCATATGCTTCAAGAGCTGACGGTCGGCTGTAAGGAAGACGCGTCCGTAAAGGCAGGGTTCATTGGAGAGATAGCCAGCGTGTGGCCTTTGAGAGGTTAGTGGACACAGTTAAGAGGCTTTGTTGGTTAGACCACGTAGCCGCGTTCAAGGTTGCATTTTTTTGTATCTGTCCCTATCCGAGCCCTATCCTACCCGAGCGCGTACAGTGAGACAGCATACATTACGCGATGTTATCCACCCGTTATTTGGATGTTTCGTAGTCCAGGGATCATTTGAAGGATACAGTATATTATGTAACCATTTTTTTAATACAGTATACTAATGAAATTTCAGATGTCGGTGGTTTTTCCAAATTGTTCTAAATTGATTAATACTCTTGTAAATCAGGTTCAAATTGGGGCTTTTTATTACCGTAAAATACAATTCTTTGACGCCCTGTAACTCTGGAAGTATATATTTAAACGAAAATCTGACTCACCACCGACACAGATATTTGTTTCTAGATTGTGTCTTGAAAATTTCATAGATTTTCATAGCTTAATACTCAAAATATGACTGGACTACGTTTGTATGGGCGCTTTGACAACAGCATACCCTCTTAAGTCCTTGAGGCTATTCACGAAGCATGATTTAGCTTTTTAGCCATCGATCAGATAGCGAAATCAAAATTAACTATTGAGAGATTTGTGTGAGAGTTTGAGAGGCTTTCTAATTTATGATGGGTTTTACACGTGGCCTTCATCTCACTTGATAGGGCCGTTGGATGGGAAGCGTGCCCACCCAGAATCCCCGAGCTAATGAGGCGCTGACTGTTTTCTAGCTTTCACACCGGAACACGACTTATTATATTTATTATATCGTACACGCGTAACTGCCCTCCTCTCTTCAAATTACTCCTTGACCCAGGACTGCTGTAAGAAATTTCTTTTAGAAATAAGCTGTTCCTTTTGTATCATATATATTTTTCTGTTTTGTGTTATGTAAATATTTTCCGTCTACAATAAACTGTTTAAATAAATAAATAAACAAGTGCTATTAACACCGCTGTCTCGGCAATGACCACGTGTTCAGCACTACATACACTTGCCACAGCTCTCGTGACACTATCCGCCATTGGCACTTTCACTCACGTTTAACAAACCAATACACGAGACAGTATGCTATGGCGCATACACTACACTGCCTATATGTATCTACCGACTTAATTTTGCAGATTTCGAACGTCGTGCCATAAGGTCAGTAGGTGCCCTTCAGAAGCAGATTGGGTGCGGAGTGAGCTTCCACCCTCACAGAGACCCCGACGCTCCCTTCGAGATCATACGTCTGTATCTAGAAGCCGGCGGGAGCAAGGACAAAGTCGTCATGTCACATTTGGATCGTAAGCACAGAACGATACATTTTATTTATGTTAATTTATTTGTTTTGTGTTGTGCAGTGCTGGTCAACGCTTTAGGGCACTACGTTTAGCTTGTTTTTCTACGAGGGGATTCGCCATAGATACAGTTACCGGCAAAAAACTTGAAAAATGACCTTGACTGCGCAGTAAACGACTTTCGGGTCTCTTTGGCGGGGCTCGGAAGGGGAATGTCATTTCGAACGCGTTAAGAGGCGTGATTGGCCGAACAGTCCCCCCTGCGTCCCTCTGTCACCCGGCATGCGCGAACTCATCCCCACTATGCCCATTATTGTTCAAGCTGTTTGCCGGGAACTTACCACGCTTATAGTCGAATTGGAGATCTAAGATTTATTGATAGTAGGTTAGATTAAGCATGCATAGTTAGGAAAATTTTCTTTCCTTTTTTAAACGTTTTATATTAGATTCACTTGTATCTAACTATATCTACGAGTATGTATGTAAACAAGTCTATCAAGTCAATGTAAAGCTACTTATGAACGTCGTAGCGATTTGAAACTTTGCAAAGATATGTAAGTCGGATGACAATACGATAATTTGGCACCTTTTATAACTTTATAACCTAACCCCTCGACTTTTTTCTTCAAAATTCGAACAATTGTCTTCTGTTTAAAATCTAGACTCCAGCCATAGTTTGATTGACTATAATGGTAATTAAAAGATTTTTATTTGATATTGACCTTTTTAAATTAGAAGTGTACACAAAGTCTGTCTACCATGCATTCGCGGAACGAAGTTCCTTATCGCGCGTTGTGAACGGAGGCTAGACGGAAAAAATTCTTACGAAATGTTGTCACGACACTTTTTGCTATAGTAAGTTAGCGTCATCTGTTAGTATTATCTACATGGACGAAACCAACAGTACAGCTATGTGACGACAGATGGCTCTGATTAGTTGCCGCTACTCAATGACAGATGTCGCTAAAAACAAAACGTATCACGTACATAAAAAATCTAATGAATAATTAATCGAAAGGAACTTCGTTCCATCCGGGTGTCCCTTGACACCTCTCAAGTTTTTTCTTTTTTCTTTTAAATTTTAACTTGCAAGATTTGATTATCAGCCACAAGGACAGGTGAAACTAAATAAAAGCTTGTTTAGCTTGCCTTGCGTGAGCTTACAGAGGCTTATCGCCGATCTGAGCAAGTGTCGGTTAGCTCACAAGCTTTTCGACTTCCGCTAATTCTTCATTTGTATTATTTCTGTACACGCAGGCACACTCCTCCAAGACGACAAACTGCTAGAGTTTTCCGAGCTCGGCACGTACTGCCAGTTCGATCTGTTCGGCGTAGAGGTGTCGTTCTACCAGCTCAATGAGACCTCGTACATGCCCTCGGACTCACAGAGGATGGACATGGTCTCTCTGCTGGTGGAGGACGGGAGGGAAGACAGGGTGCTCATGTCGCATGACATACACACGAAGCATAGATTGGTAAGCGGAGTAACGAATCATTGTATTAATTTTCGGAAGTTTGCGGATACCAAGCTGAAAATACAAGTTTGTGTAGTTTTAACTGCGTCCGCGGCCTAATGGCTAGACGCTTGGAATAACAATCCGTAGGTCCCGGGTTCAATTCCCAGTGGAGGTAACTGTAGGTACTCGGTTTGGTTGGATGATGTTATTGTTTATCTGTGTGCAGCAACTTGTCAAACTATGACTATAAACCGACTATATGCAGTGACACTTGAAACTGGTTAGCTCCTTTCTAAGTTTTCAATTTTGTAGGATAACACATTAACTTACGATAGTGAAGTTACATACGAGCATAAAGACATAATAATTATTTAACTCTATGCCCTCCCCTTTACAGCCCTCATATATGAAAAAACAAGAGAAAAATGAACAATAGCTCTCCAATGGTTGGTCGGTGAATAAATTAAAACCGGTCAAGTGCGAGTCGGATTCGCGCACCGAGGGTTCCGTACAGAATTTGAATAATTAACACACTGAAAATCATATTTTATACGAATAAGTTATGCCTGACGAAAACCACGAGCAATTTTTGTTAATTTACACGTTGAAATACAGATACCGAGCGACGCGTTAACAGTTTGTAATCGTAACGTTTTAATTAGATATAATATTTATACTTGTGCTATAAGACCTTGCATCTTGCCAAATTTCATGATTTTACTTCCAAGCGTTACTGAGAAAAACTTGTCAGACAGACGGATAACAAAGTGGTCCTATAAGGGCCAGAAATAGAAAAATAGTTAGGTACAGAAACCTAAAATATATCTTTATTTTCAGATCGACTACGGTGGGCATGGTTACTGTCATATAATAAACAACGTTCTCCCAAGATTGAGGTCCAGAGGGTTCTCGCAAGAGCTCATAGACAAGATAACCATCAACAATCCGGCAGAATGGCTATCCACTCCTCAATAGAGCAGACCTAGGCCAATATTTAGTACTGAATAGCCCTTTTAGTAGGTAGAAAAAAGTGGTTCACTGATTATTTTCTCGTTGGCTCGCGAGAGAGCAATAGCGATACTTACTTCCTTGGCGGCAGAAAGAGATATGCATAGCATCACATTGTCTCAAGAAAATCAACGTAAGCGACAAATCATTCATTGCTTGAAAACCAGAAGTTCAGAAAGAATTTTTCATAATTGTATAAAAATATGCTGATAATCTTAAGTAGATTCCTAAAACAAACAATTTAAGTGCTTTAGAAGAGCAGACTTTGAAAAATAAATCTATTAAGAAAATTTTCACAGATCGTGTTTCTGGTTGTGCTATTCCTTGCAGATGTCCTCGAGATATCATTGATATAATATCAAGTCTCTTATCTGCTATCGTTACTGAGAAAAATAGATTTTGACGACCCCTCAAAATCAGTGTTTCCTAAGAACTTCGATAACGACGTTAGAAATAGCCCAAGTAAACGCGGTGGCAACCATAATGTTTTCACATGTAAACTTATCATTACACTAATTCAATTATTTATTTTTAAAAAAAAACTTTCAAAAAATTACTTCATTCTAAAATATATATTAATGTAGTAATGTAGAATTTTATAATATTATAAGTTATCATGTTTTGATACCATATTGTTGTTGTTAAAATAATAAACGATTTACAAAATAATTTACTTTATTTAGTATTTACAAAAAGCCACGAAAAACGTTTTGATGATATCGTGCCATAATTTCCGTATATTAACAAATTGACACAGAATATTTACATACAAAATGTATTTTACCATATTATTAAATAAAAATAGCATAGTGTGCAGTAATTATTTCAAAATAAGACATCAAATTATATTGCTGGGAAATGTATAACATACATAATGTGAAACAAATTTTCGGTATTTTTTTTGATTTGTTAATAAAAATTACAGCTAGTGGCTTATATCTCCGTACCATCTCATGAAGCTTTTGAAGTTTTATGTTATTGAATCTCATTTATATGAATATATTTTTATTTAATTACTTCTTAAATACAGTTTAAAAAATGGTAAAATATATTTTGTATTTTGATTCACGTTAAATACAAAATGAAGTAATAAAATCAAATGCAGATATTCAGTTTTGAAAATACATTAAGTTTATGAATTAATGCATAAACACGATTTTGATTCGGTTTGTATTTCTTTAACTAAATAATTGATAAAAGAAATTGGTACTGCAGGTATCGATTCCTAGATTTATGGTCTATGAGTTTTAATATTTAGTTTAGGATGTATTTAAGAATTGACACCCGCTTTATGATTATATGCTACATGATAGCTGTATAGGATTTAAAAGTAGGTTCACAAAGTATTCCTATACTGGAACTAAGGTCCAAACGTAAACAATGCACTCCAGATTTGTTATTTTTATGTGTGAAATAAAACATTTTATTTATATGCGGAAACGTTTTTATCTATGCGGAATTTTTTTTATCTATGCGGAAACATTTTTTATCTATGCGGAAACATTTTATTTTGTGTAATTAGCTTTCAAAAACAAGTTTCCGCGTAAAAGTTTTGGAAAATAAAAATAAAGTCAAATGTCAACCAATATTTGTTAAGTCCACACGTGGACAACAGATTAATCCTTTTTTTTTTCATTTCAATTAGTCATTTTGTACCTTATATGGACCTTAGTTATATTATAAGCCTAGATTTATCGTTCAATAGGAGAAACCTACGTAAGTAAGTTATCCAGTCCATCCGTCACAGCTCTAGTTTTTATAGCTTTATATGTACCATCGGGGTCAGAAAATCATTATCACCTTAAGGTATATAATCACGCATATCTGTCAAATAAGGTCGTTAAAACACAGATGACGTTTATAATAATCGACCTTATTTACAGACAAAAACATTATGTTAAATTTTGTTATATATTTTCCTAAACAGGGTTCAGTATTGAATACAATCCTTCAAATACCTTTCAGGGTTGACCAGGTAAATACGTATGAACCTTAGTCTTGTGGGTTTTGAAAGAACTTCAGACTTCATACAAACATAACAGCCTAAAACTAATCTATTTCCATTTTTACAATCCGTCCTGGATTTCTCTAGTTTATTTAATTCAGAGGTGGTGAATTTCGATATTGAACATTATAGTAATTTTTTTCTCGAAATTATATTTGAAATCTATTTTACACCTAGGTATCAAAGCGGGAAGAAAACTTCTATGTTCTGTGTATATATTTTTTACGTTAAACAATATTTTTCACCCAAACACGTTTTAGTCAAAGCCTCTTTAAATTTAATTGTCAACTATCACTGTTATCACAACCTTTTTTTAACACTTGATTGTATAGTGCCATCTATTTTCAAAATTGAAAAACTTAATCGACTACGGCCTCGAAAGGTCAAGGTGCTGACAAGGTCGGATTGTAAAAATGAAACGACAGATATTAAATCTAAAACATCATACGCTAGTCTTCCAGGTCCAGATTTTCCAATTCTTCATCCAGGTCTTCGTCCAGGAAGAGGTTCTCGTTGATTGGCACGGCGCCTCCGCTGTCGTCCCCTGGGGCTTCGCCGGCGGCCTCGGCCTCCGTCGCATCTCCATTCTCCAGTCCCTTGCTGAGCTGCTGCAGTCGATCGTCTGATGCTTTCGTGCCTGTGTCGTCCGCCTGGAAGCATTATAGATACACATGTACGTTTGCCTCGGTGGCCTCGGTCATCATGAGGTCGAACTGGATCTCGTGGTACTTGGTCGTATGTGGGAGGTCAACGACTATGAACAATGAGGTGAGCGTACGACCTCGGTCATCATGAGGTCGAACTGGATCTAGAGGTACTCAGTCGCGTCTCGGTCGTATGTGTTGAGGTCGACGTCTGTGAACAATGAGGTGAGCGTACTGACCTCG
Source organism: Carcina quercana (assembly GCA_910589575.2). NCBI lineage: Eukaryota > Metazoa > Arthropoda > Insecta > Lepidoptera > Depressariidae > Carcina > Carcina quercana. Next base: position 14,596,078 of record OU342435.1, read on the forward strand.
ATCATCATGAGGTCGAACTGGATCTAGAGGTACTCAGTCGCGTCACGGTTGTATGTGTCGAGGTCGACGTCTGTGAATAAAGAGGTGAGCGTACTGACCTCGGTGGCCTCGGTCATCATGAGGTCGAACTGGATCTCGCGGTACTCGGTCGTAAGTGTCGAAGTCGACGGCTGTGAACAATGAGGTGAGCGTACTGACCTCGGTGGCCTCGGTCATCATGAGGTCGAACTGGATCTCGCGGTACTCGGTCGCGTCTCGTTCTTGGTCGTATGTTGCGAGGTCGACCGCCTCGTCTCCCTCTTCGTCGTCGTCGTCGGCAGCGAGGGCGGGGTCGAACGAGAACATTTCTCTTCCGGAGAGTCCGACCGCGCGTCCTGCCTTGTAGTCCGTGCGACGTTGCTCCTCCGCTTGGGCCATCGTATCCTGTAGTACCGGGACGACAGTTGTAATAAATTAAACATCAACAACAATCTAACAACATTAGCAGGCCATTTTTAGTAACTAAAAAGTATATTTAAAGAATAGTGTGACTGACCATTGGAAAAGATATTTTCTGATGATGAAGGTGATCTTTAAAATTGACTTTTTTGTGAAGCATGTTGTATCTTTTAAAATTCTAAACCAAATAAAATTCAAACCATATTTTCTCAACATAACACTTACAAAAAGAGGATATTTGGGAGCTACCAAATGACAATGATAACAATGATTTGTAACAATAAAAGGGCAGTTATTTATATTGCAGTGAATGAAAATTATTTCTTACGATGTTAAATTGATCTCTTAGATCATGCCGTTTGATAAACAATCCAGTTAAAATAGTCTCAGTGGATTGACTGACATCATCGTTCAGTTCAAACTGACTGGACTCGTTCCTAAATCATTGGAAACTGGACGAACATGAGGTAGGCCATGTTTTGAAAAAAGTATTTCACAGATCTCAAACCTTTCTCTCCTTGATCTTCTTCTTCTTCCATGCGAGGAATGTTTCCAACGTGATCTTGGTTTGCTTGGGCCCGAGTGCTGCTCTCTCCCTTTCAATGAGGTCCACAAGAGAGATCTCATTCTTCTTCTCTTCCATTTTCTTCTTGTCCCTCTTCAGCACGAACCCAGCAGGCAGCGCATGCCTGTATATACACCTGGTCCCGCTCGGACACTCCCAGAACCAACCGTACTTGGATCTCTCAACGGCTTCCAGGAAATGTTTGCAGATCTGAAAAATTACAAATCATTAAACAAACAGATTATTCGTTTGAATTTTGTTTTTTCACTTCACAAATTGAGTCACTATCACTAGCGTCTTCCAGTCACAAATTATCACACGGGAAATACACGATTGATCAGGATAAAACTAGCCTATATCCTTTTCCAACCCTCAACTATCCCTATACAAAAAATTATATAGGAACCGGGAACCACAAACAAACAAATTCACATTCGCTTTATACTATTAGAATGAATTGGCGTTTATCTCACCCTAACTGAGAGAGTATAAGGCAGAGGAAAGAAGCGTGCGTGTTCAGAAGCCTCAAATTAAACTGGCTACAATTTATTTCATTAAGTGTTACTAATTAGCGGAAGACTTAGAAGATGTAGTCGTAGAAAGTCAGACCAGCTTTAAATAGTGCCCTACCACCAATATTATAAATGTAATTTACAATAAAACTGACGAAGTTTATCGAGAACTTACAATGTCTGTTGTAGGTCGTTGCTTGTCTCCTTCTCCATGTTTCTTCTCCACTACCTCCTTAAGCTTGTCTTCGTCCCAATTGTCCATCGTGTCTTCGTCATCTCGCATGTCCACATACAGGGACCGCTTCTCTGCCTAAAATTGTTATCACTATGTAATACAATGATTGATTACTGACCAGAAACTCGGAACTATCATAGAATGCCTTCTAAAGTACACATCATATTCAGCTGCACACTCTTCATTGTCATCAATCGAATCTTCAACTATTGAACAGGCCTCCAGGACACAATTATCAGTCTTGAGCCACTTGCATCTGCTTTCTGCTACCCATAACAGGTTGATGGTTCATCTAGTGAAGTAGGGGGCAGCCCTGTACATGTTTCCCAGTACGCAGTCGCCACTCAAGAACTCTCGAATTCCTACCATAATGCCTTAAAGATACTAGTGAAAATACCGGTTACTGAAGTGATATATTTAAAACAGGTGGATGCATAAATTACCTTCCTCTCGATAGTGAGGTCGTGGGAGAACTTACACCGGTCACCTTTCGTGCACTGGCCCTGCTTGAAGAACGCGCATACCACTGACTTAGGGTCCGTACCTGGAAGAAGTGGAATCTTGGTATGTTGTATGGAACATTACATTGCCCACGAACAATAAAGACCAGGGGATTTAAAATGTCTGATAAACTACCTTTTTCAACTTTTTGAGTCTGCACTGGCTTGAAGAGTGCAGCAAGCTCCTTCTGTTCCTTCAACTTATCTTCTTTTAGTTTCTTCTTATCATCCATAGGCTTGGCGGGATGGATGCCGCCACTCTTCACCTGCTTCTCCACCTGCTGGATAAACTTCTGCTGCTTTGCTCCTTTCTTGTTCTTGAGCCCAAAAGTTTTGTCCTGAAATTTATTTTTAGAAAGGTTTCAATATTTCTTGCTACTGCGCTTTTAACTTTCTGCACTTTTCACAACTTCTTCTTTCAACATTTCAAGTTATAGCAATCTGTGAATTGCTAATACATTGAAATTTAGTTTTAAAATATTTTAGTTAGATTAAATACTAGCTTTTACCTGTGACTGCTGCATACTTCAGTCATTATCCCACAGGATAAAAACTGGGACAAACAATTTGTTCATCATCATATCAGGCATTTACATATTTTCTGATTCCTTCTGACATAGATCACCCCTCTCTATGTCAGAAGTGGGGTCAGAAGAGTTGAAATTATGTGATAGAAAGATAATGTGTATAAAATAGAAATATCACATTTTTGTACGAAATAGATAATAATTGCCACTTATTGGGTCTTATCAGCGATAGCAACTGAAAGTGTTCATGTAAGGTGTCACTATGCAGATGGGTCTGAAGCCGGCAAGCCCGGTGCGCTAGCCGAAAATAGTTAAAATAAATTCTGTGTTTCATTCTGCAAGAGTGCAGTTTGTATTCTGACATACTACTGAATATAAATTATTATATAAATTATTATTTTAAAGTGATTCTTCAGTCCCCCTATATTATTAACAATTACATGGTATTGAGATACACACACAAAAAAATTAAAACTACATAGAAATTGTGGAAAGAGAATTAGAAGTATAACAAACATGTAAGAGCTTTCCCCAGGGATATATGTAATGGGCTAAATTGAATGATTGTGATCCCAAACTACAATATATCATATTTTTAAGATTATCTATTTAGTAGCGTTCAGCAACCAAGTACATATTAATTTTCTTCAGACTTCAGCTGCATGGAATAATCCCATAAGAATATTGTATCAGAATAAAAAGTTGCCTATGTCCTTCTCCATGCCACTGACTATGTGTGGGTCAAATATCATCAATGCATGTCTAGACATTTAGATGTGGAAAGAGTTCCTTTCAGATTTATCAGATGAGTGTGATTCGAAATGTGAACTACAACAAAAAATTTGTTATACAAGCATGAAGGTATATGAGTAACGTTGAGTAAGTCGGTTTATATTCTTGATCACAACAAATGAACCTTTAAAATAGATTGTCACTTTCATTCACAACTAGGGTATGTCAGCAATATTCTTTCTTAAACTTACGAAAGTGTTTGAGGGGTTTGTTTTTAGAAGAACGCGTTCATTTACCTCTATAACTTTCTCCTTTTTCTTCTGTTCCGTCTTCTTGCTCGCTCCACTCCCAGTAGCAGGTTTTTTCGGCGGCATGGTTAGGTTGTTTCTACTTCAGTTGCAAACAAATAATTATAACACAATCACTGTGTTGTGTGGTTGGTTGCTGTTTTAGCGACTATCCCTCAAGGTTTGACAGCAAATTTGTATTAAAGACACGGTGTTATTTATCGAAATAGCTAGAAATTAGTAACCTACTACTGCCACTGCACGATCGGCTGTCGTGGAAATTTAAAAAAATTGACGTTTTGGATGTAGGTATTGCCATTTAAAAAATTTCAAACCGTGAGTAAATCGACATTTAAATATCGATTTACGTTTTTATAGCGATCATCTCTATATAAGGAATAACAAAAAAAATTAAACGTCATTTGTCACCTCCATTTTCTGTCAGTGTCACACGTCAGTGAAATGGTGATGACGGGTGGTCACGGCCAATTCCTTGAAATTTTTGTCCCGAGCGCGTATAAACAGTCGCTGAAAGTAGGCCATGGAGAGTGATATCCTTTCGCGAGACCTACAGTGCGCTGTAAAATAAACATCGTTTAATTTTCCAAAACAAATAGAGCACGATGGAAATCGCGGACGTCGAGGCTAACCAGCCTGACCCCACCGCGGTCACAAGAAAGAAAAGTTTATGGGCTAAAATTAACAATAGGACGACATATAGCTATTTATTTAACATCGTAATTTCAATATTATTGCTCACATGTCTCGTATTAGTGCTCTATTTTTTTAAAGAATATTTGAAGACGATTTTATTATGGGTGGATTCCCAGGACCCTAGGGTTATATTTTTGTTATTTATGGGACTGTTTCTAATCGTGAGTTTCCCAGTGACGGTTGGATACCTCGTTTTAATAATCACCAGTGGATATCTGTTTGGGATTGTGAAAGGATTGGGAACAGTGTTGGTGAGTGCGAATTTCGGCGTGGCGGTGGCACACTTTACCCTGAAAGCGTTTCGCAGCTACCTGCCATTGGACAGGCTACTGAAGAACGACACAGCGAGGGCCCTGCTCAAAGTTATTTCCGGCCCTCAGGCTTTCAAGATTGTGTTTTTTGCAAGATTAACTCCAATACCTTTTGGGTTGCAGAATACTATTTTTGCTGTAAGTAATATTACTTTTTTCTTTATTTTGAAATATCTCTGTTAAATAAGTACATCCTGCTTGATATTTGGTTTTCTGAGTTTGCAGTTTTTTTTCTACATTTCATTATTTACTGTCCCACTGCTGAGCAAAGACCACCTTCATATCCCTCCAGATCTCTCTCTATTTAATTCTTAAAAGAAATTAATTTGTTAATCTATTTTAATGCTATATATCTCTAATCAAAAATCAAATTAAGTTTTTTGTTTAAATGGTAAACTACAATTAATTTATAATAATTAAGTCAAAATAATTTAGTTGCAGCCATATTTTGTGTATATTTTACAGTAGGCAAAATTGTTCATTGAATATCTATATAAATATAGGTAACTTCATTTCCAGAAAAAACTTTATTATAGACATAACTGTTAAAACATAATTAGTAATAATCTTGATGATTAAATTTGGCACACTTGTTTAGAAGCTGATATAGACTAACATATACGAAAACTGGGTATATCTAAGTGTACGGAACATTTTTGTTATTGAAAATTAATGTTTTTCTTTATTAAACTGAAGGAAAACGTTCCAAAATTTCTGCAAATTTGACAGATATATCGGAAAAATATACCGAACGATTGTATAAATTTGCAATCTTGATGATAAGTTTTATTCAGTTTTTTTTTGAGTTAACAAAAAAGATAAAGGATTTCTGAAGACCTTGTGTATTAAAGCATTGCAGTCTTGAAGCATTGTTATTAAACCAATGAGACACATACATACATTCAATATTTAGTTTAATGGAAACAATGACAACTGAGGCAATATTTCTGCCAGAAAATTTTATATCATTATGACCTATACAATTTACTCAAAATATTTACAAAGAATATACTGTTAGTTTTGTGAGTACATTTCACAAATTTTAAACTCAAGTAAACATTGAATGATGTTAGATTGCTCAACTGTGTACTGGACAAATTTATTTATAGTTTTCCCTTTCACTCCTTAACAAGGTAATTACTTTTGATTGAGAAATAACATTCACTTTCACTTTTCTTTTAAGTCTACATTTAATTTAAGACAAACCATGTAAAATTATCGAATATTTGGTGTTTGCTCTCCTTTAATTCAGTGATATTTATTGATTATGAAAGTATTTTGTTGTCTGAGAAAGTAGTTTCTGATCTTTTGTTAATTAAGGAATACATATATATACATATGAGGAATACATGTTTTATTTCGTTCAAAAGTAGATAATGTGGAAGATGCAATGACTTTTTTTAATGTCAAAGTGGACATATATATATATATTATCTAAATTGAGATAAAGTAATCACTAAATAAATAGTATCATACATTGTATAACAAATGCAAAACATGTAATTACATTTTCAAATTACAATACATTGTTATGTCAAACTTTTCTTTCTCTGTTTGTTCTTTTATTTCTGGAAATGTATACTCTCTGAATTTTCTATTTCTATCAATTTTATGGAGCAAAATTTTGATTAAAAACCATAGTCAAATTAATTCAGAAATTAACAATTCATTGATTATAATATAGTGTGATAATCCAAATTGATTTTTTTAAATAAAAAAAGCAATTGTCTTACCTACATTTTCACTCAAAAGAAAAAAGCAGGCAAATGAAACAGTAAAGCATTTCACATTTAGACATCACTGAAGTGAGTGTGGAATGTCAAGGCCTCTACAAATGCCAGTCAAACATTTCAGACTTGGTTCATTATTCAGGCACTTTCCTCAATGCTAGCTGAATATTACTTTGTCAAGTCTATATATTTATATGAAGCTTACAGATTACTGAAAAACTGTAATATTGTACAATTTATATGTAGGCTCTGAAATACATCATTTTGATTGCAAAGATTTATGAACTCTGATGTATACTGATTGTCGGTATAACTTTTTTAAATGGTCATCTGTCTGAAATATTTGATTTTTATTAAGTACTCGTAATAAAGTTTGAGCTCAATCTGATGAGGCACTATCTCTGTTACCTTTTACACTGGAACATAACAGTGCTATTAACACTGCTGTTTGGCGGCAGACTTAGGTAACATGGTGGTAGCTAGCCAAGCGGACATAAGAAACACCCTACCAAAAAACAAACCCAGTACCAATAGGTACTCTACTGGGAATCGAACCCGGCACCTCCGGATTGTGAGACCAACATTTAGCCATTAGGCCACAGAGGCTGTTAAACTGTAACTATGTAACATTGAGTTGTATTGAGTCACATAAAAAGCGTCGGTGGCGCAATGGATAAGGCGCGGACTCTCAATCGGAGGGTTCCGGGTTCGAATCCAGCCGTGTACCTATGAGTTGTTTTTCAATCCAAGTACATTATCCGATTGCTTAACGGTGAAGGAAAACATCGTGAGGAAACCTGCATGTCTTGAACAGGCATGTGAAGTCTACCAATCCGCATTGGGCCCGCGTGGTGGACTACGCCCCATACATTGTGGCATACCTTGGAGGAGGCCCGAGTCCAGCAGGGGACGTTTCCTGGCTGATGATATGATAAAGCATCTCTATCACAGAATTAATATAGTACTACGTAGAGAATGGATGTGTTTACCACCTCCCACCGATCCGCGACGGCAAGAAAGTGACCCGATCAGAGGTCTGTAGTATGGCGCGCGCGAACTTATACACACTCATGCACGTTTATACAAAAGTAACCTGTTCAATGTATGGGACAAAGAACTGATAAAATGTCATTTGTTTGAAGTGTCGGGCCTGTGTCTCTGTGGAAACACCATGTTGATTTGTGTTAAAGAATTTCAAACCAATTAACACACTTTATCAGTACATTCCATTTAAAGTCTGTAGTAAATCATAATTAATTCGATGATAGCAATAAAACTCAATAACCCAATTTAATTACACATCAAGCTTCAGGCACTAGTGTGTGTGTAATTACATTACACTGTACTGTAATTATCCTTTATCATCACCAACTATTTCAGTGTCCCATCCTGATGGTCATACATGAGTTCATATCATTCATTATGACATTTATTAAAAAAACATTAGTTCGAAAGCTTTGGGAATATCTCTGAACAGGAACACGTTATCGTGATAAAAATTAACTTAGCTTCCCCCAAATTAATCTTTTCCGGAATTGCCGACTTGTATCTTTCGCCGCATTTTCTTATGTTCATATACATATATTTAATTTAGTTATATTTATCCTTTTTAGTATGTACTACGCGCAGTGTAGAGTTCCATATTTAAAATGGTTTTATAAAAAGTAATTTTGAATGAAATGTATACCACTCTAAAGTATATTTTATAGTTTGATCATATTTATTACTACTGTGAATTTTTCAGATTTTTAAAAGCAATAGTTTAAAAAAATATAGAGGGTTGCGGAGACGCTCGACTCTGACAAAAATTATTACTGTAAAGCTTAATATATCGCAAACCGATCCCTGAATCGAATAGTGATGTTCCTAGACCCTTAATATTTTTGAAAGACCTATGCAACGGTACCCCATACAATGTGGTGTAAGCTAAAAATATATTTCATCCCCAAATTAATACGTGTATGTTACAATTGATACAAATCAATTTTCGATAGATGTCGCTAAACGCCATATCTGGCGGTTCTTATAATGGTGACCAATTTCCAACGCTAACAGAATACGATCGGTAACCTGAATGGCAAAGCTTGTCTGGCGAGAGATGAAGGTTCAAGAACAAAATTTCACAATTTAAAATTTTTTCTTCATTTTACTGCATAGTTTTAGAGTTATCATGAAAAAAGTGTATAACAATTTCAATTATACTAATGCCAATTAATATTTACCAATAGTCAAACACAAATATGACTGACTTATCTATTAACCCGTAATACCCCGGTGACCCCAGTTCACAGTCATGCATGTGTAATGTGTAGCCAGTAGGCCATGAAGGCGGTTATTCCACCGCTAATTCAATAAATGGTCCATTACACGACGACAATGATTCAGTCACACTCTACTGGACATGTTTTTACTGGATTCAAACGGTTATCATTTTACTGTACTGTAAATTTAAAGTTTCAAAGTAAATAAAGATAATAAATGAATAAACATGACTTTATTTCTTCGATGATAAGGCACATTTTTAATTCGATCCGAGTACTTTTCGGTTGGTCACGGCCACCATCGACAGTTTTAGATTGTTTGACCATTTATTATTATTGATTATCATACATTAATAATTCGTAGATGTCTCGATTATCACAATGTTTTGTCTATGCCCATCGCTACTATAAACAAGTAAATGCGTTCAAAAAGAACTGGAAACCGACTTCAATTGCCCTAAAAGTCTACTTTTACTAAGGCAAATTTAAGATTTATATCGCTTTCTCATGGATGCTGGTGTCAGAACTGGACCAAATTGAAATGAGACCACACGGGAGGCACCAGCTCTCAAATTAAAAATAATCATCCAAATCGGTTCACCCAGTCAAAAGTTCTGAGGTAACAAACATTTTTTTATATAAAAAAACGTTGAATTGGTAACCTCCTCCTTTTTGAAGTCAGTTTAAAAGATCCTTGCAGTGATAATCATGTTATTAATGATTCCTTGACATCGATATGGAGTGATAATTAAATTGGGCGACCGTTATTGTAATCACTTATGTGGCAACTGGGGCGATGCTTGCTTAAAATGATTTATGACAAAATTTTACTGTGGGCCGAATAAACAAGCTCAAAGTCACTCAGCGAGCAATGGAACGAGCTATGCTCGGAATTTCTCTACGTGATAAGGTCCGGTATGAGGAAATCCGTAGACGAACAAAGGTCACCGACATAGCTCGAAGAGTCAGTGAGCTGAAGTGGCAATGGGCAGGCCACATCGCTCGAAGAACCGATAACCGGTGGGGAGTAAAGGTTCTCGAGTGTCGACCACGTACCGGAAAACGTCTACCAGACCGTCCCCCCACTAGATGGACCGACGACCTGGTCAGAGTCGCAGGGAGTCGCTGGATGCAGGTGGCTCGGGACCGGTCGATGTGGCGTACCATGAGGATGGTCCAGCAGTGGACGTTTCCCGGCTGATGATGATGATGACAAAATTTACACGATTTTATGTTCTTTGTAGTTCTTTTGGGCATATGCTTAGCTGGCTAGAGAAAAGACGATTAACGGCAAATACTTTTTAAAAATCTATTTAGTTAACGAAATGAAAGACACCTACTTAGGCAGAGAAAAAAGCGGCCAAGTGCGAGTCGCACTCGCAAAATAATTCACATAATGAAAATCATCAATAGGTCAAGTGTATCACCGTACAAAGCGAACGAAAATGCAAGTTCGATTGAAAAACAAAATTAACTTTGCTGTTGAAAAAATGGTATCCCATACATCCGACCAGTGCTTTAACTGCAAATGTAAGCTTGTAATCGTAAAATAGGGATTTTCATTTTTTATAATTAAAAAAAAATGCTCTAGACCTTGCTTCTTGCCTCTCAGGATTCTAGGTCAATGGGTAGTAGTACCTTAACATATTGATTCGCATTCGCATCGCAAAAGAAAATTTTGCGTTGACCTAGAAGTTTTGATTTTTTTGACAGCACCAAGGGACTGCAAACTTGAATGTTCATAATTAATTTCAACTTGATACCTTCACGAGTTCCTGAGAAAAAGCGTATTGACTGATAGACAGACAGACGGACAACAAAGTGATTCTTACATCAGAAATACATATGTAAACTTATAAAACAGAAAAAAATAGCTTTTTATGTTTACAAACTTAACTTTGCAGTTGAAAGCCATACATCGGGTATGTAATGTAACCGCAAAAAAAAGTTGGTTCAATCGAACTTGTATTGTCAGTTGAGCCAGTATGTTAATTATTAATATTCTGTACGGTACCCTCGGTGCGCGAGTCCGACTAGCACTTGACCAGTTTTTTCCCTTATGAGGTGCATAACCCTTAAAAAAAACAATTCAAAAGTTTTACCCAGCAACGATGTAATATAACCATCGTCACAGTATAATCAATTAGATCATGAATATTGTACGTGAAGTTCATGTCGTGTCGTGTCATCATGAGGTCACATGTAGCTTTTCCGACCCGCGACTGCGTCAAACGATGTTTTCCTTATCTTTTCCACTTGATCATTTGTTGATTCAGATTTAATCCTATTTACGACACAATATCTTTTATTTTTAATCAGTATTTTAAGTGGCCTTTGTGTGTCTGATCGCGGGAATTCACCTGCCACTGGTCAGTTTCCCTACAAAAGTACATCAGTCTCAGGATACGTGATATCTGATTGAACTGACTGAACAAAGAAATTGATGTTCTTTGTTAGACAATTCCGCAACTCCCAAATGCATGAATTGATTTCAAAGCGGGTGTTTATTAGAAGGTTGGTTTTATCGTAGTGCTTCTTAGATTCTTAATTTTTAGCGAGAATCCGTTTAGCAGGTTTGAAGTTAGGGGCAGGGGTCATGGCTTCCTAAAACACTGGTTTCACAAGAGCAGGACTAGACCCAGCCCGTAGGCCAATGATCAAAAAATGACCTGGCGAAGCAGTGGCTTTAATAAGACCCTGGAGCAGCCACTGATACAAAATACAATAAAACTAATTTTGTATCTAGTACTCCTGGAAAAACACACTGGTCGTACGTTCTACTCCTTAGCTTTATTCAAGTATAAGCAAACTGAGTTGTACATAGTTTTAAAAAAACGGTGTTCGACTTCAATCTGCAATTAACAACAATAATTCATCAACAGCCTATATACGTCCCCACTGCTGGGGCTCAGGCCTACCCTCCTACAGAGAGTGTATGGGCCATAGTCCACCACGCGGGCCCAGTGCGGATCGGCGGACTTCACATGCCTTGTTCAAGACATGCAGGTTTCCTCACGATGTTTTCCTTCACCGTTAAGCAATCGGATAAATGTACTTGAATTGAAAAACAACTCATAGGTACACGGCTGGATTCGAACTCGGTACCCTCAGATTGAGAGTCCGCGCCTTATCCATTGCGCCACCGACGCTTACAACAACAATAATTACGCAGCTGTAATCTAACACTGGAACGAGAAGTAATTAAATTAATTTCTTCTCATATCGCAACGGTAATCAGTGACTAACTCTTGCAACACTGCCTTATTGTTCTACCATATAGTGGAATGTTAACGAAACACACATGGGAAATAGGTACGATTGTCTAAGAGTCCCATTCCACTTAAAATCCAATATCCTTGATTAAATTCTTAGCTTAAAATGCCATCAAATACATATATTTGACAAATGCTCAAAATTATTGATCAAATACACAGGTACCTAACAGATTTTATGACCCTGTATTTTTGATCAGATCCAGTTTCATCAAAGATCTTTGCCCGATATACTGGGAGTCGAATATGTTACGATTTTCACGTAACATGCTCCCAGTACATCGGTCAAGCAAGCATATTTGATGAATTTAGATTTGATCAAAAATACAGGGTCATAAAATCTGTTAGCTACCTGCGTATTTGATAAATGATTTTGAGCATTTTAAGATTAATGTAAGTGACAAAGTTACTCCGTTTTTCTGCCATTATTGAGATTTGTTAAAGATTTGCAAGCTTCACGGACTTGTCTTTGTTCGCGATATAATCATGGACAAAGAAATTCTTCAACGATGTTGGATGAATGAACTGGAGCTATTTGATGTTCATTTTATATGTATCCACGTGTGAGTGAACCATGTCACATTCACTCTTGCTTTTTCCTACGAAGTGTGTTGATGGAAATGTCAATTAAAGGTGAATGTGACATGGTTCAAAAGTGGATACATATTTTTGTACTCGAGTGTACCGTGTAGAAGTATTTCTTCAACAATAAATATTTGAGCTTGACTTTAAAGGAGTGATTGATGTATTCATGATTCAACCCCAATAATGTGTGTATGACTTTAGCCTCCTTTCTTTCATATTTATATTCTTATATGCGTAAGTAAGATCGATATAGGAAAATTTCCCGGGAATTCGGGACCAAAATCCAAGTTCTGATATTATAGAATATTATTACTGTTTCGGTTGTTTGCGTATCATAACAGTAAACATATACAGTAAAAGTTATTTCTTGATTCTTTACGACGATGCTTTCAAATATTTTATTGTATGTTAGAACTTTGAGACCGGATAGATATTTATAAAAATATGTTTTTTTGTATCAGCAGGAAAATGTTTAGGAAAACAGGAAAATTATATTAAAAACTCGGGATTTCCTCGCTTGTTTTCTCTGAATGTATTCACGATTATTTGGCTACACGTGGTACCTAAAGAATTTTAAATATAAAAGTGTAGCCAAATGACTTCGCGTTGTTTGTGATACCGTCGCGACTTTCAAGAATCGTATAAACGACTGAGACAAGGATTACAAACTTGAACTTGGCCTTTAACTAACTAAAGAATTTAAGGCATGCTTACCCCATCAGAGGCACTGAAACACAAGGTATCGACGCATAATGACAGCTGCACACAATTATACGCATACGCATAATGACACCATGCACAATGACACACACGCATAATGACCCACTCGCACAATGACGACACACACGCACAAGGACACATACTCATAACGACACACTCGCACAATGACACATACTCATAACGACACACTCGCACAATGATACATACTCATAACGACACACACACATAACGACACACACACGCAATGACACATAATAGCTACACGCAACACAACCTTTTACACGCGACTTTGCGTGGACTTCGGAAAGAATCCCAAGAGAACAACTTTCTCAATCGGGGTGAAAAGTGACCTTTTCTGGTCCTTCAACTATCCTTGTATTTGTATTAAGTATTGTATCAAGTCATTCTTACCCTCCGTTACGACGGGAAGGAAGGACAGACAAAGTTACTTTCGCACTTATTATAGTATGGATTGTGGTAGCTGGATATAGAAAATGCCTACCCTATCATCGTCATTAGTGATTCATCAACCAGACCCGAGTACCCTATCTGGGAATCAAAACCGGGACCTTAAAAAGCCAGTACAACTGTGATGATGTCCGGTGCCCATTGTTTATGGACGCGGTTAAAAATCTTCATCAGTTCGTCTCAATATAAAATTTGCGTCTTTGACCATCTAGACATTTGATTTGACTAACGCGGACATCTACCACAGCGTCATTACATTTTGGGTGACCACGCTTACTTAATGGCCTTATGGTCACAGTCAAATGAGATACAGGCCAAGTGCCCACCGATTGCGTATTAAAAAAGTTTGGCTTTTGAAACCCGAGTTTCATTTCACGCATGGTTTCCAAACTCAATTATGTCAGCTGTGCGCTGTAAAAGAAAACTGTATTCACTGCGAGAGAGCTGGTCAAGGATGTATGTACTCATTTGTTTACGACAGTATTTTAGCTTGGTTATATTCGGAAATTACGCGTGCGCTGTGTGCTGTGTCACGCCTCAATCTGATCTCAGTGTAATAATAATAATAAAATTGTTTACTTCAACATCAAGGGGTGTTTTAATACGCGTTGGCGGACGTGCATTAAATTTTTTAAAGCAGTTGACTAATGACTAATTGTATTGAGGTAGACGGAGCGATATTTGAATTTCGGTGAGCTACAAACTCATACAAATAAATCTAAGGTACTTAGATTTCTATATAGACTGGCGGAAAAACCTCAAAGATGTCTCCTTTCGACTTTTAATGGCATTTTGTGTAACCTTTAGGCATATAAGGGAAATATTCTATTTTTCTACTGATAATGTGTTTTTCTCTACGCTTCTTCTTTCTACATTATGCTAAAGTCATCGATATATCCCGACGAGGCATTAAGCTGAAGTGGCAATGGGCAGTTCATCTACCATGAGTTTACGCAGTCGATAACGTGTATCGTTAACTATCGCTCTGTCCTTGTCGCGCGCATCTCGACTGAGCAGCGCTTCCGATAGTATTCGATATACGTTATCGACTACGTAAACTCATGGTAGACGCAGAGGCCACATCACATCCACAAAAACGGATAACCGAGAAGTAGGCTTCTGGGTGGGCATGATTACCATGGTACGATCTTATTGCCACTTACCATCAGGTGAGGCGAAGGCCAAGTGCAAGCTCATAATAATAAAAATGTACTGTTAGAAAAAGTCAAACCACAGCTCAGCTTTACACACAGGCGGCTTGTAGTTCTTATCTACGGCACAGATGGCGCTAATTGTTATTGTTGCTTCGTGCACATATACTTGTGTACGGGGACTACGAGTCTCCTGTGCATGGGGGGCGCGCGGCCGACGTCAACACTCCCCGCGCTGCCCCCGCACTTTGCCTTCGGACAGTGACAGCTCTTAGTAAATGAATGTGTGCCGGTGTTATTATTGTCTGTAACTCTAAATTTACTGAAATATAGTTGTGTTTATAGTATGTTCTCGCTCCGTCTGCCACGTTATTCTAGTGTGTGACCGGTGTGATCTATAAATAATACCTCAACAAAAGCGTTCCTTGTTTGTTTTCATACACGTGTTGTGAAAGTTGGTTCGACTATTTATTTGCGTTATCTTGCACGCCTTGCATCGGGCGTGTTGTCCGTGAAATTTGGCATGGTTTGTCATGCATGATCACGGACGTAGAACGGCTTTATCGCAATCGTTTGAGTGGTTTTCGTGAAACGCAAAATAATTGATATTGTGGGGGACTCGTAGACGTCATAAAATATTATTGATTTTTTAAGTAGTTATTTAATTATTTTCTCGCGGCTCCACGGTCCACTGAAGGTGGATGAATTTCCCACGGACTCTAAAGCTATCTTTGGACCCAATACTCGTTTAGAATAAAGAAGATGAAAGGGTGGAGTGGTAAAGACGTTCCCACTTCCTTCCATGGTAAATGGGAGATAGCGCAAAATCGAAGACCAACCATAAGGTAACTTACTAATGGGAGGACGGCCGACTTTACAGACAACTAATTTTTTAATAAACACATATTCGGTTCGGGTGCACCGACTGACATTGTCTAAGCGAATGAACTATACGTACAAGTGCCCTGGATTGCCCTCGAATTGCCAGTAATTGAATACCTTTGTCCAGTTGCTCTTGATGGGGTAATTCGCCTTCACGTCACGATGACAATGTGGCGTCAATTGCAGTATGACCTCGTGCTAAATCAAATCAGATTAATATGTATTTACTAGTACTACTATGTCACCTTCGGCTTTACTCGCGTGGATATTCTTTGGTGGTGCTCTAAATCGTCAAGTGTGTCGATATTTCATTAAGCTCATGTGGTATCCCTGTAAAAAGCTTTTCTCAATTTTTTGCCCCTTAGGGGTGGAATTTCTAAATATAGTTTTGATTTGTAATCTACATCATCAAAGGTCGATCTTTCAAATTTCAATCTGGAGTGGTTTACCCATGCAAAACTGTTCAACCCTTTTTATCCCTTAAGGTGTAGAATTTCGAAAATTCCTTTTTTGAATCATAGTAACATGAAATTTAAATGATATGTATAATAGATATGTATAAAATGAAATTTTTTGTTTGTATTAAGTATCGGTCGAATCACTAGTTACTGCGACACAGGTTTTACCTACTGCAGTAATCAGAGATCCTCAACAATCATAGCAATAACAAAACAATAATTAGAGACATTTAATGTATTGAAACAGTGTTAATACGAGTAAATAATTTTTTTGTGGTCATCGAGTTTTTAACACTTTTCATCAAACCCATCGACTAATGCTCCACATATTTCAAGATTCTAGTTTAATCTAGGGTATAGGATTACTGTGTCTGTCTGTCCTAGTCACAGCAAAATCTGGCGACCCCACCGACTCTTCTCCATGGATTCACACCTCGCATTTACTCATACTTTACCTTTCCCGTGCGCCAACCACATCCAGCCGAAACCTACCGAAGGGAACTTGTAAAGGCTACATAGCATGACTAAAGCATTCCAACAAGATTTAGAGTTAAAACAACTTAACTATAGGCTTTTTGTGCCAATTAGCATACCGCGTTCCAAATTGTTCCATTGTTAATAAGTATAACCAGTACGATTCGAAACGCAAATTAAACTTTACGTGGACATTCAATAAAGAAACATGGCGTGAAGTAATTCCATAGAAACTGAGAATTGGTTATGATTTTATTATTGGCTTTACCAGTGGTTTAGTATAATAAAACTTATTGATATCTTGAGATCATGATTTATTTGGAAATAGACACACTGAAGTACACTTCCTACTGTCGCACATAGCGAGTACACAGAATCAGCAGAATTCCTGCGTGGACCAATCACAGCGCGGCACGGTCGGATCGGTCGCGTGCGTGACGGTGGCGCCAGCGCGGCGCGGTGAGAGTTCGCGGCAACTACGTACGTGCTCTGTACATTACGTGCTAGTTGCGATTGTCAATATATGCCATATGGCCAATGGTAAGCTTTTGCTTCGTCTTCGTAAATTCAAAAAAAATTGCCTAAGTGCGTTTTCTGGTTTTACACTCGCGCACCAAGGGTCCTAACTACCTTGAAACAAGGGTCATTTCCCGACCGCATACCTGAGTTGCCTTGAAATAAGCGTCATTTTCCCCACCGCGTTACTAAATTTGTTTGTGTAAAGGCTTTTGATGATTTCTCACAAACTCAACAGTTACCCGGGATAAAAAATAAGCTTGCGTCCCTCTCCGTAGGCAGGCTACATGTTTGTCAATTTTCAATAAGATTAGTTTTGCTGTTTAGACGTGAAAAAGTAGTAAATAGACATTGTAATTTTCGCATTTATAAACTCAACGAGATCAGCAAGTATGGGTTCATTTCACTGTTCGCTCTCTCAAGCGCTTTCAAACCGTCACACCTGAAACCAAAATTTTCTAACATTAACATTATTTCTCCATATTCTTGACTACGAGTACGCTGGTTCTCGCTCGTAGAAGTAGCAACATTAGCGACTATTGCTTACCCTTCGTTGGGCGGCGGAAATATGACGAGTCAGGTTATCGCGATCAGCTCAAGCGGCTTTCTCATATCCTGTCCCTTCTGACAACATCCTACACGACCCTTCCTATCCTGATTACCTACCTAAGCACTGAATCAATATCTCCTCCCACCGATCCGCGATACCTCACCTCTCACCGCAAGAAAGTGACCCGATCAAGGATCGGTAATATGGTGTGTGCGAATCCACTCACACATGCGCGTGCTTACAAACGTCATCCGTTTGATGTAAGGGAATAGGCACCGATATCACTACATTTGTTTGAAGTGTCCGGCCTCTGACCTAAGTGAGAGATTTGTATACTTCTGTCCCGTTGACCAATCCTGTCGAGATCACTTTAGGACATATTTCTCCATTAACATCTGTCACTACTTCTTTTCCTACTTATATCATCATCATCAACAGCCTATATATGTTCCCAATGCAGGGGCTCAGTCCTACTCTCCTACAGAGAGTGTATGGGACATTGTCCACCACGCGAACCCAGTTCGGAGACTTCACACACACCTTTGAATTTGGAACCTAGGAAGTATGCAGATTTCCTCTCGATGTTTTGCTTCACCGACTTTCCTACGTATTTACTGTTATTTGTATTTTCTTATATTCTACGGGCTGACGTGGGATTACATGTCCATTACCTTATTCGCTTTTATCTTCTATTATAGCTGCATGTGATTCCAGTCAAGGAAAATCGCGGGCTTTGGCATTGGGGGAAAATATCAGACCCCCAGTTAACACGTCACGCCATTCGTTTTAAAGCAGGCAACTGTGCGTGATCACTTGTGATTACCATCTGACCTTATTCTGTAAACCTTTTTAACACTGGCACCTTATTTACATCGGTGTTGGCCGTGTCGTTAAATGGAATTAGTTAAGAGCTACATTGTTTTGTTTTTTCTTTTTATGAGCCACGATCTCTCCTGTTGGTAAGAGACAATGTAGCTGAGACGCCGTTGGTTTAAAGAAATCATCATCATCAGCTGGGAAACATCCACTGCTGGACATAGGCCTCCCTCATGGTACGCCACATCGACCGGTCCCTAGCCACCTGCATACAGCGACTCCCTGCGACTCTAACCAGGTCGTCGGTCCATCTAGTGGGGGACGGCCTGGTAGACGTTTCCCAGTACGTGGTCGCCACTCGAGAACCTTTACTCCCCACCGGTTATCGGTTCTTCGAGCGATGTGGCCTGCCCATTGCCACTTCAGCTCACTGACTCGTCGAGCTATGTCGGTGACCTTCGTTCGTCTACGGATTTCCTCATTCCGGACCTTATCACGTAGAGAAATTCCGAGCATAGCTCGTTCCATTGCTCGCTGAATGACCTTGAGCTTAAAGAAATAAGCTTAACTAACCCACTTAAAACCTACCCGATAATCGGACGAATGTTCATACTTTCTGACTTTTACCCACTCAGAGCGTGGTCGGCACCATTGAGGTATATACTTCTATGATAGGCACATGTTTCCTTCTTTCACAGTCACCACACCTTTCACACACTTATCATGCTACCGTGGCGTAATGGCTAAACGCTTCTACTAACACTCCGGATGTGCATGGCTCGATTCCCAGTACCTGTCGGTACTTGTACAAAAATAAATAAGTTTATTAAAATGGCTTACACAACAACGTACAG
Organism: Carcina quercana; assembly: GCA_910589575.2. Taxonomy (NCBI): domain Eukaryota; kingdom Metazoa; phylum Arthropoda; class Insecta; order Lepidoptera; family Depressariidae; genus Carcina; species Carcina quercana. The sequence continues at coordinate 14,615,636 of OU342435.1, forward strand.
TGCTTCCTATTTTTAAACCACTTCAAAAAAGGAGAAGGTTTTCAATGCGACGGGTATTTTTAATGTTTTTTTTCTTCTTCAACCGAATCCAAAAAAGGAGGGCGTTCTCAATTCGACGCGTATGTTTTTTTGTATGTGTGTTACGCGATAACTCCGCCAATAGTGAACCGATTTTATCGAAATTTATGGATGACTCTTTGAAAAAAACAACAAAAACCTAATTTTTAAGGCAATTAAAGTCGGTTTTTATTTCTTTTTGAACGCGTTAATTATTTTATGTTTGTTACCTCAGAACTTTTGAGTGGGTGAACCGATTTGGATGATTTTTTATTTATTTGAAAGGTGGTGTTTCCCGTCTAGTCCCATTTCAATTTGGCCCAGTTCTGACAATGGCATCCATGGGAAAACAATAACAGTCTTACCACAAAAAATATTTTAACTCATAGTTAAATACCAGTTTAGTTAGACAGTATTAAAAAGATAAACACTGCATAGTCACACATAAACTTCTTTTACACATATATTTAATGCCTTACATACTATATAGGGCTTTTCTGAAAACCAGCACTATGGCTACTGCCATAGCAGATGCTGAGATTAGTTTCTGTTTCTGTTTTCTGTTTCATAGACAATTGTTTTATTTTGTTTACCACAAAACCATATCCAACGTTTGTTTACTTAGGCACGATTTATCTTGACGTATCTTTATTTTATGTTGACACCTCTAGAAAACGTTTCATTGAAAGCATTTTTTTTTTAAATTTTTATTTATCAAATTGATTTGATTCAGTAATTTCTACATTATAAAAATATACGAAATACATACTTTATGTAATATATAAACGCACGCTTGCTTTTGTTGCCATACATTTGGTGGATTGACAATGCTAAACTTTTTTAAATAAACAATTTTATACATCCAATGGAACGTGATTTTCACTGACATGAGGTCAGTGTCAGGTTAATTTTATTCTCTCAATCGAATCTGTGAATCGAATATTAAAATTGAGCTATAGTTTATGCTATTGTGAGGAATATCGTCCTTAATTATATCAACGATTATTCGTCTCGAGTCATGCGTGGTTTCGTGTGGACGTGACTACGTTTATTTTATTATAAATTGCGAAGCGCGGCGCTAGCCGCTGCGACGTCAGCGTCATGGGCGAGGAAAAACTCGTGGCGAACTCCTCGTGTTCCTGCAACAGAAGCTGGATGTGATGGACGAAGTCAGAGCGTTGCAGATATGTAAGTCAAGCTTCAGCGAGGCTGACATAGCTGCGGCGAGGAAGCTGCAGTACGCGGCACTCAATAAGAGCGACCAGATGATGTCACACAGACGTGAAGGGACACCGAAGAGCCTGCAGGATATCATCACTGTGCTTTAAGAGACCGATCCTGACGACGTGCCTACGTTTGTAGCGAAGGAGTTGCACAAGCTGCCTCCCGTCACCGTGACCATGTCGACGTCACCAGCCTGCTGGACACAAAGAAGCTGAATCACCGCGACGTGATTTTGCTTCAGTGGTTTCCGTCGCTAACAAACGAACTGTTCAAGCCCAGCAGCCGGTGTTACCGAAGGCGCAGACGACCACGAGCCAGCAGCGGACGCGCGTCCGATTTGATGACACGAACAAGGATGTATTTCAGAAAGTCAAGACGAAAAAGGCGTACCGTAAACGAGTGACTCGGAACCGCTGCGGAACCGCACCCACAGGGCCCAACTACCTGCTGCGCGCTGAAGTTCCAACCACGGCCACGTATCTGTCACGCCTACATTTCATCACCACCATGCAGGACGTCACAGAATATATATAGCAGAGGTCCAACTACACCGTGAGGATGGCGCAGCTGGAGTCACGCCACGGTACATCATTCAAGTCGTTCGTGGTTCGAGTCTCGACCTGCAAGCTGACCCGTCGCTTCAGAGGAAAGATAGCGACCAACACCACCAGAGCGGCACTAACGTGCCATAGTAAATAAGTGTGCAGAATATTTTTGTAGTGTGTAGTAGTTTAATTTAATGTATTTTATTGTATTGTATATATACTTATGGGTCATTGTTACCTGAAATAAATGAATAATAATAATAATTCCCCCGAAAGTTTTACTAAATCTGTAGCGTTTTCGAAAGTTGCGCTCGTTGTAATGTTCAAATGTATTTATTCGCACTGTTAAAACGGTCACGATAGTTGTCCATTAATTCCACGTCTTCAAAATCATTAAAATCAACAAAGTCTACGAAATCTATTGCGAATTCCGGCAGAGAATGTTATGACAGGCTACAATTCAAATTAAAGTTTTATGTTAAGAGGCTATGTTGGTAAGACCACGTGGCCGCGTTCAAGGTTGCATTGTTTTGTAGCTGTCCCTCTCCGAGCCCTATCCTACCCGAGCTCGTACGGTGAGACAGCATACACTACGCGAAGTTATCAACCCGTTATTTGGATGTTTCGTAGTCCAGTGATCATTTGAAGGATACAGTATATTATGTAGCCATTTTTTCAATACAGTATATTAATAAAATTTCAGATGTCGGTGGTTTTTCCAAATTGTTCTAAATTGATTCATACTCTTGTAAAACAGGTTCAAAGTTGGGGCTTTTTATTACCGAAAAATAGAATACTTTGACGCCCTGTAACTCTGGAAGTATATATTTAAACGAAAATCTGACTCACCACCGACACAGATATTTGTTTCTAGATTGTGTCTTGAAAATTTCATAGATTTTCATAGCTTAATACTCAAAATATGACTGGACTACGTTTGTATGGGCGCTTTGACAACAGCATACCCTCTTTTAAGCAGTGTCTAAGCTAAGACATCGCTAAACATGCATTTGTGGTAACATTTTTTCAAAACACTTGTAAAACGTGTGCCTAAAGCTTGTTTACCTTTTTTGTGGTAAGACTGTATAAATTTAAGTTTGCCGTAATAAAAGTAGACTTTTAGGGAAATTGAAGTCTGTTTCCAGTTCTCTTTGAATGCATTTACTTGTCTTTATGGCTCTCGGCAAACTTCGTGTTTCGTCAGTCTCAGTCTTCGTATTTCTATCAGTTACCCTTTGCACTTGGTGCAGGGCGGACGCTCAAAACAAAACAATAATAAATTAGTTCTTAATTCATTTGCATTCGGCACTGCAATGATTTTGGACTCAAAAGAATCAAGTGGCTTATTGGTGGCCGGTCCGTAGCCTCCTGTTTAGGACCATCACTAGAGGACTATAGAAAGGAACCGATTTAAATTCGGATTAAACTGGCTACGGTCGTTCATGATAAAATTATACAATCACATGAGTACATTCGCCTGCCCTCTGCTCTGTATTCAAAATTTAACGCTCGCGACAAAACGACTTCGTTCTCTTATCGTACAAAATGTTTCCAGCAATGAGTACCTGCTTTTTGTTGTTTCTTTCGCAATTTCTCCCACACAATACCTTTTTCGCTGGCGTAAATACAGCAAATCTGACCTTACTTTGAATTGAATAAATAACTTCGATTTGAGTCAAGTCAATCAGTTGTACATATTTTATAACAATGATACGGCTATAAAAGCCCCATACAAATGGAAATAACATGATATTACATTTGAAATTCCGTTTGAATGAAATATGAATTCGGCGAAGTCTTGCGCTTATTTTGCTTTTCGTTCAGAATGGCATGAGTAAATATTTCTGCCGTGTGTGGGATGAAATTAGATTTTGTTCCTCGCTGAGGGTTCCGTAAATATCCGTGTGTTTGAAGGTACTTATTCACTAATTACTTTTTGGCCTTTGATTCGTGTGTGAATGGCCAATGAATACCAAAGGCTATAGCGAAATGTAATTCGAGGTAAATGTGGTGGGTCGAATGAAAAGAATTCACGTTACCTGCAGCGTATTTTCCCTTATTTCAGTCAAAGGAAAGTCAAGTCATTTCAATAATTAATGTGCTGCTTAATTGCGTATCTAACTATACTAATGTTATGAAGAGGAAATATTTGTATGTTTGAAACGAATAAACTCAAAAACTACTGGACTGATTTCAAAAATTGGTCCTCCATTAGAATACTACATTATCCTTGAGTAACATAGGGTATATTTCATAAGTATATGCTTTACTGCCCGTGCGAAGCTGGGTCGGGTCGTTAGTTACAAATAAATAAGTTTCCTATTATTCCCTTGAATTTCTTACATTCTATCTTGTATGCATGGTGTGCAAGCAATATTTATTACAAATTTCAAATCGAAAGCTTTAGTAGTTAATGAGATGACAGACATACACCGGCGAAGTCGCTCAGGGTTCCCATCATCACTTTGGTTCAGGACCCTATAGATCCAATGCGTTTATTTGGATCCAGGCCATATTCAAGGAAATACATATACCTACTCCTTGAGTTAAACACACATCAGCTATACGTATGATAATCTGAAGATTATAAGTTTGATTATAAGTATCTAGGAGACAAGTAAAATCATCGGAAAGGGCATCGCGTCGCCGCGCGCTTCGAATAATGTACTCGTATTCGTCTGCCTTTGTGTTTGTGAACAGTATGGGAAAATATAAACTTCAAAAATGTAATATCTATTCGCACACATTTCTCACACATTATATGGATAAAGTTTTATTTAATTCCATGCAAAAATTACACCATCATCATATATCATAAAATTTAAATATGTACTACTAATAAGAATCAGTATTGAATATAAAACAATATTGCTGTCTATTTTATTTTTGAATGGACCCTTTAAGGCCTCCTACAAAGAATACCAGTTTTCTCTATTTTTAGCAGTCTCCATCCTTCCTCGGTTCGCCACGGCCAATATTTCATCTGCCCATCTAGCATGAGGCCGGCCTCTCGCTCTGGTGCCTCGCGGTCCCGACCATTTCATAATTCTTTGGCTAATCTGTGGTATCAGTGTCAATGCCGCTAGGTCACTGTGGCGGGCGGCTCCAGGATCTCATTGTGGGAACATTTAGGTTGGTTGACCCTCTCGCTTCTTCCCACGAAATCTCCAAACGCACCCCGGCAATAACAACCAATTGTGTGTAAGGTTGTTGAAGACGTGTTTCTCTGTTGTTAGGTGAGCGACGTGCGCGGCTGCGGCTACCACCTGGCCACGATGCTGGGCCTGCTCCCCGCGCAGCTCATCAACGTGTACCTGGGCTCGACGCTGCGGTCCATGCACGACGTGCTTCACGAGTCACACGTCACAGGGTACATCGTGTTCGCGTTCCAGGTAAACTGACTACATTTGTACGCACGGCTGCAGGTCAAGCTATACATTTCCAGTATAAGCTGAACTAGCACCGTGCGGCAGTCCATTCAATGCGAGGTCAGCGTATACTGGAAATGTATAGCTTGATGTGTAGCCGTGTGTACCTCAATCAGGGACTACTACAGGTTCCGGAAGCCTGTTGCATTTGCTACCAAATAATTATGGTTTTGGGAATCATCGTCATTATCAAATATTACAAATTTTAAGTAACTAGCTGAACTGGTTTAGGCTGGGTATAGCTATACCGATCAGTCGGTAAGGGAATATATATATATATATATATATATATAAACATTATGACACTCTTTTCGAATGCGTCAGGTATGAGAATAATTAACACGTTCAAAAGAACTAGAAACCGACATCAATTGGCCGAAACGTCTACAGCATTCATCCTCTAAAATGTTCACCTTTAGAGGTAGAATTATAATATTTGTTTTTTGTTGATTTTCTAAAAAAATGCTTAATCAATTTCTATAAAAGTTATATGGGATCACCTCTACAAACAGGTTTTCGACGTACCTACTACCTACAAAAAAACTGTACACTTATCTGATGCCTAGAAGTCTAGACTGTTGCAGACACAGCGCCAAGTGATCGGGGTCGACGATCCTCTCTCAGTTCATACTGTAACGTCGTTATTCACGTTAGGAGAGTTGTAATAAGCTCGTATACCTACGAACTCTAGATTGAAACACCTTTTATTACGCAGGTTTGCTAGATGTATAGACTCAGTTCAAGTTGCCTTGTGGCGTACTGGAGTGCAATTCACGCCGATATCTCTAGTTTCTTAGGAAACATGGATCAATATCGAATGCCTTCAGTAAAGACATCCTAGAGCCGTGGAGATTTAAGATTGCTTGTCCTTAGTGAATGCGTCCCCTGTATTTCATTCTGTTCAAGCCGACTGTGACTCAGCTTTACGCAGCTTACGCGTCTAATACAATAACGGGTTCAGGATGCTTTTGGAGCTGCCGCGATACTGCAGCTTTCATGCTGTCCTCAAGTAAAAGAAAAAGAAAAGTACGCGACTTTGGCAAGGCCACGTCATCTGCAATCGCATCCTGAACATCATAGCGTGTAAAGACTGACCCATTGTGTGGCATGTAAATAGCTCGACCATTCAGTTGTGGCAGTCCTGGATCAAGCAAAAAGTCGTGAAGAGAAGAGGAAGATATTTTTGTTTCTATGTATAATTGTATAATGATATTTCACTTGACCTTCATGGAATCTCATGGTAAGCGTAACAATAAGATGGTAAGCGTGCGCATGCGCACCCAGGATCCTCAACCTAACGAGGCGCCGGCTGTATTTAGTTACCTTTCATGCCGGAACACAACAGTGCTAATAACACTGCTGTTAGGCGGCAGACAGGTAATCTCAGCTCAATCAACAGCTAAGCTATTATATTATGATATTTATATAAGTATACATATGTGTTTATTCAAGTATTTAATTATAATCTATCAATATCTGTTACACCTCCACCCAAAATATTGAGTCTTATTTCCTTTACTCAAAGTTTGTCTGGTAGAGATCGTTGTAAGCGATAAGACCGCCTTTTGTACAATTTTTAAGTTTAATGTTCTATTTTAAGTTTGTATTGATTTACAATATAGTTATACTGTATTGTAACTATCTCTAGGACATTTCTTTCCACCCGCTAACTTGCCTTGCCTCCCATTTATACGTTAATAATTGATACTTCGCGGTCTTTTGCGGTTAACTTCAGAGGGGCAAACATACTTTGCGAGTACTGTACTCCTTCCGCCAGACCACACCTTACAATCGACATTCCGCGAGCAAATCTGTGACTGATAAGGAGAGAATCACTCGCGTTTCTGTAATTGTTATACTGCAATCTGTCTTGCTTTACTGCCTTATCAGCTTGCTGTAGCGAATGGAGTAGAGCGATAACGTGCCCAAGGTTCAACGTCGCTTAATCTAGTTGAGATTTCCTACAAGGTAAATGTGTCGTGGAGAGGAAATTAAAGATGTGAATCAGCACCTAGCTATGTATCACCAACTTGTTTGCCCAGCTGGGTGATTGTAGGAAATCCCTAGGAAACTGGCATAAAAAGTTGACTATGGCCTTTTCCGACCTTTCAACTATCCTCCTCCAACAAGTAAATGCGTTCAAAAAGAATCGGAAACCGACTTCAATCGCCCTAATGGTCTACTTTTATTAAGGCAAATTTAAGATGTATATCGTTTTCTCATGGATGTCATTCTCAGAACTGGATCAAATAACCATTTAAATGGGACCACACGGAAAGCACCAGCTTTCAATTAAAAAAAGAATCCTCCAAATCGGTTCACCCAGTCAGAAGTTCTGAGGTAACAAACATTTAACTAATACACACTTAATATTCCCAGTCTCAAAAACTACTGAACCGATTTTGATGAAACTTGAAGTCTTCCCTAGATTCAAGATTCAATAAAACAACTAACAATAAAAAAGAATTATTTATTCCCAACCAGAGACAGTCTTGTAACAACTAGGATCAACATTGGTACCCTAAACGAAGTAAAAGTAGGAGCGTCGCGTCCCTAAAGTAAACTCTAGCTTAGCTCCCTGAATGAATTTGAAGAAACTGGCAAGTTTGAAAAGAAGAAGCAAATATTTGGGAGGTTATCTCCTTAAATCTTTCCGTTGCGAATGAAACGTATACATACTCTTGGTTACTCTCATTCAGTATGATTTACAATACTCGTACTTGCAATAGCATTCAAGTTTCGAATGTTATGAAAACTTCAAAATACCGCGCCGAGTGCGACGCTAAGCCGAGTCTACATCCGCCCGCTAGCAGCGCACGCGACGATGTTTTGCATATACAAACATTTCGTAACGTCTTATCTCCAAGTCATTATCCGTAGATTTACTCGTGCATGTAAATTTTCTTCGTTTTCCACAGTTATCAACTTGTCATAATCAATGTATTTGAAAGTTTGATTTAAATTCGCCCTGGTCCCCATTTAGATTGAAACTTTACAGTTTCTGCCACCTTTTTGCTCACAATCCACAGGTTGCAGGTTCCAGTCAGACAACTCTGAATCTCTCTGATACTCGGTTTGGTTGGTGTTAGAGTATTTTTATGTGTCCGTCTGGCTAGCTAAGTAGCTACCACCTTGCTATCTAAGTCTGCCGCCAAATAGCTGTGTTAATACGTGTAAAACTTTTGTGTACCGGTAATGAAAAGCCATCGCTTCATTAATTTTAATGATTCTGGATAAACGCTTTCCATCCACTGGCCACTCACCATAAAGTGATATTAAGACCAAGTGAGAACCCATTGGAGGATAAACGCAATGATTAATGACCTCAACAGAGTTTCCCTACAGGTAGGTTTAAAATAAACATGGACAAGACGAAAATCATGTCAAATGTCCATATTGCACCTATACCGGTACTAGTTGGGGACACTACGATCGAAGTTGTGGACGAATATGTACACCTGGGACAGATCGTTCAACTAGGTAGGTCCAACTTCGACAAAGAGGTCAACCGAAGAATCCAACTCGGCTCGGCAACGTTCGGGAAGTTACGGCATAATTATATTCTCGTCCAAAATACCTCAGTGTCTAAAGACATTTGCAAGAATATAAAGTCTTTAATCAGTGCGTGTTGCCAGTGATGACATACGACGCCGAAACGTGGTCCTTTACTTACTGTGAGCCGAATAAACAAGCTCAACGTCACTCAGCGAGCAATGGAACGAAGAGAGAACCCATTATATAAATTAAATAAAGAAATGTAAATATCATTGCAAATGGCACAATGCTCTTTGCACAAGCAAATTAAATAGAAAAGTATCATTCCACCGCTCTCCAATTAACCAGGGAACCGGTTTGAGTTAACAACTCCAATATTAGCTGCGTCTTTGATCGACATCAATGTCTTCCGGTGATGTCCCATTTTCAACCGACTTCAAAAAAGGAGGAGGGTCTCCATTCGACGGGTATTTTTTGTGTGTTTAGTACCTCAGAATTTTTGACTGGGTAAACCGATGTTGATGATATTTTTTTTTATTTGCAAGCTGGTGCTTTTCGTGTGATCCAGTTCTGACAATGGCATCCATGAGAAAACCATATAAGTCTTAAATTTGCTGTAGACTTTAAGGGCAGTTGAAGTCGGTTTTTAGTAATTTTTGAACGCGTTAACTTGTACCATTGCTACTTCAATCGGTTTGATTTAAAAAAAAACTACGTTCTCGGTGCTGCGTATATTGTGCTTTTGCTAGGATAAAAAGTGGGGAAATATCAAGAGAAACCCCATTGCATTTTAAAATACTCCTCAGTTCAAATCAGTTTCATTGTGTCTGAGTAAACAATTATAATAACGAGCTGTCTATCTGATTATAAACGTCAATGACGCTTTGGTCGTTGTGTTCATTATTTAAATGATTTTTAGGTTATGTTCAACGGCTGACTGTTATTGCTTTCTATAAAGACACGTAGAATAGCCAGATGCGATCGATAGGATTAGGAGAGCAGGGGACATAAATCATCATCATCATCGTAAATATAACATGTTATAGGAATATTCAAAGCGTCAAACGGCTTATGACCGGGATCCAGGATTCAGCTGTTGATGTTTACCTCCTCATGATGATGATATAGAATAGGCAATATATGCTGGAATGCGGGAATGTTGTATCACACTCATATTCTAAGCGGTGGCATGTACAGATTTGCAAGTCATTCAGTTCTTGCTGGTTATTTTGGGTGTATCGACCTAGTTAACAATGCAACTTTGTTGAATACAACAATCATTTGTAACCGCCGCTACGGTGGCGCCTATCCCGTGTGACAAAGCGCGTTGTAGGCTGTGGCGTGTACACATTTGTAAGTCAATGGATTCGTGCTGGTTATTTTGGGTGTATCGACCTAGTTAACAATGCAACTTTGTTGAATACAACAATCTTTTGTAACCGCCGCTACGGTGGCGCCTATCCCGTGTGACAAAGCGCGTTGTAGGCTGTGGCGTGTACACATTTGTAAGTCAATGGATTCGTGCTGGTTATTTTGGGTGTATCGACCTAGTTAACAATGCAACTTTGTTGAATACAACAATCTTTTGTAACCGCCGCTACGGTGGCGCCTATCCCGTGTGACAAAGCGCGTTGTAGGCTGTGGCGTGTACACATTTGTAAGTCAATGGATTCGTGCTGGTTATTTTGGGTGTATCGACCTAGTTTATAATGCAACTTTATTGTAGTGTCCATTGAATGCGTCTACATGTAGAAATACATCGGAATACGCGTTCGGGAAATCGGTAGAATCCTCTAGCGAATAGATATTTCGGGCGATGTCCGATTTGTGTGGGCGGAAGGAATTTTAACATGAATCTCAAGACGCTATGAACTCGTACTAGAGTTACTTTGAATATTTGAACAGATTTTAAGGAACTGGAAGAAAAAAAGTACATGAAACGTTTCGAGCAATTATTTAGTGAAATTATGATACTTGTATTTAAATATTATATGCCAAAGACTTGTGACTTGTTTCTATAACAGTGCTTCACGATTTTCGAAATGGTAGTAATGAATTATTCCAAGAACTGTAATATTTAGACTCCGCAGATATTGACTCAGTCAACATTCGAACTTAATAAAAATGAATTAATAACGCTCTGTAAATAGCCTTACTTTTCAATTAAGTCTGCCCTTTGACTGAACTCTGAATGTACTCTGGTTTCAGATCCTAATCGGGATAACGCTGATGGTGTGGGTTGTGCAGAAGGCGAGAAAGGAACTCACGATCGCCATCATGGCGGCTGAGCTCGGCAGGGAAACAATATCGACGTCGAGCAGTTCGTCAATCAGCTAGCCAACACCGCGGGCGTCCACCGACGTGGACACTGTGTCTGATCAGAGGTCCAACCCTGACCCAGCTGGATCCAATGGAGTTAGCCAAGTCTTAACTCTAAGTGGACTTGGCCAAAGTGCGCCCTTGGCGTGCAATGGACTTAGCCAACTCTTGGAGAGTAATAAAGTTAGCCAATGCCCGCCTTCGGAGTACAAAGGATTTAGCCAATGCAGGCCTTTGAAGAGCAACGAAGTTAGCCAATGCTCACCCTTGGAGTGCAATGGACCCAGCTAGGGCTCACCTTTCGGGCCGATTGGACCCGCCCGCGAAGAAACCTACGTGTGAAAGAAGTGATATTAATATTTAAAACGCCGATGTACCTCCAAGAGGGTAAGTGGAGTTGTGTTGATGACTGGTAAATTACAATTAAGCGTTATTTATTCATGACTCTTTGTTATAACATTAATGCGCTCGTATTGACGCCGCGTAATTCATTAATGGATTATAGTTTACTTTGGTACTGTTGATGGTATACAATTTATTTAGTGAAGTAGATTTAATTAATTATATTTATTAATTTGGTAGACTTCACTGTATCAATATATGATATATATTCATATATTAATGATCTCAAGAGACACAAACTACATAAAACATCAAATATTACCTACGTTACGACAAAAATTACAAAATTCTAAACTTTACTATTTAAAACCATCTTATTCTGAAAAAGCCTGGTTGTTTCTGCATATGGCAGATATACGACCTGAAAGCGAGCTGAGCTTTGACAGAACGAATTTCGTTTCTGCATAATTTACTATCACTTTGTAATGTCCTACTATTGCCTCATACAAGTTCAGTGGAGACAATAACTTTAAAAAATAGTAGATACTAGACAGATATCGGTTCTGAAACTTATATACAGTTCGGTTGTCCACAGGGCCCCCTATATACGGTACGATTTGTCTTAACGATCCGTCGTTTCAGACCCGATCGAAACGACGAATCGATGGTGAATGTCAATGTCGTTTACAATTTAAAATAGGTGCTTCGAATTCGGCCTGCACTTGTAAACTATATAAAAATCAAGTAACTATCGAAACATGCATAGAAAAATAATATAATTTCATTTTTGCATTTATTGTAATTGTATAAAATCATTCTTTTTGTCCTAAGTGACTGCGTCAAATGTCATTTTTGGCGCCATTTTTTTTTCAACGTTAAGTCTTACCTGTTTCGTCCTTTTTATATGTTTTTGTACAAATAAATTAAACCAAAATATACAAAAATGGTAGCTAAATCACTTTTATTTGATAATAGCCTTTCAAAATTATAACTGTACAAGGCCATTCGCGGAACGTGTCATTTACTTTATCGAAGACGATATCCGTGATCGCAACCAAACTCCGTGCAAACATGAATTTTGATATCTTAGCGATGAAACGTATTTATCGTATCGTTCGAAACAAGTAAATCATCGATGACAAGGGCCAATCGCTTCGAGTATGAACGACATTTTTGAAGCGATCGATCGTAATCTTACTAAATCGGCCCAGAATGAAGTCAAATCTCTGTGGTTAATATAATGTTTGTATCTGGCTGGTTAGATCACAATCTATATTTGAGTTTTTATTTTTAAAAAGAGAACAATGCGTTTTCTTTTAACGTAGTGATCCCTTGCTCAGTGCGTTTTTTAACTTTGGTAGTGCGTAATAAGGTCTTGTTTAAAATGGTTACAATGTTTTTTTCGAACCGAAATAAGCTCTCATCGTCACTACGAAGAATTCGAATCTGCCGTATGAATTACGCAGTGTTGACCAAAGTAGAACAGTTCTCAAATGATGCGATAAGTCAAGTTCAATGTAATACAAACATGATTTTATATGATCGAAGCGATAACGAAGTAAATCCAGTGTACACATGACATGATAGCAAATATTGAGTTTAAATTTACAACGATAAAATTAAACTAGTAAAAGTACAGCAAAGACTCCAGAGCTATTTTTTATTCAAATAAAGTTTTCAAATTATTTTGAAGAAGTTCTATATTTTTAAATAGTGGAAATTGTCAACTTTTTTGCAAGGCAATTTTAAGGGGATCCCCGCACTAAAAATCAGTTTAAGGCGCTACATTGAAATCCTAATGGGCGTGGCTTGTGTGAGAATCTGGAATTCTAATATTAGAGACATAGGGTCGGGAATGTCATCGCTTGGCGTTCGCCCTGCGCGGCTGCGTTTAGATATGCGAAAAAATACATTTAATTCATTTAAAAAAATAACCGCAACGATTAGAAATAAAGCAAGTTGAGAACTAACAAAATTATTGTTACCTATTAATTAAATCAATTTATATTGCTATAACTTATGTCGTTTAACAATAATCTGAGGAAATATGATTTTAATATGTCTTTTCGAAAAGAAAATCTATCGAGCCAAAATCGTGGAATCGCGATTCTGGTACTTGCAAAGTGAAGGAAAGACATAAAGAAATACATACTTTCCTTAGAGGTTGTCAGGATCTTTCAGCGTCCTATAGCATTACACCAAAAAATCCGTTTATATCAGAAAATTGACTTAAAACGTATTACTCCCTGAGTACATGATTAAATGAAAATGTTAAACGATACAAATAAAGTACTGATACTGTAGTTTATTTAGACACAACGTGTATATAACTCAGCTCGATAGATACATTTTGAAGGCCCTGAAGAGTATTGAGTTAATACCATTAATATTTTGATTTACTCTAGCGTGGTGGCCGCGCTACCCAATTGAAAGAACTTCTGCCCAAAATTCTGAAGACAATTTCGGAATAGTTAAGAATACATACTACTTTTTTATAAATAATTTGAGAACTTTGTAGAAAAACAGCTGTGGAGGTATTGACGTCCAAAGTTCAGAACCGCACGAAACCTTGTGATTCTCATGTTGGACGTCAAATGTTTTTGCGTCATATCCAGTTTATTGCTAATTTTAATGGCTCTATTGTTTTTGTACTTCCTGCAAACTTATCTTATTTTGGTGCTTTGACGTAAATTCAAGGAAAATTCATTGATAGAAAAATTCTTTTACCTTAGTCTTTTAAAATACGATTGTTGGGTTTGAGGATTAATTACACAGAAATAAGACGTAAAATAATCTCCGTAGGAAATAATTTTCATTAGCGCACTGGGTAATTTATCGTTAATTTAACCGCCTCCGTGGCCTCATGGCTAAATGCTGGATTAACAATCCGAAGGTCCCGGGTTCCATTCCCAGTGTATAGATACACTCGGTACTCTGTTTCGTTGGTGGTATTTTCTATGTCCGCCTGGCTAGCTACCACCATGTTACATAAGTCTGCCGCCAAACAGCAGTGTTAATAGCACTGTTGTGGTCCGGTATGAAAGGTAGCAGAGCCAGCGCCTCATTAGCTTGAGTCTTCTGTTACCATCGAACGGCCTTAACATCACTTACCGTCAGGTGGAATGAAGGCCAAGTGCAAATCCATCATACATAAAAAACTTAGTATTCAATCCCGGGAAGATAAATGTATGTCCTATTTTAGAGAATATATGCACAAACAAGCAACAAATGTATGCAGTTTTAAAAAATTATGATGATAGATCTTTTTGTATTTGATCTAATACCAAGGCATGAAACCATTAGATATTGAGTGGTCTAAAAGCGAAACAGAACGTCCAGTGGCATCTTTAATCGTTTTTTTTTAAAATCTTTAGCAATATTTAAATATTTAGAAAAACGAAGCACATCATTTTTTAGCCCAGAAATTATTGTAAAAACTATTAAGGCTACCTCCAGACGGTGTGTGCAGTAATAAAAAGAAATGTACTACATTCATTCTATGGTACAGAGACGGTAGTTCGAAATAAGTTTACGATTTATGCCTTGGAGGCATTCCAAAATAGTTGGCAGAGATTTAGAAGAGTGGCTTTCTGGAACGGATCGTTAATTTTATCCCTCTCCTAATGCTTCCGTACTAAATTTTTTTTGCCATAATCTTTGAAAATAGAATAGCTGGCTTTGATAAGTAATTACCTAAAGATAGGAGACGAAATTATAGTGTCGCGAAATAAATATCATTAATTTACAACTTTATAGTTAGCTACAATAGCAGTTACGCTGCTAATGGTCCATAGATGGCGCTTTGAACAACAATCGAAGAAAAAAGTGTTTAAAACGAAAATTGTGATTCCCTGTAAAGGTGTATGTTAAGAGGTTATGCTGTTGTCAAAGCGCCCATACAAACGTAGTCCAGTCATATTTTGAGTATTAAGCTATGAAAATCTATGAAATTTTCAAGACACAATCTAGAAACAAATATCTGTGTCGGTGGTGAGTCAGATTTTCGTTTAAATATATACTTCCAGAGTTACAGGGCGTCAAAGTATTGTATTTTTCGGTAATAAAAAGCCCCAACTTTGAACCTAATTTACAAGAGTATGAATCAATTTAGAACAATTTGGAAAAACCACCGACATCTGAAATTTCATTAGTATACTGTATTAAAAAAAAGGTTACATAATATACTGTATCCTTCAAATGATCCCTGGACTACGAAACATCCAAATAACGGGTGGATAACATCGCATAATGTATGCTGTCTCACCGTACGCGCTCGGGTAGGATAGGGCTCGGAGAGGGACAGCTACAAAACAATTCAACCTTGAAACTGACCACGTGGTCTTACCAACATAGCCTCTTAATGATACTCATTTCGCGACATCACAATCTGATGTCCTATTTTTAGATAGTTACTGCACAAATCCAGCTATTATATTTTAAAAGATTATGGCAACAAAAAACTTGTATGAAACTTTGATGGAGGTGGATCGCCTTAATAAAGAAAAAAGTGTTTGATCTATACCTAAATTGTTTGAATGCACTCATTGTCTAGTCAATCTCAATCGTTTCTTCTTTATATTAAAATTTCGTCACAATTCGCTCGAAGTATTTATACTATTATAGCCATTTTATACTATTTAATAACATCTTTAAAAAACTTACAAAACGATTAAATGTTTTAACATAATGCAATAGACAAGTAAGCGCGTTAAAAAAGAACTAGAAACCGACTTCAACTGCCCTAAAAGTCAACGGCAAATTTAAGACTCATATGGTTTTCCCATGGGTGCCATTGTCAGAACTGGACCAAATTGAAATGGGACCACACGGAAAGCCAGCTTTCAGATAAAAAAAGAATCATCCAAATCGATTCACAACTGGCGGAGTTATCGCGTAGCATATAGGATACATTTTGGAGAGTGTGCGCAGGAGCTATTTTTGTTGATTCCACCTTCGCCGTTCAAGTACCGATCAAACAGAAGAACGGCAGACCTTCACCCGTACACTGTAGATATTCCTACAGCTCGCACCAAGCGTTTCGCTTCCACATTTATCGTGCGTACAGCAAAAATATGGAATGCACTACCGGTTTCCGTGTTCCCCGAACACTACAACTTGGGAATCTTCAAACGAAGAGTAAATAGTCACCTTCTAGACCAACACGTAACATCGTCGACCTCATCGTCACTTACCATCAGGTGAGATTGAGGTCAAGTGTTGAACTATCTTCTGTAAAAAAAACATACATACGAATAAACTTAGAGTCGAATTAAGAACCTCCTTTTTTGAAGTCGGTTAAAAATGTCCCGTTATTCGGTTGTGACGGGTTCTCGGTGCGTTCTTTGAAGTTTGAATGAATGTTTCAAGGCGTTCATTAAGGAAGTCCATCAAGATAAGTAGACAGTTTATTCTGGCCTTACATAAGATGTGCCTCAAGGTAACAACGAGTACGTCTCTTTATTAACGAAATACGTATTCATTTAATATTTACAAACATCAGTGACGCATTCACTTCCGGTTCATTATCATAGAATATCTAATATTCTCTTATCTCTATGTACACTCGAATACAAAATGTGTATCCAATTTTGTGCGATGTCACATTTACTATTTCTTGTTCATATACTATACAGTGTTTAGAATTTAACTAAACAAAAGGTGTAAATTTTATAACCTTTAATTGTTTAAATTAAATTTACAGATTGTTTTTAGTTAATGTATACGGACGGTCAAGATGTCAGTTTGAAACGAAAGTCTAAGTTAAGATGGCCGCCTAGATATCGTGCGTTCACAAATCGTTAAATTAAGTCGCATTTTAAATTGCGTTCAGTATATAAAATAAAGTATAACTATTGATACGAATATGATAACCTATACATAACAATACGAAATATATGCTGTGGCGCAGACATACAGTGTGGGGAGTGTAGGGGGAAATGTCAATTGAAGGGGAATATGATATTTTGTGGAAAAAATGGCTACATAATTTTGTATTCGAGTGTACCAATCCTAGACATGAATATA
The DNA here is from genome assembly GCA_910589575.2 of Carcina quercana. Classification (NCBI taxonomy): domain Eukaryota; kingdom Metazoa; phylum Arthropoda; class Insecta; order Lepidoptera; family Depressariidae; genus Carcina; species Carcina quercana. Next base: position 14,633,070 of record OU342435.1, read on the forward strand.
TGGACTTAACAAGTTTAAAACTGTGGTATCATATTTATTATAGGGCACTGTCCTAAATGACAGCTTTAAAAGTAACGCTATCATTGCCATGTTATTTCGATTACAATAATTGTTGACATCACATTTAGTTTAGATAAAGATTATCCAAAGAACAACCACTAACATCATTGCTTTTAAATACAAACAATACTAATACACAGTAGTTATTTGATATGCGAAGCTGCAAAGTTGTTGTTTGGCGCGAGTCCTCATACGGAAACCCGAGCTAGCAAAGGATTCTAGGATTTAACTATAAGCGAAGCGAATGGTTCAACAATAGAATCCTGAGCGTAGCGAGGGTTTCGAGACACGAGACGCAAAATAACTTCGCTGCCGAGCGAAACACACTACTTTTCATCTCACTACACGGAGGAAAATGGTAGATTAAAGGAAAACAGTTGAACCATACCAAATACGTTTTTATTTATTAATATTTATAATAATACCTTGAAGTTACATTAAAGTTTTTTTAATGACAAAAGGTCAAGTTAGGTTCATCTAGTCATGTTCGAATTTCAAACACTCTTTCCACGCTAGCGCGGAAGAAGAGCTTTTCCACGCAGATTTAGAAAAAAAAAGCTTTTATGAGCTAGTGAGGTGAAAATATATTAAATGTATGGACAGAAGTATCTACCTATGTCAAAATCATGCAAAAATAATTTTCGAGAACAAATTACGAACGTTCGAAAAGCCACTCTGAAATATCGTGACGTCACGGTGTTGCAAACATCTTTATCGGTGTGAAATGGTCGCGCGCGATAATCGCTAGCACGACGCGACGTCTAATTAGTAAAGCAAACAGATCACAAGGTCAAGTACATTTTATCCGTAAACATTAAATGACTTTGAATCGTAGAAAATCACAAGGCAGTAGTTTATTTCGACAACATTGAACAAATGAGGGTTCTTTCATCCGGCCTAATCGACAATTACCATCAGGTTGCTATATAAATTTATTATTTAACTATAAAAATATATTTGACTCAAGAGTCCATAATAGTAAAAAAAGACGTGTGGCACTCGGGGACTGCCGCGGTAAAGCTATTGCATAGCATTTTGTATCAACTTATGCAATTATAATTATTTAAGAAAGTTTTAATAAGAAAAGTTTTTATGTCACGAACATAAATATCCCCACCACAAAAATGGAAATTAAATTACAAACAGAAAAACAAAATTTAATCAATATTTAGCTAACATAACGGATTTACTTTGCTATATCAAATTACATACTATTATACTTAATAAATTATAAAACAGTAATACGTCTAATCGCACGCACACAACTCCGTGTCGAAGACTGCCGAACTGAAACGACGTTAGACGATGCACGGCCTTCAAGCCACACCTCCGTGCACGTCGGAGTGGGGAGCGTGAGGTTTTTTCGTTACGGAATTTCTCGATTCGGTCCCCGCGCTCAAGGCCCGCGATAGAAGCTATGCAATAGCTTAAAAATAGAGATAGAGATCACTCACTAGAGATAATTATATAGACTCACTTTTTACAAGCTGTTATTAGTTGTGGAGAAAATCTTGCAACTGAATTTTGAACTAGTAGAACCCCAACCGATTGAGCTGTCTTGTATACTTATTGTAACGGTGACAATGCAATGTTATGACACCATCGAGCTGGTCTGATGATGGAAACGGAAGGTGGGTGTAGGAACTCCTAAACTACACATGATAAACCCGTCGTGTTTGAGCTCGTTTGATTTGCCTTGATCAGAACTACATAGATCCGATATCAATGCAATAATAAAGTACTACCGTCAACAAAAAAGCCTGTATGAAAAATATTTCATATAGCTCAAAATACCTGCATTTTACTGTTTTCATTTGTCCAATGTTACGTTTATGTTTTGGGCCTCTCAATTGGTGGTAAATAATAAAGTAAGTAGGTCGTAGAATGGAAGCGTTCACACCGAGTAGCCTTGACGCAATGAGATGAATCAAACACATTGTTTATCATTATTTCAGAGGTTAATTTATACTGTTACCTAGGAATATCACGCAATTGGTTACTTTTTGTAAAAAATTATCTGCAAACACAATTGAAATTATTGAAATACACTGTGTTGCATTCATTTATGGTCTCAAAATTCCTGTAATTGTTATAGTGTCGTTAATTTAATACAAAAATTATAAAAGTATATTTTGTCGCTCTTACCTACTTATTTCTGTTCAAATGGAAATTTTTCTACACTGAAAATCCATATTATTAATGATTCAATATTAATGATGTATTAATTTAGTGACACAATATATCACAGTGTATTTTAAGGTCATTAAAATCGTTACCAACGCTGTACCTTACATAGAATAACCTGATCTTCCCAACCTTGTAAGGGATCTCTTAAAAAAATTAGAACGACAGAACCAAATAATCTTAAAACAACACTCTGTAACTTATTTATCTGACTGTTCTGTACATATATGTATTTATGTAAGGATTATCAATGTACTGTATTAAATGTATATATAACAGTAGAAAGAGATGTAGATGAAAATATTTTTCAATGTCTTTTCCACATATGTATTTCCAACTATTTAATACTTTTCGGTTTAAATGTACCTATGTAACTAATGAGAACGCTAGTATTAAAGTCGTTGCCAAAAGTGTACAGTCACGATCAGAAGTATCCACATTTAAAAAGCACGCAAAATTAGTACAGACACGTATGTACACTCGAGAACAAAATATGTATCTACTTTTGTAGGTCACATTCGCTCTTGCGTGTTCCTATTGTCACGGAGCTCGAAAAGTCTAGAGATAAAGAAAAGAGAGAGGTGTATCCATCTATCCCCTTCGTGTTGGATATTGACAAATCACTACCGTAGAAAGCTCTTGAATACTCGCATAAGGATTGTCATGTGCGAAAGGGAGAGCAATTCATCTATCTCCTTCGTGTCGAATACTCTCCAATGTTCCTGAAGATTCTAGACTGAAGGATCTAGAAACACTACGGGGTATATATAGGCGCGATCCGAGCTTGGAGTTCAGTTTGAGTTGACTTCCCAGCGATACAAAGTGAAGAAACGAAAACCGGAAGAAATTGTAAAGCGAAAGTACAGTCAAGGTGGAAAAGTGTTAGTGTACTAGTGTGTCACGTGGTGTCAGTATCGACAGATCGGCGTCAGTAGTGCCCAAGAACTCTGTACGTGGAATCCAGGGACGGAATCAGTGCAGACGACTAGGAACTAGTGAGACAGGGACGTACTCTGTTTGGGGGGACCCGTGATTTTGAAGATTGGTTTGTGGACTTGTGTTACCAATAAATTCCGGAACTTTGGACTCGTGTATCTCTTCAATCTACGAACCCTGCAAGCTCGTAACACTATGTAGTTTGTTGAGGGAAATGTTAATTAAAGGTGAATGTGACATGGTTCAAAAGGGGATATATATTTTTGTACTCGAGTGTACCTACAGAGTTGTTATCTGTTCATATTTTCCAAGATGTTCTGATCGTCAGTGTACGAATTATTTTTATGCCAACGTATGTGTGTATTAAAATAATAACATCAATTAAAGTATTTTAGCATTTATTCTTATGAAATTGAGACTTATTGAATTGTAAAAGATTGTCGTTGTAGCGTTCAATAATAAATGTTAAATGTTAAAATTTAATTCGATAAAATATTATGATGGTGGTTCTTTTAAAAATTCAAATTTGCGAAACTTATAGTAAATACTTCATATGTACGGTATAACGTACAGTATGGAATATAATTCTTGTTTAAAAGCATTATCAGTCTGGCAAAGCTGATTTTGTAATTGAGTTATTTAATTAGCCATTTGAACTGTAAGTAACTGTCGTGGTAACAACTATAAAAGTGCTTATAATTTAACTATTTATTTAACTGAAGAGTGGCTAAATTACTTAAAAAATTCAAGTTACCTAAATAGCAAACAAAAAATAAACTTATCCAGTGTGTCGAGCTAAGCCATTTGAACCCGATAATTCGATATTGAACTTGAGTTTGATAAAAAAGTTGATTTATCGGTCCAACGCTGATAAATTCGTCAGCTTGATAGATAACTGGCAGATAATTTTGCTTCCGTGAGCCCGAAATAGCTTGTTGGTGTGTCACAATTCATGGGAAAAAGGCAGTCTTGTAATACAAAATGTGTGTCGATATTATATAATTATATTTCAAATCAATTAATACATTGAGAATTGACCGCAAAATCTCCGAAGAACTCTATAAGTAATCAGGAGCAAAAGTTGTTAAGTAGCAACATGTAGCGACCATGCACCGGGAAATTTAGCGGACATTCCCACCGCTATATCGACAGGTATTGGCCAACCTGTTCGCTACTTGATATTTTCTACATATAATAACGATGCACTTTTCTTTGCGATTATGTTCGTTTCTTCTTCATACGAATATTAAATAGTCACCTCCTAGACCAATCAGGTCTTCAACCAAATTAGCTGATATTGTGGTCAAGCGTTGATCCATCTTAAATAATAAAATATATAGTTTTTAAACTCAAGTAAAAACAATCCAGGTTTATAATAATTGTAAAAATTATGTCGACGGGTGCTAATAATGTTTCATTAATGAAATAGTCATAAAATTGAATGTGAAAAAATAATTATCAATAGTTTGCTGTGTATTTTTTGGATAAAATTGAGTCACAAATGGCAAACTTCCAAATTGAAGATTAAAATGAGTTTAAAGTACTTTAGTTCAATACCCCTTGAGTTGTATTTATTTTTTACAAGTCAAATAAACAGTTCAAGTTCAGTACAAATGATCATGATAATATGATTTCAAAATAATATTTTAAAGAAACCATGAATAGTTTGTGAATAGTTATGAGGTTTGAGCTGGTAAAAGTTCTTCCTGTCAAAACAACGATTAAGACTGATTTCTCTTTCGTTTTGCGAAAACTTCCGATTTTTTTTTGTAAAATCGTGCATACTGCCGTTTTAATGTAGAAGATTTTGTAAAAAAAAGTATTTATTGAAAAACCAACAATATTGTGTTTGGATTCTAAAAAGGGTCAGTCTGAACGGTTATGTAAAGTATCAGTGGGCGATCGAAGATAAAATTTAAGATGTTTTTGTACTTATGAATATTTTTTCAAATTGTACAAATTTGAAACTTTTACATCCTTATTAAACTTTATTTAGTTATTTTTATTGTTTTTTTTTCTCTGTCTAATAACGATTTGTGCCATAACCTTTTTTTTTAAATAACAAATCCATTAAAAATTATGTAATCTAAAGCCAATACATCTAAAATGCTTCCTAACAAGCTACAATTATTTATGAATTTACCAATCCATTCATTCTGCGTTGCACTGTATCTGTGTGTAATTAATTATAAGTGTAACTTACATTAATGAAATCTGTACAAAAATATTTACTTACTAATATGATATTATTTTGTTAAGACACTTTTAAAAAAACTGTGCCAAATTATTTTTAATCTATGCTCCACCTTTTTTCCGATGTGTAATTCCATTTCTATAAGTAAATCAATGTACTTTGATATAATTCAATAAATAAAAGATAGTGTAATTTGTAATGTTATTAAAATGTAATAATATTGTATAATTGTACATGTACAGGGTGTGGTTAAAACAGTATTCTAGCGTGCACTATTCATGTACTAATTATGTAATGGTTAACTGTAGAATTCCTACACTCTGTATAACATCTATTAGCTTAATATGAATGTTCTTGTAATCGGTGTTCCAGAAAAATTATTGTCACCCTAATATGTTATGTTCAATTACTCGAGGAAAATACTCCTCCTCTATACTATTGAATTCTTTTCATAGTTTTAATGGAGTGTGATGCTTACTATGACATAGGTTAAATTATGAAGGCGCAGCTATGCAATTTTTATATCTCTTACCAGTTACAATTTAAATTACTGCAAAGAGAAACAAGAGAAAGCTACTCTCACATCTACCAGTGAAAGAAACTATTCCTGTGGCCATCTAGTGTCACAAATTGGCAACTCCCAGCAATACTAACAATTACCAATTTCTACCACTGGAGTTAAATTATAAGAAATGATTGGCGCCACCAACGCACTTGTTAGGTTCCAAATTTGTAATAGGAGAGTCATGATCAGTTTATTTTTCGTATTTCAACGACCTTGTAAACAGGGATAGCAAAGCAGGTGTGCTATGTGGATGGGTTTTTAATTTGTTTTTTGTTCTGATTACCACACCATGAATGAATGAGTGTGGAAAGGTTTGCCATCCCTGCACTAAAGGTTGCTGATGGTTTGAGATAATAAAATGTACGTATATTTTATGTCTGTATTTCTAATCTATAAAACCTATGCTCAGAATCTTTAAATAATTATAACTATTTTTTATAATGTGGATCTTAAATTTTAAAATTATAGTCTAATGAGATTGCATTTATTGTTTAACGAATTTATTTTATTTTTAATCCCACTGTTATTTTAATTGTTAAGGAGTATAGTCACTGTATTGTTCACAAAGATGTACCACAATAAAATGAGCCTTGAAAATATAGATGTATTAAAAATTCACTATTTACTTGAAGTTTTAATTTATCATTTAAACCGTGTTTAAACCTGTTACAACCTATGAAAAACGTATTCATAATTACATTAGTTCGTTTTTAGGGCTCCGTACCCAAAGGATAAAAACGGGACCCTATTAATAAAGACTCCGCTGTCCGTCCTTATGTCTGTCCGCCTGTCACCAGGGTCTTATGAACCATCTGTTGCCGCTATAACAACAAATACTAAAAAGCAGAATAAAATAAATTAAAAACAGTTCTATTTTCTTACAAGACTTATAAACTAACTGAAGACGATATAATCGACGATTGTCAAGAAGATATATCTCATTATATTTACCAAATTTTATGATGATGCAATGAGTTCTTCAAATAATTTTTTTTATATATATTAGAAGCATTGGAAAAGTTACCATCAGCCAATTAAATATTTTACAAAACAAACAGACTTCAATTTTCACATTAAAATGTATAATATAAACATTTTATCGATTGTTTTGACGATTCTTGACGAGAATTTTAAAATTTCAGCCTTGGTTTCAACATAATTCGAAAGAATCCATATGCCGATTGTATTCGACATGGTAAACTCTTTCGATAGCGTCGAAACCTTCACAATTTTGCGTAATCAATACTATAACACCGTCTGTGACCCTTTTTGCACTATATCACACCGTTATAACACACAAAAAACACATAACAGTATTATTAATGAATTACTAAAATTGCAATGAACCACCATTTTCCAAGTTCGCGCCAAGGGCCAAGAATCTATTCAAAAATAAGGACGTAACCACAGTATATGGATGTAAACACAGCTTAAGGACGTAACTGTTTTTGTATGGAGACTCGAGCTTGCTGCAGATTGGCGAAAAAATTCAGTATGTGTCTATGGTATCTATTTTTAAACGAAAATTAAATAAAAATCACTGTGACTGCGAGAATTTCCGAACGAAATTATTAACTGTCATTTTTCAAGTATCATGGCGGAAGACGAGGATGGCGTTTCGAATAAGAAATCGTCTCAAAATTCAAATAATGGTGGGCCTTCGCAAGAAAATGAGCAGAGCACCTCGAAACCAGACCTAGGAATCGATGAGACAAAGTATAACGCCAGCGAAAACGAAGAGTCGTCCACGACGGAGCCGCAATGTTCGACATCCAGTGAGTGCTTTAAGAAGTTGTTTTTTATTCGCTAAATATAAAGACATTCCTAAGCCACTGACCATTTCTGTTCTAGAATCGACAGGGGCAACCCGGAAGGACGAGAATCCGTTTTCGTTCAGGCATTTTCTCAAGCGGGACCTGTCATTGCCGGGCAATTCAACATACGAAAACACGGGGGCCCGGCCCAAAGTATACGCCAATACTGTGCAACATTCACCGACAAAAATGGACATTCAGGCGGATGCGCGACGCGACAAGGCTCGCTGCACGGTTTCCAACGACTCACAAGCCAAAGACAAACCTAATGAGGCCACTGGTCATCGTATAAGTGATAATTCTTCAAGTAGTTCAGTAGAAATACCTTTTAGTGTAGTGGACAATTGTAGTACTGAGTCTAAGCATAACTTTTATGAAGAAAATTCAGAAATGCCGTTCTATCACAGACCCAATCTTGCTACAGAGCCACTGGGCATGCCATCATTACCAGATTTTGTGCAAGATCATATTTTGGTGGAGCAAGCATATTTGAACTCAAATGGTCCAATATCTGTTGACCTTGACAATTTACCAGACTTTACGTTTAACACTAGTTTTAATGCGGGTTCATCATGCTCACTTGGACGAAGAAATAATTCAAGCTACAGTGGTAACAGAGGCTACAACTATGAATCATACATGGGGGCAGCTTCATCATCAGCGGAATACCCTATAAACAGGGAGATCCCGTTGGACCTACCGGTAGGAGCAGAAGCTGCAGGTCCAGTGCCTATAGATCCCCCACACTTGAGCCTGGATCTCACAGAATCTGTCAACTCCGCTGACAGGAGGAATATATCTCCAAGGAACAACTTTCCTCTAGACCTGCCAACAAATGCTGGTAAGTTGGATGCTACTACACTTACTGTTGGAGAAACAATCTATAATGTATTTAAATAGAAATCTTTTTATGTAGCTCACTGATCTTCCATATCTAGAATGCAATAGTAACTAATTTAGCGTAGAATTTTAACTTATCCTAATAAAACGAAAAAACACAATAAAAATCATAATAAATCAATCCTGTATCTCTCTGAATCAGAAGTTTTAGTTTATCTAATAGATTACAGCTTCATAAGAGTAGAGAGATTAATATGGTAACAGTAATATTTATGTAACTTTAACTAAACAGGTTATTATTAGATTTATTATCTGGTTGCTTGTTTTCTAATAATAATGCTGTCATAAGGGCTTAAGAGACAATAACCAATGGAAGTTGATAGAGTAGGCCTTTGCCACTGCACATTCTCAGTTGAGACAATTTATTTAAAAAGCCACATGAAAATATTTGTGCATAGAACACTTTAATTGATTGAACTGATATGCTTGTGCGTAACTATTGTAATTTACTTATAGTTGGGTTTGGTATGTCTTAATTTTATATGAAATGTATAAAAGGAACATAAAAGTTACCAAAAAATTTAGAAAATAAGAGTAGCAAATCATTGATAACTTTATCTGCTTGTATATAAAGTAAGTAAGTGTAATTTTTCACACACATAGTAGCCTATACACTTTAGACTTGAAGAGATTTAAGTTGTAACAGGGAAGCTCAGCTGGATGGCAATAGGCTTTTGTCCACTAATAACAAATTGCTGGGCTTATTTCTAAGAAAAACCAGTCTATTTCTCATAAAAATTAAAGATTATTAATATTTTTAGAAAACATTTTTTTTTAAAAAAGGCATTGAATCATGTGACAGCGAACACGAAGAACGCAGCACAAGAAAGTGCTACATCACGCCTCGCAAAACATCATTGTTGTTGTTGACGTTTCCATACAACAGAGTAGGTTATTTCACAGACTGTGACGTCATTCGAGACGCCATGACACTATTCAGTTTTTTCGATGGAAATTTAAATTGCTTGTTTTAAATACAAAAAACATAATATAAATATTGCTTTCTCTTTAAAATATAGGTGTTTTGAGATAAAATAGATATTAAAGTATATAATTAACCAAGTTTTCAAATTTAGTCAACTAGCCTATTCCACTGTTTAGCAATGTACATAATAAATGTACATAATAAATGTAGCGTCGGTGGCGCAGTGGATAAGGCGCGGACTCTCAATCTGAGGGTACCGGGTTCGAATCCAGCCGTGTACCTATGAGTTGTTTTTCAATTCAAGTACGAGGGGCATACCGAAAAGATCGGTAATCGAGTACTTTCGATTTAATTAGATTAAAAACTCTTTTTGATGAATAAACACTGGTTAGTTGAAAATCGAATACAATTGACAGAATTAAAAAAAATTTTTTTTTTAAAGAACAATATCAGTTTGAAATTGATAGGTCGATAAAAAAATGGAGCTTACAAGAGAAAGTTTCCGTGCCATAATTTTTTACAACTTTCGACGAGGATTATCTCAGGGACAATGTCTCGCTGAGCTTATATCTATATTCAAGAGTGAAGCGCCTAGCCAGACGACAATATATCACTGGTATTCTGAATTCCGGCGTGGACGTGCTTCTCTTGGCACCGTACCTTCCACAGGCCGGCCAAAAACAGCGGTTACACCAGAAAATGTCGCTGTTGTGCGCCGAATGATACAGGATGACCGACATATTACATATGAGCAGATTCGGGCTACTTTAGGGATAGGTATGACTGCGATACAAACTGTTTTACATGGTGAACTGGGAGTGAGAAAGCTAGTTTCCCGCTGGGTGCCCCATAATTTGTCCGAAGAGCAAAAGGCGGCTCGTGTCAATTGGTGCCGGTCTACTCTGCAACGCTTCAACGGAGGAAAGTCAAAAGCAGTTTATAACATTGTCTCTGGTGATGAATCATGGATCTATTCATATGAGCCAGAAAGAAAGCATCAGTCGGCTGTCTGGGTCTTCGCAGGTGAGATCAAGCCAACAAAAGTTGTCCGCTCTCGCAGCGTATCGAAGAAAATGGTCGCTTCGTTTGTCGCGAAAACAGGACATGTAGTCACAGTTCCCTTAGAGGAACGGAGAACGGTTACCGCTGATTGGTATACAACGGTTTGTTTGCCACAGATGATATCCGAACTCCGTAGAGGTAACCCGAAACGACGCATAATCCTCCATCACGATAATGCGAGCTCTCACACCGCTCAGAAAACAAGCGAGTTTTTGAAGCAGGAAAACGTTGAATTAATGGATCATCCTCCATACAGCCCTGATCTGAGTCCCAATGATTACTTTACATTCCCTAGAATCAAAGATTTATTGCGTGGTCAGCGGTTTCAAGGTCCAGAAGAAGCAGTGGAAGCATACAAATCGACGATTTTGACCATGTCAACTTCGGACTGGAATTGCTGCTATAATAATTGGTTCGAACGAATGCAAAAGTGCATTAACTGCAACGGAGAATACTTCGAAAAGCAATAAAAATAAATTTAGTTATTTCCTGTATGTATTGTTTTATATTCCCGATCATTTCGGTATGCCCCTCGTACATTATCCGATTGCTTAAGGGTGAAGGAAAACATCGTGAGGAAACCTGCATGTCTTAAACAGGCATGTGAAGTCCGCCGATCCGCACTGGGCCCGCGTGGTGGACTATGGCCCATACACTCTCTGTAGGAGAGTAGGCCTGAGCCCCTCCAGTGGGGACATATATAGGCTGTTGATGATGATGATGATAATAAATGAAGTGAATTACTTTGTGTGTAATAGTGGGACATCATTGAATGGAACCCTGACATTAGTCTTGTTGACTGATATTAAGGGCAGGGTGAACTCAAATCATATAACTCTGGCAAACACCCCAAAGTAAGACTATAAATAATAATATTTAATTAAGACCAGAACTTCGTTACCCCTAACCAAGGCCTAATCTGCAGCTTCCGCATTCACTAAACACTTCTGTCAATTTAAAACTGGAGGCCTGACCTGACACATTTAAAGTATTGTTATTTGTCTTTAATATATTCAAACGTTCTATTGTTAGCACTGTGGATGTGCTAATTGGCCATTGAAATAAAATGGATTGTATTACAATTTATTGCTCTTCATTGCCTTCAACTATATTATAACACAGGCATTTTCTAAAGAATTTAAATCACATCAAATGTTTAAATTTGTGATGTTGATGTAATGTTGAAGTAAACAAGTGTTGAATTCCACTAAACATAAAAAACAGTAATTTTATAAAGATGTTAAGATTATATCAAATGTTTAATTAACTGACTTAAATTAGTTGTTTGACTTGAGGTACTTTGAATTGTGAACAAAGAAAGGTGCAATTAGTACAATTTATGTATTAATGTTAATTTAACTTTATGAAGGACTTTTGTTCAATGTTGTAAAATCCACCAATATTGTACGCCTTTGTGTAGGATATACAGACGCTATGTATCACACCCAACATCAATGTACCACCTATATTCACAATAAAATATTCTGATTCTGCATTAGAAATACCAGAATCTAAATATGTAAGAAGAAGAATAGCAAGAGAACTTCTAAATTCTGACTGAAGTGTGATACATCTGAAGACGTCTTGCATTTTTTACCTAGTGGTTCCAAACTGCAATTAAAAATCAAGAGGGGCACAGAGGTTTATAAAAGATGAAATTTAAGTTTATTTTGTGAATACTATTTTGAACTTTAGGGACCATGTATAAAGTAAAAAGTCTTACTGGTCCTTGGTTTAAAGGTTGGAAACCACTAAACTTGAAACACAGAAATAATATATGGAATTGATGTTCGCTGAAACAACAACCACTCAAAGTGATTAGAAAGCTACAATATTTTGCTATGGCTCCATCATATGATAATTTAATTTGTTACCCGACTGCGCCAGAAGGCGGGTTATATTTTTCCAGAGTATGTATATATAATTGTTTGACACGCTCTGCGGCCTGATCGCCTCGATGGATTTTAGCTTGAGAGGTGTCGTTAGATTCGTATTAACTGTGAGAGTGACAATGGGTACACCAAAGTTTTTAAAAAATTATGCAGTGGGGTTTTTTAAATTTACTTTTCACTCACTTTTTTCTGAATATTTATGTTAGTCACGTTTCAGTATACAAAACACAATATGGCTGAGTGGAGGCCTACTGAGGTCTGATCCAAATAATATACTTGAATAATAATTGATAACTTGACTTGAATAACTTTGAATAATATACAACAATTCATATTTTTATGTTTAAACAAATCAATCTTTATCATTCATAAAAACCAATTGAAACCATGAAATTTCATTTAGAAACTTTGTACATATTAAAACATAGAACAGAACCTTCTAGAGATCGGCCATGACACTACTTACCATCAGATGAATTTTATAAGTCTTAAATAAATGTAATATACATAATTTTGTTGATGGGTTCCAGGAGCAGAGTCAATGAGGCTGCCAGATTTCCTGCCCGTGCACCCTGGCCGTACCTCGCCGGAGCCGGAGCATGATGACCAGCTGCAGCAGATCCTAGCAGAGCTGGAGAGGACGAGGTAATTACTAGATTTACTGCGCTGGATGAGCTCAGATTACTTTATGTTATGATGACATCAATTAATGCCTAGAAGTTACTATAACAGGTTCAAATAGGAAAATTTCTGAGATAATACTAGCAACTTCATCATCATCGTCAGCCAGGTCACATCCACTGCTGAGTGTAGATGTCCCCTATGGTATGCCAAAATTATCAGTCCCAAGCCACTTGCTGATGGAGGAAGCGTATGTCATAGTCATAGGGCATATATTCGAATCGTATTCCTGTCAAAAGTTTTTCATTTTATGTAGTGTAGCTTTAACAATTATTGAACGCACGATATGTACCCCACCAATGCCAACAATAGTGGGATTTGCCACATTGGCTGCGTTCTGCGGTCAGGTCAAATAGAACGCAGCCCGCATTATGTATGAACAACATTGCCGGTCTATTTTGTATAGATATGCGGTCTGACCTTCGAGCACGCGGAAGGCGGGCAGCGGACAACGGCCACGTCGCCGCCATTTTGACGCCCTATGCAACCATAGTAACACAATATTTTCTTCCTCGGTGATCATTTTCCTCGATCAAAACACAACAAAATGACTGGTCTCTACTGATTCACGCAGTTACAAAAATGCCGCTGTTCGCCCTGACCGCATCGCCCGGACCGCTGACCGATTGCCCTGACCGACCTGTTCAACTGTTCATACATAATGCGGTCTGCGTTCAACTTGACCTGACCGCAGACCGCATCCAGTGCGGCAAATCCTTCAACTTTGAAACTGACTTCTTGACCGTCCATCCATAAATTACATCCATTACATTGTAAATATTTTAGATGAAATCCTAAACATTTATTTATTTATTTATTATTCGTGTAAGGTCGGAGCTGTTCACGGAACGCAGCCGCCGAACGCGCGCGGAGAGTGAACTCACGTCTGCGCGTGAGTCTGCGTCGCTGCTCCGCGCGGAGGTAGCAGCTGCGCGGGCGGGGGAGGCGGCCCTGCGCGCGCGCATCACGGAGGCCCGCCTCGCAGACCAGGAGTACTCGGGGCAGCTGGACGCGGCCGCGCATCGAGTACACAACAACCTCACCGATACGGCCGCACGAGCCAGCGAGGCCGACGAAACTATTGCTAAGCTACGGAAGGAGATCAAGAAATTGAAGGTGAGTTGATCAGCATCAAGTTAAACCGCCTCTGACCTTAAGGCTTAAATGTTGGATTCACAATCTGAAGGCCCCGGGTTCGATTCCTAGTGGCGGTACATAGGTACCCCCACTGGTACTTGGTTTGGTTGGTGGCATTTTCTATGTCCGCTTGGCTTGCTACCACCACGCTACTTTAGTCTGCCGCCAAACAGCAGTCTTAATAGCGCCTCATTAGGTTGAGGCCAAGTGCAAACCCATCATACATTTAAAAAAGTCCACTGTTGGACGTAAGCTTTCCTCCACCAACGCGCTTGGCAGGCGGATTGATTATCGCAGTAAGATGTTAATAAAAAGACGAAAGAATCCAAACCTATAGAAATCTGTCAAGAAGCAAGGTCTTACAGCACAAGTATAGGAATAAGTATGAAAAGTATAATTTTTTAATTAGATAGGCATAGACACTCATTTATTCGGCATTCAAATTTAATGATTATAAACTGTTCTAGCGCCTGTTAGTTTATTCATAGCGCTAACATTTTTTTTAACAGTTGCTCTTTGATTTTAGTCAGGCATTTTTACTTACTATTTATGATTTTCAGTACGTTAATTATTCATATTCTGTACGGGATTCTCAGTTTTATATTGCTTCAAGTTTTGTATATACTTTTAAACAGTTAATGTAACTTGAATGGTACATAAATGAACATTTAACATGATGATGACGTGTGCGTATGTTGGTAGGAGGAGCTATCATCATCTCAGATGGAGCTGCGCGCGCGCCGAGCCACGCAGGCCTCCGCCGCAACAGACCTGCGACGCGCCGCTGGAGTCGCCGAGACCTCGCTCAGGTGAACCACACACACTACATCTATATTATTATTATTATTTGGAACAACATACATAGGATAGTACCAGCCCTCTCTGATAAGTTGCCAAATCATATTTAATAAGCTGAAAGTGCCATTGACTATCAATGTATTTTATCAGCTGGGAAACGTCCACTGCTGGACATAGGCCTCCTTCATGGTAAGCCACACTGACCGGACGAATATGTTGAATGTAAATTTTAAAATGTTAAAAACTATAATACATATTATAATTACATATGAAATTGCAAACCCATGGTTGCTCAGTTGGGTAGAGCGTCAGTCCCTGAACAATCGATGTCTGCGTTCGATCCTGTCTCGCACCAATGAGTTAAAATTTGTTATTTGAAATTTATGTACGAATGATAAAAATCACTACCATTGGCTTTTCGGTGAAGAAAAACATCGTGAGGAAACCTGCACATTCCTGAGAAAAAATTCAAAGGTGTGTGTGAAGTCTACCAATCCGCACTGGGCCCTCGTGGTGGACTATGTTCCATACACTCTCTGTAGGAGAGTAGACCTGAGACCCTGCAGTGGAGACATATAGGCTGTTGATGATTGATGATATGTTTTCTGTGTGAAATAAATTGTTAAAATAAATTTTCGTTTTAATTATTTATGTATCGTATTTCAGAGACCTGTTGGCCGGCCTGGAGCAACTGCGTTCTCTGAGCAACTCTCTCGAGCAAACATGATCTACGGCGCAAACTCCGCATTACTATAAAATATCATTTATCATATAAACAGCCTTCCTAGGCACACTTATGATTGGCCATAGACAAACATAGAGAGGATACAACGCAAGTTTTCATATAATACAAATAACTTTTCGCCTCCATGGCCTAACAACTCCATCGGAGGTACCTATTGGTGGTACGACATTTTCTATATCCGCTTGACTAGCTACATTTCACCTGTCTGCTGCCAAACAGCAGTGTTAAATAGCACTGTTGTGTTCCGGTGTGAAAGGTAGCAGAGCCAACGCCTCATTGTCTCGCTCTCTTTGTCTATGGGAACGAGTTTCAACTGCCATTTTGTTATTTAATTATCCTTGATGGGTTTTAAGTTTAGGGTCTATTTACAAATTGAATAAGGGTAGAAGTGAAGCGTATTTTTTTTCTCCGAAGAATCAAAGTTTTCGCGCGCATTTTTTCATACTCGGTAGTGTGTACATTACATTGAGAAAATCAATCAAAAAGAAATCGATATGCTACGTTACAATCCTAGAAGGTCGCTTCCATGTGCTTCGGCTCTGCTTCAATTTGAATCACAAGCAACGTTTTGACAAGAGTCGCCCGCAACATCTAGCAACGTTGCCCGATATAGCGAGCAACTCTCTAACACGTGACAACTAAAAGCTTGTAGTGGACGAAAATTTGTTGTAAATTTACACAGCAACATTTGTTCTGCAAGGTTCGCCTGCAATATCGAGCGACGTTGCCAATTTTATTGTAATTGGCAGTTTCCGTTCGCTTAGTTAGATAGTGTCGGTACACCCGAAAGGAATATGCGGATATTGTAATATAAAATGAGTATTAAATAATACATAATTTAATTTAGCCAAATATTTCAGAAACACAACCTTTCACTGCGATGCCTCGATATAAAACGCAAAATTCAACAGCCGGTGTATGCCGCACACGGCCTGCTTTGATTTCAAGAAATGATTTCTCGTTTGATTAGAAGCGGATTGATCCGGGCGGCATGTAATAAAGGCGGCACTAAACTAATCGTTCAAAATCAATATTTGGGGATCCGAGGGGTTTACGAAAATGAATCTATTGTAACAATTGCTAAAAGTGGCCGCCATCTTGAAATCTTTTGTTTTTGATCCGATTGCGTTCAAAATCGATATTTGGTTATCTCTTGTGTCTGCAATAATGGATCTGTTGTAACAATTTAAAAAAGTGGCCGCCAAAGCTTGCAAAGCGAACTGACTTTACCAAGTTGTAATGTGTGAATACCATATCACGATCTCTAGAACATGAATAAGACAAAGACATACCTAGAAAGTTTAAACTCGGCTATCAAAAGTGTGCCTATAATGGCGCAGCTATGACTTATCGCATGATTTACCATCGCGACGACATTGTCGAAACCAGAGTTGGGCAAAAAGTAATTTTAATCGTGGTTACAAACGCATTTGACTGAAGGATATCGGGTGTGAAGTCCAATCCGCACTGGTCCCGCGTGGTGGACTATGGTCCATACACTCTGTAGGAGAGTAGGCCTGAGCACCTGCAGTGGAGATATATATATATGGGTTGCTACTGCTGATTTCTTTATAAATAAAAAGACAAGTTTTATATATGCATATGTGATCTTGTTGTTAGTTTTCAGCTGAAAATTTTACAAACCAAAGTTGCAAATTCTTTTGTAACTATTTTTATACTGTTGTCACAGAAATCTTTACTACTATAACTGCATAATTTGTAATTTCGTTCTTTGTACATTTCAACTATTTTCAACAACCTTTTCGTGAATATTTTTAGCTTATATTACAAATGCAGGTGTAATTTAATAATTGCGAATTACGATTGCTTTTCGTCCAACACTGTTCGATATAGTCGAGAAAAATGTGTTTAAATATATTAAATAAGTTACATGCATTATATAGACGTAATACTTTAAAATACTCCACTAAATATAATTTACGTTACAACTTTTGGGAATAAGAAATATCGGGTAATCTTTAAAGAACGAAATTCGTTCAATCTTAACTTCTGCAACATATGCTTATGTAGACTCGTATAGAAAATGACAAATTTACGTGACGTCATCACAAAAACTAATACGTCACAAAAAGATATCACATCTGTAATATTAGGATTTCGCCGAAAAACTTCGGGTAGTTTACGAAGGTTTCTGATAGGAAATGCTGTTTAATTGATAAATCTACTACAACTCGACATTACTCAGCTTTTATAGTACAGGGGTCACACATAACCTACGTCTTGCTAATTTTGCTTTCCTGCCGACTGTATTTCCGAGCCAACTATTTCTTTATTATTCTTTTTCTACCGGACTCGATTCCCAGTTGGGGTAGCTATTGGTCCTTGGTTTGATTGGTGGTAGGCCATTTTCTCTGTCCGCCTGGACCGCCACCATGTTACGTAAGTCTGCTGCAAAACAGCAGTATTAATAGCAATGTTGTGGTTCGGTATGAAAGGAGCCATCGCGTCAGCAGCTTGAGGCTTCACCGCCCGACCTTATCGCCACCATAAGGTAAGATGAAGGCTAAGTGCAAGCCCATCATTATTTATAATATAAACTGGAGTTCGTTTTAGAAAACGTATTTCAATATTGAGTTGATTTGTATGTTTGTATTCTCGAAGCTTATTCCCAAAAAAACGTTGCAATGATATGCTATAGAAAGGTGTATGAAATGAGTATGTATACTATACATATGGATATATCCAGCAAATATTGATTTACGGATTCGTTGTTGTTGGTTTTTCATTTAAAAAGAAAAGAGATCATTTGGTTTTTTTTTGTTATTAAGGTTTTCATTGGTGAGAATTGCAATTGATATTGTTACTATTTGTTTTATAGTACTTAATATGTCGCTTTCTATCTCATTACAGAGCTATTATTTATATTGTCATTAATTGCTTCTTATTAGATGTATATATCTGCTTCATAATGAACTATGTGCGAATGTGGGTCCGTTTTATTCACAATTCGTAATTTAATATTTACTGGAAATATATTTATGTATTTGAGTTATTATTTAGGGGCTAGTCATAAACTACGTTAATTTTGTACACTCGAGTACAAAAATATGTATCCACTTTTGAACCATGTCACATTCACTCTTGCTTGTTCGTATGTAGTGTTTTAAAGGGAATATCAGTTACAGGTTCGAAAGTGGATACATATTTTTGTACTCGAGTGTACAGAACTGTGTATTTTGTAGATTCTTCATTTACTTCAACTACGTTTGTCATCTTTTCGCATATAACAAGTAATCATTTGTTCAGATGTTAGATGGTTTAATTATGGTCACGACACATTAATTGACGGCGTTCGACTGTTTGTCCATACAAAAAGAGATCAAAGTATGGAACGACCTACTTCATCCTTTCGCATCGATGCGACAAACGCGCTCCCATACTTTGCTTAAGAATTTAATAGGTAAATTATTAATTATTAACAGTATTTTTTCGCATTCCAAGCGTAACTTTTCCCTTACGAGATAGTACTACAAAAAGATGAAATCCTCGTCTAAATAATTCCTCCGCTATGAATATATCTCTACTGCACTCGTACAATAAAATACATTTGAACCTCGATCTGAGCGAGACATTTCATGTAAATGTCGTGATATCGATTCCTATTCTCATACATCGAACGGATGACGTTTGTGTACACGCGCAAGTGTGAGTACGCGCGCGCCACATATTACCAGTTCTTGAGCGGGTCGCTTTTTAGCGGGGAGAGGTGAGGTAATCGGCGGGGGGTGAACTTCCGTTCTGTGCATAGTATATTTATTATGTGCCTCGAGTGCGACCAAAACTGTAGCTGACGTTATTTAAACATGTGAATCTTTTATACTGCCCAAAATGATTTACGTAGTAAATGAACGGCCCCTGAAATGTTTTCACGGTTGGTTTAATTAAGGTATGTGTACCAAATATAGATCCAGTTTTAGGATGTAATGTTTTATTTAAGTTTAGTTTCTAATGTCAAAATTAAATAGGGACGATCTACGAATTACTCTTAAACGAAAAGAGGCCATGGAGTTTAGTTTCGAAACTGTGAAGCTAAAAAGATTTTACTGTGCCGTACGCCCCCTATATAGGGAGGGCGATAATTCTTGTTCGAAACAGATTAAGATTACGGACCTAAACTTTCGCGTTTATTAAATTTTTCTTACAACAATATGCGGTCGATTCAACTACAAATGCCTGCTCTTTTCTAGGTATGTTTAGAGAATACGAGTATATTTGACAATTCAGTTATGGCAAGCTATCTTCGTCCTAAGGCTCTAAGTTAATAGGAGAATGTAAAATAATAGACGATATTTTAATATGTATTGATTATTATTTTTATGTATTGATGGATCTGTCACCATGAACATCACAATAAGCGTTGAAATTTGTCCGAACAAATTGAGCGCATGAATGATACGTAAGCCTTCATTTTGATCATTCAATTCGTATTGAGAAGTAATAATTATTGTACTCTTTAATGTCCCTGAAAATCATTGAACCAAAAGTATTAAATGAGGTTTCGAAATTTTTCGTAACTCTGTGTTAATTTTTACTAACGTTATCCCTCTCCTATTGCTTCTATACTAATTTTCTGTTGATATAATCTTTTAAAATAGAATAGCTGGCTTTGATAAGTAATTACCTAAAAATAGGAGAAGAAATTATAGTGTCGCGAAATAGATGTCATTAATTTATTTACAACTTTATAGTTAGCTACAATTACAGTTACGCAGCTAATGGTTCATAGATGGCGCTTTGAACAATAATCGAAAAAGTGTTTAAAATTAAACTTGTGATTCACTGTGAAGTTGTGTGTTAATGATACTCATTTCGCGACATCACAATCTGATGTCCTATTTTTAGATAGTTACTACACAAATCCAGTTATTATATTTTAAAAGATTATAGCAACAGAAATTTAGTATGAAACTTTGATGGAGGTGGATCGCCTTAATGAGAATTCCTTTTGTTAAAGTTACGTGATAGTCTCTACAGTATATTATGACAACAACAACAAAAATTCCCCCAATGAATACAACTATTTGATTCGATTTCTATAGTAAAAATCCTATACATTGACGAAAAAACTTGCTTCAGTTAATATCTCATGAATTTTATGGTTTCATTTCATTGTGCATCGATGTACGAGTATTTGTATTTATTTGAATAAAGCGAGTCTAAATTATATTTAGAAACCCTGTTTGTATATTTAAATTTAAACTTGTGAAGATATAACTTGTGGATATATAACTTAAAATTTAAGAATACGATGTATGTATTTAAAAATCTATATTTTACCAATATAAAATACTTTCTCGAAATTAATAACTGACGAACTGTATGTTTCTGATTTGAGATCTGAAAAACATTATGACGTTCTCGTCTATTAAAAAACGTGTAAATATAAAATTTAAACGGATGCAAGAAGTGAGTGCCATGGAGGCTGAAATGAAAATTGTGTATGTAATAAAATAAATGTTATTTACCCTATATTTTAGTTTTGTACCAAAATTCAAAATTTTGAACGTTAAAAGTAGCTTCATTGTGCATTAAAAATCTAACACGTGTAGAAAAAATAATTTATCAATGATATTAAAGAGTTTATCGATCAATGTATTTCGTAACTGATGGTTAAACTACAACCGATCATTCTAAACTAGTTATTAAACACATGAACGTGAAGAGTTTTATCGGTAGATCAATTTCGTAACTAGCTATATAATAGAATCTACATTTAGAAATTAGATTATTAAACCTATAAATGAACTAAGTCCTAACATAACTTGGTTCCTTTAGTTTTCCCGTCCCAAGCGACAGCGGGAAAATTCGACACCGAAATATTGTTTGAAATCAAATATTAATGATGAGTTACAAAAGTAGTAATGGAGGGCGATATTGGACAAATTCAAGGGAAAATCTTACAGGGATAACAAATCTGCTGATGAGATGTATTGATTATGGTAAATCTTCAGGTTGTGGCAATGTATGAGGCAATCTATTTGACAGTGAAAAGGTAATTATATCTTTTTTAAGTTACACTTAGGCTAAGGCCACACTACAGACATCCTCGCTTATTGATGATAGTGCTATCATATTGCATACTCATGTGCCATTGAAAATCCGATTTGTAATTCCGTTTTGTAGATATGAAATGATATTTAAAAAATAATAGCAGACTAGATTATATGTGAACAATGTGACATTAGAAACTTATAATGAAGTTAGTAGAGCCGACTTTTCAAATAAAAGATAATTCCATCGAATAAATTACATTACATTAAAGTCCATTCGCTTAGAAAGTGTCCGTATACCCGAACGGATAATGGTGTTATTGTAAATAAATAAAAAACTGTATTAAACAATACACAATTTATTTCAGGTAGCGATAATTTAATCTACTATGACGTAGCATAAAATTAAATAAACACTATACAAGCAGCGTTCACCACAAAGTCACAAACGTGCGATGAACATGAACATGAGCATGAACATTGCGATGCCTCTACATAATACGCCAAATCCTCGAGCGGGTGTACGCCGCAGCCGACCTGTTTTGATTTCGGGGCGGCACCCTTTGATACAGGTGACGTGTGCCGCGTTATTTAAAAAAGGTGACATTCTCTAAGGGAACAGATTTTACTATTATGAACATTCTGTAAATAATTGTTGCTTGGCACAATATCTAATGCGTTGATCACATTTGCGATGAAAATCACCTTTTTTTTAAAGTTTTTTTCATCGAAATGGCAAGGCAAAAAATTTGTAAATGTACTAAAAATAATTCATTTATAGTTTAGGCCATTGCACGTTTAGCGGCTGATGATTATAGTGTTACAGAGTTAGTAATAAAAAGTCTATTTTGAAATTAAAACTTGTCTTCGAATGAAGAATTATAAAATATACGCGACTGTAAAATGGCTTAAAATTATAAATAATTACGATGATTAGGCATATTTTTACTTCCAATAAATGAATTTGATGGCGAGTTTTGATGGTAGGGCAGTCTCACTATACTCTTCATATATGGACAAACATTTCACACAACTAATCAGAGTTGTCTACGATTGTAATAAAAAAGGGAGAGAGGCAAGCGAGATAAATATAGCCTCTAAAGTGATTAAGGCCTATAAACCTTGCGCAGAAGTTACTCTTAGCAATTTTTGAAGTTTTGTCCCAAAAAAAACTGGTTTCTTACAAACTTTGGATACTGTAGCCTTATTAGTGCATACAGAATGTCAAAATCCTAATTTGACTCTGTGCTGATTCGTGACTATCGCCTTCGATGTTAGTGTAGACACGGAAGAAATATATATTGTAAATAGCACACAGTGTGCATACTCATAGGTAAAGACGATGAATATGTAAAGGATGATGCTATTTTCGAATTATCTTTAAATGGCGATAAGAGGCATATAATCTAAATGCTAAAAGTTCGCCGTATCATTTTGTATCAGAACCTGGTGATACACCAATACCACAATGATTCTGCATTCAAACAGGGTTCAAAGTAAAATAGTGAGGCCTCATTGACTTGCTTTCTCAGTTACGCGTATGATATTATCTACGCTTTGAATTATAAATATAAAATAGCAAATTATGGTAAGAGTTGGTTGACACTCAAGGCGGGTGGGGCAGCCTGAGCCGTAGGCGAGGGCGTAATTGGAAACGAGAGTTGCCGGCACTATAGAGTATGTAATAGATAGAGATAGATGGAATAGTAATTTTACGTCGATGTTAACAATAGTAAAATTACTATGACGTTTGTTTTCTGTAAGCTGGTCACACCGTTCTAGCATCATCCTATGCATGGAAAAATATAATAATACTACAACAGAGAATGTTTTGTTCGACGAAGATCGCTGAATTAAGTTTAATAAATGTATGTAATATTAAACTCTAAATGTAACTTATCGAGAGCCTGGCGAAATAAATGATTGATTTTATATTGGCATTTCATTTCCCAACTCAACTACAAATAAAATGTGAAATTTTACTGGTAGGTCGCCTGCGACTAGCTTTTATTCCAAACAAACTGCAAAAAAATATTTCAGGCTATCAAAAACCGCAGAAGTTTGATTTACCTCCGCGCGAACCTCTGTTCGATTCATAAATACGAGTAGATCTATTAGTCTGTATGTCCTTAGATTATATATCTTTGGTTTGTTTATGCTGCATTGACAAGTTCCGCGCGGATTCAAATTCAGAGTGATTTGACTTCTTTTTTCAACCGATTTCAAAAAAGGAGGAGGTGAACAATTCGACGCGTATGTTTTTTGTTTGTATGTGTGTTACGCGTTAACTCCGCCAATAGTGAACTTCAGAGGTCCCATATAAATTTTATCTTTGAGAAAATCAACCTAATTTTCGAAAATCAATAAAAAAACCTTTTACACATAATAATATTTTTTAATCATTTAAGTTACAATTATGACAAACTTCTAAAAAGGAATGTAAACAACATAAAACTTATTCAATATAAATACATATTTTTTCATAATCGGCTATATAAGTCCACTGTTGGACATACACTTTCATACATTACCACATTTGACGTTATGTTAGGGGATTTGCTATAATCACCAAGCTTGGCGGGTGATCGCAGCAAGATGTTACAAAGGTGGATGCTGCTGCCCATCTCTTAAATATTTTTCCCTTAGTCGCCTCTTGCGACACCCACGGTATGATACGGGGTAACTATTTCAATATAGTCTAACAAATATAATTTCATTTTTTTTTACACTGATAAACTAATATCTCAGATCTATATTTACTTCAATATACATATGTCAGAAAATTCGGATTAACATTTGGTAATTGCTATAATATTGGTAAATACTACTTATTACTTATCAAATTAAATAAGAGGATTACTAAAGTATATTCATTTATAAGTACGATTGTTTCTGGTCTCAAAAACGATGCACTAATTAAAAATCCGAATTTAATCTGAGCAATTCCGAAGATAGTCGAGGCCGACCACCGTTAAGACCTTTTTTACTTATCATTGATTGAATCAATTTCGTTTAGTACGTTCTACGTTCATAATAAATTATCATCACACATTAATAATCCTAAAAATTCTAAGTAGACATGTGTAAGTAATGCGAGTGATCAATCACGAATCACGCGTGATATTAACCGACCCGATCGCACACTGTCACATCACGCATTACTCGAACAATTCAAACATCACGCATTACACATCACACGACATTACGCGCAGGCAGTTCTGCATTACTCATTCGCACCTAGCGCGGCGCGCGTGCTCGGATTCCCAGGCAAAATATCAAGGACGAATATTACACGCATGTTACTGAAATGCTACCGTATTACAAGGACGATAAGGCTTACTTTCTACTTATTTTAATTTAGAGCATTTCAATACAATGTCGAAGCGATAGTTGGGCGCGTATATATATCTCATTGTGATGTTTAGAACAGAGTATATAGCGCGTATCTCAAGTGATGAAGTTACGAAATGTAATGACATATCACATTACTTTAAAATGCTATCATCACGCTGTTATCACGAGCGTTAGAGATCTAAGATCGAGCTCAAAGTATCTTCATATTGAACACAATCTGAACGGTTCTGAATATAGTCAATATATTAATACCTAAACTATTGTCTTCTAGAGGCGATCCACCTCCATCATAGGTACATACTAAATTTCTGTTGCCATAATATTTTTAAAAATACATGGATTTGTGTAGTAACTATCTAAAAATAGGACATCTGACTGTGATGTCGCGAAATGAGAAATCATTAACTTACAACTTCACAGTGAATCACAATTTTTAACCGATTTCAAAAAAGGAAGAGGTTCTTAATTCGACGCGTTTGTTGTTTTTTGGTATGTGTGTGTAGGGGCGCATACGTCACAGTATGCTGACTTGACGTTTTGCAACTCGGAGCTCGCCAGTCGTTCCCCGCGCCCCTAGCCAACCACGCGCGCACAGCGCTACAGTATTGCGTCATACATTAGTCTCGTCTAATCTAAGACAAATTTGTAATATCTCAATAAATAGCGTATTGTTTCGTGAACTGAGTATCGTGGTTTGTTTTGATCATCTCCTCTCAAAACACAGACTAATTTGTGCAGTTAAAGAACACGTAATGACTAAATTATCAGACTTTATATGTGTTACGCGATAACTCCGCCAGTAGTGAAACGATTTTGATAATTTTTGTTTGTTAGAGCATACTTCTGAGGTGGTCCCATATAAATTTTATCGAAATTGATTGATCGCTCTTTGAGAAAATCAACAAAAACAAAATTTTTCAGGTAATTGAAGTCGGTTTTAGGTCTTTTTGAACGCGTTAATTATCATTTTAAACAGTTTTTTCGATTATTCGGTTCAAAGCGCCATCTATGAACCATTAGCTGCGGAACTGCTGTTGTAGCTAACTATAAAGTTGTTAATTAATGATATTTATTTCGCGACACTATAATTTAATCTCCTATTTTTAGGTTATCAAAGCCAGCTATTCTATTTCAAAAGATTATGGCAACAGAAATTTAGTATGGAACCATTAGGAGAGGGATAACGTTAAGTCAATTTTGTTTCGTTACACATTCTATATTCATAATATAATTAGATGTCTAATTTCACATTTATAATCCTAAAAATTCTAAGGATATTCCGAGTTAGACCTAGGACGAGATCACATTTCGACCTATCTTAAGATTGAATACATTTGATATTGTGATCTGAAGATAGTGAGATACGCAGAGCTTTAGAGACCCAGTGCCCAAATTTTGACCCATCTTAAAATGTAAGCAATTTTGATTTGTAATTCCAAACGTTCCGAAGATAACCGAGTCACGTCGAGTGCTAGACCTAAAACTAAGCTCAAAATTTGACCTATCTTAATACTGAATCAACTTTATTTAATCCGAACCTTTCCGATAATATCCGATCGTGATATCCGCACGATGTTGTTCACGCGAGCGTGGTGTGGTACAGATGGTCCCAGTGCTGCGGACACTGCAGGAAGTACTTGCGGCAGGCGGTGCTGAAGCGGCGCTTGTATTCCTCCGGGGAGACCACGGTGGGCTGACCGCCCCCAAGGTTCTTCTTCACTAGGTGCTCTAGTTTCTTATCCCATGTGAACGTACGGATGTAATCTGGACAATTCAAACAATTTTATTTTCAGAAAAAATATTCTTTCGTAAAAAATGGCCGTTCAAGTAGTACGTAAGTAAATTTCCTACAATTATTTAACACCCCCAGTGTCATCAAAAGTAATCAAAGCTCTTACCCCCTCCCCCCATGCATACGTAAACATTGGTCTATGCATTTTTCTTTTAATGTATTGTTTTAACAGTAAATTGACGGAAACCATTTAGACGTGTTCGTTATTTGTTAGAAACCCCGAAAATGCGTTTCGTTTTCAAGCATAGACAATGTGTGGGTTGCCATATGTAAAAAAGTAAACAACTACTACTGACGTAATCACTATCTTGACCCCCCACCCCCCATGTCATCAAAATAAGCAAAGCAAAGTCCCCCTCACCCCTTATAGTGCTTACGTAATACTTGGACGGCCCGTGGTATATGAGGCACTTATTATACGTTTCTTATAATCACCACGCTTGGCAGGCTGATTATTGATCGCAGTTAGTTGTCATTCATACATAGCTAAAGGCTGTTACCAATCTAATTAATTTTCTACCCTTTGTCGCCTCTTATGACACACGACGGTGTAAGGGGGGCAAGCACAGTACATATGATACAGGATTAAATCAATTATCAATAATTTTGTAGCACGATGCCTATAGTTTAGATTGTTGATCCTTCACATGAAATATTCGTTGGTTATTTGGCGCAGGCGTCGGTATACGAGCGTATATACTGACCGATGACTCCCAGCACGAGCGTCTGCTTGTCTATGCCGAGCAGCAGCGAGTAGTCCATCACGCTGTTGGACGCGAGGAACTCCGTGTCACGCTCGATGCACTTCCATAGTACGCTGCCGGTGTGAGAGTGTATGTACAGGGGCGTCTCCCAGCGCACTGTAAGTAAAACACACTACTGTCAACTGAGAAAACGATATAAATAAAATAAAAAATTTCAGTAACTTCATGATACCTGAAAACTACAACTTGGGAGTTTGGTAAGTAATTTTAGACCATCGCCGCGAGCGCTCGATTTCTACTGATTTTCGTTCGACTTATGAAATTTAGTATTTTTGAATCGCTCTTCTGCAACGAGTGGTCGGGATCACTCATTGCGGAGGCGAGCGATAGACTAAACGTCATCGTCGAACACTGACACTACCACTTATTGACATTGACAGTAGGAACTGTTCTATGAACTTTGCGTTCCGTTTTCCTTGCATGAATTACCGGTTTTATTTTTCTGCGTAAAACGGATAAAATTAAACATTTTAAATTATATTAGCAACACCTGAGGCGAATGATTCAAAAATACGGTCAAACTTGTTTTAATTCGACTTGATCGTGACTTAAGTCGTGTGCGACGAAGCTATGTCACACCAGCAAATCAAAAATAGAGCCCAAGGCTAGACGATTCGTGTTTTTGCGGTAGCTTGACTTTACTAGTCTATCTACCCCTTTTAAATGTCGTCGCCAATTGCGGGCGCCACACTTTGTGAGTCAATGTTTCAGACGAAACCTCCTACAAATCATAGACTCTCGAACCCACAAAAAACGATTTTTAAGGCAATCGTGCCAGGAACAATTAACTTCAAAATGGTACGTTTTCACTACTTAAACAGAATCATCGGTTTGTCGCGTCGACAAGAAAGAGTCATAACGAGATAATTCTCTCTACGCGTCCATGCCATGGTAGTTCAGTTGGGTAGAGCGTCAGTCCGTGAACAATCTAGGTCTGAGTTCGATCCTGGCTCGTACCAATGAGTTCCAATTTGTTATTTGGAATTTATGTACGAATGATAAAAATTATTACCATTGGCTTTTCGGTGAAGGAATACATCGTTTGGAAACCTGTACACTCCTGAGAATAAATTCAAAGGTGTGTGTGAAGTCTACCAATCCGCACTGTGCCCACGTAGTCCATGCTCTGTAGGAGAGTAAGCTTGAGCCCTTGCAGTGGGGACATATATAGGCTGTTGATGTTAATGTGAAGGAAAATGACAAATGAGTGTCAACTCAAACAAATTTTGACATTTCGTCTACGAGATATATCATGGCCGTCATGTTCGCGCTACTGGACGTCATATACAGCGTATGTTACTCACAGTTGAGTAGATTCTCGTCCATGAGCACCGCGAGGGGCTGGTTGTCCGCGGTGAGCCGGTGCCGCGAGGAGCCCTTGAGATCGAAGCGCTTGGCGTCGGCTGGACACCCGTACCATATGTTCTCCATCACGAGCACCCCGTTCCCCGCCCCACCCACGCTGTACACGCCCAAGATACGCGCTGAGGGAGGATCACACTATCATCTTATCATACCTTCAAAAGGCTTTTTAGGGAGAACTTGCCCTTACGTACGACATCTAGTACTACCAACTATCGCATAAACTTGTTCTTCTATAGAGCTTCTAAACAACGCAGCTGAATATGTATGTATGCATGTCTCATATGGACACAGATATTTTCAATGGAAAATCTGAAAACATCAGATGGATAATGACGGATGCGTTTTTCTCAAATTTGTATCATCATTATCAGACAGGAAACGTCCACTGCTGGACATAGACCTCCTCCATGGTATGCCATAGACACTTGCATCCAGAGACTCCCGCGACCTTTATTAGGGGGACGGCCCCGTACGTGTTCGCCACTCGAGAACTTTACTCCACATCGATTTGATCGACTATACGTTCTTCGAGCGATGTGGCCTGCACATTGCCACTTTATCTCACTGACTCGTCGAGCTATATCTGTGCCCTCAGTTCGTCGACGGATTTCCTAATTCCGGATTTTATCACGTAGAGAAATTCCGAGCATAGCTCGCTCCATTGCTCGCTGAGTGACTTTGAGCTTGTTTATTCGTCCCACAGTAAAGGACCACGTTTCGGTTCCGTATGCCATCACTGGCAACACGCATTGAATGCAAACTGGATGTCGTTTTTAAAAGGGACTCACCCAACAAGCTCGGCAGGCGGTTCAGTCTACAGTTGGTGACGTAGTTGAAGTAGTGGGGCGCGAACTCGAGGAACTGCTGCCACTCGGCCTTGGTCATCTCTTTGAGCACGTATCGGTCGTCGCGGGTCTTGCAGAACGTGGAGCCTGACTTGCCCCCTTTAGCCGCCCACGGCACGCAGTAGGCCAGCGATCGGATGAAGCCCTCTTCAATGTCGCACAGGTGCCTGCCTGGTTATCAAACATGTTTTTATTTAAATCTTATATATGTATATAAAGCTAATGTTAGTACGTTAAGACAGGGTTTTCTCTATCACCACCAACTCCGATCAACTTCCCGTTGGGGTAGTGAATACTTGGTCTCCTGCTGAAAGTAAGGGAGTTTGGTCGCGATGGGTGGAAGTGGGTGGTTGTGGGTGGCAAAAATGTGAAAAATATATATCTGCCCTTGTCTAACTCATATGAACTTCACATGAGTGAAGAAGTTCACATGATAACTTCTGGAAAGTTCATAAAATTTCTGTAATGATCTAGAAAGAGTTACAGTTACTCTACGTTTATGCCAAAATAAATGTCCATCAGTGCGAAGCCGGGGCGGGCCGTTAGTATTATTCTAAAATTAAATGAAATTACGAACAAATACAAAACAATAACTATATACTAAAAAAATGTGAACCGTCACGGGACGCCCGGCAGATGTGAAACATCGATATACTAGTAAACTTAAGAATCTTAGCTAGTTATTGTAATATATTACTAAAGATCGTAAATTATACATATCAATAATAAATATACTGTATACAGGGTGGTCCAAAATGTGACGTCCAAAATTTTTTTTTAGATTCCTTACACCTGGGTGTATCCGAAAATACCCCATGTATGTTCCGCGATTTTTTGTAGTTTAGAAGTTATGATTTTTTAAATGTATATTTCGAATTTTCTGCCGGAGCGACTTAAAATAATCGTAACTTGTTTAATAGTAAGGTTTTTTTATTTATTTTTTCTCGAAAGTGATCGTCTTGAATCACCCTTTCTACTTTATTATCAACTACACAACGTTATTCATTACAAGTTACCGAAAAAAGGGATGAAAGTAAAAATTTTAGGTTTGAGTTGAACGGAGCAAAATTTTCAAAAATTTCTTAATAATACAAAATTAATGTTTCATTGGTTCAAACTAATTTTAAAAACTCCAGCAGTTTGTCAGCTTACCAAATAATAATAAAAAAGTTGTTCTTAATAGGCGATTTTACGACGAAATTGGCTTCAGAACTTAGTTAGGTGAGAATGCATAAAAAAAAAATGTTGTCGTAAAAAATGTTTAATCTTATTTTTTTTTTCATTTTTATGGCCTACATTAGCAAGGCATCAAAAGCATTCAAATAATCTCAAATTGAACGATCAGTGACACATTTCATTTTCTGTTTTTAGACATGAAATTATGAAAGCTAGAATTAAACCAAAATCTACTTCAAGGCCAATCACACACAATGACACAAAGCAATAAATAACACGTTTCAAAAGGCGCCAGGCCAGTAAGGTCTTTCTCTTTCGCACTGTTATGGTTGCGTAGAAGTACGAAAGAGAAAGACCTACTGTC
Organism: Carcina quercana; assembly: GCA_910589575.2. Taxonomy (NCBI): domain Eukaryota; kingdom Metazoa; phylum Arthropoda; class Insecta; order Lepidoptera; family Depressariidae; genus Carcina; species Carcina quercana. The sequence goes on from OU342435.1 coordinate 14,664,634, forward strand.
TTGGCCACAAAAGTCAGCCGTGCGCGCTAGGGGTTTTTTACCTGCACTTCCCTCTCCCCCCTCTCCCCATACATTCTCCGTAGCATCTCACTGTATCGTCCGTCCGCTAGTCGTTCACTCACTTCCATCGCGTGTGATACTACTTGACGTTGCTTCTTTCCGATACCGATATTTTGAACCTACTTTCGCTTTGTTACTGGACTCCGATTTGCCTTACGACTAACTTGTGCTTGTGTTACGGACTCCGATTTGCCTTACGACTGACTTGTGCTTGTGTTACGGACTCCGATTTGCCTTACGACTGACTTGTGCTTGTGTTACTGACGGCAACATGAGTAATTTTAGTCTAAGCCAGTACGCAGAAATGCACTTTTACTATGGTATGGCCAAAGGAAACGGTCATTTAGCCGCAAGGCTATATCGTCAACAACTGGACCGGCGAGGAGAAATACTGGACCATTACCCGGACCATAGGGTATTTATTAATACTCATAATACGCTGATGGCCGGGCGTATCCCCGGTCGTAGCCAAAGGCACGAAGGAGTACCCAGAGTAGATCCGGACAGAAGAGATGAAGTCATCGCAGCTGTAGAAAGAGACTCTTCTACGAGTTCCAGAGCAATAACCAGAAGGACTGGAATACCACGGACCTCAGTTCTAAGGATATTGAAAAATGGTATGTCGTTTTGTTTTTTATTTACACAAAACATAAATCACAGATACAATGCCAGGTATTAGACTTCTTCCTGCCTAGGTGGTGAGTAATAGTCCTTTTCTTTTTTCAGAAGGCTACCACGCTTACCACATTCAGCGCGTTCAGGAGCTACAAGCTTCAGATTACCCTAGAAGAGTTGCTTTCTGCGAAACAATGATACAAAGGTGTCAGGAAGACCCAGATTTTTTTAATAAGATCTTATGGACCGATGAATCCCGTTTTGAAAACACTGGAGTATTTAATATCCATAACTATCACAGCTGGGAAATTGAAAACCCACACCTTGCAAGAGCATCAAATTTTCAACATCGATACAGCGTAAACATGTGGTCGGGAATTGTAAATGGAGAACTGATTGGGCCTTTCGAGCTGCCGTCTAGGTTGGATGGAGACACATATCTAAACTTTTTGCAGAACAACCTTTTTGAATTGCTGGAAGATGTAAACTTGGAAACAAGAAGGCACATGATATTCCAAAATGATGGTGCTCCTTGCCATTACGCACGCCAAGTGAGGGGGCACCTTAATGAAACATACCCGGGCAGATGGATTGGGCGTGGCGGCCCAATCGAATGGCCTGCACGTTCACCGGACTTGAACCCAATAGATTTTTTTATTTGGGGTTACTACAAAGAAGTTGTCTATGCTCAGCAAACTAACTCCGAAGAAGAACTGAGACGAAAATTGAGAGAAGCAGCGACGAAAGTCAGACAAAATTCAAGCGCTTTCCGCAGACTAAAAGATAACTTTTTAAGACGTTGCCGATTGTGTATCGAAGTTGAAGGGCGTCATTTTGAAAATCTTCTTTAATAAAGTAGTTGAACTTAATTTGTGTTTTCTTTTATTGATGCTAAAAATAAACCAAAATAACCGTATTAATAAAAACTAAACTAAGCTTTTTTAAAATAAAATGTTTTCTAATGTGTCACTGATCGTTCAATTTGAAATTATTTGAATGCTTTTGATGATGCCTTGCTAATGTAGGCCATAAAAATGAAAACAAAATAAGCTTAATATTTTTTTTTGACAAAATTTTTTCTTTATGAATTCTCACCTAACTAAGTTCTGAAGCCAATTTCGTCGTAAAATCGCCTATTAAGAACAACTTTTTTATTATTATTTGGTAAGCTGACAAACTGCTGGAGTTTTTAAAATTAGTTTGAACCAATGAAACATTAATTTTGTATTATTAAGAAATTTTTGAAAATTTGGCTCCGTTCAACTCAAACCTAAAATTTTTACTTTCGTCCCTTTTTTCGGTAACTTGTAATGAATAACGTTGTGTAGTTGATAATAAAGTAGAAAGGGTGATTCAAGACGATCACTTTCGAGAAAAAATAAATAAAAAAACCTTACTATTAAACAAGTTACGATTATTTTAAGTCGCTCCGGCAGAAAATTCGAAATATACATTTAAAAAATCATAACTTCTAAACTACAAAAAATCGCGGAACATACATGGGGTATTTTCGGATACACCCAGGTGTAAGGAATCTAAAAAAAATTTTTGGACGTCACATTTTGGACCACCCTGTATATACACCATCATATAGCGTGGCGACGCGTCGCCACGCCAGAAATTTGTTTTACGTGCGGATATAGCGTGGCGACGCGTCGCCACGGCATGCGTCGCCACGCCAGAAATTTGTTTTACGTGCGGCTATAGATGTTTCACATCAATATGCATATAAAGCTAAAATAAATGTCAAGTAAAAAAACTTTTTTTATGTTGGACACCGGTGCCATGCATGCATCCATATTTTGAAAATAGTGCAGATTCAAGCTTGCATCTCTAACCAGTCCGGGGCGAACTCGATAGCTGATGGGAATGCTTACTGTCAAATCAAAGCCGTATAGAGGGCGTATAGGACGGGTGTCTCATAACTGTCAGTTTACATACAAATAAATAGATGTGGGATGAAATAAAACATCAAGCGACTGGTCGTCTATTGCTCTATCCGCAGTGGTGTCCGACCCCATCTGTGATTTGCATTATATTTCGTACCGCCTATTACATCGTACCATTACGCATCACTCTAAACATCACCTAAAATACGCGGTGCAAAACGAAGACATGCGCGCGGAATGCTATGAGTGATGCATAATGTTTGAGTTGTTCTAGTAATGTGTGATGCGACAGTACGCGGTTGGATAATATCACGCGTAACGCAACACTCGCATCACTATGTGGAACACCCACCTCGTAAAAAATTAAAGCGTTATTTTTATGAGGTCGATTGGAGCTAGTGTTTAGATTGTTATGTATGTTTTAAGACCAATCACGTGATAGATGCCAGCTGAAAACCAGCGCTGTGGCCTCCTGCCACAGCAACATGCTGAGCTGGTCACCTTTTTAAAACTTTTGTTTAATATGTTTCTATTTAATTTTAAGTTGTTCTTCTTTTTTTTTTTTGAGTGTGTGTATTAGTTTTAGGCAATTAGGTTTAACCAAAATTTGTAATTTTTAAATAAATATTTTTTCTATTCTATTCTTATTCCTTTAGAGCAAGCTAAAAACGCTACTTATGGGTAGAAAGCATTAAAGAAAGGGCGATAAGGCGATTTTAGAGCTCGACGTTTGTGCAACTTTTTTGGTAACAAACGTTACCACGATTTACTGAAAAAAGTTTGGTAGCATTTGTTACCACGGGCGATCTACTGATCAAGATAATTACTTCAAAAGAAATGTTTCAAATGTGGCCTGCACTTGTACACTATTTATAATTTCAAGCAATAATCTAAATATGTACAGAAAAAATACTAGAATTACATTTTTGCATTTATTTTAATTGTACAAAATCATTCTTTTTGTACTGACAGCGTCAAATGTAATTTTATTGACGCCATCTTTGTTTTCAACATTAACTCGTAGCTGTTTCGTGCGTTTAATATATTTTTGTACAAATAAACTACAACGAAATACACAAAAATTGTAACTAAATCTCTTCTATTTGATAATGGCCTATTAAAATTATAAGTGTACAAGACCAGGCCTTGGCTCCGTACATTCGCGGAACGTGTCATTTCTTACTCTCAGTCTTGTCCTTGGCATCTTCGCAGGAGCATTTGTCCGCGGCGGAGTCGCTGTGGGAGCTCGTTAGGAACTCGTCAGATATGTGAGGGTTCGAGTTGAGGCGTGACAGCATCAGGTGACGCAGTTTCTGGAACTGGGGCGCGTAGTACACGCGGCAGAGGAGACCGTCCTAAAACAAGCCAGTGCATCATAAAGTTGAGTCTTCTGGGTGCGCATGCTTACCATCCAACAACCTTACCATCAGTTCAGATGAAGGCCAAGCGCAAAACCCATAATACATTAAAAAACAATAATCCTTTCAATATGATCTATTTCTGTATTCTTGCAAATAAAAATATGAAAAAACATTTGATGAGGTGAAATAATTATTCAAATACCCGCGTTTTCGTGTTTGTTAACTTTTAAAAAGCTGGCTAAGTGCGAGTCAAACTCGCATACGATGGTGGAATACGGTAAAATATTTAGCTCGAAAAAACAACTCCAAAACAAAAGCAGGCTTCTTGTATTCCGTTTTATATTTTTTGTTTGTGAAAGTCTGTGAAAACTTCAAGTGTCTAACAATTATGTCTTAACAGATGTGAGAGAGTAACAGGGTGCCGTTTGAACCCCTTGAGCACGGAATTTTGAAAATAATCTTACAGAAAATTTTACATATATACTTAATTTAATAGAGATCGGGTAAAACCATTAGTCGTAAAAATGCAACCAAAATCGTTTTAAATTTATATTATTAGGGTGATTTAGAAACATTTCAAAATTATTAAACTTTTGGAATAAGTAAAAATTGAGTCACCTTCAACAAAACTTCGATGTGATCGTTGGATTTCGCCGCCTTCGATTTGTCCGTTTCGGACTTATCTTTGTTTGTTGAATTCTCCGCTTCCTGTTTTGTTTCAGACTCAGTCTGCGCGCTGGGACGGCTGAAACATAAATACACAAAAACTAAAATACTATCGATAATATACAATATTTCATTTCAGATGGAGTTCAGGAACTATCCCACTAAAAAATCTCCGTTACGACGTAAACAAACTCAATTTCGCATTTTTTATATTAGTATGGCTAACCGTCTAATTTCTATAAGTGACAACAACTTACTGGAAAACGTGTATCGGACCGTTCCCCTACAAGATGAACTCGCGTGGTGAGGTCGCGGGTAGTCACTGCATAGGATCGGCCATTGTGTCATATCATGGAGAAGGTCTATGTCTAAGTTATAATTAATTCGCCATGTTTTAATCCTACCCGTATCGCTGTGTCCTGAGCGTGCGCTGGTAGGTAACTGAGGCGAGAGTGGCTGCGATCACCGAGCCGATCTCCCCGGGCTGTACCACCACCGGCACCAGACCACCAGATATTATCATTCCACTCTGAAACCAGCAAAGAATAATGTACAGTACATGCTCGTTAGCATGAAAGAATGCCATTATTAAGCAGTTCCTGTTTAGTAGAATGTGTGTCGAAACATTGAGAATGCCATTTAGTTTGCTCAAAAATCAGTCGCGCGATTTTCGGGCATGTTGCCTGCAGCGCAGGTGGAAGGGGGCGTGCTCTTAGAGCGTCTGAACATGTTTGCTATTATTTAAAATAAAAGCAAATGTGTCAGTTTGAATAGCACGCCCGTATTAAGCATGCCATTTTATGAGATGAAGTTACTGTATAGGTGAAGAAGCAAAGAAATATTCTTAGACTAAATGCCTTAGGAGGCCATAGAGCGACAGTAGCGCCCTCGTTCGCTATTTTTTTACATTTATTGGCAATTCTACAATCATTCCGAAAACTAAGCCGCACTTTTTGTAGTCATTGGCTGGTTTACGGTTTATCGATACATTATGGATTCATGTTTAGATTCACTGTAGTTATTACACATTGAACCGCTTAACTGCAAACAATCGATAAATCAATTCATGACGTATCGATGCCCCAATGGTCGATTCAACGAAAATAATTTATCACTTTGAGCCTTACATAAAAATATGTCTTACACACCTGGTTGGAAGGCTGGTTATTCGACAACAACTGCGACAATATCTGCCGTACGGTTTTCTTGTCCCCTTTCTCTTCGTCCTCTTCTGTGCCTGACACAATACAAACATACAAATATTATTTACTAGCTTTTGCCCGCGACTTCATCCGCTTGGACCTCACGATGTGTGCCATGGGAACTACTTAATCGGTCGGGATAAAAAGTATGTCTTCTGACCATTTAAATATCCTTATAAAAATCATGTCATTCAGACACTCCGTTACGACGTGAAGAAAGGACGAACAAACAAACTTACTAACACATTTATAAATATGCTAGCTTCAGCCCGCGACTTCGTGCTATCCTTTAGGAACTACTTGTTTGATCAGTATAAAAGTAGCCCATGTCCTTTTCCGGCCTTTCAACTACAATATTTCTCCCTAAACAAAAAATCTAGTCATTTTTTTAAAGTCGTGAATGTAAGAAAAAAGTTTATTTTTGTAGTGAATTTACCCCATGTTTTAATAGTTATTTTGCTATTCTGGGCTGAGACAAATTCAGAAAATCGAACCTCGGTTCATTCGTTCTTATACTAGGAATGGTGTAACTAATCCAACTTGGTTTTATGTAGTGGTATATAGAGGTATACAGATAGGTAGATATATATACATATATTAAATTAGTATTGATACACAAATACACGGCCGGGATATGTTTGCATTCTCATAAATTACATAATCGCATAAATCGCTTTTTTAAACAGATTATGTAGCTGTTGAGTTTCTTTCGCCCTTTCTCGATACGATTTTCCATGTCACATTCAAACTTTTTTAGAAATTGACTTTGAATAAAAAAATGTTTCAGTTTGGTACCAGTTTTTTTTCGTATACTGTCCGGTGCTACGAAACATACCAGCAGGTTCCTTTTCAGAGTCCTTGGAGCTGTTGTCCGTGAACACGTACGTTGTTGATCCTAAACAATCACAAATATAAAGAACAGTTATTATATATACGGTTTTTATATATGTATATATAAAAACCGGTCAAGTGCGAGTTGGATTCGCGCACCGCATCCGTACAGAATATGGATACTTCAAATACGGAAGATCATAAATAATATGCACCGAACAATCCTCTAACGAATGCGTCTAAATATCATTTTCGATTTAGTTTTGTTACACGTCGCTAGATGGCGTTACTAATACTTTAAAACACACGTCTAAACAAACCACTTTTGTTGTATCGGAGCTTTACATATTTATTTTTATATTTTGTTTTTTAGTATTTGTTTTTATAGCGGCAACAGAAACACATCATCTGTGAAAAACTGTCTATCACTGTTGCATGAGAAGGACGGACGGACAGCGGAGTCTTAGCAATAGGGTCCCGTTGGTTACCCTTTGGATACAGAACCTTAAAACCGTCAAGTGTTATACCTGAATTGTCATTGTTGCCAGCGTCTCCGGGCGACTCTTCTTTCCTCTCTTCAATTTCGGGTTTTTCTTCAACTGCAAATAAACAATATTTTTGACTAGCAGCTCCCCCGCGTGTTTGCTCTCGTTTAGATTCCTTCCGGAATACTTTAAATTAGTAATACAGTAATTAAGACATCGGTGAATTTCAAGTCAGGACAGTAGTTTTAGCTGAGTATATCAAAAAGCCGTGGTAGCCCAGTTGGGTAGAGCGTCAGTGTTTTAACATTCGATGTCTGGTTCGATTCTGGCTCGTAGCAATAAGTTCCAATTTGTTATTTGGAAGTTATGTACGAATGATAAAAATTATTACAATTGGCTTTTCGGTGTAGGAAAACTTGGCTAGGAAACCTGCACACTCTTGAGAAGAAATTCAAAGGTGTGTGTGAAGTCTTCCAATCCGCACTGGTCCCGCGTAGTGGAATATGTCCCATACACTCTCTGTAGGAGAGTAGGCCTGAGACCCTGCAGTGGGGACATATATAGGCTGTTGATGATGATGTTATGTCAGACAGTCATTGAAGTCGTGATGGTAAATGATGAAAAGGTCCTAGAAGAGATGCATGCTCACCTTATATTACAATTATTATTTATTTATTATATTTACAAAACACATAATACAGAGAAAAATATAGCCCTCCATTGGGGCCTTAGCCTCCATCGGCTGACGATGATGTAGAAGACTTACTGTTTGTATCAGTCTGCATCTTGGCTGGCTTGGCGGGGCTGGACCACTTCTCAAGCGCGTCCCTCAGCATCTTCTCCCCCGATATTATTCTGTCTGAAACGCTCCACAGGCTGCGTATTACGGCTGAGGAGAGGAATTCATCAACTAAACAATTGACAACACAGGAGCATTAATTACGATATAAGAAATTTATTTCTCATCAAATAACTTTTGTGTAGTTGCTAAGACTATTATAAAAATAGTGAAAATATTTTCGACTCGAGCGGGATTCGAACCCGCATCTCTCGCCAGTCTGGTCCCAACACTGTGTCATTTAAGCTACCAGTCGAACTCTTAGTTAGAACGAAAATTAGTCACCGTTATGAGAACCGCCGGATAGGGCGTTTAGCGACATTTATCAAACATTAAATTGAATCTGACTGAATGAATTTATGAAAATATCATATGTATCTATCTATAAATCGTAAACCAGTAATGGCTACCAAAACTCCGGCTTGGTTTTTGTAATTATTGTACAATTGCGAAGAAATGTAGAACTTGTTGTAGAAACTATAATTAATGCTTAATTATTCTTAGCAAATGTGTTTCGTTTACCTGCTGGAGTGTTTGCCTCTTGCAGATGTGAGGAAGTGAGTGCCAGGTGTATCTGGTCCATGTGCAGCTTGAAGCTCTGGTGGTCTTTCTCCGCCTCGCTGTCAGACACTCCGGTGAACGTCTCGTGACCTACAAGTTAACATGTCCACAGCACACGATCTACCATAAGGTCACAACTCTAAGACAGACATTTAAATAATTCTTTTCGAAAATATTTTTAGGCCACTCTCTGAATTCTCTGGGCAGGCTATTGTATACCTTGATTGAGATGCACAAACAATTTCTTTCGTACAGAACACTATGGGCCACTGGCACTGAGAACGATGTAGGATCTCTAAGGTCGCAACCTTATGTTTTGTGAAGCGCTTCTGTAATAGTTGGGGTGAGTCTTAACAAAAACGCAAACGTCTAAGTAAGTAAGCAAGTAAGTGTAGTTTCAATTTATTAAATAAGGACCTATAAGACTCCATAGAATCTACACCATAAATAGCACGGATACATTTTTTCTGCAGAATAAATCTTAGTATACCACGGGAACTTTAACAGTAATCTATAAGAAGAACCAAAGTAAAAGTATACAGTGACGTGAAAAAGTGTTAGTGGACAAGTGGCGTTACAAGAGTGACGTGGTGTCAAAGGACTCTTGGGGATTTAGACTCGTACAGTGAAGACAGGGACAATAAATTGCTTTAAAATTTTTTAAAGATACATCGAAAAATACTAGAGTAAAATTTTCTTTTTGTAGTAAGTGGCAACGTCAAATGTCATTTTTTTGACGCCATCTTTGTTTGAAGGTAAGTCTTGCATGGTTCGTGCGTTAAGGGTCCACGCAACTTAGTAACAAATTATTTCAAGACAAATTGTATGAAAAATGGCAAAGCACCAAAGGCGTTACTAGCGCAATGTCCCTACATTATGTATGGTAGAGACTGGATGTTGATTTGCCCCGTTTGAGATTCGGTAGGTTTATTTTCGCTGAATGGAGTCCCGTCTCTTATTACGTAGTATACGTATATTACATACACTTTGGTCCATAGAGCGACAGTGGCGCCCTCATTCGCTCTTTTCAACATTTCTCCGAAACTATACAATAATTACAAAAACCAAGACAGACTTTTAGAACTCATTGCTTGTTTACGATTTATCGAAACAATGGATTCATGTTTAAATTATGTGTAGATATACTATAACCGCGTAAAGGCCGGCACTCAATCGATATATCCATTCATGATGTATCGATAAATCGTAAATCAGCAATGGCTACCAAAAGTATACTATTTTAACTTACAAATTTGACATCATTCATAATTGTACTTGTAATTTAAAAAATATGGAATGATAGTCTGGATTAAATGATTTTCATTTCATTTTAAAAGTCCGGCTTGGTTTTTGTAATTATTTACAATTGCGGAAAAATGTAGACAAGAGTGAATCACTGTTGAGTCACTGTTGCTCTTTGCCCCCTTAATACTTTTGTACAAATGAACTCCACCATAATTAACAAACGCTAATTGAATCACTTTTATTTGAAAATGAACTTTTATAATTATAAGTATGCACCTTCACACGAACATTACTCTGGACATAAAAATGAACGCTCACAACCTCCGCAGCAACAACCAATTGTAGCTTCGCATGCCGCGGACAGAGTACGGACAGAAAACAATCTTGTTTGAAGGTGCAAAAGTATATGATAGCCTCCCTAAAGAAATGACAGATCTGGACTCTTTAAATAAATTTACATTAAAACTATACCTCTTATCTAATTAGAAATAGTTTAGACATAAGTTTGCACAACTCTGTAACACTAGCTGTAAGATACCTAGTGTAATATAAATTCTTATTTCTCTAGTTTTAACTGAAACGTACATTTCTTTTTAGATAAAATACAAATTCTTTAAACCTAAGTGTCCAAGTCCAGGCCTTGGCTCCATACATTCACGGAACGTGTCATTTGGACACTAGTTTCCTTCAATCCGGAACCCACAGCTCGCAACACTAGTTTATAATAAACTGGACTTACCTTTGAGTATGAGCTCGTTGAGCTGGTTGATGAGTGAATCTCGCATGTGCTTGGTGTCGTAGCGGGTGTGGATCACGTCGGGGGGCAGCTTGATGTCGAACGTTGATATCTTGTTGTATCTGAGAGAAACAAACGCATCCAACGACCGTTTATTTATGCGATACTATCAGTAGAGTAATGGACAACGTTGAAAATTTAATTTGATCTAATTCGAAAACGATTTCAAGATTTAGCTCCAAGGAAGGAACAGGTAAATGCGTTCAATAAGAACTGGAAACCACTTCAATTGCCCAAAAAGTCTTCTTTTACTAAAGCAAATTTAAGATTTATATCGTTTTCTCATGGATGCCGCAGAATTGGACCAAATTGAAATGGGACCACACGGGAAGCACCAGCTTTCAAATAATAATAAAAGAATCATCCAAATCGGTTATTACCAAATTAAAAACCGACTTCAATTGCCTTAAAAATTTGGTTTTTGTTGATTTTCTCAAAGAGCAATTAATCAATTTCGATAAAATTTACATGACCACCTATGAAGTGTCTACCAAACAAAAATAATTATTAAAATCGGCTCACTATTGGCGGAGTTATCGCGTAACAGACATTAAAAAAAACATACGCATTGAATTGAGAACCTCCTCCTTTTTTGAAGTAGGTCAAAAAATATTTCAGAATTTTCTAATTACTTACTTTGTAGAAAGCCGTTATATTATAAAAACTCGCAGATGACGTCACGCATATGGTTCAAATATATCACAATCATGAATTAGACTTAAAAGAAACTACGGGTCAACCAACTAGACCTGCAACTATTTATTTCGAAAGGTTGTAAATTTACGCAACCAGTTCTCAAATAATAATGATGTAGTAGAGTGACCTGAAGCACGCGGTGGTGAGCCTGCTGACGAACGCGTGCGCGTGCGTGTGCAGTGCGTGCGCGCACGCTCGCCTCGCGGGCCGCGGGCTGAGCGCGCGCATGCGCAGGTACACCGCCAGGGACATGGCGAGCGCAGAGCGGGACAGACGGGCGGCCCCGCCCACCGCGCTGCACTGCTCGCAACGGGACCAGAACATCACCTGAAGTTGAAAATCAATAACGTTGTAAATTAATGATATTTAATTGGTATAATCCGATGTCATATTTTTAGGTAATTACTTATCAAAGCCATTCTATTTTAAAAGATTATGGAAATTTTGCATGGAAGCATTCCGAGCGAATTCCAAAGCTCTTCCATCGTGACGCTTTCACACAGACTAAGGAATATAGACATATTTTTATTGACAAACACAATACAGAAAGACAAACAAGATTCAAGAAGAAATAAATACAAAAAAGAAGCCACAGCAAATAAAACAAATACAGTAAAACATGAACAAAAGAAAAGAGAACACAAGATGATAATAATAAATTTGTGTTGTATTGCGCTTGTGAACTGGGAGCCGAACTCATCGTGTGCTGCAGCCCAGACCGCAGCGATGGTGAACAGTCGGACCCTGGGATGGCGATGAGGAAACGGAGCGAAGTGTATATAGTAAATGTGCGATGACCCACCTGTTTGCTGTTCTCTTCTTTGATCTTGTCCACGTTGCTGTGACCCACGGTGTTGCATGTGATCGTGATACACACATCGCCATGCACGAACCTGTCACATTTGTATGTATACAAGATAATCACATACATCTTTGCGCTGTTGCACTAGCTTTTGCCCGCGACTTCGTCCGCGTGGATTTGTAAAGTATCCCACAGGAACTACTGGATCAATCGGGATAAAAAGTAGCATATGTCCTTTTTCGGCCCCCCGAGTATCATTCGGATATCAGAGTCATTCTGACCCTCTGTTACGACACGAATGTAGTACAAAACAACTCACTTTCACATATATAATAATAGTATGGAGGTGGATTGCGGAGAAAGGTATAAAAGAGCGAATGAGGGCGCCAATGTCACTCTATTGAGACTTAAATGAAGGATAAATTGTGCTCCTTGAGTCTTTTATTAATTAATAAATATAATTTTGATTAATCGACCGCATACCGGCGACTGTTTTGTGAATTGCTGTAAGAGTTCACCTATTAACAGATGTTTTTGACGCCTAAACGGTATGAAAAAATGACAATATATTGTTGCGAAAGTCTTATATACAATAAGTGAAGCACTTTTTATCACGTTCATATAAAATATTAAACTTACTCAAATTTTAAAGAAAATAGGCAAGAAATTGCCTTTCATTTCGGTCACTTAGGAACTCTGCTCCATAGAATAAAAACGATATAAATAAACTGCAGTTCAATGTCAATCCATTTTGCGGAAAAAATATCAAAAAACATTCATCATAATTCTCGACGCACGCCTCGAGTCAGCTGTCTGCACCAAGCGCTTCCAAGGGGTGGACTCGATTTTGTGTCATCATCATCAGCCGGGAAACGTCCACTGCTGGACACAGGCCTCCCTCATGGTACGCCACATCGACTGGTCCCGAGCCACCTGCATCCAGCGACTCGTCGTCGGTGGATTTTGTGTACGTCCTCTTAAATTCATGTCAGTTCAGATTTAAATTAATGTTCTCACCTGCGAACGTGCTGGTTTATGGGCACTTGGCAGGTGTCAGAAGTGCACTTCTGTTCCCCGTTGAAGCAGTACTTCTCCAAGAACGCGCCCAGCGATATGTCGTGTTTGCCGTACATCTCCATTGTTGCTATCCTGATAATAACAAACACATCCTATCCTTGAACCCTTCCTGAGCATCCCAAAAATTACAAAAGACTAGAAACACGTGTTTTGTCTTGCCACCTCATGCGCGGGTGTAGTAAAAAGCGACTAAGACAAAACTATTTAAGAGATGGTCAGCGGCAGTGTTTAATGTGTGACGTCTTAACGTCAACATCTGGTGAGATGAAGGCCAAGGGCGCACCCAGAAGCCTCAAGCCAATGAGGCGTTGGCTATGCTACATTTCAATGTGCAACATTGCTATTAACACTGTTCTTTGTCGGTAGACTTAGATAACATGGTGGTAGCTAGCTAGCTAGCTAGGCGGACATAGAAAAAAGTCAAACCCGGGACCTTCGAATTGTTTATCCAAGCGTGTAGTCATTAGGCCACCACAGTTAGAGATGTGAGTTATGCATGACCCGACCGCGTTGTCTCAGCACACATTACTCGAACAATCCAAATAACACGCATTACTCCCGGCATTCCGCGCGCATGTCTTCGTAATGCACCGCTCACTCGCACCCAGCGCGGCGCGAGCGAGAAGGCGCACGCGCATACTCGAATTTACCGGCAGAACCAGAAGGAAATCACTGAAATGCTACCGTATTACTAGGACTATAAGGCTTACATTCTACGTATTTTATTTCCGAGCACGTGATGTTAGAGAGCTGTCGCGTGGCAGCGCACCGCGCGGTTCTCAGGTGATGTTTAGAGTGGTGTGTAATGGTACGATGTAATATTACGCGGTATGAAAAACATTACTTTAAGAAGCACTGTTTTGCATATATGACTCACCAAGGATTGACACAGAAGTCCGGCACGTTAGCGGACTTGTTGCTGTAGCTGTATAGCAGCAGGCTCAGACGCTGGTGGTTCTCCGGCGCGAGCGGGTCCAGCGGCTCCGTCCTGTCGCTGGGGTCTTTCAGGAATGTCTTTACCACAGTGGGGTTGTAGAGCGGACAGCCGGCTGATGAAATGAGTAGCGGTAATGTTAAGAATATAATTGGGTAGTATTTTATAACATAAAGGGCATTATAAAACTTATAAAGAGTTAAGGTCTGAAATTTCGCTAAATCATACTTGAATAGCTAGAAAACTTATTAGATTTGCAAGGATGTTAACACATTATTTTAACGATCCAATTCACGCAGTTACGTCACGTGCGATCGATTTGTATGGAGCGTTTTTGCACCGAGTAGCTAGAATTACTTTGCCACGGCTTATATTAGAAAAATAATTAATCGTATCGAAAAATATTTGAAAGGGATATTTATCTTTTCAGTCGGTTGAGAGCATGTCATTTTTTGTCAACTATCAAATGAGTCTCACCAAGTACCTTCGGCATGAATTTAACAATAAAAAGCAGATAATTTAAAACCTATATATTTGTAAAACCTCTCTTTAGGGATAGGCAACTCAAATTGTACAATTTTATTTTAGTTATGATTGTCTCTGTAATATTTTTATATGTACAATAAACAAACAATAAAAAATACAATAGCTTCTTAGTTTAAGTTGCGCTCATTTTTAAATTCACGCGCCTAAGCCAACTTCAATGCGCTAGAGTCGCGGTTACTGTAACCTACACCATTTTTAAAGTTTAAAAAAAAGGCAGACTCATTGTCCTTGAACTTGCAACTGTCTCCTTTTAAGGTCACTGAAGTCTCGCGTCATTTGATCTATACAACCCGTTTACTATAAGTTAGGACCTGGCGTCGATGACGTCACTGCGATGCATGGATAATGCAGCTATACTACACGCAAAAACTCGTGGCAGGCGCGGACCAACAAAACGGCAAATGAGACAGCGCATATCATGTTCTCTCTCGCACTTACACGGTTTATGGTTGACGTCACAAGGACGTAGGGCTGCGTATTGTTCGTTTGCTTATGTTTATCGATAACAATGGGTATTAAGTAGAGTATTTTAAATATGCCAAAACATTAAAGCTCAACTAGAGGGTAACCTACTGTCTAAAATTATTGCTAAATACCTTACATACATAAATGTAATTATGTGACAGTGTAATAATCATTAGATAACATCAACCACGATGACTCACGCACATTGCATATTATCGACATTCCAGGAAATCTGCACATGCGCGTTTCTATTACAAAAATGATTGATGGCACCATCTGCCACGAGATTTAGCGTTTAGTATAGTTTAGTGTTTGTTACTCACGCGAGTGGTTGTTGTTGATGAGGCTACATCCGGTCGCGCGGTAGTGAGCCAGCAGCGCGCGAAACCCGGGGTCGTCCGCTAGCGTCGTGATAGGGTTCCGGATGAACGGGTGAGCTTCCTAACAACATTACAAAAATACAAGTATCTACTCGCAGAGGGCATTGACACGATGTTATTTTTACAGATTAAGTAGTACATTTCGATACTGGTGCGAAAAGTCTGTAAATTCAATCGAGTTCTGTTTATTGTTGCCCGAGACGCAGCCGAGGGCAAACAAGTCAGAACGAGATTGAATTTACATTTTCGTACGAGTTTTGAACGACGTTTTTTAATAGATTTGCGCAAAAAATAAAACAAATATTAAAATGCTAATAATCATTGTGTTCCGGTAAGCAAAGAAAAAATAAACACAAATTAGCGTTTCTGGGTTATCACAATATAGTTAGACGGGGTGGTCTATGGTAGGGCAGGAAGGAAGCGACCAAAGAGAATACAGGGCAGATTAGAAAATGCAGCTCTCGGATCATCGCGTCTCAATTAATAATTGTTGAGACATGAGCATAGACAGACAAACGCCTTTATGGTCTACTCGCCGACAGGTATATACCTTAACAGTGACGTTGCACTTTATCGGTCTGCTATACTTCCTTTGCCCTGCGCGCGGCGTGTGCGGCGCCCTCGCCGGGATCGTGAGCAGCGGCCTGGGGAAGTACACCCGCAGCGGACATTTCCTGCCCGCTTCCGTTTCCAGGTACGGAGCCGGTATTATCACGTTGGGCGACATGGATAGCACCGCGTCATCAGAGGACCATCTGACAAGGTTTTATATATATTCCAGTTAAATAAAGACAATACAGGAACAGGACAAGACAGGAATCGAACTTGAGACCTCCAGATTGTGAATATTAACATTTAGCCGTTAGGCCACGGAGGCGGTTTTTGTTTATTAAACAAATATGTAAAAATATTTATTGTTTTTCAAAGTTTTTATATTATTTTCAAAAGTTTGAAACGAACCTTTTTTTCAAACAACGAATCTTCTAAATTAAAAGCTTTTTGCATAGAAAGCACGGCAAAAGAAACTCAACAACAATCGTAATTTTAAAAACATTAAAAATATACACAAGAAAATGATTCAGGTATTTGTGTGTAAACGCGTCGGAGGCGCAATGGATAAGGCGCGGACTCTCAATCTGAGGGTACCGGATTCGAATCTAGCCGTGTACCTATGAGTTGATTTTCAATTCAAGTACATTATCCGATTGTTTAACGGTGAAGGAAAACATCGTGAGGAAACCTGCATGTCTTGAACAGGCATGTGAAGTCCGCCAACCCGCACTGGGGCCGCGTGATGGACGGCCGATACGCTCTCTGTAGCAGAGTAGTCCTGAGCCCCTGTAGTGGGGACGTATATAGGCTGGTGATGATGATGCTTGAGTCACATGCACTTATTAAGATTCTATTCTATTTTAATTCATTCCAAGTATTAACTAACCCTCACCTATCGTGGTCATAATCAGCCTGCAGTTTAGCTTCCTCCTTCGGCATGAAGACATCATCATCAACTGAGAGCGTAGCGCGCAATGGATCACTAAAATCACCCACTGGAACTCCGCAACTCAAAGTCTTATCGCTGTCAGTTTTACGCACAAACTTGGCTTTCTGTAAAGGATCATCAATATCAGATCTGTTCCTATTCGAATCATTTGAGTCATTCAATTTGTGTTGTATCTTCGCTTCACAACTTTTTGCGTTTTCATCACAAGTCTTTGCTTCTTTATCATCACTTTGCAACTTCTCATCATGTGAAGTATTAATTTTACTAACGGATTCGTTATACACCGAATCACTTTGATCATTAATAGCGCTAGTATTCAAGTCATCATTATCTTGATTGGCATCAGTTTTCTCATCAAATACGTCATTGTCGTCATCAAAGGTCATTCCTGACGCCGGTATCACAGCTTCTATATCTCCTAAGAAAGCCCTCTCAAGCTTCCAGTTGTAAAAAGCTAGAAGCATAAACTTGACTACTTTCTTCACACGGACTAATTCCGTTAATGATTCCCCTCTTAACAATATGCAACAACCTAATTGGGGCTCCGCGCAGCCTTCCAAAACCATCAGGGTTTTGCTTGGATCTGAAAATATAAATGTTATATTTTAAAAGTTATATTTCTGTCTCTCTCTCATCTGCGGGGATAGAAATTATTCCGCAGTAATATATTATCGGAATCGAATGTCGTAGTTTATATTTATAATCCTTAGAAGAAGGCTTATATACTACGAATTCATAATTTTAAGATAAACTGTGATTTGTAAACGTGTAAAAAATACATAGGACTGTTGATTCTATTATGTTTGATGTCAACAGCCACCGATACACCGATAAACAAGTAAATGCGTTCAAAAAGAACTGTAAACCGACTTCAATTGCCCTAAAAGTCTACTTTTACTAAGGCAAATTTAGGATTTATATCGTTTTCTCATGGATGCCGTTGTCAGAAATGGACCAAATTAACGGGACCACACTGGAATCACCACCTTTTAAATAAAAAAAAGAATCATCCAAATCGTTTCACTCAGTCAAAAGTTCTGAGGTAACAAACATTTAACAAAAAACATACTCGTCGAATTGATCTTCCTCCTTTTTTGAAGTCGGTTAAAACTATACTCACAAGTCTTAATATAAAAGTTACTGCACGTCCCCAAGCGCGGCATGCCTATCCGAGCATCTATGGAGGTGACAAGCTCTGCGCGGGCGCAGCGGGCCGCCCTGCGCATGGCCCGCTCTCGCACGGCGGACGCTAGAGCCACGCCCTCCGCCCGCAGCGCGTCCTGCACCCCGCGTGCCACCGACCCCCGCACCAACACCACCCGTGGTTGAAGGGTGGTTATTCTGGCTGCACACCGCCGGAGGTACTCTTTCTCCTGTTAAATGTTGAATTTATTTTTTGTGTCCTACAGTACACCAAAATTAACTAGAACTAATTTCAAATACGAGAATAATTGACGCGTTCAAAAAGAACTAAGAAACCGACTTCAACTGATCTAAGTCTACAGCATTCACCCCCTAAAATGTTTACCCTAGTTGGCTATCACTTCTGAAGTATGATCTACCAAACAAAACAAAAATCATCAACATGGATTCATTATTGGTAGAGTTAATAACGTGACATACATATAACAATCAAAAACATAGTCGAATTGAGAATCTCCTCTTTTTTGAAGTCGGTTGAAAGGAGACAAAACGATATCTTTTATATAAGAAAAGCAAAGAGTGTAGCAAAATCTTTGTACTCCTAACGAAAATTGCGCGGACGGAGGAGTATGAAATTTCGCACACTTATAGTTTATATAGAGAAGAAAAATGCTATTTAAAAAAATTTAAAATTAGTTTTGGTCGACCACTAGTATGCTATGACTATCAGCTAAGACGGCATTTTACCTGAACATACGTTTTACCTCAGAATAAAAACTCTTTCTTTGTGTTTTTCTTACTCTGAAACTCATATAACCTGATCTTCTTTCTTTTCATTTGTTCGAAATTTTGTAGTTACGAGGTAGATGTCGACGTACTGATAAAATGTTGCAGTCTTGTTATCATTCGGCGCATTACGTGTGCGAAAGGATAGATATACAGACCCAGGTTTATGCCAAACTAGGAGCGTAGTTCTTTAATCTATGGTCTCTAGGTAGACACGGTAAATCTTACCTGCATGAGCACCGGTTCCAGCGAGGTGAGTTTACCCTCTACTCTGTGGTAAGCGATAGAACAGTCCAGCAGTAATACTGTAGGATTGGATATCTGCTGCGGCATAGCCCTGAAAAAATAACATTATACATACATTTCATTTTTTACTTTTACACTTTCTCTCTCTCGAAAAATCTCCAAATAGTAAACACTAAATAAACTTGTTTTGTTGTAAAATAGTTTCCACGAAATAGCTGCATACTTAGTCCGAAGCGAATACATGTTAGGTACAAAATAATTTTTTTATTTATATATATATATTTAGAATAATAGAAGAGACGTGATGAACTTATTTGTAAATTGATATCAGGCTGTGTAAGTTGTATAAAGGTATGTTAGTGAGTAACTTATTGAATCAAATATACATGTATAAGCGCACTTGGCCTTCATTTGAACTGTTGGTAAGTGGACGTGGACCCAGAAGCCTCAAACTAAGGCGCTGTCTCAGCTCTTTCATTGCCGGAATACATCGTGTGGCAACCTGCACACTTCTCAGAAGAAATTCTAAAAAAAATGGTGGTAAAAATGATATAGCAAACGTCCATAGACGTCCAACGTTAATTAAATAACAATAATTTAAACTCTTGCTTTGCGGACTTTAATTTTGCACTTGCGGACCACAGGTTACGAAACAATGCATTTTTTTGGCACGTCATAAAATTGTTTTTTAATCTTGAGTAAAAGTTAGTTTTATCGTGTCGAAATAAAGTTTTTTCTTTCTTTCTTATTAGGCAATGTTCTTGTCTGTAACCAGAGAAAATTTAGATTTTAACAGATTTCAAACGTCAAGTCGAAATTGTCTAGTAGGATATACGGCAACTTCATACGTGAAGATTTAATAGGCGTCACCTGTGGACGACATTCTTGGTGATGACGACTCCCTGCACGACGCAGCTGTCCCGCGGGGAGTCCCCGGGAACCTTCTTCACCTGCACGTAGTTGCGCACATCGATATCATTGCTGTACACGTCTGTAAACACCAATAACACTGGCACACCTCAGACATTACATACAAACTATCTAGTGCCAGTGATTTTCAAAGTGGTCTATATACAGACCCCTGGGACACAGGCTGGACACTTCAAACAAATGTCGTGATATCGGCACATAATGTATACATGTGCAATTGTGCATGTATAAGAGTCAGTGAGCTGAAGTGGCAAAGGGCAGGCCACATCGCTCGAAGAACCGATAACCGGTAGGGAGTAAAGGTACTCGGGTGGTGACCGCGTACCGGGAAACGTCTACCAGGCCGTCCCCCTACTGGATGGACCGACGACCTGGTTAGAGTCGCAGGGAGTCGCTGGATGCAGGTGGCTCGGGACCGGTCGATGTGGCGTGCCATGATAGAGGCCTATCTATGTCCAGCAGTGGACGTTTCCCGGCTGATGATGATTAGGAGAGGCCTACTACTACTAGTACAGACTAATTAATACAATACATACATAAATACGCGATATAATCAAAATACAGAATACCACACTGTTATATATACAACCTAGGTTAATCTGATGTAAAATTATTGTAGTTGAAAATAAAGGCTATTTTTATTTTATTGTAAGATAAAAACGGGTCTACGAATTACCAACCTGTCGTAACCAGCTCAGCTGACTGCTGACACAGCTGATAGATGATGTCAAACCAGCTGGCAGACAATGATGAGCGAGCGAGGCACTGGCGCAGCAGTAATCTGAGATGGTCCTCTCCCAACTCCAGTATCGCTTTGGATATCTTTTTAGTTTCACGGTGACCTGCAAAATAAATGAAAATGATTCAGGGATGTTTGCCGAGGCACATGTAGACTGCTTCTACAGCACGATGCGCAGGAGTGCGTCCTCCAGCGCGCGCGGGGTGCGGGGCGGGGCAGCAGTCTGCTCGCTGTCGTCGCACGCACCGACGGACCGATGCTGCGACACTGGCTGTCATCACATGCACCAATGTCCCAGTAGCATGGCGGACGTTATAATTAACTAACATTATAATACATATCTGATTTAAATATATATAAAATACATTAATATAAAAAATCATAAAGAAGCTTTTATTTAAATGCTCTAAAATAAACTTTAAAAATTAATATCAATCAAACCCATCAATTGATTACATTGAACAATTTATATGCTACTAGCTTTCGCCCGCGACTTTGTCCGCGTGTACTTCAGGATTTATTCTACTTGTTCGATAGACATAGAAGGCATCTATCTCCATTTCCAGCATAAGGTACAAAATAGTGTTTGTTACGTAGGCTAATAATTTAAAGAAACAAAATGAATTTCAATATCTGACGTAGTACATTCAAATAGTCTTCACACTAATATTATAAACGCGAAAGTTTGTATATACGAATTACATATTCTATGGTCGGTTGCTAGGCAACGCGTTTTTGTTATGCCAAAATTGCCCATGTAATCCCACTAATCTTATAAGTGTGATTTTGTACAATTTACACAATATGGCCTATAAATTATAGCCTATATGTTGTTCTGATGTATAAGCTATATTATTGTAAAGTTTCATTCAAATCCATTCGGTAGTTTTTCCGTGAAAGCGTCACAAACATCCACACTTTCACACTTATAATATTAAGTAGGATAAAAGCTTGTCGCGTGATTTTATGTCGATATGGCGTACCATGAAGGAGGCCTATGTATTAATGAACCAGAATACAATAATTATGTAAACTGATCTAGAGATAAAAGTATGTATTTTATAAAATAGGTAAATCTACATACATCTGCAAGATTTGACCCGAACATACATACATACATTGCAAGCTTTTAAAAAATAAAAGGGCGTCAAGTGTGTATTAAGAACATCGAACCTTCTTTAGTAAAAGCATTTTCGAGATAAACTTGTACTAAAGTCTAAAAATACTACTGCGATTTATACACCACAAATTGTTACTTTGCTATATTGTGTAGATTTGTTGCAATTTAATTACCTTCGCTTTGAACAGGAACTGGGCTGTCTTCTTCACTAGACGGTGAAGATTTGACTTCTGAAAGACATACCACATTAATCACCTTCCCAAAATTACTATTCAGAAGTATAAAATAATCTGTATATATAAAAAGGATTTCAAGAAGGTAGAAAGTTCTATCAATCAATAAAATTGTTCTTTGCAACAAATAGGGTACATGTCTGTCTTAAATAATATATGTGCCTTTAAAATATGCATCGATCTCACCAACAACTATATCACGATACTATAAGAATAGGTCAAATTCATGTTAAAGAAAACTATTTCATATTACTGAGAATGAGGAAATTCTTAGACTAAGATCACCGACATAACTCGACGAGTCAGTGAGCTGAATCCGCAATTTGCAGGCCACATCGCTCAAAGAAAGGATAACCGATGGGCAGTAAAAGTTCTCGAGACCCGGAAGCGTGTATCGGTCCGTCCCACTACTAATTAGACCGACGATCTAGTCGCGGGGAGTCGCAGGTCGTTCGAGACCAGTCAATGTTGCATGCCATGGAGGAGGACTATGGCCAGAAGTGGACGTTTCGCGGCTGATGATGATGATGACGGTACCTGATAAAGATAGTTTAAAACGTTTCACCTGTCTTTTGTGCCTTTATCAGTCTCGCGGAGTTCTCGCCGAGGTTGAGATCAAGACAGTACGATGACACACTCTCCACGATGCGCGTACACTCTTCAGCTGTCAAAATAACATTTGAAACGTTAAGAACAAACAAACATAATAATTATCTGGGTTAGTTTATTTATATATAGGCACGGGAAAAAAGCATAATCCAGAATAGAGTTGGATCAGCAAACTGAAAACAGTGTAATCAGCGAATTGAGTCAGTGTAATCAGCGAATTGAGTCAGTGTAATCAGCGAATTGAGTCAGAGTAATCAGCGAATTAAGTCAGTGTAATCAGCGAAACAACGGAAGAATAGAGAGCATCTCTTTAGTTTGTTGATTACAGTTTCTGCAGTACACTAGTTAAGCTAGCTACCTTCAGTTTGATTATTACTCAGCAATCTGTCCTCAGCTGTCTGAAGATAACTTTAGTTTACAAAAATTGAAGAGAACATAATCAGCGAACTGAAAAAAGTGTAATCACCGAACTCAAGTCGGTGTAATCAACTTACGAGAGCGTAATCATTGAACCGAAGTAGTTAAATGATGCCCTCCATGACATCGGTGTTAAAGCCTGGTTTTGCTCTGGTACGCCAACGATGACGGCATGAACTGAGTTTCGTTGAGTAAAATAATTAACTGAAAAACTTACGGGATTCCTGTTCATGGGCAGTGATCGGTGGCAACGTAATCGGCTTGTAGAGAGCGTAATCAGCGAACTGAGGCAGCTCGGTGGTGCACTCCATGTATCCGGCGTTCAGGAGGCTCTGGCAGATCAGCGACGCTTGCGCTCGCGTCTTGTTGCTGGTGTTGTCTATGACCCATTGGAGGACGTCACAGCCGCGCCACACGCCATTGTATCTCACTAGGCGATACCTGTAGGAACAAGCGAGGCTTAGCCTTTTCTAATGAGAACCATATTGATACGAGTAAAATGGTTGAGTTCTGATACTGTTTTGGACAAAACTACAGGTATAAGAAGCCATTGTTTTCACACCTACTTCAAGACAAGGTTTTTGACTATGATCCCGTAAACTTTTTAAAACTTCGTTTCCTTTCTGTCTCTTTCATACTTGCCGCTTTTTGTATGAATTTTGTTTATTGAATGAGATCAGTTGGATACGGAATCGGGTAAGAAAGAGAAAGAAGGGCAAAGAACAACTTCATATTTCGTTATCTTTCTTAATTCTATTTTTTAATTAAGTCGGCTTCTACCTTTACCTATAGTTTCGTGTGTTTTTGCGTTGTAGCGTGGAAATATTCATAGTTAGGTGCGCCCTGCAAATCTTGACTATTATGATGATAAAGAAATGAAACCAGTTAAGCATGCTAGGAAATAAGACATAGTATTTAAAATCCAGCGTACCGATTTAATTTTTTGCATTAGGTGGTCATCATGTATAAAAATTCTGTCCATTACCGACAAATTGGCGTTTAATTGATTGGTCGGACAGAGGTAGTCTAAACCCCCCTTCACCCGCGTTGTACTCCGACGAGCGAACTGGTTCAAGTTATTCCCCGGGTATTGAGCAATAGTAGAGCGTTGAGGGTGAGGGCGCGTGGGTGTTACATAGTGTGTGTGTGTTTTAGGGTGTGTAGGTGAATGTATCGTGTCACAATTGTAGTGCTATCGTGTCAGATCTGAGAGCAGCATCGCCCACTGTTACACTTGTCAAAACACACTGGATTCAAACTAGCTTTTGACTGGACTTTACATTTACATCATAAATTATCACAAGGAAAACTTTAAAAATAGCAAAAAATTAATTATAATATTGTATTTTGTAAATCTTTTTGAATCCCAAGTCCGTGTGAGTTATATGCGTGATGCAAAAAAGTGAAATGTTTGATGAGCTGAGAAGACGAGAATTACACTCAAGGACGGAGATAATCTGAATTTAGGGCACTGTTTTTGGTCGGTTCTTCAGCTGCGGTGTACGGATGTAAAACGATACAATCATAGCGTATTTACAAATATATCTAGCAATACAATAATAAATTATAAAGTGTCGAAAACATTATCTAGATGAAGTTTTTTTACATATAATAAATTTATTTATTTATATATATTATTATCCTAATTTTCTAGCAATTTAAATTCCTTTTGTACAAAGTCAGAATAATACTGTATTTAATACATAGAAGCTGAACCAGATGGTATGTGAGTGAGACAACGAATAATCAATTACACCAATCCACTCACGACATCAAATCCCACAGGTTCTTGAGATATCTGAAAATTGTAGAATGCGTCACTTGAATGCTTTTTTGCATTGAGTTTAAAGTCAATGATGAATAAGTATCCGCCGTAATAATGCCGCACTCATGAATAAGTAACAACCAGTAAGTATCGCCAGATATTAACAAGTATTCGCCAGTCAAAAACAAGTAACAGATAGTCATGAATAGCAATCTCGGAGTCATGTATCCGACAGTCAATAATAAGTCAGTCATGAATAAGTAACAACCAGTCACGAATAAGTAACAACCAGTCATGAATAAGTAACAACCAGTCATGAATAGGTACCCCGCAGTCATAAGTATCGCCAGATATGAACAAGTATTCGCCAGTCAAAAACAAGTAATAGATAGTTATGAATAAATATCTCGGAGTCATGTATAAGTCATGAGTACCAAAAGTTAAGAATAAGTAACAGACAGTCAATAATAAGTAACAGTCCATAGTGAATAAGTAACTATTAGTCATGAATAAGTATCCGCCAGAAATAAATAAGTACCCGCCAGTCGGTAACAAATACTCGTAACAATAAGTATTCGCCAGTCATGAATAAATCATTGGTGCCCGTACGGAGACAGTTGAGACAGAGTTGGTGAGTGGTCTCACCTGTGCTGCTGCGTGGGCAGCGTAAACGAGAGCTGTCTGAACACGTCCTGGAGCGCCTCCTTGGTGCCGACGCGCACCTCGCCTCGCTCGTCCGCCTCGCGCGCAAACGTGAAGTTGTCCCTCGTCTTAATGGACGGCTGAGACTTGTTCTCGGGGAATTTGACCTGGATACATACAGATAATATTTGAAATTCAAAAATGCTGCTTCTAGGAGTTGGTCCCTACGATATAGGCTATCACTTCACTGGCTCGGCAACGCCCTTTTGAACTGTCAGTGTTGACGACCAGCCAGTTGTAATAGATTACATCTTTTTGACTATCCTATACATATGTTGTTTGTGTTTTTTTAAGAAGTATTATTCAATGGCAGTGTGAAACACCGTCGCTTTTTTCATTGATGTCAGAAGTGGGATTCGAACTCACGCCCCCTTTCATCATTCATTTTCATTTGACACCGATGTTTAGCAAACCAACCCATAGACACACGTGACCGTGTGAGTATGCTATGGCGCAAGATTCCACTACTTATTGTTGATTATACTTGAGTTGTCAAAGCAAACTTTATAAAAGTGAATCAATGATGATGTGTACCTGTAAGCTTTCCTGCAACGTTCTGAGATCGGTGGACATTTCTCCGGTCATATCATTCTCCCTCAAGTAAGTCAGCACTACGTTACAGCAGTAGTTGCATACGCGCAGCCCGCCGGCGCACCCGAAAATTTGACCTGTTCAATATTATTATTATTAAATAGAAACTAATACTGTCAGTTTGTAAGCTTTTCAGGACAGCTAAACTTATTTTCAAATATGACAAACACATGCTGTTTGTGGTAAGGACAGGACATATGCTACTTTATATCTGGACTAGCTTGCCTTGACTTTGTTTGTGTGCTAAACAAAAGTCATTCGGATTCCCCGTCAGGGTTCCATACCTCAGAAAAAAGGAACCCTTATAGGATCACTTTGTTGTCCATCTGTCAAGACCCTTTTTCTCAAGAACACTTTGAGGTATAAGTTAAAATTAATATCAAATACAATCCCTTAGATCTGTAAAAAAAATTATGTCGGTGCAATAAAAAGATGCGTAATGATTTCCCTTGTGAGGCCAAGGATGTAAAACCTATAGGGTACTTCCCGTTGTCCTAGAATCCTGATATTGGCAAGCAGCAAGGTCTTACAGCAAAAATTGTAAAACCATACTTTTTTAACTCACTTTTACAAACTAGCTTTATTTTATATTTTATAGAGAGATTTATGGGATAGTATTTTTAAACTGCAAAGTGTGTTATTATATCAGAGTTACATTTTTATTAGAGCATTGATCAGATTTGATTATATTTATCTAATATTTGTGTGTGGTTAAAGAATATCTATAAAAACCTGAACGACAGTAATGACCTGGTACTCTCTGGCTGCAACACCTGGAACAGAATATCTGTCCGCACACTCTGCAGTGATGTCGCCTGCGTAGAGCACTGAACCTTGTTGCACATTCGTAGCACTCTCGAGATATGTCATCTGGCATCCAGTAACGGGCCAACTCCGTATCTGCATACCTCGTACCACCCTGGAAATAATCACTTGCAATAAGTTAACATTTAGGTCGATTTATTTATTAACTAGCTGACACCTGCGATTTCTTCCATATAAAACTTGCCTCGCCACAACCGGACCAATAATATTCTTTGAACTTCATATCACTCCCTGAGGCACAGGTTTTACAAAGTGGGGAGTGATTATGGCAAATCCCTTCTTGGAAACATCATTCGTTGATCGGACCTATTAAGGGTGCTTATTTTTGGCATTGGACATGAGCAGCTGTCAATAAAGATGTTTTATGATATTCTCCATGATCATTTTTGTAACTTTACTCATGACTCAAAAAGTAAAATATCTTATATCTTCACCCAAAATAGGTGCATCTGATGACGAGTTGCGGAAACCTGCCAGATAACGAATACAACCTTATATATTTTGATTGGATGGGCTGATTGTATCAATATACAACCACTAAATGTTACACTGGAACAGATGTAAATTTAGTTATGTACAGTCAAACCTGGGTAAGTGAGAACTGGATAAGTGAGAAAACTCTATAAGTGAGAGTAATAGCCAGGACCCGTCATTTTAAGCTCCCAAAACCTCTATTAGCGAGAAACAGAAACCTTTGTAAGAGAGAGTCGTGTTTCCTTCATGCACCTCTGTAAGTGAGACTGCTACTTATCTATACCTCTATAAGCGACAGTCGAGCTTTATTTATTTATGTATATTATTTAGGAGGAACAAATGACAAAACAAATTACAAATTTAACATCTGCTATTTTATGACTCATTCTTAACTTTCGTGGAACTTCTTACCATTGTTTTGTATTGTTTTCGTGGAACTAAATAACGTCGTTATTTTATCGCATTCTTTTCAAATGGACATGTGTGCCTGTGTACCGTCCTGTTTGTCGGACTTACTCAGTTTATCGTTCATCAATTGAGGAGGAAAGTTCTGTTCTGCATCATGTCAAAACGGAAAATTAAAGTACTGTCATTAAGTGATAAACTTAAAATAGTGAATGCGTTTGAATCCGGAAAATCGCGAAATGAAATTCGACCAATCGATCAAGCAATATTCGACAAAATTTATGAGTTAGAGAAAAACATTCAAAACACTAAAACAGAAACCCAAACGAAATTGACGGATTTTTTTAAGTGTAAATAAGTTCTAAATAAAATAAAATTACATAGTGCATGAATATATGTCTTGTTATTGCTGCGTACCTCTATAAGAGAGAAACGATACCCATGTACCTGCATTAGCGAGAAACTCGGGTTAGTGAGAAACCTCTATAAGCGAGAATGAGATTGTGCTCCCTTGAACTCTCGCTTATCCAGGTTTGACTGTATACTGTTTTCTTTTTTATGTAGTGGTTTAAGCTTGATGCACATTGAGACAAACAAACATTTTAGAAACTGCTGTAACATATTCAGTTAGCCCTTTTAAATTGCCCAACTTTTTCTAGTCCGTAGTCAGGACTCACGAATTAATCCATAAACTGATTCTCATTCATTATATAGATTTTCTCACTAGAATTGTGAGTCTCCAAGTAACAATATCATACCTTGATGTATCACTGATTTTGTATCACATATATTTTAAAGTATTTTTTTTACATCTCCAAGTACTTACTCCAGATCCTAAAGCTACAAGGCTGCTGATTCTCTTCAATACATTTGGTAAACTTCGCCCCTCATACTCAACCGCGCAGCTCCCTGTTTCTGTCTTAGAATCGTCTTCTTCCGGTTTGTTCTGCTCTTGGGGCAAAGGGGCATTCTCCTTATCATCCGTCAAAGCTTTGTTCTGCATGCTCTCACCTTCGCTAGGCGAAAAAATAGGAAACTTCCACAATTTATTGAAGAACGTCGATACCCCACTTTGCGACGACTCTGGCTCAAAACGAGGAAACTCCGTGAACTGAGATGGGTCGTACTTGTCCATCTTTTATTTGGCAGTGAAAATAAATTGATTTCCAAGGAAAAACATCAGTTTTTCTACCTTTACAGCACGTATTTACATTTTTCGCTTTCGATACGCTCCGATCAATGTCAAATCATTGGTTGTGTTGTCGTTTCATTCTATTTCAGATACCGATTGTAAATAGAATCTAGAATGAAAACTCATAAACAGGTCGAATGAAAATGAAACGAATGTTCTTCTTGTTCCAGTAGTTTCAGGTTTAGGTAATTAGTAGTCTACTGTCTCTTTTACATATATGTTTTTGGTTTGCTTTCTCGCTTTAACATTGTTGAACATATTCGGAAAAAAACGTAAAAGCTCGTGGAAAGCCAATTACGTACGTCAAGTCACGCACGTCAAATAAATTGATTTGTTCAGTCAGATTTGTTGTATGTATTTGTAATTTATCGTAATTCCCGAGTTTCCCACGTTAATTTACTAAACCATTTCTGTTAAATATGGGCGAAATATCTATAGATACCGTGGCTTATTCTAAAATTATCCTACATGCTGCTAAATACCCGCATTGTGCAGTAAATGGAGTCCTTTTAGCTGATGGCATGAAAATCAAAGATGGGGCTAAAAACCAGGATTTAGACATAGTGGATGCAGTTCCCTTGTTCCATCACAGCCATTACTTGTCTCCTATGGCTGAGATCGCACTGACACAGGTATTTGCATAAATTATTTTAGGTTATAATTGTATAGAAAATTAGTTCGTTCGTTCAGTAAGATACCCCGATCAGAGTTCAATTATATGGCCAACTTATTATGTACAACATCGTACGAATGCTGAATATTACCATTACTTGATTAATGTATTGATTTTTCAAAATCAATTTGAAATGCATTATTTTAGAACTTTTTATTTTACTGTGCAGCATAAAATAGTAAGACTAATCAATAAACATTTGTATGAAAATTTTGCAGATAGAATCAGTGGCCCAGCATGATAACCGTATCATAGCAGGGTACTATGCTGCCTGCGAGAACTTCAGAGACAACACTGTAGAAAAGTGTCCTGGCTTGAAGGTAGCAGAGAAAATAGTCGAGTTGTTCCCTTCAGCTGTGTTTATTGTGGTAATGTATTTACGTTTATAGTGACTCTTGAAGTTGCAGTAAAATAATATTGACTAGTTGTGCTTTGGTTCTCCTGACTGAATAGTTAATTTCAGAAACCTTGGATACATATCACTTCTGAAATTTAATCTATGATTAAAAACAACTTAAAAGAAAAGATAAATGGAAATTATTTACAATTAAAATTTAAAAACTAATCTAGAAAACTGGATCAACTAATGATGATTGTTTCCTTAAAGGTTTGAGTGTGATATTTTCAACCGACTTTAAAAAAAAGGAGTTTCTCAATTTGACTATGTTTTTTATGTATGTTATGTGATAACTCCGCCAATTATGAACCGATTTTGAGGATTCTTTTTTTGTTTGGTAGAGCATATTTCAGAGGTGGTCATATATAAATTTTATCAAAATTGATTGAGTGCTTTTTAAGAAAATTAATTTTAAAGGCAATTGAAGTCAGTTTTTAGCTCTTTTTGAATGTGTTAATTAGAATATAGTGTATATTTTAACTTGGTTCAGCACCCAGAAGCCTCAGACACAGGTAGCTAGCCAGACAGACATAGAAAATGACACTACTACTAACCAAACCCAAGTACCGATATGTATCTCCAGGAATCAAACATGCCTCTGGATTCAAGTCCAAGTGTGTCCAACCACTAGGCCATGGAGCCAGTTCTTTTTGTGTTTGATATGCCTCTGTATAAAACATATGGTGCTATTATATAGTCCAGGCATATTCAGGTTTTTACTGGAGAAAGCATCTGTGACCATATCCTTAACTGTTGTGCCTATTCCAGGTGGACAACCGTAGAATGGTGAAACATTTGGACACACCGGCTATCAAGATCCACAAATATTCAGAGGGGAAGTGGAAACCAAAAGATGCCAACAAAGTGCTTTTCCGTATGTATTCATTTTCATAAGATATTGTGCTCAAGGATGGAGCATGTTTGCTTGGAAGAATTCACTCTGGCCCTCTGCTACTAATATCAAACTACTGTAAACTTGTATATTATAAGAACCTGTTTCAAATATGAAAAATCTCACAATTGGTACACGACCAATGAATGAGAAATTACTCTGAGTGGTCTAGTGTCTGTTGGTTCAAACACCAAATAGTTTCAGCCTTTGTTCATTTGGAGGTAAAAAGTATTTACCTTTTTCTGTCTGACAGCACATGTCAGGACGCTTAGTACAATTGTCGTGATATCGGCACACATCGAACCTGTAACGTTTGTATAAACGCGCATGTGTGAGTAGTCCATGCACGCTATAAGTACTGGCCATTTTCTGCGCCAGTCTCTTATGGGGAGGTGAGGTATCGCGAATCGGTAGGAGGTGGTGCCGTTCTTCTACCACCTGGTTACCTAAATTGGCCATAAACAATATATAGTATCTGACTCAGCAACTTGCTAAGCTGGTTACCTTAACTAAATTTTGTTTAAAATGTTTCTATGTTAAATTTTAAGTTATTCTTCTTTATTATTATTTTTTGAGCAAAATTTGTAATTTTTAAATTAATCTTTTTTCTATTCTATTCTATCTGTACCAGCAACATTTTTTGCAATATTTCATTGATAAATGAGAACAGGCTTCTATGCATAATCATCACTTATCATCAGGTCTGATGGAGGACAATTTTAAAACTTATTGAATAAATAAGAACATAAAGCATTAGTTACTTTTTCCTTTCAGAAACTCAATATGTTCTCGACACTGTTTCTCATTTGCTCCAAGGCGGAGTACAGAAGGACTTGGTGGA
The DNA here is from genome assembly GCA_910589575.2 of Carcina quercana. Taxonomy (NCBI): domain Eukaryota; kingdom Metazoa; phylum Arthropoda; class Insecta; order Lepidoptera; family Depressariidae; genus Carcina; species Carcina quercana. The sequence continues at coordinate 14,696,564 of OU342435.1, forward strand.
TTTCGACAACTACCTAGATGATGTAACTCAGGACTGGACCAACACCGGCATTGAGAAGCTCATCGCTGGCCTCCACGCGTCTATTGAGAATGACAAAGAGAAAGAGTACAGGTAATGTAAGTTAAGCATAGAACAATTTTGTATGTATTCTTAGGTAAAAGGTAATTGGAGTGGTTTTCAGTTTCGTTAAGCAGAAGAGCAAACAGGCATTTTGTAAAAAATTCACTTTTTTGGGTTGGGTTGGGGATGGTATCCTGGTCTATAACTTTTCTTTCTAGCCTCGAAGCGAAGGTTTTAGTGGAAAGGAAATGAAATTTTGAAAAGAATTGAGCTCCTGGATGCATGGAATCTTTATTTATAGCTAAACACTGATTATAGAAGGAAGAGGCTGGAATCTTGTATATTTCAGGTGATACTCCCTGAAATGAATGCCTAAATAAATTTATGCCTGTATGCTCAATTTTGCTCAAGTCACAGCCAAGTACATTAGGCGAATATATGCACAAAGTTGCACACAATACAATTTTGTAATACATCAGTTATAAAAAGACAAATATTCCATACTTATTGAATCAAAAAAGTTTTAAAACCACTCCAATATTTGCAGAACAATTACGAACATTTTCTGGATACTATTTTGGTACTGGCAACTTTAAAATTTCGCTTTGTGTAAACAGGCTATTCAAAAATGTCATGGCTTATAATATAATAATAAATCAGGAGAATATATTTAAAATTTTATGGTTTTACATATTATAGAAAGTTATAAAATATATCATACCTTCACTTGTTTCATAAATTTTAAGTTGCAGTCTTGAAGCTATGTGTGTATAGCTATGTATATCTAAATAAATTATTTTTATTGTAATTGAACAGAAATCAATCTTGATTCTAGAATGTACTCTTAAACCTATGTTAGAAAGCTCTAAACATCATGCTGTCCTTTTCATGTTTATATTTTAAAAAGGATGTCAACTAAACCTGTCTTCAGATATAGAAATTGTATGCAAAAACAAGCTCATCCTGATATATCTTAATGAAATATGAACGTATCAAATTCATTCCTTTATAAAATTAAGGAGAAACTTTGTTATGAAATCATTGAACTTTGTTAAGTTTGTCACATAATTTATTTGCATTTATCGGCGAAGACAATTTTATTTACACTATTGTAATACTTTTTTATTTAACGTTATCCCTCTCCTAATGTTTCCATACTAAATTCCTACTGCCATAATCTTTTTAAATATAATAGCTGGCTTTGATAAGTAGTTAATAAAAATAGGAGACGAAATTATAGTATCTCGAAATAAATGTCAATAATTTACTACTTTATGGTTAGCTACAATAACAGTTACGCAGCTAATGGTTCATAGATGGCGCTTTGAACAATAATCGAAAAAAGTATTTAAATTGAAAATTGCGATTCATTGTGAAGTTGTATTTTACTGATGCTCATTTCGCGACATCACAATCTGATGTCCTATTTGTAGATAGTTACTACACAAATCCAGTTATTATACTTTAAAAGATTATGGCAACAGAAATTTAGTATGAAACTATGATGGAGGTGGATCGCCTTAAGTTATGTGTTTGCACCGTATTTTATGCACAGCATCTATAGACTAAAGTGTATAGTTGACAGATACTATCATTTAATTATTTAGTTCTATATTTAATAATATGAAGAAATCTGGGTGACATTGTACATCACGATATAAACAATCGTTAAGAGTTACTGACTAAATAAACTGTGAGTAAAAATGTTGCCGGTGTCAATATTATTTCAGACTACTGACCAGTGTAGTCTTGTCAATAATATTGTCAATATTACTGAGAGCATCCTTTACTATTTATTTGTATGTCATACATATACAAAATGACTGTAACACATACATACACATGACTTTAACACAGCTGTCTCTTAGCGATTAAAATTGTGGGAGAAAATAAAATATGTTGAATATTTTCAATTTCAATTGTGTTTTCGTTAATTTAATAATTAATTTAATGTACAACAAGAAAAACAAATTAAAAAATATTTACAAAGGTTTATATCTTATTTGATATCTTTTCAACAAAATCCTTTTGAAATAAACCCTTATGTATTAATATGGTTCTGCCTAAGAATCTGAGAAAAATTTCTCTACCATGTCTTTGCACTTATTTATTTCGGTCATGTCCCCAACTTTTCCTTGAAATCTTCCATTCTGGAATGATCCTTTGCACTTAAGAAGTTTTGTTAATCTGTAAATATAAACAAAATCGTTTGCACCATGTCATATTCACATTTATATTGATTAACTCAATAATATTATGTCAGAATTAATTTGACATGGTAGATTATATATATTAACACAAGTGCCTACTTTTCACTCTTTAGAATAAGCCTTAAGTGGCTAGGATAAAATTTAATAAGTTTTTGTATACATAGTTTGTGGTTATTTATGTTGCTTTTGTTGTAAGTATGGTATTTCTGTTTTAATACGGAGGGTGTTAATGTGTAAAATTATGTGTGTTTTACATATAAGTATCTAGTTTCATAGTTGTATTTGCCACCACCTAACTGTAACCAGTCCCAGATATTTCCCTTTTCCTTTTTTCTGTTAATACCTTTTCAACATTGTAGTCTCTTTACTTGACACTGGCAGTACCATCACCTCCATGATGACGACATAATTCTGAAGTTGAAGTGGCTAGGACAGGCTTAGTTCCATAAAGACTCATCATCTGGAGATCACTGGTTCGATTCCGAACGGTGCATCTATCTGGTAGTCGGTTCATGTCCATTTGGCTTGAGGCTGCTAGGCGAGCTTATCATCGGGTATATGAAGGCCAAGGGCCCTTTGTATTTATACAATAATATGATGATTAAATTCAATATCATAAAAGTCAAGTTTGAGGCATCGGGATGAGCAAACTTCCATCCAAAAAAATCTAATCGTCAACATGGTAGATAAAGGAAGTACAAAAGTACCCATACTTACTGAGTTCCCAACTGGTTATAATTCTCCTTGGACCCTTGCATCAGGATCTGACCTTCCTTCGGCTTCTCCGGATCTTCGGAAGCCAAGAATACAAATATATCTTCACCCTCCAGCCCTTTGCAAATAGCCTGGCAGAATTCAGGAGTAGCTTCAGGTTTGAACAAAAATAAGTATTTCGGAATGGGCTGCATGTCCTTTATTTTATCAACCTCGTATTGGGCCAGTTCAAACATTACGGTTCGTAGGGTTTTGTTCGCAGTTTTCAAATTCTTCTGTACTTTCTGTACCAACTCTTTGTGTCTAATGGGTTCATTTCTGAAATTAAATTTAAATCATTTTAACGCAGGCCGTTGAGGTAAAAAAAAAAAAGATATTAGAATTCATAAATGTTTCCAATTCATTTGCTTCACCTACAGACACTGTGGCTTAATGGCCACATGCCTGGACTCTGCAGGTCCCGGGTTCGGTTCCCAGTGGGTGTAACTATCGGTGCTCGGTTTGATTGGTGGCAGTGGTGGCAGTCTGGCTAGCTACCAACATGTTACCTAAGTCTGCAGATAAATAGCAGCGATGTGTTCCGGTATGACAAGTGACAGAGGCAGCGCAATCCAGAGAGATAACATTAACAAGTAAATGCGTTCAAAAAGAACTGGAAACCGACTTCAATTGCCCTAAAAGTTTACTTTTACTAAGGCAAATTTGGGGAGTAAAGGTTCTCGAGTGGCGGCCACGTACCGGGAAACGTCTACCAGGCCGTCCGCCTACTGGACTGACGACCTGGTTGGAGTCGCTGGATGCAGGTGGCTCGGGACCGGTCGATGTGGCGTACCACGAGGGAGGCCTATGTCCAGCAGTGGACGTTTCCCGGCTGATGATGAAGGCAAATTTGACATTTATATCGTTTCCTCATGGATGCAACTGTCAGAACTGTACCATTGAAATGGGACCACACGGGAAGCCCCAGCTTTCAAATAAAAAAAGAATCATCCAAATCGGTTCACCCAGTCAAAAGTTTCAGGTAACAAACAAAAAAAAATACCCGTCGAATTGATAACCTCCTCCTTGTTTGAAGTCGGTTAAAAAATAACGGTCTAGTGCGAGTCAGGATCGCGCACCAAGGGCTCTGAAGAATATGAATAATTACCATACATTATAGATCAATGGGAATTGCCCTATTTTGGTTTTGATGCGCTTTCAAGGGAAATCATCAAATTAAGCGACGTGAAGGGCCGTATCTTTTATTGCGTTGACTTAGAAGTTTGATTTTTTCACGATCAAAGGGATGACAGACGCGAGGAACTTAAAATTAATAAAAAATTCTCAATATTTTTTTCTAGACCGACAAACAGGTGGACAACCAAGTGATACTTGGTTTAACATAAGGATTCCTTTTCAACTGACTTCAAAAAAGAAGAAGGTTCTCGATTCGACGCGTATGTTCTATTTTTGTATGTGTGTTACGCGATAATGAACCGATTTTGATTATTTTTTTGTTTGGCAGAGCACACTTCAGAGGTGGTCCCATAAAAATTTAATCGAAATTAATTGATCACTCTTTGAGAAAATCAACAAAAACCAAATTTTTAAGGCAATTGAAGTCGGTTTTTAGTTCTTTTTGAACACGTTTATTATTTCTTTTGAGGTACACCATAAAAAGTCCTTAATGAAATACTGCCACTGACTTTAGTAATCCAGTTAGAGCCTTCTCCCGGTCGAGCATCAGTTGTAGGGTCTTGATGACACGGTCTCCAACGAGGAACTTGAGTTTGGTCTTGCCCTTCTTGCCAACCTCCGTGCCAGTCAGCTTTATCATTTGCAGCTGGCTGAAATCATATCATAATTGATTTCTAAGTTGCAAGAGTCCACTGTTTGAATTCCACGCCGACACAGGCCGGTCACTTCATTCAAATGTCGTGATATCGGTTGTAAGTACGCGCGCGCTATATTACCGATCCATGAACGGGTCACTTTCTTGCGGGGAGAGGTGAGGTTTCATGGATCGGTGGGGGCCAGTGAATTTCAGTCGTGTGACCACGGACTATCCACAAGGTGATTTGCTATAATTTAATCACCACTCTTAGCCTACAGGTTTCTGATTACAGCAACATGTTTAACACCACATACTTAATTTAGCCAATGAATAATTTGGGCTTATACGTGAGCACAGAGTAACATATAATACTGGTGAACACGCTTATATGTCAACTTTAGGTGAGTTCAAGTGAACGCATACTGTGGATATTAAAATAAATTTTAGTTTAAATAAACCCAGAATATGAGTAGTTAAAATACTTAAAATCATGCCCTACCGAAAATATAAGTCCGATTAAAGAACCAACTTTATTTTGCAGCTGAATTACATACCCGATGTATGGCTTTCAACTACGAAGTTAAGTTTGTAAACATGATAAAGTTAGTTATTACTGTGTTATAATTAGAAAGTTCTGATTTTCAGATTTATTCCTATGGTTGTGCTGTAAGACCTTGCTTCTTACCAAATTTCAGGATTCTAGGTCAACGGGAAGTACCCTATAGGTTTTGGTTTCCTTGCCTTTTGTATGGAAATTGTCTAAAATACAGCCATTTGTATTGCGTTGACCTGTAAGAATTATTTTTTCACAGTTGCAGAAGTCGCATTCCTGAGCAATGTCTTTACAGACAGACAGACGGACAACAGTGATCCAATAAGGGTTCCTTTTGAGGCACTGAACCCTAAAAACACGATTCAGTCAGACCACGGTTTATACGACAGCGGCGGGGCAATGCAAACCATTCATTCAATCTAGCGTCTTGAAGTTCAGCTATTATGAAAAATCTCTTTACGTCGTAATGTAAATCAACTTATGAGGCTATCTAACTGTGACATATACAATCGAAAGTTTTAAATCAACACGACATATAGAAGTAAGTTAAAATTGACTTGATAGATTTGTTTGCATACATTGTTGGGAGTAAAGGTTCTCGAGTGGCGACCACGTACCGGGAAACGTCTACCAGGCCGTCCCCCTACTAGATGGACCGACGACCTGGTTAGAGTCGCTGGATGCAGGTGTCTCGGGACCGGTCGATGTGGCGTACCATGAGGGAGGCCTATGTCCAGCAGTGGACGTTTCCCGGCTGATGATGATGATTGTTGGTCTGTAAGATATATTGAACGTAATATAAGGTGTGTAAAACGCCGTGCCCACCTGAGATTACATACATGTGTTCCACAGCACATATTCTCGTCTATATCTCCTATACAGATGATTCGGATTGTGTTCATGCAGTCTTTAGGCAGGCCCCGCGTGTGCGCCTGCAAGGACCGTGATGCAAACAATAGTTACTTGAAATAACGCGTTCAAAAAGAACTAAGAAACCAATTTCAACTGCCCTACAAAAGTCTACTGAATTCATCCCCTAAAAGGTTCGCATTTAGAGATAGAATGATCTGGGTATATATTTTGTTTTTTGTTATTTTCCCAAAAACCTTTGAAGGATCATCATCAACAGCCTATATATGTCCCCACTGCAGGGGCTCAGACCTACTCTTCTACAGAGAGTGTATGGGCCATAGTTCACCATGCGGGTCCAGTGCGGATTGGTAGACTTCACACACACCTTTTAATATCTTCTCAGGAGTGTGCAGATTTTCTCATGATGTATTCCTTCACTGCTAAGCAATCGGATAATGTGCTTGAATTGAAAAACAACTCATAGGTACACGGCTGGAATCAAACCAATGCGCCACTGATGCTTATTAGGATTTTACTGTGAAGGATCATCGATTCATAATTGGAGTTGTCACGTTAAATACATACAAAAAAAACTTACAGAAGAATTGAGAAATTCCTTCTTTTGAAAAGCAGGAGGTTCTTAATTAGACTATATGATTTTTTAATGTATGTTACACGATAACTGTGCCAATACCCTACCACCCAAATATTTATATTTATTTATTACATTATGTCTTCAAATATTACCTCATCCAATTCAGGATCATCCCGTTTACAGAACTTGACTTTAACAGGTAAAGCTTCACGTATCAACTCATTGCACCGCCGCTCGGTAGCTCTTATGACTGCATCAGAAACAGTTGGTGACTCTATTTCTATGTAGCTTTCATCCGCACCAAGCCACCAACTTGAAGTGGGAAGGTGATTTTCTTTCTCGAGGATGGCAGAGATGAGGTGTTGGCCTGTGGAAGTACAATGGACCGGAATAAAAATATTTGAAAAGGTTTAGTAAGCTGCAAATAATGTTCAAGACAAATAAATGTATGTTCCTTACCAGAATGCTGTTGCATGTGATCAAATCGCCTTTCCCAGTTAAGTTTCTGGGTAACAATAGAGCCAACTTCGATCGGGCTTTCAGTAAAGTGTAACGCTTCATCTCCTTTACGAATCACTTGTAATACTTTTTCATTGTTCAACCAGCCGATGTCATGGGGCTAAAGGTACAGATTAAAATCCTACTAATATTATAAGTGTGAAAGTTTGGATGTTTAGATGTTTGGATGTTTGTGACGCTTTCACGGAAAAACTACTGAATGGATTTGAATGAAACTTTACAATAATATAGCTTATACATCAGAATAACATATAGGCTATAATTTCTAAAGACATATTGTGTAAATTGTCCAAAATCACACTTATAATATTAGTGGGATTGCATGGGCAACTTTAGCATAACAAAAACGCGTTGCCTAGCAACCGACCACAGAATATGTAAATTCGTATATAGAAACTTTCGCGTTTATAATATCGGTGTAAAGACTATTTGAATGTACTACGTCAGATATTGAAATTCATTTTGTTTCTTTAAATTATTAGACTACGTAACAGAATAAACACTAATTTGTACCTTATGCTGTATAATAATTTGTCATATACGTCACCTGTGCCTATCGAACAAGTAGAATACATCCTGAAGTACACGCGGACAAAGTCGCGGGCGGAAGCTAGTTGATTATATATACAAGTTTAGAGGATGTGATTTTGGTATTAAAATTAATTTTTGAAATATAAATGAAATTCATATTGTTACATAATATAATTTCATATATAACGTGCAATGTTATTAGTGTCATATATTTTCAGGGCGGTACCTACAAATCTTCTTGGTCACATAAAAAAAATATTTCGAAAATCTACACATTGGTTTAAAAGTAAATTTTTAGAACAAAAAAAAAATAACAAAAATAATTCTAAATCATATCAACCTGTGCATGTCGACTCACACACATGCTCACACTACAAACGAATAATAGCGCGCAACAAGAAGCTATCATGCTACACATGTGTGAATTTATGAATGAACGAAAGAGGAAATTAGCTGATCCATATTTTTTTTGCAAATAGCAGATTGATGAAGAAACATCAATGTGTTTTATTGGTACTAGTGACTAAAAATGATATTCATTAAGTCTGCTGTTACTAATTTGTTTCTTATACCACATAGTGAAGAACACTGTTTATCTTTAATAAAAATGTCTTTCAAACAAGCCGATTGGAGTATTGAAATTAATAATTGGGGTGTACAATTAGTGCCCCTTTTGCGCCCTTAACGAAAGCCAAGACCAATAATTTATTAACTAAATTTATTTTTAGCTACCTGACCACCTCCAGCTGCAAACAAAATGGTATTTTCAAGGGTTATCTGGTACCCTTTGAATGGTGATACCTTCCCATACTCCACTATTGGCTCTTTAGTTTCTTCACATTTTAAGACTTTTGATGAAAACTGAAAGATTTAAGCATTTACAAAAATTTTATACCTTTAAAAATCTTTTAAAGTGTTTTCAGTCTTATTATATTTACCTCTTTTAAGAAACTGTCCTCTTGGCATTTAAAAACCATTTCAACTTTAGTTCAATATTACTATAGGAACAGTAATTATTTAATAAAATATGAAGACTGCTATTGCTAATTTAGTATTTTTCGGGAAAATTCAAAATTATATCGCAATCTATCATGCAAAAAAACTGACACTTTCTCAATAAATGTTGTCAACTAACATTAAATATTAATCGCTAGACTGATAAAAAAGTGGCTTGCTAGATATAATCATATAATAGACGAATAATTATATATAGGTCTTTAGGAAAATCATAATATTGCAATTGATTCGTGAAACCTTATCTCTAATTCGAACAATAATTAATATTAAGTTTTGTAGATAAAAAACGTATTTAAATTATAAAAATAATTGGAAAAAGTCTCTATACTGGCAAAATTCGAAAATCCTGCCGGCCGAATGCCGATCCAGGAATTTGACATTAGATTAGAAATTCTGTGAATCTGACAGCTGCGTTTCGATATTGCAATTTACAATTACAGATGCATTTACAATATATTGTAAATACTAACTTTTGCCCGCGACTTCGTCTGCGTGGACTTTGGAAAATATCCCAAGAGAAATACTTGCTCGATAGGGATAAAAAGTAGTCTGTGTCCTTTTCCGCCCCTTTACCTATTCATATACAAAAATTATGTTATTCTGACCCTCCGTTATGAGGGGAAGGAAGGACAAACTAAAAAATATTATAATCACTTTCGCGTTTATTATATATAAAAATATTTGATATTAGTTTGGATTTTTCTCAGATTGAACCGGATCGAACACCGTAACTACCGGTCTAACGCATAATTGAATCTGTTCCTGAAGTATGATGAAATGAAATGAAAAAGTATTTATTTTTCTTTTTAACCTTAACAATACAGCATCGGCATATAATTTAATTTCGTTTAATTCAAAGCCCCATTAATATCTTAATATTTTACACTTGTATACAACTAAAAAATGTGTGCGTAATATTATTCTAAATGGCATACAGTAGTAAGTAAATTAAATATATACTTTGGTACAAATATAAACGTAATAATTAAGTTTATATTATTATCTGTCTAAAAATTAATGTATGTTATTACATAAAATAGTGATCCTACAGGTCTAACGCCTGAGTCTGTTCCTGAGGTACGGGAGCGGTACGGAACTTCAAACGAAGCCCGAATATATAAACATTATTTGTACGTAAAATAGTTACATAGGAAGATATTGTTAAATATTGTTAAAAGTTTCATACATTATTTATTTTTTTATTTTAATTATAGAGCCTGCATGTTTCAAAGGTCATAATGTGTCACAATCTCCCAAACTAGGAAATATCCTGTTTCTTGGGAGAAAGTGTTCCTCCGTGGACTAAGCATGCTAGGATCATAATTTGTTTTAATTGGTCGGTGATTGATTTTAGAACAAAGTACATACAACAACAGTATGGGAGCGGTACGGGAGGGTGTGTTTACGGAACGTCAAACGAAGCCAAGTTAAAACGAAACTATTAGATTTTAGAAGTAAGGGTAATTATATTAGCGGCGGCAAAATTAAAAGCGGCACATTTACAAATAATAATCATTTATTTTTTCTCGAACATTCTTAAAGATTCGTCTAACGCTGAAATTGCATAATCAACATCGTCCTTGTTTATACACATAGGCGGCTTTATCCTCAATACCTGTAAACAATAAACATTGAATTTTACTGTTTGAAAAACCATTACAGATTTTATTTAAAAATATGACTAACTTACATTGTTCCATTTTCCACCGCGTCCAATTAATACCCCTAAATCCTTCATATTTTCGAATATTTCCGATACTTCAGTTAAGTCCAAGGGGTCTTTGGTGCCGGGCTTAACCAATTCAACACCCAACATCAGACCTTTCCCCCTAACATCGCCTATAACTGAATACTGCTTCTGTAAATCCATCAACTGTTCTATGAAATATTTTCCAAGTATTTTACAATTTTCTTGGAGTTTCTCTTCTTCGATGACCTGAAACAAAGATTACGAGCTCTTTTCCGTATTTCGATAATCTGTAGTCATTTTAGCGTAACTTTATATTGATCGTAATGTATTCGACGTAACGATTTCTTTTTCTACAAAAACAAAATCTATGTAACCCAATAAAAACAGATTTTTGTGTTCGCTTACACAGCAAAATAACGTTTTAAAAGTATAGTCTACATTTCCGGCCGGCGTGGTTCCATATTAACTTCATAGGCTCGAGTAAAAAAAAACGTATGGTAAAAGCGCGTTACACGGAGCAATTGAATCAGCCAATCTCGATTCCGATATTGACGTGTAGAGTCACGGTCTCTACACGGCTAAATCGAAATCTGATTTGATATTGTAACAAGATCAGCCGATCCAAATTGTCTAAAGCGCTTCATATACTATACCTCCAAAACAGCTTTTCCAACTGTCGCAGCTAAAGGATTCCCGCCAAAAGTATTAAAGAAGACGGCCTTCGTATGAGCGGCTGCGATCTCCTTGGTTGTAACTACAGCGGCCATTGGGAATCCGTTACCCATTCCCTTAGCCATCGTGACGATGTCTGGAATGACGCCGTGGCTTTCGAAGCCCCAGAAATTGTCTCCTGTACGGCCGAACCCTGACTGAACCTGAAAATATAATGCGAATCAGGCGGGATGGTCATAGGGGTAGATCAGAAAATGCTTTACCATAACCTGACCTTTCATTTATCCAATAGTTCATCTGCCACTTACAATATTTAAACTTTTTTGCTGCACTAGATGTATGTCAACTCTTGGTACAAACAGGACAGTCTTGAGAATAAAGATAAAGTGTTTCTGCTTTGACGTGGTACAAATGATGATATACAGAAAGGAGTTCGAAGATTTTTCTTGACAGCCTAGCATATGCGATCGTTCGCCATCTTGTTTTTTAAATATGGTGGCGAACAATTCTGATGATGTACATACATTGATTACACTACGATTGTCGAGGCATGAAACATTCTAAATTATTAATTAAATATTATTACTTACAGAACTATGCATTGCATGTACTAAGACGAACTATCGCTCTACAAAAATCTGTGCATCAATATAGACAAATATGTCTTCATGTGAAATATGCAAGTGTGAAATAATGTGCACTTTTAAGCCACTTTCTTGGTCGACTTTAGCAGTTGCTTGCACTACAACTTGTACTTGACGGCCAATCAGTGCCTATTTACCTCGTCGGACACCAATAGTCCGCCATGCTGCTTCACAACTGCGTGAGCTTTCTTCAAATAGCCTTTAGGGAACTGCAGGGTTCCATTCACCCCCTGTATAGACTCGACAAACAGTGCTGCCAACCCCCTGGCTGGCAACGAGTTTCCGAGCACCTACAAAATAAATAAGATTAGTAAACATCTAATTGGAGTCAGATCTCTTTACTAATTCAGTGAATCAAAAAAGGCTTTTCTTTCAGTAAACATGTGGCTTGGGAAATTATTCATATCCCATAATTTCGCTGCTCCTCACTTCCCTACCGCACATAGCATCGTGACTTTGACGTAATAGAAAAAAAGGTGTGGAGAACTGGCAGCCTTTTTTACCTTTTTGATAAATATTGTCTTTGATATTGTTTTTGGTTTTTTATGCTTTTTATGTTTTATATGTCAGTATATCAGTTTGCGTTCAGTTGCGTTCGGAGTAAAGGTCTCAAGAAAAAGTTGTTTTTTATTGTTTTACAGTCCATAGTCGGTTACAATAGGTAAGTCGATTCTAGGGAGTCGACAAGGTGTGCCGAAGGCAGAGAGATGTAAATATAGTAATAGGTTATAGAGCGGTCATTGGGAAACGTTTCATATAAACATTTTGATCTCAAAAGTCAATGGTATGTCAAATGTCTTGTACGGCCGCGTGACGTGATGTGACAATAGCGTATTACCAATTGGTAATAAGTTTATTACCAATTGGTAATAAGTTTAGGATCAAAATGTTTGTTTGCTTTGTCCGGTCTATTAATATTAAATGTCTTTGGCCGAAGGTTTTTTAATATTATTCTGTACAATGAGTTTTGCACTTGGCCTTAATATCACCTTATGGAAAGTGACGATAGGGCATTTGCACCCAGAAGCCTCAAGATAAAAAGCTGGGAGTAGAACTACTGACCTCCGGCTTGTTAATACGGATAAAGCTGTCTTAATCATTAAAGATAGCTACTAAACTTACCTCCTCTAGCTGGTGAACGTATTTGTCAGCTGAGCTGCAGTCACCGGGACAGCTGCACGCGCCAGGGACTTGAGACTGGGAGTCACGACAGCCTCCCCAGATACCTCTATAGGGGTCCGGCAACATGGCCTGTCAGAAGAATCAGAAATTACTAATCTGTCGATTTTCTTCATTTGACCTAGAATTTTATTATAAGATTATACATGTTTATATTATATTCAAAGTAGCTTAAATTCACCAGCTATGGAACGAGCTATGGTCGGAATTTCTCTACAATAAAACCCGGAATGAGGAAATCCGTAGATGTACTAAGGTCACCGACATAGCATGACGAATCAATGAACTGAAGTGGCAATGGGCAGGCTCACGACGAACATGACTAAAAGAACGGTTTACCGAAGGAGAGTAGAGTTCTCGAGTAGCGACCACGTACCGGGAAACATGTAAAGGACCGGTCATTGCGGCGTACCGTGGGGGAGGCCCTATGTTCTGCTGTGGATTGTTTTCTAGCTGATAATGATGACATTATACTTTAATTTCTCAAAAAAATTGAAACTCATGTGACGAAACAAAAGAGATGATTCTAGTTAGAGTAAAAGAGAAACACTATTAAAAATAATGCAAGAAATTTCACACTCATAAACGTTTTGTGCGCTGGTCAAGGAAGTTCCTATAAAGAAACATGTAAAATAAACTTTTCACATACTCTTAAATTCCAGGGAAATTTCGAACTTTAAAATATCGATAGCGTGGCTTAGCTTGAATGTAAGTACTCACATGATAGAACCCAGCTGGTACTGGCATGGGCATCCTGTAAGATTGTGAGGCGGTCAGGCCCATCAGCCCACTGGAGTACCCGTGGTAGCTGCTCTGTAGGGACAGGACGTCGTTGTGGCCGGTGTAGGACTTGGCCAGGATAGTAGCTAAGTCGTTGGCTTCGGAGCCACTGTTCACCAGATACACCACCTGGATAATAATGACTTAAATATAACCATATGGAGTGCAATTCACTTAGGAGAAACATCTTCACAACCTCAACCTTGGTTGCGAAATATTTGTCTTTCGGCGTCCTTTGGTTAAAGATTTCTTCATCTCATAAATTGAATTTCAGTTTATGAAAATCCTCTCAAAAGGCGTCGTCTAAAATTTTTGCACCTAAATTGTTTTTCATATTTGGAATTTTGGCGCCTTGAGCGACCGCTCCTCTAGCTCTACTGTTTCGATTTGTATGCAATGACGCCAACAAAGACTTGCCTCAAGCCTTGAGGATGTAAGGATGTTTTTCCTTATTGGGTGCACCTCCAGCTGTAACAGCCCACTGTTGGACAAGACAATCAAACTCACTTTCGTATTTTTGACATTTATTACTCGAAAGCGTTATGGGATTTGCAATACTAAGAGGTACGAGTATGTCATCATTCACATTGTCTTCTAATCCCTTACTAATAGATAAGTATAATCTGTTTGCAGTCTGTTTTGATAATCATAACGATTTTTAGATAAACAGACAAACACACTATATCATAAAATGATAAAATTAACGTGAAAGATAAATGATCGCAAAGAGTGATAATTGATGCGTACGAAAATAATGATTTAACACTTCGTTGTTAAAAATACGTTTTCGAATGTTTGACGCAAATCATTCTTGCTGTCGAAACTAACACGATTAAGATGTTTGAATAGGGTTCGTTATTGATTTGAATATGGAAGAAAAAATAATGGTATGGGCCTATAGGATGAACAAATACTCCAACAGTGGTTGGAAGAGAAACCTAGCGCAACAATTTACTGATACTCTTGATCGTGACTCATCGTCTTCCTGTCCTTGTCCCACTCAGAGAGTGGACAGCGGCACAACATATTCTCTTCCACACGTCTTTATAATCCGTCATCTCAGTACTCGCACCTTTCACACACATATAATGCCTTCTTAGGTTTTCCTCTACCCCATTATATCCATCAACATTCATGCTCATCATTTCTCTAGTTACATGTCTTTCCATCCCTCCTCGTAACATTCTCCCGGGTACCACTTTGATCTTTACTATCGAATAAATTCATTTTAATCATTCATAGATCATTTAATTATTACGGTACTGGATGTTCTCTTCGAATTTCCCCCCATGAGATCTCTGTACCCATGCGGAAAACACGTACCTTCAAGTCCCCTGGGAACTTGGCAGTCAGTTTCTCGACGTATTCATACAGTTTCGGCTGTCGATATATTGTAGTTGTGTGCCACAACGTGTTTATCTGTTCCTGTAGAGCTGACACTACTTTCCTGGAATTTATTCATCGTCATTAGCAGCCGGAAACATCCACGGCTGTACATATAGTTCTCCCCTTAAACCTTTTATCAATTTTTACTTGCGTGTCTCAAAATATGCGGTATGGTATACACGGCCTTATCTTTTGGTTTCGATGACTAATTTTGAGTTGAGTTGATTTTTTCACAGCGCCAAGGGACATGAGTATTTCACATTAAATACTTGTGTTCATCTTGACACCTCCGCGCGTTTCTAAGAAAAAGGATCTTTACGTGGTCATTATACCGGCGGACATCGAAGTGATCGTATAACTAATACGAGAAAATTGTTGGAGATGAAGTGGTTTACACTTCCTTCAATTATCCAGGTGAGTTTCTCAATTCACTTACAGCGAATGGTCTCCTTGCTCACAAGATCAAACTTAAAGTTGGTGTTCAGATAATGGTAACGCGAAACCTTACTCCGCCAAAACTTACATAGTTTCGGGGGTTCCGTTAAAGTAAGTGCTTTGCAGAGAAATATAATCGAAGCTGCAATTCTAACTGGGTGTGGTGCAGGCGAAATTGCATTTATACCACGTATTCCACTCATTCCCAACAATATCCCCATTTGAGTTTCAAACTCACACAGTTCCCTCTGACAATTTGCTTTGAAATGACAATAAATAAGTCGCAGGGACAGACACTGAAAGCTCTCGGTGTAGACCTGAGAACTGGTTGCTTTTCACGCGGTCACCCTTTGTTGCTTTTAACGGTTCTAACGGTCATAAAGTCTACGCGAACGAAGTCGTGGGCTCCAGCTAGTAACTAATAAGGGTTATATACAGAAGTACCTGCCATTCTAAAACAATAACATTACGAGAAGTACTTACGGGTGACAATGTCCAACAGAGACTGTAACGATACCCCCGAAGAGGTCTAAGTATCGCCGGCCTTCATGGTCAAACAGCCACTGCATGCGGCCCTGGTGGATGAGCAGGGGCTTCTTGTAGATATTGAAGAGCGCTGGCGGAATGTGCTCGGACTTTAGCTTGTCTGTTTGTTGGAATGATGGACCCTGGGAAAATGCTGCAACTGTTTCTAATTCTAATCTAGGATTCCCGTTATATAGCGATAAGTCCGTATCATAGGAATCCTAGTAACCTTCTGCACAAAACTGAATTACCTGACAAAACATGTCAGTCACACTAAGTGATTTAGCCTTAGACAATTTAGTGTATGTAGTAGGTACTGTCGCTACCACTATGATTTCTAGCCGCCCTTAGCCTGAGCCTAGTTGGCCTTTAGGAACATCCGCTTGCCCAGAAGCCTGAACTTAATGAGGTAATTGTAAATTGTTCTTTGACTTCAGAATCAAGGATATATTTTGTTTTATTTTATTTGTAGAGTGCTTTTATAAAGAATGGACCTAATTGAAGGCGTCTATTAGGACAGCTAATCTGGGAGACAAGACAAATACGAGTAAATCTCGTCTGTGATTGTTCCGTGACTCTACACGGCAAACGCTGATCAAACTGCCCCATGGAGGGTTCTTTTAAATCTAGAAGTTGGACAAACGGTGATTGATTGATGAGCTGTATCCAAATCACCGCATTTGAAGTGTATTTAGTTTTCTGTCGGAAATGTCTGTCTCTAGTTTACAATTATTCTTAGATTTATCAAGTATGTATCTTATTATGATCAATTCTGGACAGAGTCCCAGTATATTTTTTTTTATGGCTTTTGTCCTTAGACATTTTGCCAGTGTCACGTTGTAGAGTAGTAAAAGAAACGAAAGAAAAACAATTTAAGAGTCCCAGTAATCTATCTAGGATCTCTTGGATTTTATTTTTATTCAGGGGAACATAACATGTTACATACGAGTAAAGGAGTTTATGCGGCGTTATTTGTGTGAGTGAAAGCATGTGAAAGACTGTATGTGTGCGTACCGAATCGCGACAGCAATAACATATTGAATTACCTACTTTTGACGTGACAACGTCTTATAAATTGGTTTGCCGGGTGACACTTCAAGAAACTGCGTTACGCTCCGCTCACGTTATGCGCTCACAATGAGAGCGAGTGAGAGGCACGCGTCCCTTCCACTCGGGCATGGTTAGCCCGCCTAAAATTATTTTACCACTCAAAGTCGTTGTCACGTAAAACTTTCGCCCGTATACCGACTTTACAGGCAACCAATTTTTTTACGGACATTTTGGTTCCGTCAAGTCTTAAAACTCACGTTGTATTTCTTGGGGGTGAAATTATTCGGCGGCAACTGCAGCTTGGGCGCTGTGCTGCAGTATTTGATGTTTGAGTGAAAACGTTTTGCAGCTGAAACAAAAAGCAAAATGTGAAAAACAACGCCCCAGAAAGTGAGTCTGCGAACGACAAGTGAGGCAAATAAAACTAAGCCAATTTAGGCTTAGTTTGTATGCAAACCCGTCAGTGGTCAAGGCCGAGTGTTAGGTTTTGATTTAAAATGTATGCTTCAGCAATAGTGCCATACTACAGTGGAAAACATAACAAATAATACGCTTATATACGTTTGGATTTTTTATATATAAGACGATCCTTTTTGGAGTTATTATTGTAAAGCTAATTAAACTATATTATGTAGGTGTTGTTGTTAGCTTTCGAAGATGTCCTATGTCCTACATACTTACAATCACAGACTGACAATGATTTATCTACAAGCTACAAGTATACTTACAAGTTATACCTAACTTTTTGTTCTTAGGACAAAGTAATAGGGCACGTAATTATTGTAAATTGTTGTACTTATGTTGGTATTGTCATAGAGTAGATAATAATGTATAATACCACCCCAACAATAATAAGATAAAGTAGTTTTGTTGTTGTTGGTTGTTGTTATGAATCCGTATAAATAAAACAAAGTCGGAGTTTCAAGAACGTCTGGACCGAATTTTAAGATTTTTGAATTTGGCTTCGCTCCATATAGCAGCATATCTATTAAAACATGTGATAAATTCACAAAACAAATCATTTTGTCGTACATTCACGATCTAACAAAAAGATAGAATGACTTGATTTTTTGTAGAGGGATATTTGAATGGGCAAGGAACATACGCTACTTTTGTCCTGATCGAACGAGTAGTCCATGCGGGCGAAGCCTCGGGCAGAAGCTTTTAAATATTATTCTCATTTAAAAAAACATTGGTTGCCTGTAAAGTCGGTATACGGGCGAAAGTTTTACGTGACAACGACTTTGAGTGGTAAAATAATTTTAATGTGAATATTCATTCAGGGACGCGTGCCTTTCACTTTTTATGTCTGTCTCTCTCGCTCTTAGGCGGGCTAACCATGCCCGAGTGGAAGGGACGCGTGCCTCTCACTCGCTCTCATTGTGAGCGCATAACGTGAGCGGAGCGTAACGCAGTTTCTTGAAGTGTCACCCGGCAAACCAATTTATAAGACGTTGTCACGTCAAAAATATTACACAAGATTTAACTTTTCGTTATTTTTTGATTAATATGTCCGAAAATATTGCAACCTAAAATGACCTTCGAGTAAAATGACAAAACTTTGCCGGGACTGTTTTCGTAAAAATGTATTCATTCGTTTATATTAGATTTTAATAAATCTGATTAAATTAAATGGGGACATAAAGCACACACATTTTCGCATTTACCTCTGTGAGCCATGGTGTGTTATATTTTATCAAACAGGTACGACGACTGGACAGAGACTGATAGATTACACTAAATTTAAATACATTGACCGTTGACTTGCACCGAATATATTTACACAATAATAAAGGATATAAGGTGTAGTTTAAAACATTGGTGAAACTTCTAGATTATGTAATGAAATTCAACTTTTCTGCTGAAAATATACTTATTAAAGAAAATTATCTTGATAAACGGAAATATTTTCTAAAATTTCCAAAGTTATAACACAGAGTCATACAGAGTAGGTAATAAGTAAGTTATTTGTTTTATGAAGTAGTAGGCTATAATATAGAATCATTGATTCCACTAAGATTACAACTTTGTATTATGTATTTAAAAGTCTAAATTAATTGTTTTATTTTACCTAATCAATTCTTTTTTGTTGTATATTTTTACGTCACCGATTTTACTGAATCTTTCTAGATGGTAATTTTAACTTTAGTCAGGTACATACTGTGAAAGTCCACATCTGGAAACTCCTCGAGTAGAGAGTACGACTACAGGCAAACGTTGTGTGGGACGCCCTCGCGGCTCCGGCTCTGACTTACGTAGGGTAGTAGTAGCAAGACATGAATGCATGAGGAGCAAAGGAAATTCAAAAAACAAATATCTTGATACTTTGAATAAGCTGTTATACTCCATATTAATATTATTAACGTGAAACTCACGTTTGTTAGTTTATCCGTTTTTACTGTTATCGTGACTTTAAGCGCGTCCGGAGCGGGAGTTTCATTTGTATAATAACTTTGTTTCTATTTTCTGACACCAAACAGTGAAAACATCGTAAGAAGTTTTATGTAGGTAGTAGTAGTAGTAAGTGGTAATGTAAACATGCCTTTAATTATTGTGATCGATGATAAATGGTTTTGATTGTATTAATAATTGCTATATCTTCGTGAATCATGAATTTTGTGCTTTATCTCTTATCGCTTTGTCGGCACTGCAATTTTTCTAAAAATATATTGTACTTTTACCTACATAAAATAATTATTATTTATTATACAATAAGGTTTTTATTTGCTCTACGACGACGGAAAATCTGAAGATTTTTATTAGCTTCTGTATATTATTCTTATATATACTACAGTATATTATATCTTCTTAATCACACGATTCTTCTGCCCCAAGGTTGCCTGGAAGAGATCGCTTTTAGCGATAAGGCCGCCTTCATTGTACCTTTTATGTTCTTCTCTTTTCTTTTCTGTTTTTTATTTTGTGTGTGTGCAATAAAGATTATTTGAATTGAATTGAATTATTGTAAAACTATTTCGATACAACTAAACCTATTCGACAAACCGAAAATTATTCAAGGCTCAGACCGAAAGACCCAACACGTCTGTTAATACTTTTCCAATTTTACAATAAGATTCCGAGGCATATGAGAGAACTGCCGAGAATCTTTCTCGAGCTTAAATTGCGTGATTGGCTATTATAAAATTGTTTCTTCAGCTTCAGTACTCCATAGCAGTTAAGGAGGCATATAATTTCAAACAATGTCGTTATCATATTTAACAATTTAAAATATTTGCGTGCCTCTAAAGGTGGAATGTGATAAACTAAAATTTTCTGACTATCATCATATGTACCATGCTCGATGCAAATAAACTTATCTTTCAATGTATGTAATTTATGCAAGATGTGTATTTAATTAGTTTTAAAATGAAATCATTAAAGAACGGTAAAACTACGTGTTTCCAGTGTCGGCAATATTGCAATAAAAACTTTGACAGTCATGATATGGTATAATCGATTTAATCGCCTTAGGTCCGTAACTTTAAGTAAAAATATTACATAAAAAAGTTACATAACTTCGAAAGCACATAAAAATACATAGAATCTAAATATTCAGTTTTTTCTTCTTCTATTTAATCAACTTACATTTTTTAAACCAAAATATATATTTAAATTACCGGTTTTCTCTTTGCCACATCACTACGACATTGTGACAAAACATTCCACGTCAATCGAGTTGGAGTGAAAATTGGCATTTTGCCTGAAGTTCTACGTACGGCGCTGAGGCCTGTTGCAAAAGTGAATGGCCTATACCACACTGATACCGCTGGAAGTTTAGTAATAAATCAATTCAAAATGAAACTTATATACTTGACTTTGTTGGTTTTACCCGCCGCCCTGCTTTGCTTTCAAAATGGTAAGTTATCGAACAAAAAACAGCTTTTTATGTTATATTTTAGTCGGCTTTAGTACGTGGCATAATTTAACTAGTATTTTTTGAGTGAAAGTTTTAAGTTGCATGTTATATGAGTATTTCCTTAAATGAATAAAATGTAAAAGTACGACATAGTTTCGTTGAGTTGTGTAAAAACAATCAATTTTAGTTTTATTTCATTCAGCTGTAACCTCACTACAATCACCCGATTTTTTATAATATTCTCATTCCAAGAGTTTATTGTGTGAATATATTGTGTGTACATACACAATTTTAAATAAATACACTGGACCTATATGATAAAATACAGTGATATGTCAGGGTAAGGTGGACTCATTCTTTCCCATATGTTGCTTTAGTGAGCCCTGCAGTCTTACACAATTCAAGAACTACTGTCAATATGGTGATATGATTGATATTTACCTAAAGTCGAAACAGTTATTCATTCACATTTTGAAAGGTGGTTTTGGAGGAAAATCAATTCTACCAGAAAATTTTAAATAGATAAAACAGTAAATATCTAGTCAATTAAAATAGTTTTTCCTTAAAGCTCTGTGTTCTGAAATATCCCTCGTAATATTACAGAAGGAAAGAGCACATAAACTGCAAAATATCATAGTCAATTCTGTTATCAACAATTGCCATCCACTGCCTATTGAATGGAATGGTATCAGTGTAAATACTGAATCGCTTCTAGTTCTGAGTTTCCCATTATTTAATTATATAGTCATTAATTCATGACTCATTATCAAAGTGGCTTAAAGATTTTACCCAAAAAAAACCCATTGATTTCCATACTAAGACTTAATTAATTGTCTTAGACAATGGAATCTAATAATGTATAGAATTTATTATGGATTCGGATATTTTTTCATTTGTGTAATGTAGTTTTACATGAGAGTTTTTCAAAGAATGGCTACATAAAATCTATCTTCTTTGTTATCTATATTTTTTATTACAGCCAACATCTTAGCTCGTGCAGAAGAAGATGAACTTGATGATGTTGTGGACATTGAAGGCGAGGACAACCAGGTTGTGGGAGACGACATACCCGATGATGATGACTCCATCGTGAAGTCTTCACAGGACATTGACACCACTATACTATTCACCAAGCCAGTGCCTAACTATGGAGATAATGCTTTTGGTAAATATTTAGAATCATTTACCATAGATCAGTTCCTTTTTCTTATGTGCAGATACCATATGGACGCTCTATTGAACAGCTAAAGGCCTTTTTTTTTACAGTAAAATTACTCTTAGCAACCTAAATATGTTGAAGATGAGGTTTTACGAAATTAACTGCCATCTCTCTCAACTCTAAAGGGGAAACTATACCATCATTTCTGGGTTTAGGCTTTTAGAAGTTCATAAGCCACCTAAAGGCCTCTTGGCTTATCGACTTCTGTCAGAGACAACAGATTCACATACATTCCAAAGCATTGAATTATTGTACTTTTCAAACAATCAGGTAATTAGCCTGTAACCAAATCAAACTGTCCTAACTAAACTGGGAAAAGTCTCACAAAGTGATATGTGACAATGCCTCCGCCATAAATCAAACCCAGGACTTTCTGACCGGGTACACTGTTTGCTTGAGGCTTTTAGCTTTGGAAATTGAAGAATAGAATATATTTTTAGTTGCAAAACAAATCAAATGTAAGGGAACAAACACTATAGACTAAGAATCTAAAAATTAATAAATATCCCACTGAAACTACTTGTATAACTAGGTCAAAAAGTAGTCTATATCCTTCTCAAACTCTTCAACTATTCTTATTCTTAACAAAGGAGTGCTTCAGACTCTCCACTATGATGTGAAGAAATGTCAAAATACAAACAAACAAACTTTCGCATTTATAATAATGGTATGGATGAATAGCCACAGTCCTTGTTGATTATTTTGAATTTCACTCATGGAACTAATAAATTACATAAATCTTTCCAGACCTACAAGCCGGAGTGCCCGTGGAATTCCTTGTGGGCTTCCTCAACAAAGGTGTGGAAGACTACATAGTTGATTCAATGGAAGCTTCATTCCGCTACCCCATGGACTACACATACTACATCCAGAACTTCACTGCCCTGCCTTACAACCGAGAGGTGAAGCCCAAGCAGGAAGCCACCTTCGCATACTCCTTCATTCCCAACGAGGCGTTTGCTGGCAGACCATTCGGACTCAATGTACAGTTAAACTACAGGGATGCTAGTGGAAATTATTATCAGGTAATTTTAACTTATAACAAAATAAGGCGATCAAGAAATGAGATCAACAAACAATCTAAAAAATATATTCTATGATAAAATAATTAAGGAAAAAACATATTTTGTACAACACTATAAAACAAAAGTGCAATTAATCTGCAATAAAAAAATGTCGAAATTATTAGGTTAGGTGGAATTAAACATCAAACACTTCTCAAAATCTAGATTAGTGCACCTTTTCATGAATTTGACTAAATCCAAAATAACTGCTTACTTAACACATAAGTTTATTATTTATTTTTACACTGAGTATGGTAGTTTTCAAGTTCTAACCATATATGAAATTCTTATGAAATCCACTCTATAAATATGTAATGCATACTTTCTACAATCAACAGGAAGCCGTTTACAACCAAACCATCAACATCGTGGAAATATCTGAAGGCCTCGATGGAGAGACATTCTTCCTATACGTGTTCTTGGGTGCAGCCTGTGTTCTAGCCCTTGTTTTGGGTCAGCAAGCTCTATCATCGCTGGCCCGTCGTCGCTCCCCAAGGGCCGCCCCCAAGCCTCTTGAGACTGGAACTGCTAACGATGTTGATTACGATTGGCTGCCTAGGGAAGTCGTCAACCAACTCAGTGAGTATTGTTTCTTTGTTTATATAGATTTATATCTATGTAAGGCTATTGTAATATGTACATTTATCCGCATTAGGCTGGTTTTTAATTTTTCAAAAACTATATTCGATAAGAGTCATCACTCTTCTTCTTCAACTTCTGGTTATATGATTACTAAAAACTTTGTAAACTTCGGAGGAAGTTTGAGGAAGGGACTGGTATTTTTAACCAACTTCAAAAAAGGAGGAGGTTATCAATTCAACAGGTATGTTTTTTATGTTTGGTACCTCAGAACTTTTGACTGGGTGAACCGATTTGGATAACTCTTTTTTATTTGAAATTTGCCTTAATATCAGTAGACTTTTAGGGCAATTGAAGTCGGTTTCCAGTTCTTTATGAACGCATTTACTTCTTAAATCTGTTTTTCACTATAATGATGATGATGAAATATGTTTTAGCATGGATAGATAAAGTTATTTCATATGTATGGTAGACACCTCACTTGACCTAGTGACTCCTTTGAAATTTCGATCCTTCTATTTTGCCCCTTTTTTAAATGGTCCCACCCACCTCCCACATTAACCCACAGGTGCCTTACCTGTGGGTCACCATTTCCCATAACTGTTCTAAATTATTATAAATATTATTAATATTATAAAAGGGTTCAGGAAGCTCGGACCCTTCAAAACTCACCAAAAGGACTGAATGAAAATGATGAAATAAATTATGTGGTAAATTATTTCTTCATTAACACTTAAGAATTAACTGTAATGCCAAAAAAATATTTTTTTGTAAAATTAAGCTAAGAAAAATACAGGAAGAGCAAAGTTCAATTTTTACGCACATAAAGCTAGGGGCGGACAAGTGGGAGAAAATCTCTCTGTATCTAACGCAATTTTTAAAAGCTAGGAACATTAACATTAATTAGAAAATGATTCTTCTTTTACAGAAAAATCACCAAAAACACCGAAACAGTCGCCACGCTTGAGAAAGGCGAAGAGATCTGCTGGCGATGACTAAGCCAGCCAGTCAGACGACGAAACGCCTGATAGCACCAAGCGCCTTGCCGGGCGCCAGTGTGACATTAGAGTGAAATGAGAGTACGCTATTGTGTGATAAGAGTATGCTAATGTGTGATGTGGTCATAGGTATCTAGTTCATCTCATCTTAGTCTGACTGCATTAAATCATAGTCATAGGTTAATAAAATCTGAATTAAACTGAAAATATACATGTAAATTTTCAAATAAATAAACAAAATAAGTATAGATGCTTCAAAAAATTGTGTTCCGAATTTGAATAATGAAAATCAATCAATGGTTTGAAATCAGCTGATAGTGAATGCACTACCAGTTTTTACGTAATTTTAGATAAAATGTAGTTTTTGTCTTCCATGCGTACTCTTATTTTATTCTTTGCGTGTTAAGTACAGACTGTGGTTAGTTGCTAAGTGTGTTGTGAGAGTTAAATTACGGAACAAAAGTGTGGAGCTTTGTAACAACGTGCGCGATAATAAGACATTATTTAATTAAAAAATGTTAAATTTTTAATCTATTGTTTTATTTTGGACTGATATCTAAAATAATAAAACTATCCTATCTCCTTATATTCCTAATGCAGCCAGTGAAATTAGGGGATGCTCAGGATATGTATTCGAATTGTAGGTCTTTTTCTTGTGTACATTATATATGCAGTACATCTTATTCCGATCATCGATTCAGACATAGGTCTAGAATTTATTGGCACCGCGAGATGCTGTATATATTATTTTGCTGCCAAACGTGGCGATTACAAAGAAAAGTGATGGGCGATTCGTTTTCATGGATAGCTCGTCCGGTCACTGAGGAGGCCTCGTATACTTACATCAAGTGGCATAACTGATTAAACTAACGAAATAAAATTAATGGAGCATCAAATTCCTGTACGTGTACAGGACCAAGGTATCAAAAAGGTATTAAAAATGCATGGTTTCACAGCCGTTTAAAAAAAGGTAACCCACTTCTGGCAACACTGGTTTCCGGTTTACTAGAGGTGTCATCTAAAACAGTAAAAATATATCGATCACATTTTCACGAGTTTTGATTATATTCGATCGATTACCGATTCGAACCGAAATTTTCCCCCCTACAACTGTCAACGTTCTTTCTACGCACGCCAGCTTTGGTGCACGTGTATTTTCGTCGATTAGCTCGATATAAAACCTTAAAAATGGATAAGCCCAACGTTCTTGCTCGTGTTGTAAAAGTACTCGGACGCACTGGGTCACAGGGCCAGTGTACCCAGGTGAAGGTGGAGTTCATCGGAGAGACCAGCCGTCAGATCATAAGGAACGTGAAGGGACCGGTCCGTGATGGAGATATCCTCACTCTGCTGGAGTCTGAGCGTGAAGCCAGAAGGCTAAGATAAGCGGTGAGCATACTCTTGAACTGTCCTGATTAAGTCAACAACCTATTTTGTTAATAATGATAATTTAAGGTTAGGTTTGCGTCTGTAAGATTTTGCATTTTTAATATACTACCGATATACTGCAATGTATATCGGATAGCAAGGATGTGTTCAAAATCAATTAAGAACTTAGCCCAAAAGTGAATAACTGTTAAGCTCGAACTAGTAGAATCAGTATTTTTAAAACTTCCTTGCAAGGTATGTAGTTAAAAATTCAAGTGCGAAATTTTCTAAGTTTTTTTCTTTCAGCGCACCATTTTGTACATCCTAACTGTAGTGCAATAAACCATTGCAATCAGTTGCTTTTCTGTAAGTTATGTTGTTTAAATTTTAAGTAACCGACATATAATATGTTGTGTGTAAAATAACTTCAATGTGTAGGTAAGTGTAGGCATTTGGACTTATTGTTAAAATAACTAGATTGGCCTTTTTTAAAGACTTGTAACCATAAATTATGCATCTAATTAGTTTTGTGTTTGTTACAGGTATGCACATCTTCATTAGGTTAAGGCTCAACATGTAACTATCTAAAACATTGTATAACAAGAAACCGTCAAAGATGACCATCTCAATGTAACAGCTCGTACTATAATAAA
The DNA here is from genome assembly GCA_910589575.2 of Carcina quercana. Taxonomy (NCBI): domain Eukaryota; kingdom Metazoa; phylum Arthropoda; class Insecta; order Lepidoptera; family Depressariidae; genus Carcina; species Carcina quercana. The sequence continues at coordinate 14,723,526 of OU342435.1, forward strand.
CTGTATTTAACATTTGACTATGTTTTCTTCATTCATCATTATGTATTCACGACACAATGCCTAGATTCCACTTATATCACATAGAAAAGGAATTCTCTACTGAGCTACATGAAAATTACAATATGGAAGTTTTTCATTTTGCAAACTTGCAGATAAAGGTGAATGATATTTATTCAGACACTATGTCCATGTCGTCAGAACCTACTACAGAGAAAAAAAGAAATATTTGAGAATGTGCATAATGCAAATAAGCCCTTTTCATATGATACAGACTGATCTGATGATCAACTGATCAATAAAAATATTTTTAAATTATTGCACTTGTGACACCATTTTCTATAGTATGTCCAAATTTTTAAGTCAATAGCATCAGTAGTTGATAAAATGCGCTCTGACAAAAACAACAGACACATGTTCTTTCTCATATTTCAGCATTTATACAAATCCTACACAATCTCTTCCTAGTAAAAACCAACCGCTAATAATGACAATTTCATCGTTGATTTAATTTTGAATAGTTGCTTTGGGGCATAATTTATTTTCATTGAGTATCCAATTTTTGTTGAACTGAAATGTGGTGATGATAATAGGAGGGACTTCTCTTGATTCTTTCCTCTGTGGAGATGGCACCTAACGTTATAACCCCTGTCTGGTGTTAATTATTAAAACAATAATGATATTATCAGTGTCACTAGGAAATCTAGGCTTCTGGTTAAGCTTCCAACTTTATTTTCAGCAATGGTCCATAAGAAAAGATATGAGTTAGTAAAAATATAACTTCTAATAAAATAATGGAGATAAATAATAATGTAGGAATCTATCTTATGGACTAGGAGACTACGAATAAATTATAAGACTATGTGTTTTCTTTGTAAATATTTTCATTAGATGTTGAAAATAATTGAAGTTGGCACACTTTTGATTCAACACTTAGTATCACTGACCAATAGGGGATTCAGAGATGAAGGCCAAGTGTAAACCCATTACACGAAACGCAATAAAGCTGTAACTTTGATTTAAAAAATGTTTTTTTACAATTTGGAAACGCACACAGACAGACATGAGCAATTCTCAATTTACACATTAAAATATGACAGGCATGGGAACAGTTTGTAATGATAAAATGATTTTAATGACATACAATTAATAATTTATGCTTTTCAGATTTATTCCTATACTTGTGTACTGCAAGACCTTGTTTCTTGCCAAATTTAAGGATTCTGGGTCAATGGGAAGTACCCTATAGCTTTTGATACACTTTCAAGGTAAATCATCAAAATATAAAGGAAGGCTGAATTTTTTTATTGCGTTGACCTAGAACCTACATTTTTTCACAGCTTGAAGGGATTGCCTTTGATATTATTGAAGGGAGTCTTTGATATTAATTTCAACTTGACATGTTCATACATTCCTGAGAAAAATGGTCTTGACAGACAGACAACAAAGTGACCCTATACCTTCCTTTTAATGTGGCATGGAATCAACCTTAAACAATTATAAATTAAATTTCAATTTGACTTTCAAAAACTTCATTTATCTAATTTTTTGGTCAAACAACGTAAGGGCTTCAAATAAAATACATATATTACCCAAAGATTTTACATGTTTATATTAATAATTGCTAACAAATACAATGCTCATCACATTTTACAAAAAGAACAATTGAGATACATATAAGTACAGATCGGCACATATTATTACATTATTAATTACATTACATTTTAAGTCCGCCATTACGATTCTAATTAAGGAAAGACAACAACGAGATGAGAATTCTATTTTACAAAAATATACAAAAAAAGTTTTTACTTAGTATCATTTTTTTCGATTGCTGATGGCAAGGCAATAACATTTTCATACAGCCTCGTGGAGTTTTCCCGCCTCCAGCTAGAGGAAGGATGTTGCACTTTTGAGCACTTTGGTAACTCTGGAAGATTGTTTACGTATCGTACTTTTCTTCACACTGACTCGCCCAGAATAAACAGTTTCCGATCCCGCTATAACATATTAATATAACAGCTGCTAGAAAAACGACGCTGCAGACGGTGCACGGTTTCCTTTCTAGGAAAAATCCTATTAAATATAACACCATGAACATAACGTGGGTGTTTATTAGCGCCGGATTTACTGGCTTCGGTATCAATAGGACGGGAATCAGCCATTGTAGACAATACATTTCGCCGGCGCGCAAGCCAATGGACGACACTATCGTCTGGTGATAGTGCTAATCGGCCACAATGTCGCAATCGACATGATTCGTATATCTATAATCTCTTAGCAAATAACCGAGTAAGAATTCTTCGACGCTTGCAATATGCGGATGCGAATATATTGCGATGATTGTGCTTGACAATTGACATTGACATCAAGTTGTCTGTGTCATACTACTTTTTTACATTTTTGTTTGGCGTTGGATGCAGGTGCTATAAAATCAAATAATTTTCTATTACACATCAACTTTATAAATATAAAAAGCATGATTTTAATTCGGTGTCCGTTATAATGTAGTGATAATAAGAATCTTTAATTTTAATCGAATGAGGAAATCAGCAGACGAACTAAGGTCACCGACAGCTCGACGCGTATGTGTGCTACAAGGAAATGGGCTGGCCAAACCGCTCGAAGGATGGATAACCAACGGGGAGTAAATGTATATTAGGCCGTCCCCTAATTGACTTATGGGTAGTATAGTTCGCTGGGAGTTACTGGATCGAAGCGAGTGTCTCGGGACCGGTCAATGTGGCATATCATGGAGGAAATCTATGTCCAGCAGTGCAGTGGACGTTTCCCAACGATGATGAAGAGATCTGTGTATCTTTTTTTCTCTTTGAGAGGATTTTACCCTAATCAATCACTACATTTGGCGGTTGTGTGATTTCTTATAAATATTTACTACAGCAAAACATCAGTGAGCCGTGAGAGCTTTGTAAGGATGATTAATCCTTAGTGCATTGTACTTCAGCATCTAGGGACTAGGTCACGAAAGAGGTTAAATATGTAATATGTTTCAAAAGATCGGATAAAATCCCAAATACCATTTGTCTCTCGCTTCTCGCATAAAAATAATAATTAAAACAGGTGGAAGGTGTTTTTTACCCGACTGCGCCAGAAGGAGGGCTATGTTTATCGAGGTACAGCTCAATGGAATTTAGCTTGAGAGGCGTCGTTAGATTCGTATTTACTGTAAGAGTGACACTAGGTATATAAAAATCATAAAATGTTAAAAATGTTTACGCAGTTGGTTTTTTAAAAATTAATTTTTCATTCACTTGTTTGATAGTAGGCGTTATTTGTAATACTATTTTATTTTACTATTAATATGTTGTTTTTTTAGATTTTAATAAACGGTATAATAATAACTTGACGATATTATTTAATTCTTTATCTTCTGTAAATAATAATTCGAAAGCACTTTATTTTTTGGTTTCATTTTAGTTTGGCAGAATGCATACAAGGTATTTGTTTTTTGTATTCTTGCAAATAAAAGTATTCCATGTCTCCCTTCGTCTTAGTCAAAACGCAATAACGTTTAAGACGACAAACTAACAAAGAAAAACCTCTGTTCCATGGTTAGAATGCGGTTTGACTTTGAATACAAGGGCAACGAGGGGCGACGAAAGGATAAAAATTGCAGTCCCGACACCCGCCTACGCAATCTTCTTGCTCTGAGCAGAGTAGGATGCCCATATTTGTATTTGGAATAATATCTCATGTCTAGCCTCTTTATAGGCTGGATGTTCACCTAGAACATGCTTCTACCTGCCTTATCGTTTATTCTTCATCTTATTGCGTAGGTTATAAGGTCGATAACCCACCTCACAAACCCTAGTTGTCAGAGTTGTTGTGACGCCATAGTCCTCTGACATCGTGCCTATCGAAGCACCAATAGTGATCTGTGCGAAGCACAACGCTTATGACATTCCAATAAATATCATTGTGGATGTCTGACATTTTTATGCTGCATTAATCATATCTAATGTCTTTCAAAAACTTTACGAACTGTGAAATAAAATTGTCAATTTTGCCATAAATAATCATTTTTTACTGTACGTTACAAAATCTTATATAAGTCTTATAATTTGTGTAAGTTACATGGACTCTACAGTGGGTCGGTATAATACCCCCTCTAGGGGGTGGCGGGAGTACCAATGCTCACTGGCACTCCGCCAACGTTAGAATATCTTTACTGCTCTCTAATTATATAACTGGTCAAGTGCGTGTCTTCAAAAATCGTCTTCAACTGCACAGCTTCCTCACAGATAACCATGTCTTTTCTAGCGGGAAAATGTTTACAATCATTGCAAATTCTTAAAAAAACGGAGTGTAGATCGCAGCAAACGGTCAGTAAGTTAAATAAGCGTGTAAGTGATAAAGTGGGGTATGGAGCTCGTGATAAAATCCGGAACGAAATCTCTTTACGAACAAGTCAGCAACATTCGAATAGCTCGACGAGTCAGTAAGCTGAAGTGACAATGGGCAAGTCAAACCGCGTGAAGAACAGATAACCGATAATATTTTTCTAGTGGCAACCACGTACCAGGAAACGACCCATATTAGATTGATCAACGACCTAAAGGTATCAGATCTAAGGGGTCAACTAAGGGTATCAACCTCTTACTACGATCACCAGTACATCTGCTAAGCGTGGTGAACATCGTTAATTATGAGGTAGGCTCTCCTCATTGTTGTACAATATAGTTTATAGATCTACTTTACAAGCGGGGGAATAAATCAGTCATTGATTCCACAAGTTGTTTCATTCACGAGCTACGTAACTTGGTATGGCGCAGTCGGTAGGATTTATACAGCTGTAGACTTAAGCAGACGGTTAATGATGATGTTAGTCTTCCCTACAATAACGAAATGTGATATTAATATCATAAATTTCCACATGAAATGATTCATTACGACCGGAAAACCTTTACCAAAGCCGGGACGATAAATAATTTCAAACAATAAGACCCACGCACCGCTGCGTTGCTAGTTGTATAATGGAATCAATTAAGCCCATAATCATCATCAGCCAGGTCCATATCTACGGTAATTTTTAAAATCTGACAATAATTGTGTTACGAATATATTATAGATCTGTGGTTTGGAGGAGTCCAGGATGTAATTCACTAAGGACAAATATCGTTACAACCTCACGGCTCACGAAAGTCTTTGCTGATGATGTCTATAATTTTTTAGGCAACAAGGATCAATAGCGAATGACGTCCTTAGGTCGTTTGTGGTTGGTGGTGTGGTGTACTGTACCTCTGAACAGCATATACCCTGTTTTGCAATATCTTCAGTTTACACGGGTCTGAGGTGATAAAACTCAACTTCTAGGAGGCGTATCTCTATGAAACATGAACCAGATTTTAGATTAGAATTTCGGCAATACAAATGAGAAAAAATTTATTCAATTTTGTGCAGTAGTTTTTGCGTGACGCGCGTTCAAACACACTCACACACAAAAATCCATTTTGTTTTCAAAAAAGTTTTGATTTCTATTGCTCTTATTAATTTTTCTTAAATATTTTCTATGTACAGACCTTTTGGACGTCTGCATAATCGTCATTAGCTGGGAAACGTCCACAGCTGGACATAGTCCTTCCCCATGGTATGCAGCAGTGACTAGTGCCGAGCCACTTGGACCTTAAGACCTACGTCAGTCCATCTAGTTGGGGGACGGCTCGGTACACGTTTCCCAGTACTTGGTCACCACTCTACCCTACTGTTACTCGTACTCGTATATGGTAAAATATCAACGAAAACCAGTTAGTATCTACTTGCAAAACAAACACAGCCTGGAGTTCAAAGTGTGGGCGGACTGAAGTCCCTTCGCAAGTGTGCACAGGTTGTCCGAGGTGACATAACTTATCATATATAGACTAGTAGTTTACGTTCTGTTTTGCCTGCATCAGTTTACACATTCGTCCGTCTTGATATAAGTTTCACAGGTGTTGTAAGTTTAATTTTAAAGCCATTTGTTGGGTGATCGTTACTCGAAAGATTTAAAAAAAAAGAAGCTTATTTAGTCAGAAGGCAATGAGTTAAAGCCAATCAAACTTCGAGTTTGTTGGTTCGTTTAAATCGTTTGGAAACTGGCTTAATTGTGTAACAAACGAACAAACAGAAAGATTTGCATTTGTAATAGGGTAGGAACCCTTTCACGTAAATTTTCATTCTTGGGAGGGTGCTCGTGTCCGCGCTTGCGCGGGCAAGATGGCCTCCCATCCACCCCCTCACACCTAGACCTTCCCGCCAGTGTGGCAACCGACACTCGCGTCGGTGGTATTTCACCAAATCCGTGATTATTTTAACAAAAATATATTAATTTATTGAATTTTTAATTTCTTCAACTCAGTGACTTACTCATCAATTGCAGAGCTACGACCAAAGTGTGATTTTAATTGAAAATATTTCAAAATTAGAGTTGCTAAAATGGTTGCGCGCGAATCAATAGTATTGTCATTTAAATCCGCTGCAGACGTAATAAAAGATATAGCACTCACATGTTTATTGCTTTTAATTACGTGCCACGACAGCCACGACGGTATTTAAGTAATTGAAACTATATAACGATGACAATAAAATAACGCCATTAAGATAAATTAAGCGTAGTCGGAATAGATTTAAGTTTCGAAGATGGCAAACACAGCGCATCTGATGCGTCGGCAAAGCTCGCGGGACCTATATGCCCAGCGGTCCATAGACCGAATGGAGATGAAAGAATTACGTGGGAGACTGGTCACGATGGAGAACGGGCATCCTTCACACCGTACGCATGTTATGTACGGTGCTACAAACGAGGCCTTTGAAGATACGAGTCCAAATCGACGTTCTTCAGAGACCCCTACGAGCAAGGCGAGCTCCGTTGAAGATAGAGGCGCTGTAAAGCCTGAAGGCGGAGTAGAAAGAGAGTCCTGGGACAGCAAACTGACATTTCTTCTCGCAACAGTCGGATATGCCGTCGGACTTGGGAATGTTTGGAGATTTCCTTACCTAGCCCAAAAGAATGGTGGAGGCGCATTTCTCATACCCTATTTCGTGATGCTTGCGATCGAAGGCATACCAATCTTTTACTTGGAGCTCGCCATTGGCCAGCGTTTAAGGAAAGGCGCTATTGGAGTTTGGCATCAAGTTTCTCCGTATCTAGGAGGCATCGGCATAAGTTCAGCAGTGGTTTCTTTCAATGTGGCACTCTATTACAACTCCATCATAGCCTGGTGCTTGTTCTACTTCGCGCAGAGCTTCCAGGGCGAGCTGCCGTGGTCAGAATGTCCGAAGAAGTACTTTAGCAACGGGTCCTACGTGCCGGAGCCAGAATGTGCGGTGAGTGTACCTTTAGTCTTTGTCTTAAAACTATCTGCTGATTGTGGTGCCTTTTAATAGTATCTCCTTTTTGAACACCGAGTAAGCCTTAAACTTTTGTAGCTCTCTGAGGAGGACTGGGTTTATTGACTTGGATCATGAAGTTTATTGATATGAAATTTTGTGTTCTCTGATACCAATTCAAACGTGTTTGATTCAAGTTTATATACCTGATCTATCCGGATTCTTAGGGTAAGTACTGTTTGCTGCGGTGAACATCAAGAAAGCGCTTTTATTTACTTATCGTCCATGGTCACCTGCATCCTCACAATTACCTAGAAGCCCTCTAAGACTCAAAGACCCAGTAGCACGACCATGTCGTCGATAAAGCTCATTTTACATGATAACTGAACTGGGCACTGCCGTCCCTCATTCTCACTCAGAGCATATTATTAGGCGTTTTGGTAGAATAAATAATATATTAATAGCATTGTTTATTGTCAAAAAACAGGGTTAAATTACCTGTTACTATTTACACGGTATGTGAGTACATAATGAAATGTGAAATTAGTATCAAATGTTTTAGAATGGGGTTGCGTCTGGCACATAGACTAAGGAAGTGTGTGCCTGAGTATATTTGGGCTTGCTTGCTTGGGCGCATTCGATTGGGCAGCGATCAGCATGTCACGCGAAGATCCGCTTGGAAGCTGTCAGTCTGTGAAAATAGCGAGGCTGTCTCAAAACATACTCAACGCATAGCTAAGCAAAGTTGCAGCTATATAGAATGTTGATTTCATATCAGTTTACCTTGTGAATTCATGTGTGTTCAATTTGCAACTACACAATTTGAGTCTCAATCTGGAGGTTTCGGGTTCGATTCCCAGTGGTCCCTATCGGTACTCTCGTTTGTTTGATGGTGAGGCATCTTCTATGTCCGCCTGACTAGCTACCACAATGCTCCCTATAAGTCTGCTGTCAAACAGTAGTGTTGTCCCGGATAAAATGTATATTGATGAATTGGTACACAAATCAAGGTTGATTAGGTCTATAACTGTAAATAGATTATGAGGATGTCACACATTAAAGATATATGCAGGCGATCTGCATTCTGGCCGCAAGACTTATTTAAAATTGCGGTTTGTAAGCAGTTAGACCAACTTCATTGGGACTGCAATATGATTGCACGGGGCCGCCCCACCCGCACTTCTCCCAATCCAATGCAGTCTAATATGTCTGTCTGTCATCGGTCTGAATAAAATTACAAGATATTATTGTTTGTCTCTAGGAACTGTAAAAAATACCCAGCATTAAATGGATAAAAATCGCAGGAATTTCTTAAAAAAGCTTATCTTTCCACAGTAAAAGTTTCAGAAAAAACCTCTCAACGTACCACTTGAATGCCTCAACATTTAAGCTTTATTTCGGCTTTATTTAAAAGATTTCCTTCATTGTCTCCCTTTAGCTGAGACTCCTCGAGGGCAGAACTTTGTAAGCCACCTGTTTGACGTTTCCGCGCACCAATTGTCCTCGGAACCTGGGCGACCCAGTGACCCTTTGTCCCTTCACGGGGTGATAAACCCGAAGAGCTTTTGTAGGTTGAGTACTGAACTAACCCCGCGTAGAGGGCTTTACAACCCTCTAAACACGTTAAGGATCTTCTGAGAACCAATCCGATGTGTTTCTTCGATTAGTTGGACACATTTTTCGCTTGTAGTATTTTTTGTCATTTTGGACAATAAAATCACACGAATTAATAGTTACATCAAGCAAAATTATCTTTATTATTGTTTACGCATTACTAAGCCGTCCGTCTTTTGCTAAAGCCAAAGCTATATACCCTTATTCGCCTTTTTACGACGCCTGCGTTTAATAAATAGTGTGGTCCTATTCGTACAGAGCCCGAAGTTACTTGAAAACTCCTACAATAGATATGACAACTAAGATAGATAGAAAAACATAATAATTTTGAGGATAAATTCCTCACGGGAGGCACCAAAGCTATAATCTATCAAGGCATCAGCTTCACTGGGTGGCTGTTATGCCAGATTTGTTGGGAAAGTACTAAAAACAAAACCGTTCCAGGAATGCTTCTGTGGCGTACTCACACATGCGCGTTTATAAAAACGTCATTCGTTCGATGTAAAAGTATACGAATAGGAACATTTGAATCAATCTGCCTTGTAAACGTGGTGAATGAAGCAAAAGCAACATGCCTAACGCCTCATTAGATTGAGATTTAGGGCAGTAAGTTTCTCTCCTACGGGCTAAATTATCATCACCGTCAGGTGACATGAAAGTAGGTATAATGGAACACTATTGAGAATGTAAAACCATAGTATATCCAGACTGATTGCCTGTACAACGGCATCACCAAGTGGTTAGGTGGTGTCGTCGAGAGATGTCGCTGTGGGCGTTTTCGGTGTTTTCCTAAATGGCGATGATGAGTTGTGTCGTGCCGGACATGATAGATGATGATAGCATTTTTATTTTTATAAGAGAATCACCGTACAATAAATCCGCTGTCTTGGTATTTGAGAACTTTTATTTCCAATCACCCTTCTCCGGAACCATTGGGGGTTGTTCATTGCCAGTCACGATGGGAAGAAACAGATAATTTACTCTTGCATACATTACTAATGGCATCCATTACACTTATATCCTACCAGCAGTTGAAATGAAGAGAAAATATTCCATTCACACCTTAAGTACAGATGAATTGTAAATATAAGTAAAACTAATCTTTTGGGATGCTTCTTGGGATGATTCTTTTGCCGATGACATAGTCATAACGGCAGAATCCTTGGAGGATCTGAACGTAATGCTCAATGACCTCAACAGAGTTTCCCAACAGGTAGGTTTAAAAATGAACATGGACAAGACGAAAATCATGTCAAATGTCCATGTTGCACCTATGCCGGTAGTGGTTGGGAACACTACAATCGAAGTTGTAGACGAGTATGTATACCTGGGACAGATCGTTCAACTAGGTAGGTCCAACTTCGACAAAGAGGTCAACCGAAGAATCCAACTCGGCTGGGCAGCGTTCGGGAAATTACGGCATATCTTCTCGTCCAAAATACCTCAGCGTCTAAAGACAAAAGTCTTTGATCAGTGCGTGTTGCCAGTGATGACATACGGAACCGAAACGTGGTCTTTTACTGTGGGCCGAATAAACAAGCTCAAAGTCACTCAGCGAGCAATGGAACGAGCTATGCTCGGAATTTCTCTACGTGATAAGGTCCGTAATGAGGAAATCCGTAGACGAACGAAGGTCACCGACATAGCTCGACGAGTCAGTGAGCTGAAGTGGCAATGGGCAGGCCACATCGCTCGAAGAACCGATAACCGGTGGGGAGTAAAGGTTCTCGAGTGGCGACCACGTACCGGGAAACGTCTACCAGGCCGTCCCCCCACTAGATGGACCGACGACCTGGTTAGAGTCGCGGGGAGTCGCTGGATGCAGGTGGCTCGGGACCGGTCGATGTGGCGTACCATGAGGGAGGCCTATGTCCAGCAGTGGACGTTTCCCGGCTGATGATGATGATGATGAATCTTTTGGGGATGCAATCCTTACTGTTGGGGATATTCTGGTAGGAATTGGAGAGTAATTGATTGGAATAACTGGAAAATCAAAATGGCTGTCGTTCATCGAAGCATCGTCATTCCATATGGATGATTGTTTTATCGAATATCGAACGGGGTGATAATGACGGGTTTCTAGCGCACAGTTGTGCACCGCTAGTCGGTCCGCACAATGGACGTCCTATTGATGAAGATTTATAGCCGAAGCTGCCTTGGTTCCTCTATTGAACACTCCATGAAGAAAGGAGTTTTATATACGTTTACTTATCTACACTTACGCCATTTTATGCTCATAAAAGGGGTTAAAGTGTATGTTGCTTACTATTATTCTTGCTGAATTTAAGCGCTGATTCCGTGTTCCAAATTAAAAAGTTATAAATATGTCGGTACGAACTCTGGCGTATTTTTCTTATTACCAATCTGTGTCTTTGACACAAATGCTGTCTTAACGGAAAATTGCCACGCCTTTGAAAATTATTTTGAATAGAATACATATTACAATTATTAATTTGCTTATAACCATTACTTACAATTAGTACACTGAAACAAACCGATACGAAAGAAATGGATAAAAAAGGACATTAAATTTAATTTTCAACTTTTAAAAAGGCCACGATCTCAGCATGTTTCTATGACAGGAGGCAATTTATTTGCACGTGTCTTGTCCATGCGGCCCGGATTGAGTATAAAATCACCCCATATTCTGCGTGTGTCGTAAAAAAGAGACTGCGACTATCTCCAAGATCTTTTTACGATCTCAAATCAGCCTGCCGAGCGTTGCGATTATGATTAAGGTTGATGTTCAGCAGTGGAGATGATGATGATGATTCGCCGTCGTTTATGTTTTGTTGTGTCAATTCTTTTCAAACTACCCGCACATTTAATGGGTTTAACGATGCCGAATGAGCGCTCCATGTCATCGTCAGGCCCCGGACTGTATTTATAGTCACGAAACTTTGTCAACGGAACTTAAATTAACTCCATAAATCGTGTATGGGAGCAAAACTGTACAAATCATATTATTAATAGACATTTGAATAACGGCCTTCGGTCCATTTCTATGTATTTTATAATGCACACAAGAGTGCTATTAGCATAGGTGTCTTGTAGCAGACTTGGAACACACGGCGGTAGCTATCTAGCTAGATAAAAAGGTGCCACTAGCCTTACACCAACTGAAGCAAAGAAAAACCAAAAACCAAGGAAATTGAAACCGCTACCTCCGCAATGTTCTCGCCAATAGGCTACAGATTCGGTTTAATATTTGTTTGATGATAGGTTTTATCATAATAACTTTGTTTTTTTGGGTTCCATAGTCAAACAAGGAACCCTTATAGTTTTGCTCTGTTTGTCTGTCCGTTTGTCTGTCCGCAGCTAAGCTCAGACAGTCTTACTACTAGAAAGGTGTAATTTTGGGTACGGGCTACAGTTGGAGTCCTTAGAGTGGCTTGATGAACTTGTTACAGTCTAATAAAAAAAAGGTATATGTTCGCCTTTGGGTCACATAGCATTTTCGTAAAAGCTCTAAGTACCTCCGGCCTTGGGCTTGCCGTACCTTAGGCCTTTGGTAGGCAGGAAGCATACCTGGAAGGCAGCGGTATTACGGCGTGGTCCCGTCCCGCTGCAGCCCGGAGCTGCCGAGTTGTCGTGGCTGAAACGCCGGGGGGAGGAGAGAAGCACGAGAGGAGCACTGGAGTGTTCGTGGAGTTTCCAGGGCTCCTCGACTTGCGCAGACGATGACCACCGAGGGGGTTTTAGTGGATGCAAATTCCACATAACCCAACTTCTCTCCTAAGAAGTCGGGTATCGTTAAAAGATTTCCCCCTAGAAAAAAAACAAGGTAGGCGACTCCGATTGATAAACGAAGGCTCTATTACTTTGAATCAATTAATTTAGGGCAACTTCTTTTAAATTTACTTTTACAGATACATTTGTTAATTAAATAAAGTTCACAAATTAAGTAGTAGTGTTACTACAAAGTTTAGATTAAGTTGCCAAGTGTAGAGTGAGATGTCTTGCAACTGTTTACTAGTTGCTAAGTTGGTCCTGAAACTTACTCAGCATAAGGCACATCGCTGAAGTTTCGGTCCAAGTGTAATCCATTTTACAGGGGTACAATGTACTTTGTCTCGCGACTTCGTCCGCGTGGATTTAGGAAAGTAACTCACGACAACTACTTGACCAATAAAAATAGCCTATGTCAATTTCCGGCCATTCAGACTCTTCGTTGCTACGGGAAGGAAAGTCGAATAAACAAACTCACTTGCGCATTTAAAATATTAGTATAGATGCTAATCTAAAACGTATCTCATCTGATTGCCAAGGTTTTAAATTTTGCCGAAATTATTTCAGCCGTTTTATGTATGTATTTATGTATGAAAGAGTATCTGACATACAAACTAACAACATGTCCCAGCAAGCATTGAGGCCTTGAGGCATATCTTTGATCGAGTCTTGGAACGTTTGGAATCCACATGTGACTACGAAGCCCTAATATTATAAATTTTCCAGAATCCTCAGTTTAGTGTGGCTATCAAACCTCACTAAATTAAGGACAATTGCCTCTTAAATTACCTTCGATCGTTGTTCTTACATTCCCCAAAACGTCTACGCCACAGGTCTAATACATAGCTACGAGGCGTAGCATCGAGCTACGCCTCGTAGCCGTGTAGCCGCTTCGTAGCAGCGTAGGCGATTGACGAGCCATAAAATAGGCTGTTTCGCTTGAATTCTTGGATATTCTGAAATAACAAGTCATACACATATTATTGGTTTTTGTATTTTATTGAATGCGATAAAGGTATTGTGTAATTATTTATCCATGTCGAATGTGCATACTTTTGAAGAAATCTTATTCTAGAGTTTTTAGTTCAGGAGCCGGTTTCACCAAAGCCACGAATTTTTTTTTTCTTTTCTTTTCTTCTCCTAATTAGTCTTTGCGCTGTAGGAATAAACACACTGTTTAGTGTGTCACTGTGTGGTTTGATAAACGTAAGTGTCACGATGTGTGGACGTTTAGTAACACCGAAGACATGGGAATTGACGAGCCAGTGAAGTGATAAACAAATAGAGAAAGAGAAATCTGTGATATACTACGAAATAAACTTTCTCTCAGTTGTCAACGCAATCCCGACCTTGGAACCAATTCTAATATTAATCGTATCCGGGAGCGAATCGCGAAAATATCCCAAATCGTATTTCAGCTGATAATATAAATTCAATTTACAGTCGCAAAGTTTTACCAAACTCGTTCGCAGATATTCTGGGCGGTGGGTACAGTTGGCTGGAAATTTTATTTTTCTTCTATAAATTGGTTTTGCCCGTGTCTTTGTCTGTGAGAATTTTATTTTTAATCCTAGGAAACACTTCTAGGATAAAAAACCGGTCAAGTTCGAGTGGGACTCGCGCACCCAGGGTTCCGTACAGAATATGAATAGTTAACATACTAGAATCATACTCTACCAACTTTACTTTGCAGCTCTATTACATACCCGATGTATGGCTTTCAACTACAAAATTAAGTTTGTAAAAATTAAAAAGTTATTATTATTGTGTGTATTTGAAGTCTACGCAGAGTCTGGAAAAAGTGCTAGTGCAAAATATGGAGTTCAATTTTTTTCCATCAAAATAATATTGGTAGAGTTATGGCCAGCTGCGAGGTAAGGCCGCGCTACCTGAAAGTTTTAGCTTTCTAAAGAAAACTAATTTAAAAGAAATGTAATTTATTATGTTGCTAGCTAGCATGCCGTGACTTCGTGCGGTTGATGTCTTCTGACTGCCCATTATATACTTTTAAGAATATTCAACTATATTTAGCCTGCAAGTGTATTCGAGTGTAATTCAAAATAATTTGCACGTGAACACATTTCAGGGATGTTTCAGCGATGTTATAGACTAAGTTTGTGCAGAGTCTCAAGTAGATCAATGCTGACGTCAAGGCGTGAAAAGGCATCATGTACTCCGAGAGAAAGGGAGATAACATTAGCGTGATGAATAGCAAGTGGCTACCCTGGTCGATAATGTCTCAGGACGTGCCATTAATTCCTGACGAGTCACAGCTGCTACCCTCTCCACTCTGACGTGGATGTTCGCAACAATATTCACGTGATTCGTAAGCTGCTATGACAGTTTTATACGGTTTAGTTAACCAATATAATTTAATTTTGTAAATCGTATTTTGTACTGTTTAAAAAAATTAAATAAGATATATTAACCTTTTTATTCGTCAATACAAATATTAAAAATGTCACAAAATAATTAATTAAAAAATAGTAATTACTACTTAAATTTAAATACTAAATCTAAACTTTATACATATTGACCTGAAGAAGCTTAATTGGTTAGTATATGAAATTATTTTATAGTAAGTATTATATTTGTTAATGAAAACTGTTTTTTTGATACACAAAAATTTAGACATCATTATCAACAGCCTATATATGTCCCTACTGCAGGAGCTCAAGCTTACTCTTTTACATAAAGTATACGGGACATACACACCTTCGATTTTCTTCTCAGGAGTTCCCTCGCGATGTTTTCCTTCACCGAAAAGTATTCACCGGAATTTTTATCATTCGTACATAAATTCCAAATAACAAATTGGAACTCACTGGTACGAGCCAGGGTCGAACCCAGACCTCGATTGTGCAAGGACTGCCGCTCTACCCAACTGAGCTACCACGTTTTTTTTAGTGAGGTTATGGGGACCCTGTAGGGAGGTTATCCACCCACCTGTTCATAGTACTCGTTGTGTGCGACGATTCATTATTATAAAAAGCACGTAAAAAGACAAATAGGTTTTATGGCGAAATAAAATACTGGCCACTTTTTTCTTTATATTAGTATTATAAACCGCGCGCGATACGCTTGGTTTTGTTTTGTCTGAGTTTTTAATTTGCAAGCTACTCAAAATGTCGTCTAATAGTGAAGATTTGGTATGGATTCGTAGGTGTAGTCTAAATCACTATATACCACTCGAGAGAAAGATTCCCATCCACAAACACTCGTTGGTAATCGTTCACTTTCTTCCCTCGGTAAGAAATGTTATATTTTTGTTATAACAGGAAACTTTCTTATTGCGGTTATGTCATAGAAAAGATTTCATTCAAGATATTCCTGAAAATTTTCAATGTAAAGTTTTCTGGGAACACGGAAACCTGTAGCCATTCCAAATATTAACCGTATACAGAACAAGTTAACGCGTTCAAAAATAACTAGAAACCGACTTCAATTGCGAATGAAAGACTTATATGGCTTCCTCATTGGTGCCATTGTCAGAAGTGGACCAATATATGGACTGGACCAATAAATGAGACCACACGGTAAGCATCTGCTTTCAAATAAAAAAGAATCATTCGAATCGGTTAACCCAGACGAAAGTTTTGAGGTAACAAACATTTAAAAAATACCCGTCGATTGAGATCCTCCTCCGTTTTTGAAGTCGGTTGAAAAAGTGAAAACTCTTGGTATGAGCCCCATGTGTCATTTTATTTAGCTATATTTACATATAACCACGTTATTTCGTGTCTCGTCTACCTTTTTATTCGTCAGCCACAAAAGTTGTCCCTTGTCTGTTTTCTTATCACGACATGTTACACGCTTTGTGTCTTTTATGATAGCAGAATGAAAGGTTCAAGGCAGGTTGCGAAGCGACTGTTTCTACCCACGGGCAAACTATATAGTTTGCAAGTACCTTCTTGAATATGAATATATCGTGGAATTTCCAATCTTACCTGAAACCAATAAAGTTGTTGTATAAATAACATATTAAAACACAGCAAACAAATGATTTCTATATGTATTCGCCTTTGTTTTCTTGTTGCCTTTTCACGGCTGAACCAACCTTGATAAAATTTGGCATGCATATAGCCTATCGCATGGAAGTCGACAGGATACTTTAAAAAGCCTCGTGTTATCTAAATCTTCTGTCTGCGAACAAAAGTAAGAACAGCACTATTGTGGATGGGCATAGAAAGACAAAGCTAATGCCATATTAAATTTTGGCTCACAGGTTCCATCCACCAGCCCTATTTACTGTGAGGTGAAGCTGAAAAGCAATCAGTGAGCTATGAAATATATAATCAATGAAGTTAAAAGGGTCTCCTGAACGTTTAGCGAAGGCCTTTTCCCTTAAAACGGCTCTGGGATTAGGGGAAAGGTTTTTAACTCGGGAAAAGTACGATGTGTTGTAAAAACCCAATTCAGTACGGGCGAAGGCGTAGACAAAGAAATTGTAAAACTGCCTCGGGACTCGCCAACCTTTGGACTTAGAAACTTCCTTGACCTTAAATAGCGACCCTGAATGTTTTCGAGAACCATTGCATTGTTATGGCGGAATAAGTGTTAACTTTGCACAACAAATCTCTCAGTTCAGATATTTATGGTTGCTTATTGTGTATTATTAATATCACATTGTTCGCTCCTATTACGACGAGTAATATTTACAATAAGTTACATCGTATTAGTATTGTATAAGTTTGTAATTGTAAATAAGTTTCTAATATCACAAATGGCATAATATTAATTAATCATTTTTCAAGAATAGTTAAATACTTACAGTGTAATATAATTAGTAATTTATATATATATATGTATTTCACTGCATCACGATATACTTGTACAGTTACAGATGAGTCATCTGACACAGGCTTTCGATACTTACTACGCCAACCTTTATTTGAATCGAATTTATTGTCAAAATAATATATTTTTAAACTGTTTTCTTTTTTCATATTATACCTATGTATATTTCCAATATGAATGTGCAATCTTTTCTATTTAAATCAGATAATTATATTAAAGGGCTTGTAGGATTAATCCATTCTAAATCTTGGCTTTGTGCGAGACAAAAGTACGTAGTAAGCTGTAAGCTAGGCTACGTAAAGAGGCTCTTATGTTTTCTTGCGTACTGCTCACTGACGCACTGGGGAAAACCTTTGGACCTTGAAATGCCTCGCAAACATCAAGCACAAAAGAATACCGGGTTCTAAATGAATGTTCCTATGCGGTTAGCGTTCGCTTTGAAGAAAATGGTTACGCGTAAATCGAGTTAAAAGTTAGGCTATTATGTCAAAGTAAATGTCGTTTTGTATTATGGATGATGATTTGGAAATATACAATGAAAACAGAGAATACACAACCGGTCATCGAATACAAGACTATGATATCTTTAAATTTGTTTAAAAATAATAAATCCCTGTGCTATAGGTGCCAGGTCTCCACCACCGGACATGTGTTTTTTTTAAGTGACAAGAAATACTATCATTTATATTATCCAATCGAAAAATAGTTTCACATTTCAAATAATAATAATATATAGTAAAAGACTGAGTGAGTGTGTGTGAGTGATTTCATTTCATCATCATCAGCCGGGAAACGTCCACTGCTGGACATAGACCTCCCTCATGGTACGCCACATCGACCGGTCCCGAGCCACCTGCATCCAGCGACTCCCCGCGACTCTAACCAGGTCGTCGGTCCATCTAGTGGGGGGACGGCATGGTAGACGTTTCCCGGTACGTGGTCACCACTCGAGTACCTTTACTCCCCACCGGTTATCGGATCTTCGAGCGATGTGGCCTGCCTGATTTCATTTAATTACTTTTAATTACTTCTATTTCATAGCTACAGCTTTTGCCCACGAGATATGAGCGAGAGAGATCGAGATAAAAGTAGTCTACGTTCTATTCCGGTCCTTCGACTCTGTCTATTAAAAATCAAGTCATTCAGACCATCCGTTACGACGAGAACGAACAACAAACAAACAAATTCAATTTCGCGTTTATTATATTTGCATATATGGATTATAACATCCTATTTGCTTAAGCTATTTACTTATTCATATAAGTATATAAGCTATGTGCGTAATATTCATATCTAAAAGAAAATAACGATTCAACGCAGGAACAGCTACTAGATTATCCCTCAATTATCCTAATTTGTTTTGTTCATTCACAATAATATTCCAACAATTCTGTTCGCGACGATCCTGGAATTCCTAGGGGATGGGGGAAGCTAATTGCCCCCACTTTAACCCCTACTTAATTACATCCCTTTTCAATTCCATAGGTCTATGATTTAAGCTCTTAGTTTTGATTAAGGTTTTAGCATTTATATTTGTATACGGGCGAGGCGGGAATTAAAGAGAACCTGCATGATTTTAAATGCATTGAAAAATAAAATGTACCGATAGGTACATCTATTCGGAATAGAACCAGGTACCTTTGAATTGTTAGCCATTATGCGAGGAAGGCGCCGGCGGAAGCATTCAAATCTTCAAAATGGCGTTCAAAATGACATTCAAAGTTGACATATATTACAATGGAGTTCAATTGTATTATCCCATGAAGGATATAAAATAACTCCCCAAAATATTTTAAGCGGCCAATATATTTTACTTTTTTTAAAAGGTAATGCGAAAAATCAAGTTACTCGAACGGTAAAAAGCTTTTCGGGGCCCTATTACTAAGTCTCCGCTGCCCTCCGTCATAAAGTCAATATACACATAAATATTATGTTAATATATCAAGCGTCTACCTGTTACCGTTATCAATATCGAGCAAAAACTAGCAAAAAAATCACGTTTGTTGTATGTGAGCCCCTTAAATATTTATTTTATTCTGTTTTTTAGCATTTGTCGTTATAGCGGCAACAGAAGTACAACAGAATATACAAAAAGAGAAAACTTAAACCTAATACTTATGTAAAATAACTAAAATAAAGTTAAACATTATTAAAAAAACTAAAATTACGTACAGTACAATAAGTCGACCGAAAAGGCGCTGACTCAGCATGTGTTGCGGTTCATATTGGGTTCAGACAGACGGACAGCGAAGTCTTAGTAATTGGGTCCCGTTTTTACCCTTTGGGTACGGAACCCTAAAAATCTTTGTCAGGGCTAATATTTTGATATTTCCTCGCGAATGAGACTCCACTTCGCTGGCTATTGTGCTCCGTGGGGCAATTTAACAAATCACTGTCCCTCCCCCATAATCGGATTCCAGACTCTCCTAGTGCCAATTTTATTTGTACATTGACATATAATAAATTATCTTGTTGTAGAAATGGGAGTGGTCTTATTTCATCGATACACATATTATTTCCCTGAAAAAGTTCCAGATAATATTTTAAAGCCAATCCAATCTATTGCAAAAACAATGCCAATCACAATTATTTAAAAAAAAATTGTGTTCCTTATCTCAAAAGGAGAAAAATAAAACCCTCTTAGGACGTTGTCACTTCGTAGTTTCTTCCGTGACAAAAACAAAGAGATTGTAATTACTTATTAGTGATTAGTTATTACTAGACTAGTTATTACCAGATAGATTTAAATATAGTAATAGGTTATAGAGCGGTCATTGGGAAACGTTTCATATAAACATTTTGATCTCAAAAGTCAACGGTATGTCAAATGTCTTTTACGGCCGCGTGACGTGATGTGACACTAGCTAGATTGAGTAACTTATTACCAATTGGTAATAAGTTTAGGATCTCAATGTTTGTTTGCTTTGTCCGGTCTATTAATATTAAATGTCTTTGGTATCTACCTATATTCTTATAGGTAGCGACCTATTAGGAATCAATCAATCATTGAAATTAACAAAAAATGCGAAAATTAAAATATGTAATTTGGAAGTAAAAATATCAAGTTACGCAACGCTACGGTACGGCTATTATAGGAAGACTTGTAAAATTTGTCAATGAGCAAGCCTAGGCCTCACAGTACAAGTAAAGGAGAAAAACATGGAAATTGTTAACTTACATTTATCAGCATAAAACACTTTTTGCGATTACAAACTTACATTTGCAGTTGGAGGATCAACCGTAACGCAGGCCAGAGAATCAGAGAACTGCAAGGTTAAGTTTGTCCTTTAACGGGAAATTATAAAAATGAATGTAAAATTATGTAAAAAAACGTTCTCGAAAGTTTTCTCGAAGCCTTGGAGTCCCCGGGACCATATCTTGCCGGTATCGGTATCGAAAATAGACAAAAATCATCGACTCAAAACTCGCTGGATCAATGAACTAACTACCTCTTAGGTTGCCAGTTCTATCGGTTGTCCCGCAATTAATCGATTTATACAAATTACGATTGGATTATTTCATATATTGGACATAAAATCTTGATAGCTTTCAGATATTGGACATTCCCTTGATATATAGACGAAGCATTGTAACAGATGAGTTCATTATGTAAAGATTCGGGGAAATCCCTCTAGGGTGGTGCGCGGATGAGGAACCAAATTGTTCGTGTTATGGACAAGAGATATCGTTTAACATAAATAATTACACGATACACAATTATTTAATGTACCTCTTAATTATACACCTGTGACATACCATAATAGCAAATAATAATACGATTATTGAAACCTTTGCTGATGAAACCGTTAAAGTGTTGCTAACATAGAATAAGTGGTTTTGCTTACTGCATTTAGTACTGGCGGCTATACGTTCCGTCTGCTTTTCTAAGAGGAGAGGCACTGTATGCTAAAATACAAGTTTTTAAACTTAGTTTAGCTGCAGAGGCTTTAGAATGTAACTAGATCAAATATTCTAGCCCAATTTAGAAAAATATTTGTACACTGTTATAAATAAATTTATTCTTATTTTTATTCTAATGAAGTTTATGTCTGGACAAAAATTGAGAATACTTCTTGGTAGTTACACTTAGACTCCTCAAACAAAAAAAACCTTTTAGAACCTACAGTTTAAGATACTTATTCCACAAAACAATACAATTCACTTATGTATATTGAGAAATAAAAGATACAGTGGGTAGTGGGTAGACTGGATATTAAATCCACCCACCTGATACAGAAAAACAAAACACAAAACAAAGTGCTACCCTATTACATGTCGGAACAATAGTTGACGACCATGGAGATTGAATAGTAACAAGTGATAGACATTAGGTGTGAGCTCATATATCAGAAAAATCCTTAGAAATGTGATGTTTCACAACACGTTTGTAAAGAAGACAAGTAAATGCTTTCAAAAAGTACTGGAAACCGACTTCAATTGCCTTGACAGTCTACTATTAAGTCAAATTTAAGATTCATATCGTTGTCCTATGGATGCCATTGTCAGAACTGGACACGGGAAGCACTAGCTTTCAAATAAAAACAAGAATCATCCAAATCGGTTCACTCAGTCAAAAGTTCAGAGGTAACAAACATATTTAAAAAACCATACCCGTCGAATTGAGAATCTCCTCTTTTTTTGAAGTCGGTTAAAAAAGATTTGATTTCCTTCATTTCGTTTGGCAATTTGTTGTGTAGCTATCTCCTCCAAATCTAATAACCTAGACCTAGAAATTGCGGTTAAAGAACTTAGAACATGTATGTATATATACAGCTCTTATGTAACGACGGCGGTGGCTGGAAATCAGGAATATGGCGCCCTAGCGCCACGCAGAGTTCTCAGTTACGGCAGCGGATTTTTTTACATCGAGTTTTTAATATTTAGCTCAATATTATGCATTAGTATTTATATTAATTATTATTGTGTTAGTCTAAGTTTTCAATGATGTGGCAAATAAAATTTATTTTATTTATGTAAGATAAGATAAAGTTTATTTGCATCGAACGAAAAGCTAAATGGAATGATAAATAGGTGACTCTCGCCCGAAGCATCCCAAAGCTACGTTGGCCAGCTTAAGGAGCTAGAACTTCGGCATAGAAACATGTACTGGATGTAGGGAGATATAGAAATCTACTTGATTCATATCAAAATATTTTTTCATCTCATCTGATTTGACATTAAGAGGCTTTGTTGGTTAGACCACGTGGCCGCGTTCAAATTTGGATTGTTTTGTAGTTGTCCCTATCCGAGCCCTATTCTACCCGAGCGCGTACGGTGAGACAGCATACACTACGCGAAGTTATCCACCCGTTATTTGGATGTTTCGTAGTCCAGGGATCATTTGAAGGATACAGTATATTATGTAACCATTTTTTAAATACAGTATACTAATGAAATTTCAGATGTCGGTGGTTTTTCCAAATTGTTCTAAATTGATTCATACTCTTGTAAATCAGGTTCAAAGTTGTGGCTTTTTACTACTGTAAAATACAATTATTTGACGCCCTGTAACTCTGGAAGTATATATTTAAACGAAAATCTGACTCACCACCGACACAGATATTTGTTTCTAGATTGTGTCTTGAAAAATTCATAGATTTTCATAGCTTAATACTCAAAATATGACTGGACTACGTTTGTATGGGCGCTTTGACACCAGAATACCCTCTTAAGGCCTCTGGATGGGAAGCGTGCGCGCCATTCAACTAATGAAGCGCTGGCTCTGCTGTCGTTCATACTGGAACACAACAGTGCTATTAGCACTACTGTTTGGCAGCAGACTTATGTAACATGGAGATAGCTAGGCTGGCGGACATCCTCAATAAATTCGTAAGTTCCCGGGGATCCCTACTAATATTATAAATGCGAAAGTAACTCTGTCTGTCTGTTACGCTTTCCCGCTTAAACCTCTCAACCGATTTTGATGAAATTTGGCACAGACAATATTTAGACCCTGACAAAGGACATAGGCTACTTTTTAATGCGAAAAATAAATTCCACGCGGGCGAAGCCGCGGGCAGAAGCTAGTAATTAATAAAATCCACAAAAAAGCTGGTAAAATATAGAAAAATAGTGTCTTTTCTACTTCTCCTTACTAGATGAATTATTGATTGAAATATTAGGATTGATTTATTGTAAACAACCGCGGGGAACCAGTAACAAACGTACTGCCTATTTACACCCCACACGCGGCCATTAGCACGGTTGCACTTCCCCGAGTAACAATTACAGTATAATTAATACTTCGTCGGATGTTTGATGTTCCTCGGTCCCCACGTTGTAATTAGCTGTTCATATGAAGGCTATTCATAAAATACTTCCGCCATTTAGGGAGGGGACCATTAGGGTAGGTGGGAAAGGGGAAGGGGTGACGTCACGTATTCTCGTGGTAGAATGGGCACGGACCAAAGTTTTCTGATAACTTGCTAAGCTGACGCTCTTATTAGGGACAGGGTATTTGATAATTTCTTTTTTGTTAATTGTATGAAAGATCGTCAGTTGAGGATAGCTCGACCGATTTGGCTGATTTTAAGGTGTTACGTACCCAAAGGGTAACTAATGGGACCCTAAAACTAAGTCTCCATTGTCCGTCTGTCTGTCTGTCAGCGGGCTGTATCTCATGATCCGTAATAGTTAGACAGTTGAAATTTTCATAGAATGTGTATTTCTGTTGCCGCTATAACAACAAATAATAAAAATAAATTCAAACATTATTTAATTTCACACAATCGCCAATTTACTACAGCTGTTAGAATATTATTTTTAATGTATAAATTAACAATTGCGCGTAACTATTTGTCAAGCGTTAGAGCTTTGTTCGTATGTTGTTACCTTATCTGTTTATGTATGATTTACAGTATGTTATTTACTCATTTTATGTACGGAACCCTCGGTGCAACAGTCCGACCCGCACTGGGCCGATTTTTGCTGTGTTCGTAAATATCAGGGCAATGAATTATGGGGAGAAATCCCAGGAGAATAAGATTACATTTATTCGTATAACTGGAAATTTTAAACTTAAATCTAATCTAGCTAGCAAATGTGTCTTATTGAATACGAAAGCATCTGTAGCTAAACTTTTAACACTCGTGTTTTAGCTTACAGGGCCTCACCCGTCGTAAAGACTTATACATTTTACGGAATTGAAAATTTTATGTACAAATTACTAAACTGACAGCTTATTTTGAGGTTAAAAGCATTGGACTTATTAAATAGGTGGGATGAGACCTGTCTGTGTTTAAGGCGGAAGTGTAAAAAGTATTTATAAAGAATGAGAAAGAAAAAATATAAAGAAAGAAAGGAAAAAACATGCGCCCACGCGGAGATGCGGACATGATGCGCCCTCATAGATCGCCATATTGGATTTTGAAATGAAATGAAAAACATTTAATCCAGACCATCAGTCCATATTTAAAAAAAATTCAATTATGAATGATGTCAAATTTCTAAGTTAATATAGTATGTCAAATATTAAAATAACCGAATAATTAATTAACTAGTATCAAGTGATAGGTCGATGGTAATTCTGCCACTTGCGGTGAAGGGGGCTCGCCCACCATGCTCCCGCATTTGTATGCAGGGATTTGCTATAGTCACCACACTTACCAGGATTGGTGATCACAGTATAAATAATAAGGGTTATATAAGGGTTCCTGTTTTTCTTTTAGGGTGCGGAGCCCTAAAAACGTTAAAATGCCAACGTAACGAGTCCCTCTCCCTCACCCCGGTATTTACCGTGTCGCTTGTTTATTGATCGAACGTTAATTTGATCTCTCGCTCGGTTATTACGTCACGCGTGTCATAGATTTGGCGGAGTCACGTGACACGCATAAAATGTAACATAGACCATGAATATAGTATGTTATAGATAGATTATATGAATAGGGATCCGAATAACTATATTACAGCCTTTCTATCATCATTTAATTGACATTAGACAAAATGAGATGAATATACATTCTCTGACACGTATTACGTGTCAAAATTAAGCGAATAGCACCATTCAGAGGACAACTAACAAACATTTCAGTTGTCAAAAACCGGGGCGCTGTGTTACCAGACGTGCAATGGTGGATATTGTCTTTTTAATAAACCAAATGACGTCATTAAAATGACGAGTTTCCAGTATCGATAAAATTGATCTACTTGAAATATATATATATATATATATATATATATATATATATATATATATATATGTATATAAAGCTAATGTTAGTACGTTAAGACAGGGAAGTAAGGGAGTTTGGTCGCGATGGGTGGAAGTGGGTGGCAAAAATGTGAAAAATATATATCTGTCATTGTCTAACTCATGTGAACTTCACATGAGTGAAGAATTTCACATGAGAACTTATGGAAAGTTCTGAAAATTTCTGTAATGATCTAGAAAGATTACATTTACTCTAGGTTTATGCCAAAATAAATGTACACCCGGCGGGCCGCTAGTATATATATAAAACTTGTAACACATATTATATAAGGGAGTAGATACATCTTTGCGCGCATGAATGACATACACTCTATTATACACACACAAAACACAAAATACCATTTTATTAAGCAAAGAGATTGAGAGTATATGTTTCAACTTTCACTTTCTTTTTGAACATAATTATTGAAAGAAAGCCTGAAAAGAAACAAAACGATACGGAAAAAAACGTAGAATAAAAGCTGACCTAATAAAATAAGTCTACAAGACCTAGGTCTATGAGAGGGCTAACTAATAGCTAGACACGAATTCAATTGGGAATATGTTGTAACGGTTCGCTATTCAATTTGGGCATAATTTATTCATTGTTATAGACAGGGACGGTTTTAGTCATTGGTGTTGGGCCCCGATATAAATGAATCACATTTTTAATATAATGTAAGCTATCCTAGCACGAGCACGTTTTTTGTATAAAATTATTTAAAATTAGAAACGTTATTCTTATTTCTTAATAACGATATTCCTTGGTATCTTGAATATGATTTTGCCGACGATAACGTTATTGACGATGTAAGTCTATAACGGTTTAATTTTTATTATCAATAAAATGTCAGGACCGTAACAAATAACATATTTTTATATATAACAGAAACATAAATTTTACACGACTCTTAAAAAGGCTGTTACTTGCACACATTTATTAATGGTCGAAATATAGTTTTTCGACAAAAGTGTAATGTTTTTAAGTACAAATTCTTTTTTCTTTTTTGAAGTCCCGTTTTCTGTAATTATAATATTTTTATATAAGTACAAAGGTAAACACAGTTACACTCTCTGTAGGAGAGTATTCCTGAGCCCTTGCAGTGGGGACAAATATAGTCTGTTTATGATGATAAAAAATATATTTACCGATAATAATGTTTAGTCAACATTGGAATGTTACGTTAGCTCTGTAATACTAAACCTATAATAAAATATTTATAATAAATTGATCCCCGCTCCGGATCGTACCTGGCTCAACGTATCTCCCTGGCCATTCAGCGGGGCAACGCTGCCAGCGTCATGGGTACTTTTGAGCCGGGTAATCGATCCGGTTTTATAGATTAGTTTTTAATTATGTGTTTTTTAAGTGTAAAGTCTTGTGTTTAATAAAGTTTCTTTGCTGTGAATATAAAAAAAATTAAAATCTTTTTTAAAAAAAATTAATTTAAATTAAATATTTTGAGCTATGCCTATCTCTACATCCGCCCCTAAATCCGCTCCTGTCTTGTGACATGGCATGTTGTAGGTACGAAGGAAATTGCTTTCAATAACTTGAATGAAGTGCGAAGTGTGAATGAAAGAGCCATTGTGTGAACCATTTCATTTGAATTAATTTCTATTATACATCAAATGGGAAAGAAAATCGGTATAAAACGATGTGGGACTTAGTAATTCGTCTGGTTCTGTCAAAGACTTAACGGTTGGCTATCCATATATAAGTCATGAAATGTCTAACAGGGTAATAAAATTTGCATGTTAATAATTATGAACCCAGTTAATGTATTTCGACGGTTATAATACGTACCTACCTCACTCTTCTATTAGGGTCCAGATCGCTTAAAGATCCAAGTGTGATAGGTGTCTTTAATAGGTATTTGGACCGTTATAATACGTATCTACCTCACTCTTCTATTAGGGTCCAGATCGCTAAAAGATCCAAGTGTAATAGGTGTCTTTAATAGGTATTTGGACCGTTATAATACGTATCTACCTCACTCTTCTATTAGGGTCCAGATCGCTAAAAGATCCAAGTGTAATAGGTGTCTTTAATAGGTATTTGGACCGTTATAATACGTATCTACCTCACTCTTCTATTAGGGTCCAGATCGCTAAAAGATCCAAGTGTAATAGGTGTCTTTAATAGGTATTTGGACCGTTGCAACACGTACCTACCTCTCTCTTTTATTAGGGTCCAGATCGCTAAAAGATCCAAGTGTACTAGATTTTTGAAGCCTGTTGAGCCATGTTGAGCCGAGTGGGACACGAAAACAAAACTCCATAACTGAAGTTTTATTCCACGCCTTAACACAGTTACATAATATTGACTTTGAGTTAGAACTTTCATTTGGTTCTTTGTAGACCTTGTTTTCATGTAGCCTCGGCTTTAGAAGAGGTATTAAATCATGTGATTTCATGGGTGGGTAAAAAAATAATTAAGATTCGAAAAATTGTGTTTCATTCAATTATGATTGTGATCATCATCCAACCTGCCGTGGTAAGAATTCGCTGTGGCTATCTCATGTCCAACAGGGGTTTTTAGAAGCGTTTTGTAGCGTTAAAACACCAGCAAATATATTGTTCTTGTACACGTGTGCTGTCATAATTTAGATAAAACCCATCCTTCAATAATAAACATGGTACATAATCCTTGCGTCCAATTTGTTCGTAGCGCGGCATTTTCGCGTCGGCTTTATTGATTTATAAGAAGGGTCAACCAAACCAGAGCGAACTGGGAGAAAAGGCATTCGTGCGTAAAGAAAACCTACATCAGTAGAAATCTGATACACGAATAGAAATGCCTTAGATGCAAAATGCGAACAAAAGTATCATAAATATCAAACATTACAACTGTTAGAACAGCTGCATGCAACTTAACATTTAGGTAGGACTGAATCAATTCAGTAGGTAAAAGCATTTTAATCAATGTAATGTGGAAATTATGGTGAACTCCTAATGAACAGAACGTAATGAATGGCTACCGTATGATATTTAGTGAAATAAAGATTGTAAGGATCACGAAATATCCATCGCACTAGCTGTGGTAATTGGTAATCTATTTAAAGTATAAAGTCAGGCGTTACTTAAATTCTAGACAGCTTCAAACCTTATATTAAGCTCAAGTGCTATATATACAGCACGAAGTACTGTTTCCACTACTTGCCCTACTCTTAACAAACCTCTACTGGATGGTTTAGGACGTCTTAACTTTTTTTTGATAGTCTTCTGGTTGACCACTTTCTCATCTGATCTTAAGCGATGACGTGGTTTAGTTTAGTACACAGCTACCTAGTAAAAGCTGCAATCTGCTTGCTATCACTCTGGTATTGAAGACCATGTTGTAGCGCTTGGAAAACACAGAAGGGAAATGAAGTCTGTAGGAAACAGAAAGGGCTACTTTCAGCTGCCACTACGTTCTATTAAGTACTGGGGAACTACAAAGTTTTGGGAAAAAATTCTGCACATTGACGTGCGTTGCAATGACTACGGCTCTAGCAGGCACATCTATTATGTTTGTTTAGACATCTGTGACAACATACGCACCAAAACCGAATGTACTTTTTTGTGATAAAGATGGATTACGCTCCAGGATTACTCTCGAAGCTTTATTCGGAGCCTGTGATACGTCGGATAATCGATAACTCACCGAGCGTTCGATAATTTTGATGGGCAGAGTCGGGGATTGTCTAACATTTTGTTTAGAAAAGCGCTTTGATGCTATCGGATTAGATTACGGGATGGATCCCTTTAGAATACGAATAATAGAGTTGGTACATTCAGCTTATCAATATTTATATTAAACTAAATTGTATGTATCGATGATTTTCCAGCACATACATAATGTATAGTTATAAAACTCGCTCAGCAAACAATATCTATTTACAATATCGAGTGGCATACCGGGAAACGTGTACCGGACCGACCTCTACTAGATGGACTGTCGCTGGATACAAGGGTCTCTGGACATGTCATTGTAGTATACTAAGGGCAGGACTATGTTCAGACGTGGACGGGAGACAATGATGCACAAAATAACTCAAATCCATTGCCACGTAAAATCCATACTAGTCGTATAAATATTAAAGTGTTTTTGGTTTGTTTGTCCTTCCTTTACGCCTTAATGGAGAGTTTCTCGCAAGTTTATCTCGAGTACTAAACAAACACAGGGCACGTTTGTTTTCCTAGGACGCGGTCGTCCATTGTTTGACACAGCTTTCCCATTCGGTGCACGTAGTCCAAACTTTGCGGCGAAAGATTTGCACGCCACATCACATACATTCAATGTCTATAAAAACTTTCATTACAAAAAGCTTTTGCTAAACTATGTTTTCTATTGTTCCAGAAAAGCAGTCCAACGCAGTACTTCTGGTATCGAACAACTCTTCAAATATCCGAAGACATTAACTACCCAGAAACCTTCAACTACAAGATCGCTCTGGCCCTCATCATAGCTTGGATCCTCGTCTACATGTGCATGATTAAGGGCATAGCATCATCAGGGAAGGTGGTCTACGTCACTGCTACTTTTCCATACATAGTTCTGGTGATATTCTTCTTCAGAGGAATTACCTTGAAAGGCATGGGCGACGGCTTAATCCATCTCTTCACTCCAAAGTGGCATACAATCCTGGACCCAGTCGTTTGGTTAGAAGCTGGCACCCAGATATTCTTCTCCCTAGGCCTTGCTTTCGGGGGTCTAATAGCTTTCTCTTCATACAATCCAGTTGATAATAATTGCTATCGGGATGCTATAATGGTGTCCATGACCAATTGTTTAACATCCATGTTTGCTGGCATAGTAGTGTTTTCAATTATTGGCTTCAAAGCCACAATGGTGTATGAGAAGTGTTTGGACGTAAGAAATGAGACTTTGCTGGAATTGTTTGGGCCAGGGTATACGTCGATGGTGTTTCCAGAAGCGGGGCAATTGGTGACAGTGGATCTGAATGGAAATTTGTCCAAACTGGTAATGCCGGTTTTGCCTGAATGTGATTTGCAGAAGGAGTTGGATAATGTAAGTTATTTTAATAAGCGATTAAGAGTTACTTTTACTTACGTGCTTTTAAATCACTCATTGAGAGTTCGAATCACTAGATCTGTTGTATCATTTATTGAAGGACTGGACAAAAATGTATGGATTAGTTTAAATACAGACAGACCGATTAAAAATGTTTTCATTTTTTCTTTATAATACAATATAACATTGAGCTCGAAAATAGATTTGCCTAATAGAGTTTTTGCAACTCTTGATCACAAAATCCTAATGGAAGTTACGCTCATCGTAAGGTTGACGATCGTTGACGATGCCACGCGTAGGTAAAATGTGCCTATTTAATCTTCGTCATGAAGACTCCCACGATCAGGTTGAGAAGACTGAAATGCTTTCTATTTTAAGTTCTCAGGCCGACATTAGAGAGACTTTCACAATAGTAACTCTTACTTCTTCCAGACGGCTTCAGGAACCGGTCTAGCGTTTATAATATTCACGGAAGCCATCAACCAGTTCCCCGGTGCGCAGTTCTGGTCCGTTCTCTTCTTCCTCATGCTGTTCACCTTGGGAATCGACTCTCAATTCGGAACGTTGGAGGGAGTCGTCACTTCCATAGTGGACATGAAACTGTTTCCTAACCTCAGGAAGGAGTATTTAACAGGTCAGTTGGCTGCTTATTTACCTAGATATTTGATAAGTTCCTGTTTGGGAAAGATATAGGGAACTTGACATGACCACAACCAACAGCAGGATTCGTAGAGTAGTTCTTATTAAGACATATCTTCATTTTATCGTTAAGGTTGTAAGGTCGATAACCGACCTCAAAAACTCTAAGTCTCAGAGTTATTGAGTCGCCATAGTCCTCTAACATGGCTCATGTAGTTACTACCTGTTGTAGACAACCGTAGCCGAGACCAACGGCTTAACGTGCCTCATGAAGCCCGGAATCATCTCTGTCTGATTCTTAACGTTCAGAAAACTGCGCCATGGAGGCCGTTGCCTTCACCAAGTCAACCAAGAACGATATGGAAATCGTTGAACAACATGCTCCGCGTCAGGTCAGACGCAGTGAGGAGAACTTGGAGAAGTGGGAACTGCTGCCCTGTGTGCCCAGACGCCTGCGAAGACCTTCGCACTAGCCAACCTTGCGACTAGACGCGACTTGAAATATGTTTAGCCGTTTTGAAGTATAGCTTATTTGCTGATTGGTGTTGAGTAGAGACCTCAGCAATACAATGTAAATATAGAGCGTTACTCAATTTGTTATTTAACTTCTGCAGTCTATTATGAAGATGTAAATGAAGGAATTGTACTGTATAGTTCCTCTTGAATGCTGGTGTATTGTTCTAGGAGGTATTTGCCTGATGTGCTGCATGCTGTCGATGGGGTTCGCTCATGGCGCCGGGAGCTACATATTCCTGCTGTTCGACATGTACAGTGGGAACTTTCCGTTGCTCATCATTGCTTTCTGCGAGTGTATCGGCATCGCTTACGTCTATGGTGTTAAGAGGTCAGTGTAAAGCGAAACTCGATGGCTTGGCTTGAATAAATCACACGAAATGCTGGTTGAGTTCAAGAGAGTACCTTTTGTGATAATGGTAATTCGTTTTAATTTAAAAAATATATGAAACGCAACGATTTATCCGCCTGGCAACAGCGCAAAGTGGGAAAAATAATTAAATACATTAGTTGATAACAATTTGTAGAAGTATAATCGAATGTTTTTGAATAATCAGCAAAAACAAGAAGGCGAAACGGTGTTAAGAAAACCCGATAGGTATTACAGAACCTTAATATATGCGAGATCACGCTCGTTGTAGTTTTTTAGGGTTCCGTCTCCAAAGTGTGCTCAACAGGAACTTATCTAGGACTAAGCCCCTGCTCTCCGTACGTCCGTCTGTCTATCACAGGGCCGTATCTTTTAAATATTAATAGTAGTAGATACTTGAAATTATCGCAGATTGTGTAAGGCCCGCTGTATCAACAAAAATTAATAAAAATCATTAAAATTAAAAGGCCCTATACAAAAAACGTGTATGTTCAGGGTTTTTTGCTGGATATTGTGGTAAATATCATACGGTGTTACGGAATCAAACGTGTGCGAGAACGACTCGAACTTGGCCATTTTTTAACGATTACTGCTAAACTGAGTGGGAGTTCGTTTCATGAGCCATTATCGGAGCATGATCCCATGATGCCCGTACTTAATTTAACTTTTAAAGGTCGTAAGAGCTCGTAAAGTTTCAAGTTATTATTCCTTTACTGGGTCCGACTTAATCCTAAGTTACTGTAACTGAAAACTCGAGACTAAATCTATGACAAAAATTTAAACCAATGTATAATACTAGCTTCTGCCCGCGACTTCGTCTGCGTTGACGCACAGACTTAGCTGAAAAGTCTGTACAAAATCCATTTCATATTACAGATTCGCTGATGACATAGAACTGATGACCGGCACCCGGCCAGGGATCTATTGGCTCATCTGCTGGAAGTATCTGTCTCCGCTGGCCATGCTGATGATCCTCATATCTTCGTTTGCGGAGCTGATCATGGAGGGGTCAGGGTATGAAGCCTGGATCCGGTCGGAGGGAGACACCGTGAAGAAACCCTGGCCGATCTGGGCTGTTCTACTAGTACTGGTGCTTGTTTTGGCTTCTGTGCTGTGGATTCCTGGACTAGCAATTTGCAGGTGAGTAAAACCCTCCAGTTTTTTCAACATTTTAGGCATTACTGACAAAAGCATTTTTTAATGTTTTGAAATCTACGTTTATAGATATTTTCGACGGAGTCTCGCACCCTTCTCAGTTTTAAAAGGAAACCCCTAAGAAGAATGATAGGGGTGCTGACAGGCCACTATCCACTCAACAAACACAAATGTTCAATATGAACATCACAGACAGCCCCCTGTGTCGAGGGTGCATGGCCGACGAGGAAACTCCCGCCCATGTGCTCACGACCTGCAGCAGCGTGGACACACAACGGGCGGCGATCCGGGAAGTGATCGGCTGGCTAGATTAGCTAGCTCCACTTGGCCACGCACAATGGCCAAAATTATGGCTAAGTGCGGAAACCGCCCAGAAGAGTATCTTACAGATACATTTACCGAATTTTTAAGGCATATTTTCTTTTGGTGGATTGCAATAACGTCTATTTAAAATATTCTTTTATACAGTCCATAGCATATGTTAATGGTCGAAAGTATACTTTGCTCTATTTGTTTATGAATATAACAATAGCATACTAAATTGGTTTCGGCAACTGACGTTTAGGACGACGAAAAAGTTCTTGTTCAATTTTAAGGTAGGACGGGGGAAACTTTACTCTTCAACAAACACAATTTTGCGGGAGGTAACTTTCGCCACCCAAAGATAGAAGTTAATCTGGTAGTCGAAGGACTTCCCTACTAATATCTTGCTTTAAAATATTCAAAGAACACCAAAATCTTTCAGGTACTTCGGCATCCAGGTAATAGACGATGAGGAGCGCGCCTGGTTCCCAGCTGAAGACCTTCGCGACTTCCACGGCATCGAGCCCAGGCCGGTGTCATCCCTCGAGACTCTGCTGTTCTGCACGAGACCTGATGGCAGCGAGGCTTGCTGCTGGCCAGGGTGCTGCGCTGAAACCGACGATGAAGAGTAGTCCTCAGATGCTGTCGGATTTTTTTTCAGCTCTTTGAATTTTTTGACTAGACTCTTTAGTTCCCCTGTTTCTTTTTTTATACAATTTATTTAAATATTTCATCTTAAGAAATATTATTCTGAAGTTTTAGTTACAAAATATCTAGGTTTTAGGTCTAGAAAAAAAATACTTCCAATCTGTTAATTTCTGTGAATTTTCCACCTTATACACACGTAAGAATTGTAAAATTCAGAGTTCTCAAATTTATA
Source organism: Carcina quercana (assembly GCA_910589575.2). Classification (NCBI taxonomy): domain Eukaryota; kingdom Metazoa; phylum Arthropoda; class Insecta; order Lepidoptera; family Depressariidae; genus Carcina; species Carcina quercana. The sequence continues at coordinate 14,758,054 of OU342435.1, forward strand.
CCAGATCTTCTCGTTTGAAGGTATGATTGTTACAAAATTGAATGTAATTATGGAGGTAATATGAAAAATGTTAAGCAGTCTTTATCAATATCTTTTAAAGCAGGAACTAAATCCGACGCCAAAATTTCACGGCGTAGTTTGACATAAATATAAGTAAGTGTAGAAAAATGTGTCCAAAATTGTTTACTTTTTAATAATGAGAATGACAATGGAACTATCAGAACCACACTGGGTGAACTGTGTCAGCATTTGGGTCCGATGTACTGTCAAAATACTCCGTGAAATAATGGAGCCGACTTTAGGTACCCTTTGGCCTGTAAAGATATTTTAGCCACGGAGCTGTTAGATGAAAGCGTCTGGGGAGAGGTTGCCGTTGACCTAAGCCTCTCTTATAGATTTACACACGGATAATTTATTGACTATGTTATGTAAACGATGTATTTTCCCTAAGGTTCCTAAGGTGTACATTTGTTGTTAGACATTGGTCTAAAGTTGTTATTATTTTCTGTCTAAAAAGTATCATATCATGTCATATCGATTAAAACATCAAATTCTATAGAAATAAATATCAAATTCTATAGATGGATATCAAATTAAGTCTACATATCTGTTTATATGCGAGAAACATATTACATATCTTTGTGACATCTTAATTATATTCTACAAGTTAAAATCCTGCAATCACGCCTTGTTAAATTGTAATTTTAAAAATTTCGCACTATCGATCATTTTCTATATTTAATTGTTTACCCGATAATTATATATATTGTAAAACATCTTATTCGTGAAATTAAAATACTTTTATTTTTATTAAATTTAAGGGTCATTATGAGCGTAGCTGGGCAACGTTACATTATGGATCATTTTTCAGTCGAAATAAAAAATATCGTAAAAGTTACCTGATATTAAAATTGCCTTCTATAGGGTGAATAGTCAAAAATATCATTGTCATAAACGTTTGATAAAAATCAAATAATCATATCCTGCCTAATTTAATATATTTATATATAATATGTTGAAACGTTATACTTTGCTGTAAATGTAGGTATAGAAATAGGAATAAAAGTTTATTGATGATTTATACGTGATTTAAGCAACATGTAAATTAGAACTGTTTCGTAAATTTTTGGGGAGTAAACGTATTTTTTGAAAGTTTAATAGTTTGAAAAAATCTTTTAAAACAACGAATTCAGAAAAATCCTAAATGATTAAATAAGTTGTTTTTTCATTATGAACTACGGGATCTTTTAAAATGGTAGATATATTTATCATCAAAAATCATTCAAATTATTGGAAAATTAATAAATTCGACTAAAATGAAACTACAGGCAGCTAATAATTATTTGAGTAAAAAAATGATAGGTAAAAATGCTATACCAGATCAGCTGGACCATATTTAATTTAGAAAAATAAAGCCTATATCATGACAATAAAATATATGTTAATAATATTACGGCAATTTTACACACATAATTTTTTGTAGAAACTTATTAGAGCTACAGTAGAATTAGAGCACAAGTTTTAGATTGTTATTAGCTTTATTTTAAAGCTCAAAATAATAATGACAATAATTTTAAGAAAGCGACAATAATAGAGCCAAAGTATCTAGGAACATTTTTGGACAATATCCTTTTAGTTTACTTAAGGGTTTTAATAGTCGCAGTCATTTTTTATAAACTTTAACAAAATTAGTACAACAGATTCAAAGAGTTTGAAATGCTATGAATCTTGAACTTAGGCTACTTTCTTAAATAGTATGCCGATCGTGACGTGTTATCAACAATTCATTTTAACGAATTCGTTTTATGGTTTCTATAAACAACTAAAAACAACAAAAACTTTCTTTTGAGCGTATCACTTTGATATAATTCAAGTTTTGAGTATTGATGATAATAAAATAAAACGGCTAGTAAACGGAATTACTAATACGGCAGATTGTAACCGGCATATTGTTTTAGAAAATATTAAAAGCTTTTAAATGACTGTGACATAAGGTAGGTAATCTAGAATATAAAATTCAATGTGATAAATGATAACATTTAATTGAATATTGATTATCTTTTTGACTAATGTTGCAAAAAACTCTTTTGTGGACTATACCTTACCCTGTTCAAGTTATATTAGCTTATATTCATACTTGTTACATAAATATGTAGAGAGATACGCTTAACATATATCTATAAAAACTGTACCTTAGATAATGTTAATCTTGTTGATATATACAATTTTATGTCTATGAAAGTACTATTTATAATCCTATATATAATTTATTTATTATATTGTTTTTGAGTTAAATTTAAAAAATTGGTGTAGGTAAAAATGTATTGAGTTAGTCGAATAAGCAAATACCTGCAAATACCCATTTGTTATTAAATTCATTGCGCATCAAAAGCGATGTTGCCGGATTTGATGTTTGCAAGCATTAATGACTTTTTTATTTTTACTTTTAAGTTGGTATGTAATTTTTATTGATTATGTATTATTGTTCTAAATTTTTACAAATACTTTGATAAACACCTTGACAAATAAATATGTCCATATAGGTTCTAGTTGATTCTTGTTGTAATTAACTATATTTTGTTGTTGATGCTATATGTATATGACTGTTAGAAATGTTTTAAAATTCTATTTTAATTAAGCATGTTTACTTTTCAACAAATCGAAAGAATATGTCCGGCTTTAAAGTCAATTAATAGTCCAAAGCTTGTATTGGAGTTTGAACGCAGTGTTCTTGTATTAAATAGTGTTTATGATGTGAAAAATGTATGTAGATTTTAAAATATTTATGTCGCACAAAATTTTGTACACAAAAACTACTTATGGGTCGTATTTGTGCGTGGGAATGCATATATAGGTAGCTGTGCAACCACTGTCGTTTTTAAATAAAAATAATGAACATGTAATTTTTGAAACAAATAAATAAATAAAGTTATTGGATTAGAAATAAATAAACAGATATCTATATTTTATACTATAAGTTATCAATCAGTTTTACCTATTTAAGTTTATATACTTAAATGAACCTTTCTAGGTCGAAACAGTTGTAAACAGGTCACGCGCTTTTTTCTGCAAAAGAATATTTATCAAACAGCGCAACCTATTTTGATGTAATTTATATGGAATGATTACATAATATTATTCGCTTTATTTTTGAACAAAATTGCAGGCAATATTTAAAAAAAAGTATTTTATTCTTCTAATAATGAAGTGGTGTAGAAAATGACATTTATGATGCGCAGTTGCCAAACAGTATGTGTAAGGAACACTTAAACATATTACTAACTTCTTTATGAGTCGTATTGAGAGATTTAAAAGCTGTGTTATCTAATATCAGTAAGTATATATATCACTCACTCCCCAACAGTTGCCGTCAAATGAATCGTTAATATTGCATAAATCATAGAATAAGTAGGTGTCCATTATGCAAAAATTATAGAAGGTTATACACGAAGAAATATATTTCTTCTAATATGTGTACAGTATAAGTAGTTAAAACAAAAACAATTTTTTTTACACACGGCACATTGTTTAAAGCATTTAATTTCGTGTTCATCGAAATAAATTAGTTATTAGATGTTTTTTCAGCATCTACGTCAATAAAATCAAAATCTTTTGAATTCCTTAAATATGGGATTCAAAAGAAATACATAGAAAACATTTTTGGTGGGATCCAAAATATAAAAATACGATTTAAAAGTTGATTTCCACGGAAATAATAAAAATATAAATGAAAGTGTGAACCTGCAAACCTGTGGTGCATAATTTTTTTTTAAATCATCTATTCAAATCCGAATCTCCCTGCAGTATCAGGATTTGAAAATCGAAGTTTGAAACCTTGACTGAATTCGTGTCAAGCACAAGTCAAGTAACAGCAAACAAATATAGAGAGCGGTGAAGCTAAACAAACCTGAAAATAAGATAGAAAATGGAAAAGTAGGATCGAATCAATTACGGTCCGCTTAGCTGCACCGGGTTTCGTCTATTCCCAGTAGTTCAATGAAAATGAAAAATGAAAATGAAAAAATATTTATTTCCTTTCACATTAACATTAGATTAAAGTTTTTGGGACACTCCTTTTAAGTTAAAAAAAAAACTTGTATTCAATCAATTGAACTAGTGGGAAGTTTTGGTCCCAATAGTTCATTTATTTGAACAAATTGAACTACTTGGGAATCTTTGTCCCACCACAGGAAATAAATTTTATACCCGTTTCTCACACGATGATGGTGTAAACATCAGCATTTTCATTTTTGGCTTCATATTAGAAAATCGTCGTCCATCGTTACGTCATTCATACCAATCTGTATATTGCATGCTGAACTGTTCTTTCAGAATAGCTTCCGTAAAATGTCATGTTTTAGTTTAATGAGAGACAATAACTTGTTAAAATTAGACAATAAAATAATGTACCTAATGTATTTAGATGATCATATAGACGAGTGCGCATCTCTGCACTCATTGTTTCTGTATTATATATAACTGAATGTTATTGTGTTGATGGTAAAATAAACGTTCTAAAAACTACATTGTTCATATCAATTTATACCTTACTTGTTCGTCGATTGTTTGTGTTTCAATCACGCAGTAACGGCTCTAGGGCGGTGCGATTGCGCCGGGACCGTATAGGGGGCCGCCAAAATTACCTTTCGCACTCGCTAGATAGTTCTTGTGAAGTTTGGTCTCTAGTACCTACTGTCGTGATTTTTACAATAATTGATTTTGTTTTTTTGTTTGATATATGAGATCTATTAACGAGAATGATTAATATTGTATAATATGTTGTCGATAACTACTTCCGGGGAGAGAGCGCTGCCGGCGTTGCAAGCAACGCTCATTTCCGGCACGCCGCCTTTAAACAGCTATGTTTATCTAATTTTTAGATTAGTTATGTGATTAAACAAGATGTGCATTTAGTAACAAATATTGAATATAATTATTCATATTGTTATTTCTGTATTAACGCAATTGGTTGTAAGGATTAATTAATATTGTATAAATGTGTCTGTTTTGATTCACGAAGTTGTTTTCAAAGTAGTGTCGCGATTTTTAGTTTCCTGTAAAAATAATCACGTGCTCGCTCCTGATTGGTTGACTATTCACCGATGTCTCGGATGAGGTGATCGCGCGATGGGCGGGGCGTCGGTTGGTAGCAACCGGCCGGAGCGAGGCACGGAAGGACTGGCAGCGGGTCAGTCTTGGTTGAAATTTTGTGAACAACAGTCGAAAGTGAAATTAAATCAAGTTAAACGTATCCAGTGTATTCATTTTACCACAGTTCAGAAGTGGTAGTGAGCCCAGAAAGAATCTAAGGTAAGAGAATAAAGTGATATTCTTTTACATCTTAAAGTGTATAGACAGTGAACTTAATTACGTGCCATTAAATCAGATTTTAAATTTATTTTCAAGATTAAGAAAAGTTTAGTGTCCGCTACGTATGGCCGGGGCACTCCCCGGTAACGTTTTGGCCGCTTAAGAATATCAATACATAGTGTGCTGTAGCTGTTTCCGTTGCGTTTGGTCAGGGCACTCCCTGATAGCGTTGTGGTTATGGTTGCGAAGGTTATGTAGTGACTAATGACGGTCTCCGTTATGTTTGGTCGGGGCAACACTCCGATAGCATATTGGTGACTGAAGTGGCACCTGGCTTATTGTTGGAGCATTCGCTAGGGATTACTCCTGGCAATGTAAGCTGCAATTAAGCCTGGTGTCATTAATCTACAACTTTTCTTAGTCCTTTTTAATTATATATTAAATTGTATGATTGTATAATGATTTTAAAATTTAAAATGGATAAATTTAACATTACTTTCAATTCAATAGCGTTAATTAAGTTCACGAACGCGTCAATTTTATATAACAAGAGGACGTAGCTGCGCCGTTGATGAACTCTTACAATAGCTAAGATATTTATCAGATTTTAGATAATTCTCTAAAGATTATAACTTGTAATTATACTCGTAGTTAAGTAAACTCAGTGCTAAACCTAGCTAAGGTTATCTCGTCTATGTAATTATTACTTTTATGAGGCAAGATATGTTGCCGTTACTGAAGATGAAAGTGGCTAAGTATGTCACTACAGTTAAATTGTGACAATTAACAGAAGGCTAAGTACGGCGTCTGTGCTGACAATGAAAGTGACTAAGTATGTCACTTCAGTTAAGTTGTGACGATTAACAGAAGGCTAAGTACGTCGTCTGTGCTGACAATGAAAGTGACTAAGTATGTCACTTTAGTTAAGATGTGACAATTAACAGGAGGTTAAGTAGTTCACCTCTGAATTTTTTTTTATCAATGGCAAGAATGTCTCTAAATAATGAATCTTAACAGAAAGCCAAAATAATGAAAATAGTGTCTGTGAACTGGTAGATCCAACGAAAACGGAAATTACTATAGATATTATTATCTGGAAAATATTTTAGGGTCCGCACGATTGTAGTAGCCAATATGCATAGCGAAATATGTATGTATGTAACTATAATGAATTACATTATATGCGTAGCTGATTTTCCCAAAATTTCATGCTTTATATGCCTGGTGCATGTACACATATATCTCACCGATACTGAAGATAAGTGACTAAGTATTTAACAAGTTAGGCAAGATTATGGTAATTTATTGTGAGTAAGATAAGTAACATTTGATTTTTTTGTTTCCGAGATGATGGAACCTGAATCGGGGACATCATATGATGAAGAAAAGCAGTCCGAGCGAGTGAGCCACGCAACAAATAAACCGAAAAGGTCTTCTGAGTCTCTACGTCGGCTCACGACGCCTCGCAGTACGTCTACCCGATGGATTGTTGAAGACATTGAAGAATCGGACCACGGTGGTACCCCAGCTCCAGAACTGGAGTGCTTGATTGAACACATTGATAGAAAACGAAGAGCTACATCAAGTGAGAGCAATACAACAAAGTTTCGGAGGGAGTCTACACACTGGTCAACAGGTGATGTACTTAAACTTATATCCACACTGCGAGAACAAGGCGAAGACAAACCACATCGTTTGAGTAATAACCATTTGAACAATGTCATACCTGAGTTTGACCCATCTAATAAGGGTCAAAGTATCGATAGTTGGATAAGGAAAGTAAGAGAATGTGTAACTATTTACGAATGGAACGAGAAGCAAACCATACACTTTGCTCTACAGAAGTTAACAGGTCTTGCAAAAAAATGGTTCGAAGCTCTGCCCACGGTCATATATAGCTGGGCCGAGTGGGAAAATAAGCTTAAGAAAGCTTTTCCGAGCGAGCAAAATTATGGTCGGCTTCTCGAGGAAATGTTAGCACGTACAACACGGGCCAATGATAATTTACGGGATTATTTTTACGACAAGTTAACACTTTTGAATAGATGTGATATCGTCGGTAAGAAGGCCGTAGATTGTATTGTACACGGAATTGTTGATAAGTCAATTAGAAACGGTGCACAAGCGCTAGATTGTGAGGAACCAGAAGATCTGTTGAAATTTCTCAATTCGCAACGCCCTACCGATAATTTCTTATTTAAAAAACGAAACGAACATTGGACAACTGGTCGTTCCAGTGCTACTGGTGTGTCGCAAACTAATGAGAGCTCAGTCTTGTGTTATAATTGTCGCACAAAAGGACACCCGTACTACAAGTGTCCAAAACCAATTACTAGATGTCAAAAGTGTCGGAGGGTAGGACATGATAGCGAGACTTGCAAATTAGACCCATTACCTACACGTGATGACATCAAAGCCACTAGTACAAATGAACGCAGAACGTTAACCATCACCACACATAATAACGGTAATGATAAATTCTTTAAGAAGGTGGTAATAGATGGACGCGATTTCGTTGCATATGTCGATTTTGGTAGCGAATGCAGCCTCATGAGGGAGTCTGATGCCGTTCAGATAAAATCAACGAAAGTTTACGACAATTTACCAGCTGTAAGGGGCTTTGGTGGGTCTACCATTATACCGTTGTGTAAAACCTTTATCAATATTAAATTGGACGAGGTAGAGGCCACCGTTGAGGTTCTCGTGATTGCGGACGATATCATGCAGTGTCCTTTACTTATCGGGCAAGATTTTACAGAATTACCTTACGTTACAGTCCTTAAGGACAACAATAAGTTAATTTTCTACAAAAGTCCAGACTTAGATTCTTCTGTAGAACAAAAAGACAACTTGAAATTAGCTAGTACTTGCTTAACCCAGATTTCAAAAGTGGGGCTAGTAGAATTCGTTGCATCGGGTTCAAATTACACGGGAGATATCTATGTTGAAGGTTACACCAGTGGTGAGCCCGGTAAAGAGTACCATTTGCATCAAGGTGCTTATCACATTGAAGAAGGAAAAGGACATTTAGTCATAACTAATCTAGCTAATGAAGATCTTGTTTTGGAACCCAATATAGTGATAGCTAGAGCAACAGCGTTTGTTGAAAGCAAGATACGTAATGTAAACCGGATAGTAAAAGATACTACCACTCTGGTTCCGCTTGAAAGATCAGACATTAAAGTAGGGTCAGGCATTAGTGATGACACTATTGACAGACTTCATCGGCTTTTGCAGTCCTACCGTGATTGCTTTGCAATGAACCTGAGTGAAATAGGATGTATTAACGATACTGCAATGAAAATTGATTTGCTTGATGATAGACCTGTTGTATATCGTCCTTACCGGCTATCGCATTCGGAGAGAGGACAAGTTCGTGAAATAATCGATGAACTCTTAAAGAATGATATTATCCAGGAGTCCAACTCGAACTATGCAAGCCCTATTTTAATGGTCAGGAAAAAGACGGGCGAGCACCGTCTTTGCGTCGATTTTCGGGCACTGAATAATAGAACTAGAAAGGATTGCTTCCCTCTTCCGTTAATCGATGATCAATTGACTAATCTTAGTGGTAATAAGTTTTTTACGACGTTAGACCTCGCATCAGGCTATTACCAGGTCCCGATGGCGGAAGAGAGCCGGCATTTGACAGGATTCATCACACCCGATGGGCATTTTGAATTCAAAAGAATGCCTTTTGGTTTGGCCAATGCTCCAGCTGTGTTTCAGCGAATAATAAATAAGATGCTTGGTTCCAAACGGTTTGAATCTGCTTTAGCTTACTTGGATGACATTCTTGTGCCATCGGTTGATGTGGAAGAGGGTTTTAAAAGACTGGAAGATGTCCTTATACTTTTACGGGAAAATGGCCTTACACTGAACATTTCGAAGTGCCGTTTCTTCGACCAGTCTATAAGCTACTTAGGGTATGAAATTTCAACGGAAGGCATTAGACCCAATGAAACAAAGATCTTAGCTGTTAAAGAATTCCCTGTCCCCAAGAATGTTCACGAGGTTCGCCAGTATTTAGGCTTGGCTGGGTACTTCAGAAAATTTATTAGAGGTTTCGGTGAAATTGCTAGGCCTCTTACAAGCTTACTAAAGAAAAACTCTATTTTTAAGTGGTCGGATGATCAGATAACTGCATTTAAAACTTTAAAGGACAGACTAATAGACAGACCAATATTGTCCCTTTATAACCCAAAGCTGGAAACCGAACTACATACAGACGCTAGTGCGCTAGGTATAGGAGGTATTTTGATGCAGTGGCAGGAAAATCCACGAGTGCTGAAACCTATTGCTTATTTTAGTCGACAAACGACCCCAGAGGAACGACATTTACACTCATATGAGCTGGAGACGTTAGCTATTGTTTGTTCTTTAAAACAATTTAGAGTGTACCTTTTGGGGATTAACTTTAAAGTAATCACTGATTGCAACGCCATTAGAACTACGCTAACAAAACGTGATCTCGTTCCACGGATAGCTAGGTGGTGGCTTCAAATTAGCGAGTTCACCTTTGAGATCGAATACCGACCAGGAAGTCGTATGGCTCATGTGGACGCGTTGAGTCGCAATACTTGCTTGATTCCCAGTTCTAACGATGATCCAACTAATACAGTGTATAGGATTGAGATAGATAATTGGCTTTTGACATTACAAATGACTGATCCGGATATAACTCGTATTGTACAAATTTTAAAGCCAGAAATGAACGAAGAATCTAAAGATATAAGAAACAACTTCGTTATTAAGAATAATAAGGTTTACAGAAAGGTTGGCGATCGGCTATGCCTTGTGGTACCCAGATCCGCATGGTTTCAGATCTGTCGCGCCAACCACGATGAAATAGGTCATTTAGGTGAGACTAAAACAACTGAGAGGATTCAATCTGAATTTTGGTTCCCAAAAATGCGCCGTTTTATAAAGAAATATGTAAGTAACTGTATAGAATGCGCCTATAACAAAGACACTGCTGCCAAAAGAAAGACCGGATATTTATATCCCATAGAAAAAGTAAATATTCCATTTCATACATTACATGTAGATCACCTTGGGCCATTTGTGCGAAGTAGGAGGGGAAATGCTTACATCTTGACAATTGTTGATGGATTCACAAAATACGTATTTGCGAAGGCCGTAAAGAGCACAAAAACTAAAAACACGCTAAAAGTTTTACAGAGCCTTTTTAATGATTTTGGTTTACCATTTCGGATCATTTCTGACCGAGGCACATCGTTCACGTCTGCTGTATTTAAACGTTTTTGTGATACATATGGCATAAAACATGTACTTAACGCAGTTGCTTGTCCCAGAGCAAATGGTCAAGCCGAAAGATTTAACCAAACAATTCTGAATGCATTGTCTAAACATGGATATGGCAAAGATGAGCGTGATTGGGACACGTGGCTAGGTAGAGTACAATGGGGTATTAATAATACAATTAATGCGACAACACAAAAAACTGCATCGGAAACCCTGTTCGGAGCTAGGCTTCGTGATACTTTGTCAAATAAACTTGATATTGGTGTTGACGTAGTTCCTAAAACTATTGATAAGGTACGTGATGAAGTGAGCGCCAGTATCCAGATTAATCAAGAAAAACAAAAGCGGAAACATGATTTTGCTCACGCTCCTGCTACTTCCTATAAAGAAGGTGATTTGATAAAAATTACAAGAACAAATTTTTATAACAAGGGAAATAGTACGAAGCTGCTTTCTAAATTTATTGGTCCGTATAAAATTGTTAAGGTTTTAGGAAACGACAGATATAAGATACAAGATATTCCAGGTTTCAACAAAGGAAAACGACCATTTGAGAGCGTTGTTGCGGCGGACAGAATAAGGCCATGGATCAATATTAATTATAATACCGAGTTTAATGATATTATCAAATATTCATCTGATTGTACTAGTTCCTCGGAAAGCGAAGATGATGTGCCACTTTCTGTACTTCAAGAACGCAAACAAATGGACGGCTAGCGAAGTTTCTATGTAACAAGTAAAAATGTACTAATAATTAATCACCGAATGTCGTGACGATCGAAGTGAAATTAATGTCCGAAATATAAGAGATATGATTTGATTATTTAAGTTTATTTAAGTTTAATTATAGAAGTATAACATTTGTCATGATGCGTTCTAGGAACTGCTTTGTCCGATTGTTATAATGAATGTATATCTAGTAATTTTAGACCATTCCGTTTATTTAAAAATAGTTAAGATTTTATATGTATTTTGAAAAGAAATCAACTAGGCACCAAAAGGGTGTGCACCGGGAGGTCGCACACAGTCGGATGGCCGAATGTCGTGATTTTTACAATAATTGATTTTGTTTTTTTGTTTGATATATGAGATCTATTAACGAGAATGATTAATATTGTATAATATGTTGTCGATAACTACTTCCGGGGAGAGAGCGCTGCCGGCGTTGCAAGCAACGCTCATTTCCGGCACGCCGCCTTTAAACAGCTATGTTTATCTAATTTTTAGATTAGTTATGTGATTAAACAAGATGTGCATTTAGTAACAAATATTGAATATAATTATTCATATTGTTATTTCTGTATTAACGCAATTGGTTGTAAGGATTAATTAATATTGTATAAATGTGTCTGTTTTGATTCACGAAGTTGTTTTCAAAGTAGTGTCGCGATTTTTAGTTTCCTGTAAAAATAATCACGTGCTCGCTCCTGATTGGTTGACTATTCACCGATGTCTCGGATGAGGTGATCGCGCGATGGGCGGGGCGTCGGTTGGTAGCAACCGGCCGGAGCGAGGCACGGAAGGACTGGCAGCGGGTCAGTCTTGGTTGAAATTTTGTGAACAACAGTCGAAAGTGAAATTAAATCAAGTTAAACGTATCCAGTGTATTCATTTTACCACACTACCAACAGTACAAAAGTCAAGACGGGAAAAAACTTTGAGGGCGTCACTTTGAGATCTCGAACCACCTCAAAAATTGCAAGAGCCACGACTGCTATCACGATTGTGTGAAATTTGATAGACATGTTCTGGATTAACAAAAGATACTTTTTATTATGCATGTAAATTTTTACCTAGACTAGCTTTAGCCCTCGACTTCACTAGCGTGGACACAAAAAATATGGTCTTTAATTTCACACGCTCTGGAATAAGCATCGTGGTCAAACGGCCAAGGCGCAAGATTGGCAATCACAGGTATCCGGGTTCGAACCCGATCGGATTCACGGTTTTTACATTTTTTTGTATTTATTCAAGTTTTTTGTAACTACATTACATACATACATACATACTTAAAAACATTTAAGCAAAATTTAAAAGAAAATTGTTACTTTTGGCAAAAACTCCGAGCAGTCGCCCAGTTACTGATGCGTTATTATTCTAAGAGGTTCTACATACAAAAAAAAAACAAATATTACATTACTTGTATTCTCATATCACATATTTAGAAATTAGGTACCTTACGAAGAAAAAGAACAGTCTTTTCAAACCTCCAGTTAAAACTAACTACGTAAATATTTTCTTAATTTTAATGATTGTTAATCATAACAGTGAATCACAAATCAAGTGGGTAGTTGACTGAAAAATTAATGCACTCATTCTAGACCCGTCGAAAAAACGCTCCGTATAAACCTGTCACACGCTGTGACGTAACGCCGGGAATTGGAGCGTTAAAATGTATGAATTATCTCGTAAAACAATGTTATTATATATTCAATCTTATAATCGGGGTCTAAACCTAAAAGATGACCCCAATCTTTATTTGTAACCTTATTTATTTTATTATTTTTATAGTGTATTAAGAACTTTTAAAAAAAGTTTTTTTTATATATTCGAGTATGGTTTTTTTTCGCATTTTTAAAAGATTTAAAACCTATGTGAATTTTTTTTAAAAGAATTAGTTTATAATGCCCTTTATGGTATAAAATACAATTCAGCCCCAATTTAATTATGTGCCAACTACCCAATACAAAATTTACATTACCCAATAATTTACATGTGACAGATTAAAGTTAAAAGTTAGTAAAATTACAAATTAAAACAAACCCGAAAGTGAAAATGAAACAAATTCACAACAATCAGGTGAAGAGCTGATTATCGTTTAACATATCTATGACAAGTAAACCAGCTTCCTTATAATAATGAAACCGCATTAAAATAGGTCCATCACAGATATACAACTCGCCGGAAATATCCGTGGATCAAGTGACGTCATACAAACATGAAGCAATGTTAAAATTGGTCAAGTGCGAGTCACTCGGACACAAAAGGGTTCCGTAGAGTATTTAAGTACAAGATGGGGTCAAGTACGAGTCGGACTCGCGCACTGAGGGTTCCGTACAAAATAAGGATAGTCATTATACTGAAAATACATACTTGATGTATATAGCTTTCAACTGCAAAGTTAAGTTTCTAAGACGGGAGACTCCTTTAATTTTAATTTACTTTCATTTGTTGTTATAGCGGCAATTGAGATACACATTCTGTGAAAATTTCAACTGTCTAACTATTACGGATCTTGAGATACAGCCCGGTGACACACAGACAGACAGACAGTGGAGGCTTAAGAATTGGGTCCCAATGGGTACCATTTTGTATGGAACCCTAAAAAGCACGTTGTGTGCCCCACAAAGATCCTTTTAATTTTCAACCTATTTTTTTTTAATTTTTTTTTGAAGTTTTGAAGATTCAATTAAGGTTCAAAAGCCTTATGATAGAGGGATGGACAGTAGAGCCATAATAATAGGGTCTCGTTGGACACGTTTTGGGTATGGAACCCTAAAAAGAGCAAGGGGTCGAGGTGCAGGCGAGAAGTCCATAGATATTTCAGACAGTTTGTAAAGATAGAAAGACTTCAAACTTATACAATCTCTAAGCTCTCTTCGATCAAAATAGTTCTAGCAGTTTGTACCGTATAAAAAATCTCAACGTCTCATCTTGCTATCGATTGAATTCTTGCTTTTTAACATTGCATGCGGCAGGCCTGCACTGCTGACTTTGGCCAGGCCATTGACACTTTAGCTTGATATTCCAATAAGCTGTATCCTGTCTCTCTTTCATGTCGAATGCTTTCAAATATAGAGACATCAGCAGAAGTGGGCTTTTTATATTATTTATAATATTAGTAAAAATGACTCTAGCTGTAATAGCTGCCCACTCGCTGGCATACGTCAACATACTACTAAAGACTAAATTGAACAATTTTTAATGAGTATTTATTTCAATACAGTCCAGTTTCACCAGAGAGCTGAAAGAGGTTTATATTTATAATAATTATTATAAATACACAAATCTTAAAGTAATCGATATTGTATTGATCTACATTAATTATTGCTATTAAAGTTACAAATTCCACTAATTTAAACCAGACATACTAAAAACAAATTAAATTACCGTGAGTTTTATTCACCTAATGGTGAGGTGGATCTAAGGCTTTATAAGGGTTCGATTATTTTTATTAACAAAATTGAACTTGGAAGTCATAAAATCATTTTTTTTATCCTCAGGCAAATCATTGTCGACCACTATGACAGATATCATTTGTACATTACATATTTTATCAATAATGATGTGATTTTAAATTCAAACACAAATTCAAAAGACAATATATCGTAGACGAAAGCCCATTAGGGGTGTGCCTAAAATAGTTACTTGTTTTCAACCTATGCTAACTAAGAACCAGGCAGATAGCATTCGAAAGGAAAAAAGAAATAAAATGGTCAATGACATAATAAAGAAAAATGACCAGACACAAAAAGTAAAATAAGACATGGTTTTTCCAAAAGCCATTGTACAAACAAAGCTTATCGAAAAAGTTTTTGCTGTGATTTTGATATGCCACTAGACTATTATTAAATTGGCACCGACGCAAAGTCCACTTTTCAGTTAGAGCATAACCCTTTTGTTCATAATTTATCTTATTTATCGTGGTGGTTGTCACTGGTCGGCCTGGGTATAAAGGTAAAATACGATTTGTGACCACAATTAAACTAGATATAGTATCCGCATAAAAATGGAATAAAATGTATTTAATAGTTCCATATAGTTGTGTACACTACATACATATTTGTGTAAGTTTAAAATGTTTAATTATTATTAAAATTTTAAGTTTATTTCCCATTACATGTAGCTTACGTAGCGTAGCAATAAGTCCACAGTTTAATGCAAGTAACGTCTGAAGGGCCCACACAGGACGATGTAGTTTTGAACGGAATTTGCATGAAATTGTAACTGGTTGACAATTACTCATTAACTAGTAAAGCCAACTTAGTCAAGATAGTTTTCTTTTTAAGTTCAGTGTACATACTATTAATGTGAAACTATTCAGATTAGAAATGGGGCTCGAATCTGATTTATATTTACCTACATGTATAAATAACATGGAGGGTTTATTTTATATATTTTTGGTTACATTTCACTTGTCTCATGTGTCAGTTCTGATTATAAAGTAATCATGATTACTTTCAACATTACTTCCAACAGTCTATCGTCACTTACCATCAGGAGAGGTGAAGGCCAAGTGCAAACCCATCATCCATAAAAAGCACTCCTGCACAATAATTAATGTTTACATTTTTATTATAAAATAATCAGTTTACCCATCAATAAAATGACAGTTTTAGCTTGAGGCCAACTTCCAGTCCACTGTGAAGCTTTCCTTTGTCCTGCCAATCCATTCATTTTTTTACTGGCATCTGAATCACTTTATATTCAGAGCTGACTAGACATTTGGCAATTTAAAATAACAGAGTATATCGCGAATTTGACAAAACTGTAAACTAAACAGCCAAGTTAACAAAGATATTGTATTAGTGGAACCCTAACAATTATTTTTAAATGAACATAAACTGTTTTACCTTTCACTGCTGTAGTCATTCTATGACATATTATTCAGGTCAACAGCTACTCACCAAACTTGTGAGTATTCCAAGATAATTATAGCTGTAGTGTATGTGGCATGGGTACAGCAATATCCCTTTCAAGGCAACGCATATTGCATTTTAAGCTAGTGCTGTCTGTATGCCATTATCATCTCATTGCATACATTAGCAATACCGTCCCAGACCAAAGTTCACATATTAAAGTATTGATTATTACCCTAACTACAATAAGCAAACACTAGGTATGTGTGGCATCTGAAGTCCCTTTATCTGACTCGGCTTTCTTCATTTTCTTAGCCTTTATATCTGCCATGGTCTGCTCTATAGAGCGCTGATCCTTCTTATTCTCACTTGGGACCTCTCCGTAAGACTTATTAACATTAGTCTTGTGAGCTGCATCGATTGCCGCTTCTTGTCCAATGAGATGAGCATATTTTTGTTTGTAAAATGTTCCACTAAGTTCTTCTTTGCCACGTTTACGCTTTCTATTCTTTTCTTCTTCAGCATCTAGGATGGCTTGCTTCGCCATTTCAATGTGATTACGAGCCATTTCAACAGCTTTTCGTTCATCCCAAAGTCCACCTGCTCTTCGTACTGTTAATTCATCTTCGGAAGGACCTTTGTCTTTAGTATACACAACTGAATAACGGTCCATTCCCTCTTGACCGAATGAGTACACTTGAACACCCGCAATCTCAGCTACGTCTCTTATGATGGCCCTGTACTTTTGATCCATTGGTTCAAACTGTATGTACGGTTTTGTTTTGTATGTACCATCTTTTACGAAATTAGTAATTTTATCTTCAATATTCTTCCGAAATTTGTTTAACATGTTTTTTTCTTCTTTCTGTTTTCTTTCAAACGCCTCTTTTTGTTTCTTCATTGCATTTTTCTGAGCCTCGCTGGCTGACGGTGGCTTTTGCATGGAATTAAGGATGGAGTCTAAAAAATCCATTCTTTATATTTCGTTTTCTGAGCAAAATGAAGTGTAAGCTAGAATTTCTGTAATTTTTAATTTCCAATCAGTGGATATTTTAAAGTTATCTGCTAACGGCTCAGTTTGTAAGCCTTTAAATGCTAGTATGTTTAAAGATGTTTCAATTTGAGCACAGACTTGACTTGCAAATGTCAGAGATTCCTCAGCAAATTCCAGTAGTTGTTTAAGAGGTGGTTGAAATGGTGATCCTTTAACGAGCAAGCTTTGGTCTTCTAAGTTGATGTTCTCACAACTTCCTACAAAACTTTTGTGTTTGATGCAGAGTTTCTCAAACAAATCTTCTATGGTAGATCTGGAAAATAACAAATAAACAATTATTTAATCAAAATTTACAATACACCATGGATAATAACCAGAGAGAGAGGGAGTAATGAAACCATAATTTTATCTGTAAGTGCTATGTTCATCAATTGAATTTAACCAATTATAAAGAGCATATAGCTTAAAGTGATGCAGAACATAGGCCTATTTTCTGCTATCCAGATAATATATCCATTTTAATTGGTTTAAATTTGATGGGATGAGATATATGGGGGAGATAGAGAAAGGCTCATATTCAACAGTGGACTTATGTTGCTGATGAAATTATTTAAGGTAAAATTGAAGAAGTAGCAATAATTTATTATGACTGTCTATAATAAATTAATGCTACTTTGCTTAATGAAGATACTCTTGTCTTGTACATTGTAATAATATCATTCAAGCTGTAAAACAAGGCTACACACGTGATTTAAGCTGATTATAGTGTGGCGTAGAGGACATACCATAGATGAAACAAAAAATAAAACGCAAAACTCACAGATTAATCTGGATTTCTCGTATCTCCTCAGAAATAAGGTTATGTAAAGAGGCGCACAGTTTGCCTTGCAATTCGTCGAATTTTCCGAACGGAGAACCGCTCACGTCCGCTCTGAAACATTAATTTACTATTACACAAAGCTAAGAACGCATTAAATGCACAAATGCGACAAGTACTTACACTTTTATCTTCCTACAACGGGTGATAAACTTATTAATAGCAACTGCGCAATTTTGGCAGTCTTTCAAACACGTTTTAGAAGTATTATGGAACTCTTCAAAGTATGAGAAGTAGTCAATTATCTGCTTTTGTATTTTCGCTTCCATTATATGCTGCGAAACCCATCGCGTAAATATTAGAATAGAAATAAAACGATAAGAAAATCGTTTCCTATAGTACAAACAAATCAAACCGTTGTCCGTACCGTTCTATACAAAGTTGACAGTGACAGTTACTTTCTTTCTTTCCAACTTATTGACAATGACTGGCAATTGTCTCTTAGACTAAACAGCCAAACATCTAGAATAATTCAAAAACGGCGCAAAAAAACTAACTAACTAAAATATGATCTATGTACATTGAAAAATCAATCTTCTGTTATCACAAATAAAGCAATTCATTTTTAATAAAATCAAATCATGGGAGGCGATTTTTTTTCAAACATTTCCTAGACAACTAGAGATGAGATGAATCAGTTCAAAAAGAAAGATGGTATAGAAAAATAATTATACTCTTTGGATGCATGCATTTCAGCGTACGTACACATACCTTAGGATACAGATATTTCAAAAAATTATTAAAAATATATGCTTGCTCAATATCATCTATTTTGCAAGATGCACTTTGTTTACATATATAATAGTGATCTGTGCATTTTTGATTTCAATTTGATTTCATTTGAATCGTAAAATCACGCACACTTGTATTAATTATTTTAAAAGTACATACACACATTTAGGATTTACTATCATAATCTTCAACTAAATAATTATAGCCTCTTTTATAGCCCTAACAGACTTTTCGTAAAAAGATTACGTAATCATTACTTGGTAAGCGGATTGATGATGATGATGATATGATCGCAGTAAGATGACGGTTTTTTGCCATGAACCATTAGTTTAAATAGAATATAGATAAAACTACTGACTCTATTTTTTTAAATTGGGCCATCGCAGTTCACTTGGCGGATGTGAAACATCAGAACTATTGTTTATACTCGTAGAAAAAATATTTGAAACGAGTAATGGTTTAGTATAGAATAATAACTAACATTATAAAATATTAAATATATTATAAAAATAAATAAAATTAAAGACAAAACATTCAGTTTTTAATAATAAAAAAGGTTGCTTTTATTATAGTAACAGTAATAATTTTCGGCGCTAGATAGCGCCACTTAGGCAAGAGGTCACCCATCCCAGAAACGTGTTTTTACATTTCCATCGAGGTTTTGTTACACAGAAAAAATAAAACTTTGTATTTTTTAAGTCGGTCAAAATATGAAAGTTCAAAATATTCTCGATAGAGGCGCTGCGGTGCGTTTTCTATTTTGAATCATAATAATAATGTAATAACCCACATAGGTAACCTTCTCCGAATATATACAGGCATTCATTTTATTTGTGTTGACTTTGTAATTGAGATGCGGTGCATTTTTAGTTAATTAACAAAAAGAAAATAATAGAAAACTCTCGGTACAGTCAAGAGGAAAAGTTCGGAAATTTTCGGAAAACTTCGTCTGCGCTCGTTGGTTCATCGGTCGATATCGTACCTGTCAAATGCTGCGCCCACCAATGGCTAGCCTCTCTGAATGCCCTCAATATCATCCAGTCTCCATTCACTTTCTATGCGGAATGTATGTCGAATACAACGCGAGAGCGGCCGACGAAAACACAGCAAAATCAAATCAAATTAAAATAACAGTGTACCTTTGGTAATTCCTGCTCACTTCTAGTGTTCAAAAAAGAGAATTGGCAATGTCAATTAGTTTGAATTTGTTCGTGAAAAAGAAGAGTGTTGTTAAGTGAAAATGAATGGCAAAATGCTTAGTGAAACCGGCGCTTTCTCAGCTGACAATATGCGCGCCGAAATATTGAACCCCTTCGTTCATAAATTGGAATTAGATAACACCTACGACAAAATAAAGGTAAGCGTTGATATTTTAGTCACAATGAATGGGAAATTAGTGTTCATATTTCACTTAATTTGCGTGCAAAAATAAGTATGTAGAAAATCGCAGTGCGCAAGTCCGCAGCCGTAACCGCGATGAACCTTAAAGTTAAAAATTAATTTGATTTACTCTTATTGGACACAACAGGTTATTATTTAGTATATATGACAAAAGATCAATGAATTTTTTAATCAAGGAGAACTGTACGGAACTGTTAATAACAAAAGATCAGCCTTGAAAGAAAATTGCACAAAAAATTATTTGCAAAAAACATTCGTTTTCAACCTGATTAGAGTCATTTATTGCTTCACCGATTTTAAACGGTTGTTTAGACGAGAAATTAACAGATTAATTGCGTTGCAAATTAGAGCTTGAGTTTATTGAATCTAATGAACGGTATGTTGCAAATATCAATATTTACTCGCAAGCGTTTACAGAGACGACTGACGCTGGATTTTCGTGTTTGTTTTCCTAATTCCGTCTTCTTGTGTGTAATTTGTGTTAAATTTATATTTATCCAATATAGCAGCTATGGGAAAGAGTCTAGAAGGTAGATTGTAAGTTTGGCAGACTTTATAACACTTGAATTTCTCCTCAGCATGGTAGGCTCCGAAAAAAAAATTCGTTCACCGAAAATCCCAACGGTAATGATTTAACTAAGTAAATCAAACTCATTGGTAAGAGCTATGATTTTGAAATTTACAAATATGATCGCTATTTAGGATGGAACCCAAATATGAAACCGACAAGTCTGCAATGAAGCTCTATCTATTACAATCTCTGTTGTTCTGTTCCATATTTTTTACTTACAAACGAAATGAACATTGTATATAGTAAAGTATAATAATACTAATTTTTATTAGAAAGGCATAAAAAAAACAAAATATGCAATAATAAAAAGATACAAATAATAATATAAATAAAACTAAACAAAACGAAATACTACAACTATAAAAAACGGAGAGGCAGTAGCTAAAATTAAGCCAGTATTAAATGGTACTTAATATATTAATGCTTTATATATTTAACAAGATCTTGCTCGTGAATTCATCTGCGTTATTTTTTAAAACAGTCCCATGTGTCTTTAACATGACATTGGGTTAAATGCGTGACAAATATTGAAATAATATTGAAAAAATATAAAAACATTGAAATATATATTTGTAATAATTTCCCAAAATTACCAAAATAATAATGTATTATTGCTGTTATTGGTTCCCTTTTCTTCGAATTATCTACATGTATCTTAATGTACATAGTTGTTGGTAATTATTAACGGTACTGTTTATAATATTGATGCTTACTGTCAACATCATCCAACTGTTTGAATGGTGACGTATTTATATTCGAAAAGGCACTGGCTGCTGTTAACGTTATCCCTCTCCTAATGCATCCGTACTAAATTTATGTTGCCATAATCTTTTAAAATAGAATATTTGGCTTTGATAAGTAATTACCTAAAAATAGGAGATGAAATTATAGTGTCGCGAAATAAATATCATTAATTTACAACTTCATAGTATGCTAAAATAGCAGTTACGGAGCTAATGGTTCATAGATGGCGCTTTGAACAATAATAATAAAAAAGTGAAAATAATAATAATAAAACAATAATAATGAAAATTGTGATTCACTGTGAAGTTGTATGTTAAAGATACTCATTTCGCAAAATCCCAATCTGATGTCCTATTTTTGGATACTTACTACCTAAATTCAACTATTATATTTTAAAAGATTATGGCAACAGAAATTTTGAATGAAACTTTGTTGGAGGTGGATCGACATAAAGTGCTTACGGCTAAACACAGATTAGGTACTATAGTAGGTTTAGTTTTGTTACTGTTCAGTTTTGCATGTTAATCAAATGGCAATTCATTTTTTAAATTTTGAATTTCGAACTCGAAAGTGCGTTCCGATGCAGTGAAAGTAGACAGACACACTAGAAAACTTTAGAGATCGATCATGAGACTTCTAATTTTAATATCAGTAATAAAACTAAATTGAAAGTGTATCATAATCGATTATGATAGATTTTGATTAAATACACTCGTTTTAATTGTTTTGATAAGTTAATTGATCATTGTGTGATATTGGCTTCAAAGGGCACTGAAATCTAAGTACGAGCAGAAGAAGCTCGCCAGTCAAGCCTACAGAGGGCAAATGAACAAATCATCACAAATATAAAGCAAAATATTGCTAACTAGCTTTTGGCCACGACTTTTTCCGCGTGGACTTCAGAAATTATAGATCCCAAACTTCAAAGATAAGATATCTGGCATTCTGACTCTCAGTTAAAACGTGAAGGAATGAAAAAATTACTTAAAATATCAACGAGTCTAGTTTTTGGAAACATTGTAAAATTATTATTTGAAGAAAAAAAAAGACCACAGGTAATTAAGAAACGCATCAAATTTAATTAAAACAATTCAAATTGGGTTGATTTTGTTCAGAAAATTGTGTGCTGCAGGTAACTTAAAAACACTGGTTTAATACTTTATGTAACCTATAAGCCGCCATTTTGAATTTTATATGACATCAGATGGCTTGTAACCCGCGGACAACCACGACACTTTCAATCTTCAGATTCAGCGGTGGTCCCATACAAATTTTACCGAAATTGTTTTAGTACTTTTTGAGAAAATCAACAAAAACAAAACATGTATATATACCCCACATAATTCTACCTCTAAGGGTGAACATTTTAGTGGATGAACTCTCTGTATACTTTTAAGTCAGTTGAAGTCGGTTTATTAGTTTATTTCGAACGAGTAAATAATCGAAATTATACATCTAAGGAGTAAAAGGACTTTCATATAGGACTAGACACATTCATTTTGAAATATCAACGCGTTTGACGATTTAGGAAGGCATTATTGCCAACGCGTATACCAACAATAGTTAAACTGTCAACTTGTTAAGTTACTACTTTCTGAGACAACCTTATCTGATAGACACATTTACCAATCTAAATTACGATAAACGTTTTATGCGATAGCCCCATTGTTTACTGATAACTTAGACTGATAACGACGATGAATTGATAAATAAATATGTCTGGAGCAGAGCTTGCCCACCTCTTGTCCAGTGAGGACCCCCAGCGACATCTCACAAATTATCGTGGACCCCTAAAAATAAAATATTCGCTATGTATTTTAAGTCATATTGGGTTATGATTTCATTTTATATTTTTTCTGCGGACCAAAGGTTGGAAAACACCAATGAAATGAAAATATAGTCTAGCGTTTCTTAACCTGTGGTCTGCAGACCCCGGGAGACCGCGAGTATATTTATGGGGTCCGCAGTCTCATCTCTAGTCTGGGCCTAGACGAAATTATTAAAAAACGCGCTTTGAGGTCTGCGTTTCATTAAAAGTCATACATATGCTAACGCATTTATAATAACGAAAATAAAGTACGTATTTTATTTGGAGCACTAAAACAAATGGACCAAAATTTATTGCGGTTCTTGTATAAAGGGGTCCTCCGGGATTTCCGAGGGGTACGAGGCTTTTTTTCTGTTCGGTTATTAATTCCTAGTAGTGTACAGTTCACCGGAGTGTATATCTAAGACAATAGCTGATAATTAGTCTGTATACAGATAGCATAAGTCCACTGTTGGACGTGAGCACCACAACTGGGAAGCGGATTGCTGATCGTACTAATAAGACGTCGTTGTATATAGCTGGGTGTTGCAGACCATCTGTAGTTTTCCCTTATTATAGTACGCACGGCTACAGGTCAAGCTATACATTTCCAGTATAAGCTGGACTAGCACCGTGCGGGAGTCCATTCAATGCGAGGTCAGCGTAAACTGGAAAAGCATAGCTTGATGTGTAGCCGTATATAAAATAAATAAAATAGCCTTTATTGCTGAACTAATTTTACAATTTGTTACAATTTTTCTTACAAATTTGCTTACTTTATAATAGTTACATATCCTTTAAAAAAATTGAGTATCGGTAAACGGTCGTTCCTGCATTTCAGCTTGTCTTTCGACATAGGCCTCCTCTAAAGATTTCCACTCTATTCTATCTTTCGCTATGCGGGTCCATGTTGGACCCGCCACTTGTCTGATGTCGTCCTCCCATCTTCTAGTCTGTCTGCCTCTTTTTCTTTTGAAGAAAGAGAAATGGACAAGACTAATAACTGAATGGCAACCACGAGATAGCAAAAGAAAAAAAAAAGAAGAAAAAAGCCGTATGTACAACAATACAAATACATGAAAATAGCAATTTATAAATGAATTTAACGTTATTACTTAGCACAGGGAATATCTGTTGCAACATGCAAAGAAACCTTTTTCCTGCTTACCTCGTGATGCGTGTTACAATATATATCGCAAGGTTATTAGCATTATTTGCAACCAACGCTTCGATCAAATTCTTGTTGTAACTTTATTAACGCCCGACGCAAAAAGAGGGGTGTTATAAGTTTGACGACAATGTCTCTGTGTGTGTGTCTGTGGCATCGTAGCTCGCGAACGGATGGACCGATTTTGATGCGGGTTTTTTACGTGAAAGCAAGTTTCCTTCCGGTGGTTCTTGGCTATATAATCGTTTGATTCAATCAATCAACAGCCTATATACGTCTCCACTGCAGGAGCACAGGTCTACTCTCTACAGAGAGTGTATGGGCCGTAGTCCACCACGCGTGCCCAGTGCGGATCGGCGGGCTTCACATGTCTGTTCAAGACCAGGCAGGTTTCCTCACGAAATTTTCCAAGCAATCGGATAATGTACTTGAATTAAAAAAACAACTCATACGTACACGGCTGTATTCGAACCCGGAACCATCAGATTGAAAGTCCGCGCTTTATCCACTGCGCCACCGACGCTTCGATTGATTATTGCGTAGGTATTTTAATTTTTTTAAATTTAATTTACTTGTTGTATTGTCAAAACGTACCGCCGGCCCTTTACGCGCGTTGCAAATATTTATTCACAGTACTAAACTACCTCTTACAAATGACTAGCTTTTGCCCGAACTTAGCCGTAGCCGAAGTAAAACGTAGCCAAAGCCCCGGCCTATTAGGATATCAGTACGGGTATTGATTGATTTTCTGCCATGCCACTTACGCCACTTGGCGAATGTGCAATAATCCTGACATCACAGTTGACTAAATGGATGCGAGCGAAAATATTAAATCTATGAAATCAATTTATTTCTGCCACATAGGTATTACATAGATCTTCATAATATGAAACAACTTAGCGAATTTGAACCTTGCGGCGTACAAATAGTGGAAGATTAATAATTGAAATGATACTAATTAAATATATTAATAACTAGCTTCCGCCCGCGACTTTGTCCGCGTGTACTTCAGGATTTATTCTACTTGTTCGATAGGCATAAAATGCATCTATCTCCATTTCCAGCATAAGGTACAAAATAGTGTTTATTCTGTTACGTAGGCTAATAGTTTAAAGAAACAAAAGAAATTTCAATATCTGACATTCAAATAGTCTTCACACTAATATTATAAACGCGAAAGTTTGTATATACGAATTACATATTCTATGGTCGGTTGCTAGGCAACGCGTTTTTGTTATGCCCAAATTGCCCATGTAATCCCACTAATATTATAAGTGTGATTTTGTACAATTTACACAATATGTCTTTATAAACTATAGCCTATATGTTATTCTGATGTATAAGCTATATTATTGTAAAGTTTCATTCAAATCCATTTAGTAGTTTTTCCGTGAAAGCGTCACAAACATCCAAACATCTAAACATCCAAACATCCAAACTTTCACACTTATAATATTAGTAGGATGTCAAAGCAAATAAACTAAATACTGTTTGTCTGTCAAGACCCTTTTCCTCAGGAACGCGTGGAGATATCAAATTGAAATTAATGTCGAATACTCAAGTCTGCCGTCCCTTGGATCTGTGAAAAATCAAACTTATCGGTCAACGAAATAAGAAGATATATCTTTATTTGAGACCATATTCCGGGTTTTCAGGGTTTCAGACAGCCATATTCAGACAGGGTACTTCCCATTGACCTAGAATCTTGAAATTTCGCAAGAAGCAAGGTCTTACAGCAAAACCATAGGAATAAACCTGAAAGCCACGATTTTTTATAATTAGACAGTAAAAATAGCTTTTTTATGTTTACAAACTTAATTTTGTAGTTGAGCGCCATACATCGGGTATGTTATGTAACCGCAAAGTAAAGTTGGTTCTTCAATCAGACTTATATTTTCGGTAGAGCATGATTTTAAGAAAGAAATAAAAAAAATATTTGCCAAGTACATAGTTTTTTTACACGGTGTTTAGATAGTACTTGATTTCAATTAGTTCGATGTACTTAACCTGTCAACAGGTGTGCAAATATTATAAACATATCTAATAAGGAATTTAATTGTTAAAAAAATAGTTTACATCGCATGTCAATTAGTACAATGTTAATGATTTTGTCATTAAATAATTCAAAATAACAATGAGTGTGTTAATTGCTCATATTCTGTACGGAACCCTCGGTGCACGAGTCCGACTTGCACTTGACCGGTTTTTATTATCAAAGTAAACATTGTGAAGTGGACGCGAGTCTCTTGAGCGCTGGCTGCTCTGCCAATGGTGAATTAAATACAACTTTCACCGAGCAAGGCGATTTACGACCACCTAAACTTTCAAATAAGATAAAATTGCTATGATTACTCGCACGACGCGTTTTTACTTCCCCGTAATGCCGGTTTAACTATTCTCTAATAATAACTTGTGTTTATTCTATTTAGACTAAATTTAAGTATGATAACTATAAGACACGCTAACTCCCAGTGTGGATTGGCAGACTTCACACACACCTATGAATTTTTTCACCGAAAAGCCAATAATATTTAAAAGCGACGTTTCAAACTTGTAAACTATTAAAAAGGTCAAGTAATAATCTAAACATATATAGAAAGATAATAGAATTACATGTTTGCATTTATTGTAATTGTACAAACCATCCTTTTTGTACTAAGTGACAGCGTAAAATGTCATTTTATTGACGCCATCTTTGTTTTCAACGTTAAGTCTTACCTGTTTAGTGTGTTTTATATGTTTTTGTAATTTAATGTAATTTTGTAAATTACTTTTATTTGATAATAATCATGATCATCTTCAGACAAGAAACGTTCACTGCTGGACATAGGCCTCCTTCATGGTACGCCACATCGACCGGTCCCAAGCCACCTGCATCCATTTTAATATTTGATAATGGCCTTTTAAGAAGCATCGGTGGCGCAATGGATAAGGCGCGGACTCTCAATCTGAGGGTGCTGGGTTCGAATCCAGCCAGTACCTATGAGTTGTTTTTCAATTCAAGTACATTATCCGATTGCTTAACGGTGAAGGAAAACATCGTGAGGAAACCTGCATGTCTTGAACAAGACATGTGAAGTCCGCCGATCCGCACTGGGCCCGCGTGGTGGACTATGGCCCATACACTCTCTGTAGGAGGGTAGGCCTGAGTCCCTGCAAGTGGGGACGTATATAGGCTGTTGATGATGATGATGAATGGCCTTTTAAAATTATAAGTGTACAAGCCCAGGCCTTGGCTCCATACATTCACGGAACGTGTCATTTAAGTCTTCAAATGTTTATAAATCGACTCATTTTTATTTATTTATGAAATCTAATACAAGGCATCTTTCAGGTGTGAGTACGACTTGCATTTGGCCGGCATTATGAAATTGCCACTAGGGCCGAAGGTACTTTCGGCAATATGTGAGTTGAGTCATATACTTTCTAATATGGGGCCGTCCATAAATTACGTCATCGATTTTTTCAGATTTTAGACCCCCCCCCCCCCCTATAATCATCCTATCGTCATTTCTTAATGACCCCCCCCCCCCCCCCCCCCCCCTCTCCCAAAATTGACGTCATTACTAGTTTGACAAAATAAAACATTGCAGATTTGAGAAAAATAGGGTATTATATGATTGGTTATAGAATCACCTTTTATTATTAAAAGCTTTTATTTAACTTGCAATGTTTGTATGTATGTATGTATGTATGTATGTAAGTATGTATGTATGTATGTATGTATGTTCGGGTCAAATCTTGCAAGCTGAATTAGAAGCACTTCCTCTTATCCTAGGGAGTTGAAATTTTGTACGTTGGTTCAGTTCCGATGACAATGCGTTTTTCTGGTACTATCGAGCTGGTCTGATGCTGGAGTCAGGAGGAATAAAGAGAAACTCTTCAATAGGCCCCTCGAATTCGGGCTCATCTCAAAATCAGAATACCAGGCTGACATAAGTGCAAGGGAGCGTGCTATATCGTTTCTATATATCGTATCGTAGCGCAGGTTGATTCCTAACAAACTACTTAAAATCATTTGAAGTACCAGGTTAGCAGAAACAGAAGTAGTTTTGATTTAGCTCACATGACATATTACGCGCGGTTTATTCTACTAATTAGAACGCGTAGCTTCTGTCACTTCTTTTTTTTTAAATCTAAATAGATTCATTAACTTTAGACTTTGGTGAGATTGAGGTCAAGTGTTGGTCTATCTTTAATAAAAAAATAATAATAAAAAAAGTTGAAGTGTTTTAGATTCAAAATGCTATTTGTCTCTTTTTGGCCCAAGGGAATGAAAGAGTAACCACATAATCAAAACAAGTCGTGATTGTGCATTATATCAGTACCTAGTCTGTGAAAAGTCTGTGATTATATCCTCTGTGTAAATGCTGAATGTCATGCATAAATGCCAAAAATACAACTAAAAAGCGTGTGTTTATGTTAGTTTGGCAATGGTTTTCTAAATAAATTTAAGACAAGAGAGTGTCACTCAATTGAGGCTGGACAAGGCAGTGTATGCAATAATCATCGGCTGCAGAAGTCCACTGTTGGACATGAGTCTCCTTGTTATGGCGCGCCCACACATGCACGGTGATAGGGCCGAGCCACTTGCATCCAGTGACTACTCGCGAGCTTAACTAGGTCATCGGTCCTGGTCTGATGCTGGAGCCAGGAGAAATAAAGAAGAACTTTTCAATAGTCCCTCAAATACGGGCTCATCTTAATTCCAGAATACCACGTTGACATAAGTGCACCGGAGCGTGCAATATCGGTTTTGTAGCGCAAGTTAATTTCCTACCAAACTATTGAAAAATCATTTGAACTACTAGGTTATCAGAAACAGAAGAAGTTAATGACATATTCCGCGCGGGTTTGAGTAAAACTTATATTTTGAAATGAGAACGCTCAACTTCTGTCACTTCTGTTTTTAGGGTTCCGCAGTAAAACTACGAACCCTTTTAATTTCGCTCTGTTAGTCGGTCCGTATGTCAGTCCGCGGCTTTGCTTAGAGACCCTTACTACTGGAAAGGTGTAATTTAGTACGGGTATACATATTAATCACGCCGACAAAGTAGTAGAATAAAATCTTGCAAAACATATTTTAAGGGTGGCTCCCATACACGTAACTTGGGAATAATATATATAGTTTTTCTAATACTTGTGCTCAGAAAATGATACGTTTTGTAGCTGTTTGGCGTGCTAAAAGTTCGTGATTTCAGAAGCTTGTCTTAAAAACGCAAGGCAAACGTGCGTTTTTCTTATTAACTAGTTATAAAGCCAAAAGCACTAGTACTTTTTTTTTCTTATTAACTGAAGGAATGTTTTTCATTCAAAAATCAATACTAGTATTTTTGCCGAGTCACTGGGCAGTATTTGCAACACACTCATGGCCACAATCTCAATAATAGACTACCAGGTTGACATAAATGTCAGAGAGCGTGTAAGACAACTGTTCCGCACTAACCTCCGAAAAAAGATCGGGGTCTGTTTAATTACATACTTTTTGCTGCATTGACATGTTCCAAGAGGATTGGCTTCAGTTCGAGTTTTTTTTTTAATAGAACGCGGGCCTTCGCTTTTTAAATATACATAATATGTAAATTCGAATGTTGATAATGATTTAATTTAATCTTATGGGGATGACAGAGACCTTATGCCAAGATATTATATATCTCTTTTTCTCTCTTTGAAGTTGTAGTTAGACTCCACCTTAGGTATGAGGACCTGGTACTTTCGTCTTCATATCATCCGATGTTAAGTGATTAGAGCTGACAAATGGAAGCGTGCTCATCTAGAAACGTTACTTTGCTTTCTGTGCTAACCGGAACACAATCACCTTCATCATAATTTTACTATTTGTTATATTTTTTAGCAAATGTATTAAGAAATGTCGTTCAAAACTAGTTTCGAAATGTATTTACTATTTTCGCGTTTCCCCCCGTATATCTTCTAAACTATTGCTTTTAAAAATCTGAATACTTCACAGTGGTATGTACACTGAACTTAAAAGAAAAACTATCATGACTAAGCTGGCTTTGCAGGTGAACGAGTAATAGTCGTCCAAATTATAAAAAAATAGACTTCGAGATGCCATAATGAAAGTTTCGTACAAATTCCAATCAAAATTACTTTACATCGTCCTGCGTGGGACCTAACTTGGATACTTTTTAAAATTGAAATAGATTCAGTAATTTAACTAGACTTTTTTAGTCTTAAGAAACATTTACACGATAACTAAAAAATAAAAAATAAATTAATATAAAAAAAATTCATAAAGAAGCTTTTATTTAAATGCTCTAAAAAGAAGAAAATAAACTTTAAATGAAATCAAACCCATCAATTGATTACATTGAACAATTTATATGCTATAAAAGCTTGTCGCGTGATTTACTAGTGTAGATGTATGTATATTTATCTATTTTATACAATACATACTTTTTCTCTAGATCAGTTTACATAATTCTTGTATTCTAGTTCATTGACACATAGGCCTCCTTCATGGTACGCCATATCGACATCAATACAATTAAAATCACGCGACAAGCTTTTATAGCATATAAATTGTTCAATGTAATCAATTGATGGGTTTGATTTCATTTAAAGTTTATTTTCTTCTTTTTAGAGCATTTAAATAAAAGCTTCTTTATGAATTTTTTTTATATTAATTTATTATTTTTACTTTGGCAATAATCATTGATATAATATAACTACTTATTTTTTACTTTTCTTTGGATAACTCGTTTAATAAACACAGTGTCGCATACAAACTATTTTCATAGGTACGATGTTATTTATAGTTTAAAAAAATAATGTAGACATGCCTTGACCTTGTAATAAATAAATAAATAATGAGTTCAATAATTAATACCATTAAATACTTGCAAAATATCACAAGAACATTATCTTTCCTTAGTATGAGACATGTATAATTAAGTATAAGTATAGTATTAATATGTACTTTTATTAATTATGTAATGTTGTAGTTATTATTTAAGTACTGTGTTTATTATCAATACATAGTATAAAACAAAGTCGCTTTCGCTGTCTGTCCCTATGTATGCTTAGATCTTTAAAACTACGCAACGGATTTTGATGCGGTTTTTTTAAATAGATAGACTGATTCTTAAAGGAGGTTTATATGTATAATACATGTAAGTACCACGGGCGAAGCCGGGGCGGGCAGCTAGTATTTTACTAGGTGTGCTGGAAGAAATTTCTTTTTAGAAATAATCTTTTTGTACGTGAAAAATAAACTATAAATAAATAAATAAGAATGACGTCAATTTCGAAACAACCCCCCCCCCCCCCCCCCCCCCATCTATCATTTACCGTCATCCGCAGACCAACCCCTCCCCCCTAATTTAGAATGACGTAATATATGGACGGCCCCTATGCAATTGAGCGGCTTGCTTTGGTAGCTTGTTTTCACATGAAATGTGTAGGGATTAGCCGTGTCTACAAAGTTCTTTGGTAATCTAAGTTTATAGCGGAAAGTTTGTACATCAATGTGCCGTTACAACTGTGTACCTTTAATGTTTTAGCGACGTCAATGTTTATTTTTACGCCTGGGAAATCAATTTAGCTTTGTTGATATCTGTCAAGTTGATCGAAGCCGTCAAGAAAAAGTTAGAGATGATATCTCAACGATGAATTAATGACGAATGAGATGCTAGAATTTACAGGTCTAACGAATAACTGTGTCTGAGGTATGGGAGCGGTACGCGAGGGTGTGTTTACGGAACGTGAAACGAAGAATAACTTCAGTAGGGCGTTCGGCGTAACCCATACATAACAGACTCAGTTATGTGTTAGACCTGTAATAAAACACCCATCGCCTACTTTATTAATGATTTTAGATCTTTATTTAGAAAATGTATGATGGGTATGCACTTGGCCTTCATCCCACCTGATGGTAAGTGACGATAAGGCAGTTGGACGGTAAGCGCTAATGAGGCGATGGCTCTTCTACCTTTCATGCCGAAACACAATAGTGCTATTAACGATACTGTTTGGCGGCAGACTTGAGTAACATGGTGGTGAACCAGGCGGACATAGAAAATAATTAAATTATTAAACCACCAACCAAATTTTGCATATAAAGATTGCCTGTTATATTTATGGAAATTAGTTTATATTGCATTAGTAATTAATACATGAATTTGGAACTCTCCTTAAGCCAGTACAAATCGCTCTTGGACAATTATTTATGGAAAAGGCTATATCGCAAGGGTGGATTCTCGCATGGACCCTGGAAAATATGAAGTCTGTGATGGAAAAATTAGGAGATAAATGCCATTTTTCTCTACACTAAAACGCTACCATTCAGAGAGTGATGGTATATTGAATGACGTTTTTTTCGTCATGAGGCGAAACAGAAGAAATGACAATAAACAATAGCAACTTATTCATTCGTTAAGAGGCTATGTTGGTTAGACCACGTGGTCGCGTTCAAGGTTGCATTGTTTTGTAGCTGTCCCTATCCGAGCCCTATCCTACCCGAGCGCGTACGGTGAGACAGCATACACTACGCGAAGTTATCCACCCGTTATTTGGATGTTTCGTAGTCCAGGTATCATTTGAAGGATACAGTATATTATGTTACCATTTTTTAATACAGTATACTAATGAAATTTCAGATGTCGGTGGTTTTCCAAATTGTTCTAAATTGATTCATATTCTTGTAAATCAGGTTCAAAGTTGGGGCTTTTTAATACCGTAAAATACAATTCTTTGACGCCCTGTAACTCTGGAAGTATATATTTAAACGAAAATCTGACTCACCACCGACACAGATATTTGTTTCTAGATTGTGTCTTGAAAATTTCATAGATTTTCATAGCTTAATACTCAAAATATGACTGGACTACGTTTGTATGGGCGCTTTGACATCAGCATATCCTCTTAAAGCGCAGCCGTGCCATTCCGCTCTATACTTTCAATCTGTTTACATAAATCTCTAAAAATATCCCCCGAACATATTGTCGAGATGCGCCCGCGTCACTACAACTGCGATATACAAAAGCAAAAGTACGTACACATCAACATTGCGAGAGTGTGTGTGTGTGTGTGTGTGTCCGCTCCAAAATAACTAGAGCACGCACTTGACAGTGACCTTTGGGAGTTACTAGCGGCCGATGACGACTCTATGTTGGACGTCGATACGATTTATAATTACGTGAAACCTGAGTTTGTCTCACTTAAGACGAGACGACATAAATATCTAACCGTAAGCCACATATGCAAGACAGTGATAGCACTTCATCTATTCTCAATGCGTAAGTAGGAAAGGTGTAATGCAATGGCTGCTTGGAGTAAACTAACGTAAGCGACACACACATAGTGTATTTATTAAGAAAAGGTTTCGTGTAGGAGAAAATCATTCAGATCTTTACTAGGTACTGAGTTTACCTACAAATTAATATAAAATGTAAACGTAAATCTCTGTACAGTACGATGTTGTGACGGAAAAAGTGTTTTAGAAGATTTGATTTGAAACATCAAAGTTATCGAGAAAAATTTACATCAATAATATTTTCATTCATAAGAATACTCGATAAAGTTATAGTTTTCTTTGCCCAAATGTCATACGTGTGACTACGTTAAGAGATGAGAAAACACAAACCAAATTTTATCGAACCAGTCCTCCTCTTAAATAGGTATTCCACTTGCCTCAGATATCCAGACATAAATAAATATCGATTTAATTAACAGAGGGTTTCATTAATCGAGGTGAAAATAGAGGTTATTCAGATACAGAGCTGCGAACAATTATGTGGACTGAGGCTTCGCGCAAATTCTTGGTGATAAATTGATGTTATCGCAGTTACAGAGGCCAATGCTTATAAAATTCAAATAAAATAATTCAAATGAAGTATTCTTTGAAATACAGTCTCAGTAATAGAGGTAAAATACAGTCGCTTTCTCAATTGTAGAGGTAACGATAGAATCGAAAGAACAAATTCCAGATATAAAGATTTGATTTGTCACTCTAACAGAGGTACTCATAATTTAGTGTTAAACAGTCAGGACCTCATGAAATAAAAAAAATTGAATGTCGTGGAATGTGTACTACAACTTCATGTTACACAAAAGATGTGATGTGATAATGTTTCACAGGTATAAAATGTAATAAAACGAAAAGTTCTAATTTTAAATTTCTAAGACACGCGCGTTGATGTCTTTCATGCTGTCCCTTTCTGATACATTGATATGTATATTGTCGTTGTCTCAGCTTACCTCGTCTCCCACTGTAAATCGGTGAGTTTTGTTTAGAACAATAATTAACGAGTTCAAAAAGAACTAGAAACCGACTTCAACTGCCCTAAAAGTCTATAGCATTCATCCCCTAAAAAAGGGGTGGCGAACCATTGGCACGCGTGCCATTACCGTCACGCGACACAATATTTTGGGCACGTCACTGTCCACAAAATTCATTATGCACTACGAAAAAAAGTGTAAAGTAGGTATTATATGACTAGAGATCCCGTATTAAATATTTTATACGCTTATTTAAGAAACATTGCAAAATTTTCCTATTTTTTGTTGTAAATTAAGAGTTTTGAGTTTATAGTATTTATTATTATTATTTTCCCAATAATCAGAAAGTCAAAATTATTTGATGGCACGTCTATTACCGCATTAAACATTTCTTTTGGAAAATGGCACGTTGTTACGTAAAGGTTCGCCACCGTTGCCCTAAAATGTTCAACCTTAGAGGGAGAATCTGGGTATATATTTGTTTTTTGTTGATTTTCTAAAAAGTGCTGAATCTAGTTCGATAAACTTTATATGGGACCACGTTTGAAATATGCTCTACCAAACAAAAAAAGAATCATCAAAATTGATTTATAATAGGCGAAGTTATCGCGAAACATACATAAAAAAAGAGAAAAAATACAGTCGAATTGTTGAAGTTGGTTGAAAACTCCTTCACGCTCTTTCTATACATATTCCTTGGTTTAAACGTGTCGTTTGCGAATCATTCAGTACAGTAACCTTGTAGACACCGTTAAGAGGGTATGCTGTTGTCAAAGCGCCCATACAAACGTAGTCCAGTCATATTTTGAGTATTAAGCTATGAAAATCTATGAAATTTTCAAGACACAATCTAGAAACAAATATCTGTGTCGGTGGTGAGTCAGATTTTCGTTTAAATATATACTTCCAGAGTTACAGGCCGTCAAAGTATTGTATTTTTCGGTAATAAAAAGCCCCAACTTTGAACCTGATTTACAAGAGTATGAATCAATTTAGAACAATTTGGAAAAACCACCGACATCTGAAATTTCATTAGTATACTGTATTAAAAAAATGGTTACATAATATACTGTATCCTTCAAATGATCCCTGGACTACGAAACATCCAAATAACGGGTGGATAACATCGCGTAATGTATGCTGTCTCACCGTACGCGCTCGGGTAGGATAGGGCTCGGAGAGGGACAGCTACAAAACAATGCAGCCTTGAAACCGACCACGTGGTCTTACCAACATAGCCTCTTAATGTATTTCTGATCCACAAGACATCATTCAACCGAACTATTAGCACCTTTGGTATTTTAAACAGAGTTGGCAGACAATGGCTCTACGAACTAAACAAAATATGGCACTGTATATTCTATTTATTAGACTTGTTATGATGAGCTGTAATTAGGGAGCGAAGCGTGATTTTTACTCAACTGCGCCAGAAGGAGGATTATGTTTTTCAAAGTGTATGAATGTTTAATTGACACGTTTTGTAGCCTAAATAGTTTGATGGATTTTAGCTTGAGAGGAGTCGTTAGATTCGTGTTATTAATGTTAATTAAAATGACTGATTTAGTCGCTAAATTATGTCTTCCAATTGTTTTTGTCCCTCAAAACCTATCGAGTGGGGTATCAAAATAAAGCAAAACTAGAAAAATTGAATATTAGGACAGCCCACAATCTTTGTACGCGGCATTTAAAAAATGCATGATGGGTTTGCACTTAGATTCACCCTAAAGCCACTAGCTATGCTATCTTGCATACTGGACCACAACAGTGCTATTAACACTGCTGTTTGGCGGCAGACATGGTGGCAGCTGTCAGGCAGATGTACAAAATGTCCAACCACCAACAAAACCGAATATCGATTGGTACCATCGCTGGGAATCGAACTTGGAACCTCAGATAGCTATTAAGTCACGGAGGCAGTACGTATGAA
Source organism: Carcina quercana (assembly GCA_910589575.2). Taxonomy (NCBI): domain Eukaryota; kingdom Metazoa; phylum Arthropoda; class Insecta; order Lepidoptera; family Depressariidae; genus Carcina; species Carcina quercana. The sequence continues at coordinate 14,794,668 of OU342435.1, forward strand.
ACACGATACAAAACAAAACGATTTGAAACACATTGATGGATGACGATAAAAACCGTAAATAGCATCTCATCTTGTTTGACAAGTTTAGGCTACAAAGGGTCAGTGGGTTAGGCAAACACAAAAAAAAAACCGTTATACGCATTGTGAGTAGAAAAACGCTTTCGTTGATGACTGTACATTACTTACATACTCGTACATACGTACAGTACTTGTGAATGATAGTTACGATTCGTTACCGACAAAGCTATCAAGTTATTAAGTATTAGAAAGTGTTGCTATAAAATACGGTTGTAAACATTGAGTTACATTGTACGGAAACACTTCAGATGGCATATACCTCTAGTAACAGTGGCACGGACGCTGAGGACCGACGAGAAGATCGTGGAGCTGGAGGAAGAAGTAGACAAGTTGCGATGGGACGTTATTGGATTATCAGAAGTCCGAAGAGAGGGAGAGGACACGATAATCCTCAAGTCGGGCAACTTGTTCTACTACCGGGAAGGCAACAAAACGTCACAGGGCGGTGTTGGGTTTATCGTCCGGAGTTCCCTGGTCAACAATGTAGTGAAGGTGGAGAGTGTCTCGACAAGGGTAGCGTACCTTATACTCAGAATAACCAAACGGTATTCGCTGAAGGTTATACAGGTTTACGCACCCACCTCGTCACATCCAGATGACGAGGTAGAGGCCATGTATGAGGACATCTCTAGAGCCATACACTCCACAAAGACACACTACACTGTGGTCATGGGGGACTTTAACGCGAAACTAGGCAGAAAAAAACAGTGGCACCCTTATTTGCTCTACAAAAAAGCAAAACGGACTTTTTAGGGTTCCGTACTCAAACAAGGAACCCTTGTAGTTTTGCTCTGTCCGTTTGTCTGTCCTTGGTACGGGTATAAATATTAATGACGTCAACAAAGTGGAAGAAAAAAATCATTAAAAAGTATTTTTTGAGGTTTGGCTCCCATGCACGTAACTTGCGGATGAAGTTATTTTTTTATATTTTTTATATATATAAATATTTAGCTTTAATATAATCATGATAAACTTTGTCAGAGTCGAACATCCCCGGCCCTGTACAAGTATCTGCTAAACTGTTACTGTTAAAAAAATCTGAAAAATTCACAGTAGTAGCTTATATCATTATCATCGGGACCGGGAAACGTCCACTGCTGGACATAGGCCTCCTTCATGGTACGCCACATCGACCGGTCGCGAGCCACCTGCATCCAGCGACTCCCTGCGACTCTAACCAGGTCGTCGGTGCATCTAGTAGGGGGACGGCCTGGTAGACGTTTCCCGGTTCGTGGTCGCCAGTCGAGAACCTTCACTCCTCACCGGTTATCGGTTCTTCGAGCGATGTAGCCTGCCCATTGCCACTTCAGCTCGTCGTCGTTGAGATATGTCGGTGACCTTCGTTCGTCTACGGATTTCCTCGCTCCGGACCTTATCACTTAGAGAAATTCCGAGCATAGCTCGCTCCATTGTTAGCTGAGTGACTTGAGCTTGTTTATTCGGCCCACAGTAAAGGACCACGTTTGGGTTCCGTATGTCATCACTGGCAACACAGACTGATTAAAGACTTTTTCAGTAGTATCTTATATACTGGAGTTATATAGAAAACTATCACGACTAAGTTGGCTTTTCAGGTTAACGAGTATAGTCGACCAAAGTATAAAATATACTTGGAGAAGTCATAATCAAAACTTAGTTCAAATTCCCTGAAAGAAATTAGGATAATTTGTGAAAACTGAAATGAAGCATGACTTTACTCCCTTGTTCCAGACGGCGATATTCACAGTGATACTGCTGCCATTCCGAGTGATCGTAATATGCTACCTGATAGTGACAGCATGGCTGATAGCCTGCATAGGACTCTATGGGCTCAGCGAGGAAGACCTCAGAAGAAAACCCATGACTGGATGGAGGAGGTACGTACGCAATGCAGATAAAGAGTACCAGTCTTTGTGCACATCGATAGTATGAAAGCATTTAAAGGACACCTTTCAGGAATGTATGAAACCGGGTCCAGGTCCATGTACACTCGAGTACAAAGATATGTACCGGCTTCTGTACCCTGTAACCTTCACTTCTTCTTATCAATAATCAAAGGTGAATATGACGCGGAGAAAAAAAATGGGAAAACATTTTTGTACTCGAGTGTACACCAAGTAGAAAATAGGAAAACAAATAATCTATAAACCCTTAAAAACCAGTCATAACACTAAAAAAAGGTTTACAAGACAAATTGGAAGGTTGTTAATATTTTCTTCATACCCCGTATATTTTTGTCACTTTTTTGTCCATCACTTGAGGGACAGGTCAATACGAATATCAGTTTCAAAAAATTTAATAAATTTCGAAACAATTTTTGTTACAAAGACAGGGCCCCTGATGAAATTCTCCTGTCTCATAGTCGTTTCATTTATCTTTAATGCATCGATACCACATTTTCCTTACCTTGCACCGTGAAATAATGGACACAATACGACAAAACATATTTCATTCAGGTATTTAGGAATATATCACAATCATTACACTAAAATACAGTACGTACTTATTTGGAAAAACCGACAAATCTGAGTTTTTTTGTCATAAATAATCTTGTATTTGGTATAAATTCCTAGTAGGTAACATTAAAACGACGCTTTATCGTAAAAATTTTAAGGTTTGCAATTAAATATAATATTAGGTTAATATTGTATTTATTAGGGTATTTCTTTCGCAATTATAATATTTATATTAGTAGGATATGACGAACTTGGGCACACTGATAATGTTCAAAACATACTTTCATCCTAAGCGCAAAAGCGTTCCCATTGAATAGTTTCGTCAAATCGTTACATTGTTAATTAATAAAACCTAAGCGTTTCTGCCTGTATTTCACCACCCAGCTTAAAGAAACAGTTCAAGGCAATCTGAACAATAGTTCTTGGCCGTGAAGGTTTTCTATTTAATCTTCCGCCGCAAATTCGTTTTTACCGGTTTCCATCATTTTCCCTTTGTATACAGTCAATGTCAGTCTGATTTCTGATTAAATGCACACTCTGTAAAAATAAAATAGATGTTTCCGATCTGGCCTGTAAACTATTTCAAAAATCAAGGAATAATTTAAAGACATATAGAAAAACACTACCATTACATTTTTGATTGTACAAAATCATTATTTTTGTACCAAGTGACAACCTTAAATGTCATTTCATGGACGCCATCTTTGATTTGTAATTATTGCCAGTTTCACAAGTTTTTTAATGTTTTTGTGCAAATAAACTAGAGTTAAATATTAAAAAAGAGTAATTAAACCACTTTTATTCGATAATGGCCTTCTAAAATAAGAAGTGTACAAGCCCAAGCCATACATTCCATACATCGCGGAACGTGTCATTTAGGGTCAGAAGAACGTGTAAAGATATATGACATTACTGGATATGAGTTGATTTCATTGACATATATATGTACATCAAATCAAAATCTATCGAAGAAGCCTTTAGTCGCTAACCTATCCGGTACTATTTTAACTTATTATATATAATTTCATAAAACTACAGATAAATTAAATTAACAATTTTCAGCAGACAGTTCGCTGGTCAGGTTGTCCTCTGGCATTAGGCGACCCCTAGTTTTTTCCACTCATGTCTATCACGAGCTAGTCTTCTCCATTCTTTTGGAAGCTCATCTTTCCATAATATCTTGATTTACCGTCTTTTTGCCTTTTTCCATTTCTAGAATCTCCATTACGTCTTACCAATGATTATTAATGATTTTTCCTATATGCTCTCCAAATTAAAAGAAGTATACTTTTTCCAGATTACGTCTTTCGTTCATTTTTCTCTGTACATACATATATGTACATACTATGTACAAAAGTACCTAAAACAAAAACGTTATAGTATATACCTACTGAAAAGTATAACTAGCATATTTATTTATTGGGTCTGGTACTTTAGAATGCGGTCAACCCATCGCATCTACCTGAATACTGACAACATCTTACTGCGATAGCCATAGCCTTCATCATGTGGACCATTGTCTGACAAATCGTAATATCCCAAACCCGTCCAAATGTGAGCCGGACTTGCGCAAAAAAGGTATTCCATCTCTAATATTGCAAAATTAGGGGATGAATAACGTTGATTAAGTTCCATCTACATCCCGATAGACTGTTTTAACAGTCGGTTCCAAAGTTGCTGTTCTTTGAACGCAAAATTATTTTTATTAAAATTCTGAGTAATTTTTTTAAATCTATGATGGATTTGCCATTGCCTTCATATCACCTGATGGTAAGTGACGATAAGGCCGTTGGATGGTAGCGTGCGCACCCAGAAGCTTCAAGCAAATGAGGCGCAGCTGCTACTTTTCATACCGGAACACAACAGTGCTATTAACAGTGTTTGGCGGCAAACTTATGTAACATGGTGGTAGATAGGCGTACATACAAAATGTTCTACGACCAACCTAACCGAGTACCGAATATATTTATTTTCTTTTGATCACGTTATAATCGACCTGATAAACGAGTTATTATATCAGAAATCGAAGCGGAGGCATCTTTATCACTGACCTACCGCAGTATAATCGTGTCTTTAATCTCATTCGCTTGATATTACGACCTTACTAAATTTAACAGAATAGCTAGCAAAAAGCCGGAAAAAATAGTTTCTTGTACATGACCTCTTTATGTTCGTGTTATTTGTTCTTATAATAATACACACTCAGTTATATGTTTATGTGCCTTGTGACAGACGGAACGACAGACCGCTGAGCCCTTGTAATGAGCATCATGGGGACTTTTTAGCTACGGAACCTTAAAAAGGAATCTAGCTCAACAGTTGGGAGATGTGACATTAATTAACCCCTCTTTTTCGATATTAAAAATGTAATACTTTATTTTTCCCATTTCAAAAAGGCAAAACTTCCCCAGTCTTTAGAGGCTATGTTGGTAAGAACAAGGCCGCGTTCAAGGTCGCATTGTTTTGTAGCTCTCCCTATCTGAGCCCTATCCTACCCGAGCGCGTACGGTGAGACAGCATACACTACGCGAAGATATCCACCCGTTATTTGGATGTTTCGTAGTCCAGGGATCATTTGAAGGATACAGTATATTATGTAACCATTTTTTTAATACAGTATACTAATGAAATTTAAGATGTCGGTGGTTTTTCCAAATTTTTCTAAATCGATTCATACTCTTGTAAAACAGGTTCAAAGTTGGGGCTTTTTAATACCGTAAAATACAATTCTTTGACGCCCTGTAACTCTGGAAGTATATATTTAAACGAAAATCTGACTCACCACCGACACAGATATTTGTTTCTAGATTGTGTCTTGAAAATGTCATAGATTTTCATAGCTTAATACTCAAAATATGACTGGACTACGTTTGTATGGGCGCTTTGACACCAGCATACCCTCTTAACTGAATGCTGCATTATGATTTTGATTGGTTCACGACCCGATGTTCCATGTACGGATAGATAGATCAACCGACAGCCGATACGGCTTCACAATGAAGCCTAACCTTGTTGAGTCAACAAGGACATGCCACAGACTATTGAAAGAACAGATAAAACACCCGCGCTCTTGTTAATCCCCACACAGTATAAAGATTAGGATTATGTTTATTTGTATCGAATATATTACACATGAAGTCAGAAAATTTTTGTTTCTCACATTCCACCTTTAGAGACATACAATTAAGACATTTTTAAACTATAAGTTTGGTTTAATTTCATGTAACTACATATTTACATATTATTTTTCCACATTATATCTAAGGAAATTATTTTTCAATGATGATGATGTTGAAACTCTCAGCTTCAAATTTTCTCAACTGCTATCCAGAAATTCTAAGAGCCAATTTCTAATGACACAATTTACGCTTGAAAAAGATTCTTGATTTAAACAAAAAAACTGGCTAAGTGTGATTTAATAATATATTGCAATATATTTCATTTCTTTCATTGATATTTCTTAAAAATAACAAATATCGCTTAGATTTTTCAGTAATCTTTTTCATGTATTTATGTGTATATTATGTGTGTGTGTGTGTGAGAGAGAAATAGCGGGGTAAAGATTATAAAATCATACAAAACTTGGATCAAAGGTAATGTAATGAGTGATGGATCATTGGCTACTTGAAATAACGAGATAAATTCATCACCAATCTGTCATTTGGTCGCACGGAGTAAATCTGGTCGCCGTCTTGCCCGTCATTAAAATCTATTTCGGTTTGGTTTCATGTGCGCCGTGCCTTCATAATAATTGGAACTTTGTCATTACTCTGTCCGCATAACTTGTACATTCTGTGTCCAAGTGTGTTACTCTGCTACCTTTTGAAACACAACAGACTAAAAAACTTAGCTCTTCACCCCCTCCTCCCGTCCCGTGCCGCTACTATGCCTCAGAGACCTGTAACTCTGACATGCTCTGCGAAATCTGACAGATGACAATTCATTCCACCCCACGGGCTTGTCAGAATTTTTCCGGTGAGATGAAGGCCAATGCAATGCATTGCAATAATTCATTATTTTTGCGTCGGTGCGGGTTAAAATAATTAGTAATTAATCGTTTTAAAATTTGATCTCTAATTCATGATTCAAGTAGAAAGCGGCTTCAACCGTTAGCGCCCTCGATGGGCAATGACAACAGAGATCTCGAGAATAAAAGTTAACTATTATTAAAGCTACACGTGGACAGTAATCAATCAAAGAGACGGTTGGTATTGTCTCCGGGAGACGTACATAGATGTAGGCAGGAGTTAAGTCTTCTTCTGTGCTATGTTTCAAATTATCATACGCGAATAACGCAATACAATTTATCAGAATTCAGAAAATATTACAGCTGTCTGTTAAATTTCGTCCAAATGCGACCAGCCGTTTATACGTGAATGAGCACATACATCCAAACGGGATAATGTTATTAATAAATAATAAATTACAAGATACTTCTTTCTGTTTTTGAGCCTGCTTGGTGGTTCTCATGTTTAGATAGATAGATAATAGCTTTATTTGCCAACATAATACAAAGAAAAAGAAAATACACACACACACGAAGAAGAACACACAATATAAGTCAGAAATAACAGCATCGTTTATTGCGCAATGTATTGTATGTAAATATATGTGGACTACGAGCCCACAACGCTGGTAATTCTGCTAGAGCCTAGAAGGTGTGAAAGGAAAAGAAATGGAATATATAGTAAAAGGGAACCAAAAGAAGAAAAGGAAGAAAATAAACATGAACATGGACATTTATAGGAAAGTACTATGATTAATAGGAGATAAAAGAGATAATTAATAAGTAAGTTTCATTTTCATTAATTAGCTACTCGTATTTTTCCATTAAATAGTCATTAATTAATATCTATAATATTAATATTTCTGCTTCATTATTAGATGTTTTTGGAAAAGCTTTTTACCTTCACAAATGAACTTAGGTATGTAAATGAACTTAATGTCCATCGGTTGGAACCTTTGGGGCACGATTCAGACTCGCACTTGGGCGTGTATAAAATCAAGGTATCTAGCCATTGAAGCTCATAGGAAACCAGTCGCAGGCATTCAAACTTTCGCAACTACATATCAACAACAGCTGGATGATAGTAGATAAATGTCATTATATTGACAGTATTCATCATTCATGTCTCAGAAGAGCTGCTTCACAGAATAGTGAAAGTTCCATCGTAATAACTCCAGTAGTTTTCGAGTGACGCGCTAAATAAACACACAGACAGCAAGTAATTCAAGACTAAACAGACTGTGCATTTTAGATTTTGAAATGAAAAGAGAAATCTATTAGATAGAAACTCGTTCCATAATTCAGAAATGTTATTTTTAACTTCAACTGGACTGCAGAAATCAGCTAGTCCTTTTAAATATTGCTATCGCGGATCGTCGGGAGGCGGTGAAGATTTGTTAGAACCTCTACCTAAGCCGCGGTTTATACTGAAGTGGCGTGGCGCGGACGTATGGCGGAAGCGGGTACTCTCGGACACGGGACAAACGTCGCCCGATGGCGCGGGCGCAGTTCTCGTTACGACAATTACGACGCTATTTCGCGTATTATGAAGGTTTATATTGTGTTTCTGAGAGTACCCGCTTCCGCCATACGTCCGCGCCACGCCACTTCAGTATAAACCGCGCCTAAGACCGTGTACACTCGAGTACAAAAATATGTATCCACTTTTGGACCATGTCACATTCACTCTTGCGTGTCATTATTGTCGGAAATGACAATTTAAAAAAAGTGACATGGTTCAAAAGTGACTACATATTTTTGTACTCGAGTGTACCAGCCAGTTCTGCAATAAAAATTCAGATTCTAATCAGCCTGCCGAGGGTATTAATAATGAAAGAAAGAAAGAAAAATGATTTATTATCAGAACAACTACAGCTAAATTACATAATATAAGTTTGTGTGTGGTAATAGGAGCAGATTCAGCGTATGCAGGGATCAGCTGCACAGCGCTGATTTTCAATCTGCTCCCGGTGTGTGAATAAATAAATATGTGCTGAGAATATATTTGTAAATACACGCATATATAAAGATAATAAATAAATACGTCAGAGATTAGCATTAACCACTGGTTTCTCAGGTCTGGGTGTATTTTGTGCAGGTACTTGTTTTGTAGCATAATGGCATGTCCTTTAAGACTCGCCGATCAGTCAATAGATGAGAGAGGCTGATGTCCAGCAAGTGGACTTGTGCAGCAGTTTTTCACGTAGACATTTCCCCTTAATTAATTACTTAATTCACATAACAATTAACCTATAATGTACATAATGTTAAATAAGACGAGATTAGTGCATTTTTTCTGTGATGCATAAAAAATAATTGTTAGGTATTACTTCCCATCAAAGAATGAGTAACCTTATAAAGGACATGCACTCATCCGATGATGCGGTTACTTTGTACATTCTATATGGTACACTCTGCCATAAAATATAATGCAATAACCACATGTTATTATTGTAAACTTCGCACAACAAGGATTGGACAGAGGGAATGAAGCTATTTGTATGTAAAATGGCGAGAGATTCAGTGACGTCCAAACATTTTTGAAATAGGTTAGTTTTAAATAATGATTTTTGGCGTGACGGAGCTTTTGAGGGATGGGGCCAAATTTACTTTAAATTAGAATTTAAAATATTAAAATGATAAGAAGTAAATGCGTTCAAAAAGAACTGGAAACCGACTTCAATTGCCCTAAAAGTCTACTTTTACTAAGGCAAATTTAAGATTTATATAGTTTTCTCATGGATGCCGTTGTCAGAACTGGACCAAACTGGGACCACACGGAAAGCACCACCTTTCAAATTAAAAAGGATCATCCAAATCGGTTGCCCCAGTCAAAAGTTCTGAGGTAACAAACATAAAAAAAAACAATTAAAAAACCATACCCGTCAAATTGAACATCTCCTCCTTTTTGAAGTCGGTTAAAATTGGCCAAGTGCGAGTCGGACTCGCATACATTGCTTCGTACAACTGGATAACAATCAACATCATCCATACTGCGAAAGTGAATTTGTTCATTACATAATATAGAGTCATAATGTTTTTTTTGTATAGAGATAGTTGAAAGATCGAAGGACGAGACTACTTTTCATACCGCAGGAAAATTTCCTTAAGAGGCTATGTTGGTAAGACCACGTGGTCGGTTTCAAGGTTGCATTGTTTTGTAGCTGTCCCTATCCGAGCCCTATCCTACCCGAGCGCGTACGGTGAGACAGCATACAATACGCGAAGTTATCCACCCGTTATTTGGATGTTTCGTAGTCCAGGGATCATTTGAAGGATACAGTATATTATGTAGCCATTTTTTCAATACAGTATATTAATGAAATTTCAGATGTCGGTGGTTTTTCCAAATCGTTCTAAATTGATTCATACTCTTGTAAAACAGGTTCAAAGTTGGGGCTTTTTATTACCGAAAAATACAATACTTTGACGGCCTGTAACTCTGGAAGTATATATTTAAACGAAAATCTGACTCACCACTGACACAGATATTTGTTTCTTGATTGTGTCTTGAAAATTTCATAGATTTTCATAGCTTAATACTCAAAATATGACTGGACTACGTTTGTATGGGCGCTTTGACAACAGCATACCCTCTTAATTTTTCGCACCTTTAACGTCCGCACATAGAAGAAGTTGCGCCCCAAAACTAGCACGTTCATTTATTTCTCTTACTGAGTGAAACTGTTAAATTACTTTTGTAAATATTCGTCTATTCATTACGTGTAGGTAAAAATGATTTTGTTATATTGCTTTTATCAACAACTAAGCGGATATGGCGAAATAATAAAAAGTGAAGTTATCACTTTGTTAAGAATAGCGGTGCGATAAACACCAGGTGACAGAACGAGCAATCGCTCGCCACTTCACATGCGCCAGCGCAGCGGTGTATGAAAGTTGTGAGAAAGTACAGAGTATCGCAGTGTTGCGTGCTCAATAGTGGTCATGTAACTTTGAATTACCGCACGGACCGCACGGTACAGGCCAGGCCTTGTGCGAATATACATTCAAAAATTATAAGATGTCATAGGACGTCAAAATCATGTGATCATGAATCATACGAAATTTCTTTTACCATAATCTTTATTCATCATAAATCAATTCACCTTTTGAAATAGGATAGGTGAATTTGTGCAGTAGATCCACAAATCTTATTATTATGTTAAGTAAAAACCCATTATACATTAAAAAAATGTTTAAGATAGCTGTCATATTCACATTTACTCTACTTTTGAACAGGCTGGACAGATGGACTGACTGGTAATAGGGTCTCATTTAGGACCCTTTGTGATAATAGTTCTTATTCTTTGGTTCGTGTACGGAATCCTAATTAATAGGTACAAATCGCAAATTAAATTCAGATTCTTCAAAATACCAACCTTATATTTTTATATACAACAAAATCGGGTTATATACAACAAAACACCATGGACTCAAGAACCGCTGAACCGATTGTTATGCTCTTTGATTTTTGAATTTATCTCCGCCCAAATGGAAGAATAACTATTAAATTATAGGATAAATTTACCCTAAAAAACATTTTCTACCAGAAAGTCAGAAAAGGCCAAGGAAGGACAAAGTCTACTTTTATGCCGATCGAACGAGTAGTTCCTATGGGATATATCCTAATGATCACGTGATCAGCAGCTAGTTAATAATAGGTCAAATAATATCAAATGATCTTATTTGACTTGTAAATATACTCATCAACAAAAGCCTTAAAAATGATATTGTACGAAATATGCGACCGTATTCCTTCCCCTTGCTAACTATGCTGTACAATGTTTTGATTCAAATCTCGTTATTTCAACAGCAAGCTTCGTTTCTCGATTCTGTCCCTCATGAGGCTGGTTGTGGTGACGGCTGGGTTCCACCGAGTCAAGGTCCTCGGTCGGAAACACCTTCCAGCAAACTCCAGGGAGGCTCCGGTGGTGGTAATGGCGCCCCACTCATCCTTCTTCGATGCCATCGCCATTGTGTGCCTGGGGGCGCCAAGCGTCGTCGCTAAGGCTGACACGGCGCGTCTTCCGTTCATTGGACGTAGGTTCTATGCATGGTTTGGCTTGTGTGAGCTTCTTTATCTTTATATTAGAAATAAAACTAAGCTTTAGTGCTAGTATTAGGTCTGCTTTTCGATTGCACATTGACGTATAATTTTACATGTTTGCTGTAATTAAAAACTAACTATGTCGGCATTGCAGATTCGTGGGTAACGTTCATATTTTATGGGAGAAAAAAGATATTCAGTTCATAGTTTATCAATCTCCAAACGACTGGGTTTGGTGATTTCAAAAGATTACTTTCTTTTTTCACCAAGTTAAATAAATATTAGTTTCTTGCGATTTCTGTTAGAGAAATGAAGGACATTTGATGGACGAATTAAGGCCACAAAGATCGTCATCAAATAATGCTTCAAAACATCGAAGATGTGACTGATAATTACTGTATTTTAAAATAAAATCAAACCATAGCTCGTGAAAAGCAATTTTATTTGTGAAAATAAATACGGTACATCAGATGTCAATAAAATATTGTAAATCCGCAATGGATACAAAAATATTAATAATAAAAATAATACATCTAACCTATAGGGTCGTTAAAAGTCTTGTCGCGCCAAATGACACTTCAATACCACTGTCAGTAATTTCACTTGCGCGTTGAGACGATCCCAAGCTTACGTAAGCACAAAGTTTAATGGTGTTCTTTTGTATTCGGTTGCGTGAGCATTTGTCATCCGTTCACCCATCATTACATTACGTTTGGCGTATTCGAAAACCATTGCATACTAATGTTGACGACCTCATGTCAAGTTTGTCAGTGAAACATTCATTTGTGAGCGCCGTAAGATTCAGTTTTGACTTGAGGAGAACTCAGGAAAATATGTAAGAGTTGAGGTTCTACGTTAAAGATTGGATTTGTTGACGTTTTTATACCTCTAACAACTGTAATTCTAAATTTAAAGACCTTGAGAAATAAATTCAAATTTGGAATAAACGCGTTCTTTTTACTGTTTGTTGGCTATGGCGATGTGTTCGAAATCAAATATTTCAATTTTATAGAAAAATAAAATCTTTTCTGATTTGTTGTCTGAAAAAACAATTTCGCAACAATAGAGAAATATTAATTAAATAAAAATAGTGTACTTTAGTTTTACATGCATACAATACATATACAATATTAAGTCAAAATTATTATCTAACGATGCGATAGTTACAATTATTCTTAACGATTGTCAAATTCAGGAAGTAGAATTCAGTACGCAACGCAAGTAAAAAAATTAAAGACTATTCTCAAAGACAGTGGTCAATGCTAGATTACCGAATGACCTCACATCGAGGCGCGCATGGTCGTTCAACTCCAAAAAATTAAGGTCCCAAGAAACAGTTCGTTGTAAAGACAAATGCTTGCGCAATTTTTCCTTATTGTCGTAGGTTAGTCTTTGGCACGTTGCTAGTGGCTTTGTAATTTTGTTAACGACGTCTGTTCTGTTCATTTGGCTGCTATAGAGCTTTTATGGCATCATTATTCAACTGATTGGCTATTCAGCGGAATCGAATTCACCTTCAATTATGTATCAAGAGATTTTTGCTTGCTGTACTGGTTATTTTTGTAGTTCAAGCTCTGTTCCGTTTGGCTTGGGGCTATAGGATATAATTTCAATTCCTTACCGTGGGTGCTATATAAGGTGACTAAAGAAAAATGCAGGGAAGCAGCGCACACGTTTGCACCAATAATATGTTATCTCCAATCAATCTGTCACTGTTGATTATGTGAAAACCTTCAATTTTCACGGTAAGCTTTGTTTTCCTAGCGACATATGAGAGAGGTACATTAGCTTCCGCACTAGGAGACCTGTGACGGAAGCCAAAAAGTTTAAACAAAATTATAGAGCTATATCTATAGACTAGACTATGTGGCCCGATGACCTGGTTAGGGTCGCGGGGAGTCGCTGGCTGCAGGTGACTCGGGACCGGTCGATGTGGCGTGCCATGAAGGAGGCATATGTCCAGCAGTGGACGTTTCCCGGCTGATGATGATAAAATAGGTTAAAAGAAAAACTTTCATCGCAAGCGCCAATGGTACGATCGGGGCCTAATGTTACGTGATGTGAAACTAGACGGAATGACTTATTACCAACTGGTAAAAAGTTTATTATTAAAATTTTGTTTGCTTTGTTGGTTCTACCATTGGTAATATTAAATGTCTTTGACGGATCGCTGTCTGCAAGTTCTAATGGCGGAAGACACGAATTATCGTCTATGTTTTTGCAGCTGCCGTAGAAAGCTGCAATTAAATACACACATATATGCATACTGCATGAATGTGATGCAAAAGTAGTTGGCGCTGTAGCTATCAAGAATTGAAAGTCGGACTTGATGCGATGCGCGCTCAGTGAAATAGCTGTCTACGGTTGTTGCGAGGTGCTCAGAATAGAAGAACTAGTAGATTTAACAAATTATTATTTATAAGTGAGACCAGTGTGTCAAAAGCACTTAAGGTAGGTTTAAACCAAACGAGCGAATGCTCATTATAGCACAGCTCTTTTGTTCAAAACTTGTAACGAGCATTCTTTCGTTGCTCCATATGTTTGCTCAAAATTTTGTAGAACGTCAAAAAATTCTCGATAGTTCGGTAAAAACGTAGCCAGAGCGCTTGACAATTTTGCTAGAGCATCCTTTCGCGTTTGAGCGAGTTTCGGTTTCTTGAAGTAATGAAATATGTTTAGAACTGTTTCTTCCCCACCACGTCTCTCACACCCTGTTTTCTACCCGCCACATCTGTTGCATCTAGTCAAGGCCCTCGTATGGCTATTGTGATCGATCACATACTAGAAAAAAGCTCCAAGACATTATTGACAGTCCTAGAATCATTTCTCTTGAATGTTTGGAATACTAAAAATAAAAATTGAGTCTTAATGTAAACTAGAAGGCAAAGTGTCTAGCGGATTAAAAGTGCTTCTTCTTGATACCTACTACTGCTTGATGGTTGAGGAAATTGACAAAACATTGTAGCAGAGTTAAGTACGGATAAAATGCTAGTTAATAGATTTCTTTATTATCTCAGTTGTAAATATGTAGGAACAAGAAGCAAAAAGTTGAAGAAACCGGCCATGGGCGAGTTGGACTCGCGCACCGAGGGTTCCGTACAGAATTTAATTTTAAATACGGAAAACCATAAATAATATACACCGAACAAACAATCCTCTAACGAATGCGCCTAGATTTAGTTTTGTTACTCGTCACTAGATACTACGGCGTTACTAATACGTTAGAACTCACGTCTCACAAAACCACGTTTGTTGTATGGTAGCCCCCTTAAATATTTATTAGATAGATAGATAAACCTTTATTTGCAATAAATGTGGTACATTTCAGATGTTCAAGAAAATTATTCTAGATCACACATTTAGCCAATGTTTTGACATGCAAACAGTAATTAAAAGTAATAATATCGAGCATTTAAATTATACAATTCTATGATGTCAAGACACGTACCTAATTGATATCGATAACTATGTCAAATAATATTAGTCAAATGTTATACATAATAAAATTATATTCGTAAACCAAATTAAAATTAAATCTTATCTACTTTGTCCTAGCTCGAAAAATTCCTTTACAGAATAAAAGTTGTTAAGAAGAAGCCACTCATGTAACGCCGTTTTGAATTTGCTAATAGGCTGCTCTTTTATTGACGTGACAACGTCTTATAAATTGGTTTGCCGGGTGACACTTCAAGAAACTGCGTTACGCTCCGCTCACGTTATGCGCTCACAATGAGAGCGAGTGAGAGGCACGCGTCCCTTCCACTCGGGCATGGTTAGCCCGCCTAAAATTATTTTACCACTCAAAGTCGTTGTCACGTAAAACTTTCGCCCGTATACCGACTTTACAGGCAACCAATTTTTTTATTCTGTTTTTAGCATTTGTTGTTTTAGCGGCAAACATCTGCGAAAATTTCAACTGTCTTACTATCATGGTTCATAAGATACAGCCTGGTGACAGACAGACGGACAGCTGAGTCTTAGTAATAGGGTCCCGTCGGTTACCTTTTGGGTACGGAGCCCTAAAACCTCATATTCCTATTTAACATTCCATCTGGTTACTTCATATAATCTAATGCCATAATATAATCTAATGATTCCTTCCATACACATGGCACCGCTATCATCTGAACAGACCTCGTCAGTTGAACCACTTTTGTTTTCTCTTTGCTTTTTGTTCTATTTTTTGTCAAACTGTTTTTCGTATAGTTTTTTTATTGTACTGTTTTATTTATCTACTGCATTCGTGAAGCCGGTATTTCGCTTGGCGTTTATGTCTTGTGTTTTTGGCAGATTGCGCTACTTTAGTTTTTTTATTTTGCTGTTTTAATATTTTTAATGGTGTAATGCTATTTTGGGAGGTAAGATTAAATGTTCAATAAATCGTTTGAATGAAATCGAAATTGTTGACTGATGTTTCGAATGAATTATTTATTTTTAAGGATTTTGTTATAATTTATTTACATAGTTTTAATTAATGATTGTTTCTGGTAGGACTTGAGGAGTAACATTATTCGTACTTTGATGACAAAACCTTTTTTTGTATGTAATATTTTCTTGATATATTTTTTTAGTTTGTTTATTTCTTTTGTTTTTGAAAAATTGTTCTTAGCCAGTTAGTATATGAGCAATTACTTTGGGTATATTTATAAAGGTATCTTGACGATCTGGATAATATATCGTTAACAAAAATGTCATCATCACCACTTCATCACTTATCATCAGCAGAGAAATAGATCATCATAATCTGTCATGTGAGATAGTGGTCAAGCGATGATCTATTATTTACTTTAAAATCCATATAAAAGACATCAACGCGAGTAAAGCCGAGAAAAGTTCGTAATTATGTTTTATTAACGTATTATATTACAATATTACGTGTTAATTAGGGTTCCGAACTAAAATGTCTGCTCTGTAAGCAACTATTAATCCCATCATCATGAAATTTCGCACATAATCCTTTTCATTTTTTAAAAATAATTTTAAAAATATATCTTTTAGTTTCCATGTAAAAAAAATTCACAGTTTACGTTTTACAAGTACAAATAAACAAGTAAATTAAAATGATAGTTTCGATTAGATGTTTTTAAAATAAGCAAAAATTCTTTACAAACAGAATTATTACTGTAAAATGAAAATATGATAGAGCTATTTAAATATGTCGAATGAGACAAAAAAATTCATTCAATTAACGAATTTTCTAATCTAATTAATGGCTTTACGCCTGGAATAATAATCAGGAGGTAACAGGTTCGATTACCGGTGGGAGCACCTATCGGTACTCGGTTTGGTTGGTGGTACGGCATTTTCTATGTACGCCTGGCTACCACCATGTTACCTCAGTGCTAATAGCACTGTTGTGTTCCGGTATGAAATGTAGCACAGCCAGCGCCTCATTAGATTGAGTTGATAGAGGAGAGCCTGCGCACGCTTACCATCCTACGGCCTTATCGTCACTTACCATCAGGTCAGATGAAGGACAAGTGCAAACATCGATAAAGAGGCAAAAATCCAGACTAGTGTTATAATGGAACATTACGTAACTCGTACATAATGTACCAATAATAACATATAAAAGTGCTGTTGTAGAATAGGGAAAGGTTTTTACGATTATGTCAAAGGTAAATAAACTCGTTAGGTATTGTAAGTTCGTGTAGCAATGCGGACCGCAATGCTGTTTTTCCACATTAGGCTTTATAGATTTATTGAGGCACATGTGTTATTTCGGTTTATAGTTTTTGGACGAAGAAAACGATGTGTATTAGATATTTATAAAGGAATTTTTTACTGTCAATACATATAGGCTCTTTGGATTCAATTGAGTACGATTCGAAAATAACTAATGTGTTAAGATCGTAGATAAATTTTCTTTTATCTTTTGTAGTCTTTAACGTTTAATAAATTAAGTTTTTGTTAATGACATGAAAATAGTGAAACAATCACTTTAAAAATTTAAAGGATCCCGAACTTATTGTCAGAAAAATGTTGTTCCGGGTAAGATGACATTTGAAATGATCAAAATTTTTATACAATTTTTTTTACAAAATTATTGTTTACGATTCTGTTCAAAAGTTACCTACAATCGATTTTGGACCTCAACTTCATTTTCATCGAACGAAATTTCATTCGGGTTCTTATTTCTGCATACGCATACAAAAACCTGCAATACCCGCCTTTTTTCTCTACAGTCGGGTAAAACAATTAGCCATTCACACTATCAAACACGACAAAATGTATGGAAAATGTCATATCCGATGCACAAAAGATACGGCTGATTCTAGATAGATACGGTACCGTCCTAGTTAATCCGTGGTTCTATTTTTAATTTAGTCAAATTAAAATGATCCAAACACAGCATACTGAAGGTACTTGTTTGATAAATAGGCACAAATAAGATTTTAATTGTGTTGCTAC
Source organism: Carcina quercana (assembly GCA_910589575.2). Lineage (NCBI taxonomy): Eukaryota > Metazoa > Arthropoda > Insecta > Lepidoptera > Depressariidae > Carcina > Carcina quercana. The sequence goes on from OU342435.1 coordinate 14,812,645, forward strand.
GTGGGCGGTTATAAAGTAAAATTCTTACACTGACGATTATCTTTAAAAATGTATTTGTTAAGAAATGGTTCATATAGTAACATTTAGGGAATATTTCTCGATAATTCTAAATGGAACTACGATTTTAAATCAGTCTTAAACGAAAACCCATAGAAGAAGTAAGGCATTAATCTATGCTATAAGGTGATCATTTGATTTTCTAGGTCTTTGAAGCCCATAATATGCTTCATTGGAAAGCTGTCTTACCTGGCCGGAGGTATGGCTATCACCGTCAGGGGGCGCCAAGCGAGCAAAGATGAGGCGCCAATTTTAGTGGTAGCGCCCCACTCGTCGTTCCTTGATTCCTGCATAGTCTACGCAACCAGGATGTCTTCGGTCATCGTTAGGAAGGAGAGCATGGATAATTATGTTGGAAGTAGGTGATAATTACCTTATAGATTCTGGTGGCGGCTTTGTTTTTTTTGGTAATGGTGGAGTCAGGTTGTGGATTTTAAGGTTTTTGGTGGCGGTAGATTTGGAGTTTTCAGGTTATGGTGGAGTTAAATCGAGTATTTTAGGGTTGTGGTGTTGGTAGATAGGTGGGGATTTAAAGGATTTACCGGTGGCGGCTCGATTATAAAATGCTTTTAGTTATTTGATGTGCTTTAATGATTGAAATGATCAATGTTTCTTAAGAATTATTATAGTTGCAGAGAGTTGATAGGAGGTAATTATGTATGTAATTATATATTTGCATCATTTGGTGATTTTATGTAGAGTAGTAGGCCGAGGATCAAATATGTAGGGACATCTGGTGGTTCAAAGGCGATGTAACTTCATTATATTTGATTTTTTGGGCGGTTGCGGTAAAGTGGTGACATAACGTTTTAATGTAAGAAAAATGGTGCTTTTAGATTCTGGTGGCGGCAAAGTTGAAAATTTATCGCTTGTTTGTAGGATAAGTAAGTGGTGCTTAGATTCTGGTGACGGTAAACTGGTGGCTTATCGCTTGTTTGTAGAATAAGTGGTGTTTTAAGATTCGGGTGGCGGTAAACTGGTGGCTTATCCCTTGTTTGTAGAATAAGTGGTGTTTTTAGATTCGGGTGGCGGTAAAGTGGCGACTTGTCGTTTGTTTGTAGGATAAGTGGTGCTTTTATATTCGGATGGCGGTGGTTTTTTGCTGATTTGATAGTTTTGTGGCGGCAATTTCTTGAAAGTGGTTTGTGAAGGCTGTTTATTTTTAATTATGCTACGCCGCGGTGATAGGCGATGGTGATAATTACTGGTCGGTGGTGATTATCAGTTTTGGTTGCGGGTTCCGTTTTTAATTTAATTATTTATATTTGATGTCGGTGTTTGTTGTTGTGGCATGTTATAAGTAAATGCATGTTATGTTTTTTTAAATGGTTCTTCGTTGTTTTCTAATTATTATATTATAATGTATAAGTCTATATTGCTTAAAATCTGAACTAAGCCTGATGAAAATACATGTTCCGCGAATCTAGAAGCTCCAACCTGGACTTATACACAAACACATAAATTTTGAAAAAAGATTTAATTAACCTACCATAATTTTTGATTTGAAATTTGACTAGTTAATTTGTACAAAAATATTAAAAACGCACGAAAATGGCATTTGAAGTTGTCACTTAGAGGAAAACGAAATTATTTAGTACAAACGAAATAGAAACAAAAAAATTATTTTGGTATTTTTCTATATATATTTTGGATTATTCGTTGATTTCTTAAACAGTGTACAAGTGCAGGCCAAATTTGAAACATCTCTTTCGACACGCACGTAGCCTATGACATTACATATGCTGGTTTTATGTCGTGGGAAACATCTAGTACAAAGTATATTTGGAATCTTGGTATTATTTGTATTGCGCCACCTTCACAGTAATTGACCCTCAGGACATTGACTCGTGCAATCCCTGAGGACAGTTACTCTTGACACCCTTGAGGACGGTGACTCGGGACATCCTTAAGAACAGTGACTCGGGACATCCTTAAGAACAGTGACTCGTGACAACCTTAAGAACAGTGACTCGTGACATCCTTAAGAATAGTGACTCGTGACATCCTTAAGAACAGTGACTCGTGCAATCCCTGAGGACAGTGACTCTTGACACCCTTGAGGACAGTGACTCGTGGCATCCTTACGAACAGTGACTCGTGACATCCTTAACAACAGTGACTCGTGACATCCTTAAGAACAGTGACTCGCGACATGCCTGAGAATAGTGACGTGGCAAATACTATGTACGATAGTATAATATAACGCCAGGCACATTAGATAATACAGAAGTTTAGCAAATGTCAGAGACAAGTTAAATCTTTATTTTCTTTATGTAAACATTTTATCACTATTGGAAATGTATATATAAGTATGTCGAATACGGGACTACAACCATAGGTAATCTTAAAATTATTATTCCACTTCTGTTCGAAACCATATAGAATGTAATTTGACAGTTTTGACATTTGAAATGAAGGCGCTTTTAATAGCATATGATGTTTAGTTACGATTAGGCTGTTTAACAAAATTGTTAACTTAGGCCTTCATTCGTCACACACTTACGCACCATATATACACGTCAATGCCCAAGCGGTATCCGTCAGATAAAAGAGTTTGAAGCAAACTATGATTGATGTTTATTTTCAAATCACGTCGCTAACTAACCACTGTTAAATGTCAAGTTACATAACTTAACCGTTTACGTGATTTGTTAGACGACTTCCGCTGAACCGTTCGTCGATATATGTACGTTGTGAAAAACTTCACTCTATAGATTTCGAGAATCGTGACTAGCTTCAATAGCTTATTGATAAATGTTTAGTTTTTTAAATTACTTCCTCTTATTCTTCATGAATCTCTGACATTTGCAAAATTTGGTCACTATGTGCCGGTTTTACTAACTTGTACCATCATCGACCACGATTGTTGTCAAACGCTAGCATATTTATGCAGCAAAATCGGTCAAGTGCGTGTCGGGCCACGCGCAGTGTAGGGTTCCGTAGTTGAACTGGTTTTATTAAAAATAATTTTGAGTGAAATTTGTACGAAGTAATAATTTGGTCGCCTATTACTCGTAAGCCTGTGTAACCTTAGTTGAGATAGCCTTCTTTTAAAGTTTAGCATATGTACTACTTCTGTGATTTTTTTCAAATTTTAAAAAGCACAGTTTAGAAGCTTTAAATCGCTTTACAGCTTAATATTTCGCAAACGGATCCCTCAATCAAAAAGTGGTTTTGCAAGACCCTCAATATTTTTAAAAGACCTATTCCGTGACACTACTATTCCTCACACAATGGGGTTTACACGAAGAAAATTATTTCATCCCCAAGTAACGTGTACGGGAGCCACCCTTAAAAATTATTTTCCAAGATTTTATTCTACCATTTTGTCGGCGTCATTAATATTTATACCAGTACTAAATTACAGATTTCTAGTACTCTTAGTAAGGGTCTCTGAGCAAAGCCGCGGACAGACACACGGATAGAGCGAAACTGTAAGTGTTCTTAGTTTGACTGCGGAACCCTAAAAAGGCCGCTTTCACATCATATAAATAAGTACATATGTCACTTTATAAGTTGCAGTAAAAAACGAAATCATTTGTGTATCTAATGTAGAGCAAAGCGCACCTTTCTACTCTCACACAATATATGTGGAGCGAAGCCAAACCACTACAATAACTGTAACAAATGTTTTCTAGCTTTTGTATAGTATGTTGTGGCTATACAATAAAAAGTTACTTAATTAAGAAAGCTTTTGACAGTGGGTTTGGGTTGTCATTAGTCTAAACCATTTAGGACTCCGTATCAGAAGGAGAAATGAATTTTAGCCAACTGCGACTGCAAAGATAGGGTATGTAAATCGTATGTGAGATTTTTGAGTGGTGATCACGGTTTCGGTTGTTTAAATCAAATCAAAAAAATCAAAGTTGCGGACGTAAAATATTAAATGAATTGAATAGCATATCAGTGAATAGGTCCATAATAATGAAGATTATTTTGGTAGACTATTGGACAGACGTAAGCTCCATTTATGTAGAATCTAGATAGTAATCTCTACATATTTAGAAACTAGCTATATATTCATAAAATTTGTCAGAACACACTATGGATCGTATTCTATAAATTATCGTGCTTGTAAGCATGAATGAAAAGTTTTCGGGTGTAGATATTTTCTCCTCAGCAATTAGTACTTTTAAATTAGATATTCAAAAAAATTCTCTTAGTGCTGTATAGATATCAATATTTATGTATAAATTATTAGGCACTTTATAATATAAAAAATCAGCTGTTTGGTTGTGTGGTAAACTAATTGTATTGTTCAAATTTATTTTACGTAGTTTGGTTTAAAATTTAGCGAGTAAGTGAGTGTATATCTGTGAAGACTTGATTGGTCTGTGTTATATTTATTTTTCATATCTATTTCTTAAATTAATACGTCGTATGTCCTCCTAGAAAAAAAAACAAGAAAAAAAACATAACTAAACCTTGTTCACATCTTTTGAATTTCATTTATTTCTCACCGTCATAAAATGGATTGTGTAATTAAAAGATTTATTTTTTTAACTGTATATAATTAAATTACTGCATTCACACTAAATTTGTATATATGTATTCGTATGGTAAATAGTTGTATATGATATAAAATAAACATATGATTGTGTACAATACTCATTAAATTTTACACAAGCAAAAGAAAACCTTGGAAAAAATAAAACACACACGAATTTCTGAATTTAAGTCAATCAATAATAGCTGAAACTTGTTAGGGCTTCTTGGCACCTTGAACTTAGGTTTATTTCATTTAGTAACTATTAAACTAGGTTCAAGGGTGAATTAACACGATATTTTGTGCTAAGTTAACATATCGTTCAAGTTTATAAATTTGTATGCGTCGTTACGAATGAAGCGTCGATGGCGCAGTGGATAAGGCGCGGACTATCAATCTGAGGGTACCGGGTTCGAATCCAGCCGTGTACCTATGAGTTGTTTTTCAATTCAAGTACATTATCCGATTGCTTAACGGTGAAGGAAAACATCGTGAGGAAACCTGCATGTCTTGAACAGGCATGTGAAGTCCGCCGATCCGCACTGGGCGCGCGTGGTGGACTATGGCCCATACACTCTCTGTAGGAGAGTAGGCCTGAGCCCCTCCAGTGGGGACATATATAGGCTGTTGATGATGATGCGTCGTTAACACTAGAGTAATTTTATTTAAAATCAAATAACGACTTTGTTAAATGTTCAACTAATCTTATTTCCCGCCAAAACTGCACTTGGTGCTTGTGGTATTTCAATAAGCTTTAAAATCTTTTTTACTGTAGTATATTGTTCGCTAGCGTTTATTATTACTATCTATTACTATATAATCTACTGATTTAAGTAATCTATTTCTAATATAAAAAAATTTTATTTGTGGTATTTCTGTTTCCAAAATTGTCTGTAAATCTATCCATTTTATTATTTACAAGAATAGTTAAAATCAACGAAAACAACCTTAAAATTGGAAGGTTGATGTTTGTTAAATTAATTCTGTAGACTATCCATCCATACTAATATAATAAAGAGAAAGTGGGTTTTTCATAGCTTGATTTTTTAACCGACTTCAAAAAAAGAAGGAAGTTATCAATTCGACGGGTATATTTTTTTAAATGTTTGTTACATCAGAACTTTTGTCTGGGTGAACCGATTTGGATGTATCTTTTTTTATTTGAAAGGTGGTGCTACCCGTGAGGTCTCATTTTAATTTGGTCCAGTTTTGTCAACGGCATCAATAAGAAATCGATATTAATCTTAAATTTGCCTTAGTAAAAGTAGACTTTCCAGTTATTTTTGAACGCATTTAATTGTTTATAAATGATTGTGGGTTGGGTCGGACAAGGACATAGGCTACTTTTTACCTAGATCGAACAAGTTGTTACCGACAGATAAATTCTTAAGTATCGCCGGCAAACGTACACTTCAACATGTTACCTAAGCGGCTCACTAGCGTTAGCCTGCTGGTAGGTTTACCATCCAATGACCTTACCGTCACTTACCATCACGTGAGATGATGGTCAAGTGCGAACGTATTATGCATAAAATATCTGAGTATTAAAGTCAGAAAATAAATTCAGGTTTGAAGGGCCCCAAATTCGTCAATTATTTTCACTTTTTGGTCAAAGTCAAAATCTTTATTCGTAAACATAGGTTGTACAGTAGATGGTAGTAGGTAACAGTTATAGATCTGCTATGTTTCGTATTTACTGGACATACGAAATTATACTGTAATATACCTATTAACTAGTATAACGTATTGCAATTTTTTTAAAATATAATTATGTCAAAAGTAGGTTTTGTATTGAAGTATTCTGCGCAAAACGTTAGATACCACAGTTTCAAAACATTTTCCTTGGGAGTGCCCTACAGTCCAGCGAGCAGTCGCATGCCCTAGGCTATATGCAGCGATCAAAATTCGCCGGCTTGCGTGTGGCCCCGTGCCAACGCCGGTAATGGCTGTTTTCTACAGTTAGAGTTTTCTCTGCACGCAGCACGGTAGAAACCTATACTAGAGCAGCTTGTAGGGATATTGTTTGCATAGAGACCCCAAACACGATTATACTGTCCACAAATCTTGACGGACTAAAAGCATATTTTCAAAAACTTCCGAATGTAGTTATATTAATTAAAACTTTCGCGAATAAAAATCTGGCACTCTGGCCCAGTCGAATCAGCTCAACAAGGGGCAAACCAGAAAAACATTTTCCTAAATAGGGCCGACATCATATATTATGAACGCTTACATAACAAATTATTTCGTTGCAAAGCGCACCACTATTTTTCCCTAGGGAAGGAAATGCCGTTTTATTTCAACTGATTAAATAATGAAAAGTATAATTTCTGAGCTGTAGATATGAAAAGCATATTCCAAGCATATTTGGAGTAGAAAGCTAAGTTTGAAAGAGTTTGTTTGGTTTTTGAGACTTACGTGAATAAAGCATGTCATTATACCCTTTTTTCTAATGCATAATCTGTGTTTTACCGTATGAGTGTAGATAAGTAGTATTAGAATGTTCTATTTGTTTTTCATTTAAATAGTGATATGTAATGTGAATAAGGAGACTATACGGTTATACCTAGTATCTTATGAACGGTGTATTTCCAGAGCTAATCAACTACACACAGCCGGTGTACGTGTGGCGGGACGACCCTAACTCCAGACAGAACACCATCAAGGAGATCATCGAGAGAGCCACGTCCAAGGAAGATTGGCCCCAGGTATTGTCATTCACACTAATATTATAAATGCGAAAGTGAGTTTATCAGTTTGTCCTTCCTTTACATCGTTACGGAAAGTCAGATTGGCATGATTTTTGTAAGGGGATAGTGGAAGGTTCGGAAAAGTATTTAGACTAGTTTTTATCCTGATCGAGCTAGTAGTTCCCTTGGGATACTTTCAGAAGTCCACGCACATGAAAGCTAATGAAGGCTGTAGTTAATTTTTTTCGTATAAAACGCAGAAGTATTTTCAAAACAATAATAAAAAGCAATAGGTTGTATTTTGACAGCATTCTAGGGGAGGCCGCAGTTTCAAAATAGTTTGAGCAGTTGGACCACGTGATCTAAGTGAAAAATACAGCCTGCTATAAAAGCCATATTTTCATAACCTTCAATTTAAAAAAAAAATTATTTAGCAAAAATAAAAGTACATTCAAATTCTATCTCGTATTATTCTTTTCTTTCTCTTAGTTCCATATATTTTGTCGAATCAACAGGAAAACTTTTTTACTATTTCGACAGTCGGATCACGCGGGAAAAAAATCCGTAATCGGACTGAGCAGCCGGACTACGCGGTCTCAGGGGGTTGATTGCCTTTTTCTAATGTATTTTTCACGCACATAGATTTTTCGTAAGATGGATATCTCACTGTTACACATTGGCCATCTATTCTGTAGTATAAAAAATTATAATTACGAAATAAGTTTATGACGAATTGGGGGTTGATTCTCTATCAACTGAGCATTTATTTACGTCTGCGTCATCCAATTTTCAGGTGCTGATATTCCCTGAAGGCACCTGCACGAACCGCTCGTGCCTCATCACCTTCAAGCCTGGAGGATTCTACCCAGGGGTTCCAGTGCAGCCGGTCACCATCAGATACCCAAACGCCAGGGACACCGTCACTTGGACTTGGGAGGGGCCAGGGGCGTGAGTACCTCAGCTAACCCGTTATTAAAGCCCGTCGTCTTGGTCCTAGAATAAATATAAATGTACACCATGGCATTTTTGGCGTCGTTAAAGGCGACGAGGCAAAATTTATATGAAGAAGTATCTGTCTTACTGCTATCATTACGCCACGCCTACCGTGACGTGCGCTTGTGACGATCTGTGAGTATAGATTATAGCCTAAAGTTGACGCCAGAATTTCACGAATTATTTTGACATAAGTGTGTGTAGAATGCTTCACCGTCATGAATTCGACGAGTCAGTGAGCTGAAGTGGCACTGGACAGGCCACATCGCTCGAAGAACCGATAACCGTTGGGGAGTAAAGGTTCTCGAGTGGCGACCACGTACCGGAAAACATCTACCAGGCCGTCCCCCTACTAGATGGACCGACGACCTGGTCAGAGTCGCAGGGAGTCGCTGGATGCAGGTGGCTCGGGACCGGTCGATGTGGCGTACCATGAGGGAGGCCTATGTATAGCAGTGGACGTTTCCCGGCTGATGATGATGATGTGTGTAGAATGTGTAGAAGATGTGTTTAGAAGATGTCTCCTAAATTGTTTAATTTACATAATAAGTACTTAGACTAAAGACTTAGTAAATAAAATACTGTATCTATCAAAATCAAAACCTGGGTGAACTCTGGCAGCATCCGTGTCCGGTGTACTGTCAAACTATTTCGTGAAATTATGACTTTGGCAGATGACTTGTGTTGATGGTAATGAACAAAACCCCTATCAATCTGTATGCTCTTATATCCACAGTTCCATACTATAATTGCCAAGAGATCGCATATATTTTGCAATATGACTTGTTTAAAAGATCTACCCCTGTTCTAGGTTGAAGCTGCTATGGCTGACGTTGACGCAGGTGCATAGCTCGTGTGAGATAGAGTTCCTTCCAGTCTACTACCCCAGCGAGGAGGAGAAGAGAGATCCAAAACTGTACGCGAGGAACGTGCGAGATGTCATGGCAAAGTCAGTCTTACACTACGTGCTGATAATTTCATCTTTGTTAAGATTTATGTTTTACTAGCTTCCGCCCGCGACTTTGTCCGCGTGTACTTCAGGATTTATCCATTTCCAGCATAAGGTACAGAATAGTGTTTATTCTGTTACGTAGGCTAATAGTTTAAAGAAACAAAAGAAATTTCAATATCTGACGTAGTACATTCAAATAGTCTTCACACCAATATTATAAACGCGAAAGTTTGTATATACAAATTTACATATTCTATGGTCGGTTGCTAGGCAACGCGGTTTTGTTATGCCAAAATTGCCCATGTAATCCCACTAATATTATAAGTGTGATTTTGTACAATTTATACAATATGTCTTTAGAAATTATAGGCTATATGTTATTCTGATGTATAAGGTATGTTATTGTAAAGTTTCATTCAAATCCATTCAGTAGTTTTTCCGTGAAAGCGTCACAAACATCCAAACATCTAAACATCCAAACTTTCACATTTATAATATTAGTAGGATAAAGACCACTGTAATTCGGTACAGTTATAGGTATTATAGGTATTATAGGTATAAAGCCTACACAAATAAAACACTAGCGCTAGCTATTTGAACGAAGTATTCACACTCATAAAGGTGTGACGTCAGCCGTGTCTCCTTGTTCATGCGCCGAATGTGCATGAAGCGACAATCACAAATAACGCCATCTGTGTCTGTAGATAAGAACTACTAGCTGCCTTACCCAAGCCCAGTTAGTCTTCAGCCATTGGGGCTCATTGCCTTGATTGGACCTTAATACTTTGTTATCACTAAGATATGTAGCACCGTGCATTCGGCACTGTGTGCTGTCTACTCTAGTCTACAATATGTCTAGTTTATAGCTGTAATCACTGCTGACATTTCAGAGCCCTTGGTGTGCCAGTCTTGGACTACACGTACGACGACTGCCGGCTTATCGCGCGCGCCAAGCACCTGGGAATCCCCGGCGCAGCCGCTGCTAGGGAGGTTTGCGAACTGAGGGCGCAGCTAGGGTTAGTCTCTTTAAACAGTACACAACACAGTTCCTTTCCCAAGAAAATATCCAAATAGTTGGAATTTTCCCAGTCCAAGTGCAAGAAAAATTAATATTTAAGCACACTGTCTCGTGTGTAGCTGTGTTGGTTTGTTCAACGCTCAATCACTGGTAGTGTTAATAGAGTGGCGTTTTGAACAATAACAAGAAAAGGTGTGTAAAATTGGAAAGTGTGATTCACAACTTCATAGAGTTGTATGTTGTTGTACTCATTTCCGGATATTATAATCCGATGTCTTATATTTAGAAAATATGTGCACAAATCCAGATACTATTTTTATTTTATAATTATTCATTTATTTTAGGTAACAATGACCCATAAGTATAAATACAATACAATAAAATACATTAAAATAAACTACTACACATTTTAAACGATGATCTTAAAAGAAATGTCATATGCAACTTCCACCGTCCGAATAACCGAATGGCGCTACTGTCCTAACGAAATATGTGTGGCTTTTGCTTTAAAAAAAGTCGCCATGTAACGTTGTGTGCATTTGTTGTTTCTGCTTTCACCCTGATGTGTTCATGTCACTGCATGTTCGACTGTCGTTCCAGCTTGGAGCGGTCGCAGCTGGAGCTGCACCTCGCCGCGCAGGGTCTGCAGGAACGCGCGCGCTGGCTGACTGCGCAGGAGTTCGCGCAAAGGCTCGGCGTGCCACACGGCGACCTCACGCAGAGACTCTTCGATATATTCGTGCAGGTAACTTTAACAACATTCGTTTTGAGGGTCCCGTACACCAACGGTGCCAAATGGAATCATATTACTAAGCCCCAGCTGTATGACCGTAAATCCGTCCCTCTGTCACACGGCTATTGAAACGTAATATGTAGGCCCTTAGAATTAATTGACATTTGAAAAGAATATTAGTCAGTTCAAAGAGTATTCCAATATATTTATTTTCGGAGATCAAGTGGCCGGTGTGCGAGAAAGTGACAGCGCTAATTACATTTCACCAAAGCAGAAAGAGAGTTGTATATTGCCTCATTGGCTAAATATAATCAACGTAAGCGACAGGTTCTGTAACCGTGTGGAGCCGCTTACCTTACTAACTATGAACTGCAGTGATTTTTTTACGACTGGAGTGCAATTGACTAAGGACAAACATCCTTACAGTCTCAACCATAGCTGACGATATCTTTAGTTTCCTATGTAACAAGGTTCAAGATCGAATAACTACAGCAAAGACATTCATCAGCCGTAAGGATGTAAGGATGTGTGTGTTGAGTGAATGCACCCCGATGATTCTGATGAATTGTTGTCATGAGATATCATTGACGAAAAATCCAGTCTATACTTCCAGTAGTTAGTGAAGAAAATCCTATCTTGTGAGTGAAAAATGAAATGTAACGTCTTCTTATATTTGTTTGTTGTTCAGAGGTCTAGCGGACTGTTGTACTTCCCGGACTACCTGCTGTGCGCCGTATTCCTCTCGCTGCAGCACGCGCCTCTAGCACAGCTGCTGCCCTATGCCTTCAAGGTACGTTTTACCTCATAGCTAGAGTCTCATTATCTTGAAAGAAAGAAATTTATTTGCCAAGTACATAGCTTTTTTACACGGTGTTTAAATAGTAATTTCAATTAGTTCGATGTACTTAACCTGTCCACGGGTGTGCAAATATTGTAAACATATCTAATAAGGAATTTAATTGTTAAAAAATTATTTTAGTTAAAAAAATTAGTTTGAGGCTTATAGGCGAGTATGCGATCCATCCTCCGGCATTATAACTTGCTGCCAGGTCAGATAAAGAACAGATGCAAGCTTAATGCTCGTTAAAAACTATTCAAACCTTCGACGAAGCCAACTTTGCGCCCATAAAGAAACGAATCGTTATGCAGATTGATGCACGCAAAAGCGTCAAGCTTATGAGGCACTGACGCCTCCTTTAATACAGTAACACAGAAGATACTTAGGTAGCTTTGTGGTGTAGCTATACAGGCGGACATAGAAAATGTCGTACCACCAACAAAACCGAATACCGATGTAGCCATCAGGCCACGGATTCGGTTAAAATTACAGATAAAAAATACAAAAAAAGTTAAATATAAAATTAAAGAAATAAATCATTTTTTAAAAACAAGCTTTTATTACTTGATAATAAAATGAACTAAAAAGTCAAAAATAAATTAATTTAAATAATTTATTCTAATTAGAAATAAAACACTTTATAAGTTCATTGTAACCTTTAACGATAATTAAGCTTATTTGTCTACGACAAAATAATTCAATATCGTACATAATTATATATTTTTAACAATAAAACTTTACACCTTAATTATTAAATCTTCCCGTTTTTATGACAGTCCCAATTTTATTAATAAAGCGTGTTGTTAACTTGCAAGATTTGATTACAGACAACGGGAAAGGTGAAAGTAAATAAAAGCTTGTAAAAATAGCTAATATTGCTTGTGTTTTTCGTCAGTTATGCGACAGCCACGGCGCGGGACGGTTGAACCTGAACAACTTTGAGACGCTGGCGACGCGGTGCCTCGGTCTGTGTCAGGAGGACGCGCAGAACCTGTTCCAGGAGGCGGACCTAGACGAGAAGGGATACCTCACTTACGGTGAGTGAACGTTCACGTTTTTTCGACACGAGCGGGATACGAACTAAAGAAATGTTGTCGAAATATTGTGTAACAAATTACGTAAGTAATTACAAAAAAATTGACTTGACTATCGAGCAAAAGAAACTAGAGAGGGACCAACAAACTACCACATGATGGTCAAGACCGTTGTATCTTCATACTGGTTTATACAGCGCCGTCGTCGTCGTCGATAGCTCTGAAAATTTGTAACCATATGCCTGATAGCCTAATATAATTAACACTACATGTTTTAGGAGAGGGTTGCTAAATGTTTCTATTTACAAATGTTTCTACCGTCATGATGAATTATTAATGTGTGAAAGAATTATACATTTATTTCTAAAATACCGTCCTGTGCAATTTGAAACATGCTTCTTGTGTTAATTTATGGTTTAGGCAGCTTTCCCTCCTTCTTTTTATTTTTTACCTTCTTATTTTTATCTGTGGATACTCCATTTGATGCATTTGATTATTTAATGCATTTGATTATGATCCAGTCATCATAATCACCCGGGAAACGTCCACTGCTGGACATAGGCCTCCTTCATGGCACGCCACATCGACCAGTCCTGAGCCACCTGCATCCAGCGACTCCCCGCGACCTTAATCAGGTCATCGGTCCATCTAGTAGGGAGACGGCCCGGTAGACGTTTGCCGGTACGTGGTCGCCACTCGAGAACTTTTATTCCCCACCGGCTATCGATTCTTCGAGCGATGTGGCTTGCCATGTCCATATGGTCCAGTATCCAATCCGATTGAACATTGTCTTCGAAAGGTTTTAAAGTTTTCTAATTTGTGACTTTCAGATGAATTCATGCACTATGTGCAAAAAAAGCCAGAGTTCTCCCATATCTTCGCGTGTGACACGTCACACCATAAACCGAAGACCCAGTGAGAGTTACCCTCGGAGATCCCGACAGTTTGCAGTCAAGTACCCTGAGGATACCGTCTCAGGTCAGGTCAGGAATGGCAAAACCACGTTCAAAGGAACAGGGCTTAATCATGTTGGTAAAAGACTTGAATCGTGTTAGTTAAGGATTTGAATCATGTTGATTGAGGATTTGAATCATGATTTAGTGATTGTAGGTTTAGATCTGGGACGTTGTTGATTAAGATTAGAGCGATTTTGTTTATGACAAAAATCGTTTTGAGTACTTATATGAATAGCGTGGTTAAGAACTTGTATCATGTTCGCTTAGAATTTAATCATATTGATTAAGAACTTCCATCATAATGATTAACGGTTTGAACCAAATTTGTAAATGACTTGAATTGTGTTGTTGTTCTAATCATTTATTTAGTGTTGGTTTCGACCACGTTGATTAAACGTGATTGATTGACAGTGATAACTATGAAATTTTAGAAATTGGAGTTTGTCTAATATCGGTTAAGAGGCTATGTTGGTTAGACCACGTGGCCGCGTTCAAGGTTGCATTGTTTTGTAGCTGTCCCTATCCGAGCCCTATCCTACCCGAGCGCGTACGGTGAGACAGCATACACTACGCGAAGTTATCTACCCGTTATTTGGATGTTTCGTAGTCCAGGGATCATTTGAAGGATACAGTATATTATGTAACCATTTTTTTAATACAGTATACTAATGAAATTTCAGATGTCGGTGGTTTTTCCAAATTGTTCTAAATTGATTCATACTCTTGTAAATCAGGTTCAAAGTTGGGGCTTTTTATTACCGTAAAATACAATTCTTTGACGCCCTGTAACTCTGGAAGTATATATTTAAACGAAAATCTGACTCACCACCGACACAGATATTTGTTACTAGATTGTGTCTTGAAAATTTCATAGATTTTCATAGCTTAATACTCAAAATATGACTGGACTACCCTCTTAAGTTATAAATTCAGAAAGACAGGCAGTATTCTCAAGATATTTTGTCTGGAATATGGTGGAATGGGTGGATGATGGAACTAGTAAGCAAGGTGTTGATTTTGTGAAACACAAAGAGCTTTCTCAAATGAATGTCAATATAAAAGTGACTGTAAAATCGTGTAGATTAAGAATGTAATCAAATGTCGATAAAGGTGGTCTTTGAAATGTGGCGTTAATACTCCGATCAAACGAGAGTTGTGTACAAATTGTGTGAAAGTTAGAAAATAGATTCGTAGGTATTTATTTTATGTGAGTAATTATTAAATAGAAGCGTTTACAAACTGATAGTTTGGTTAGCTTCAGTGTTTTAATGTTTTGTAAATGTAATTTATCGTGAAATTGGATTTCGTATGTCTATAAGAAACTGTTGACATTTTCATATAAATTAAATCATGCTCAGCTTAGAGGAAAGCTTTTAAAATTTAACACAGCTTATGAATAGATTTAAGTGCGTTGTACAATTTGCTTTGTGACTGAAGAAAAGGACTGTTAGGCGGATTTTGATGTGACTAGTAATTTTAGCCAATTAGAGGCTAAGCTTTATTTACCTAAGGGTATTATACAGTCAAGCGTGTTTGATAAAAAGCTTCGTAGTCGTTGAGTTAACGGGCGTATCTCAAATCGCGAAAGAAAAATTAGAAGGAAGGAAAAATTATAATGTCGCGAAATGACTATCATTAACATAGAACATCCTAGGGAATCACAACTTTCATTTTTACTTACTATTTTTCGATTATTGTTTTAAGTGCCATCTAGGGACCATTAGCTGCATAACGGCTATTGCAGCTAACTATAAAGTTGTATGTTAATGATATACATTTCGCGACACGAATTCCATCTCCAATTCTAGGTAATTACTTATCAAAGCCAGCTATTCTATTTTAAAAGATTATGGCAACATAAATTAAGTATGGACGCATTCTGAGCGGAATCCCGTTAAGTTAGATCGCTGTGGAAATACGGCTAATGAGAGTTTTCACGATTATTTTCGGCACTAGTCTGGCGTCAGTTTGATAAGAGGTCTCCCATTCCAGAAATATATACCTTTTTCGTTTCGCTATAATAAAAGGTACTCTTTTCTTCTGATATGATACGCGCTATTAAAACATAGGACTACTACATTATAGAGTACCTTATAGCAATACAATAAGATGCATATTTATGTGATGGGTGACGTCTTAACACAGCGGCGCCAACTGGTGACAATTTTCATGAAAATCCTCACCCAAGCGTATCTTGTTTTGTAAATGTCATGGTTCTGTGCTAAAAATATCTTGTCTTATCGAATAACATTTCAAATCTAGTATTTTACTGTTTTGTATAAAATAACAAACAATCGTTTTAAGTTCGAGCTGGTTTTCTACCTGCCAGCTGTTAATAATAATTTACCCATTCCAAAATGGTGTCTTCCTTGAATAGCACCAGGTAGAGCCCAGGTTAGTCATCGTCAACTGCTGCAAAATTCCACTGCTGGACAAGAGCTTCTCTCACAGACTTCATCTATCCAAGATGTCGCAGCGGAGTTTCTACGGTCATCTCCACGCGCCAGGTTGCGCCTATTGCCCAGTGACCATTTTCTAAATTTTTGCCTAAGTTGCCGTTAGTATTACAAATGTCCTACAAGTAGACGAAACTTGCAATGGTTGTTCGGGTAAATCTTGCATATTGGATTAGAAACACTTCTTGCTGTTCGAAGGTACTGCACGAAATTTTGTAAATTAAAGTCTACTACTAGGCGCTGAGTTAGTTGAATATTTAATAATATTGATTTAGGTTAGCAAGACACTTGAGCAAGGGCTCGCTCTTGTTGAAATTTGACACAATTTTTTATTATTTGAGCATGAGGGGCGCAATCCTGTCGTCCTGCGTGTCACTGCGACCTGTATAGATCTATAGGCTTGTGTCCACTAATAACAAATGGCTTGGTTTATAGTTGCTAATTATAAATGAAGACACGAAGGTGAAAAAAAACCAGTCTATTTCTCAAAAAAGTTAAAGATTATTAATATTTTTAGAAAATGAATTCGAAAAAAATAGGCATTAGGTCACGTGACAACGAACACGAAGAACGCGGCGCAAGAAAGTGTGACGTCACGCCTCGCAAAACATCATTGTTGTTGTTGACGTTTTCATACCACAGAGCAGGTTATTTCGCGAGCTGTGACGTCATTCAAGACGCCATGACACTATTCAGCGTTTTCGAGGGAAATCTAAATGGCTTTTTTAAAATACAAAATACGTAATGTAAATATTGATTTTTCTTTAAAATATAGTTTTTTAGGGATAAAATAGATATTAAAGTATATAATTAGCCAAGTTTTCAAATTTAGTCAACTACCCTATTGTGACAGTGCCCTATGGATCACATCACCTCCCCAAGGCCAATCTCGGTCATGAGCCGTACGATAGGCCTGGGTTTGGAGGACCTAATGCTTTCCGTTGAAGCAGTATGGCCTCCGAGGTGTCTATTTCTGCTGTGGTGTTGGGCATCACAGTGACAGAGGATGTGGATGGACGTTTCCTCATCCTCCTGACAGAATCTGCAAGCTTTGTTATCACTCAGGCCCATGTAGCTGAGGTGCTTGTTTAGCTTGCAGTGCCCTGTTAGGGTCAGGGTCAGGATTGATACAAATACATAAATAATTAATAAAGAATACATAACGTTTATGACATCACAACAAATATAAAAAATTTCTAGGTGTCATTAGTGCAGGTGGTCATATGAATTCCTAAACTACCCAAAGCCTCAACGGATTTATCATGGAAATTAATCTTCATGGGTCCGTACACTCGAGTACAAAAATATGTATCCACTTTTATCTCGGGGAAAGAATAGGTTTAACGATCCAGCGCGGGAATGTCGCCAGCGTTCTGGACACTAGCCATGGGTCGTTACTTGATTTCCGAGAAACGTAACGTAACTAGTTTCATGGAAGGCGTCACATGTTTCGATAGCTAGTGATTTTAGTAGCTAGTTATTGTATCTAGTGACGTGAAATAACGCCCATGCCTACTGGACACCGTTCACAGAGGAGTTGATCTAGAGAATGTATTCTATCTCTGATAACAAAGAATACATTCTCTAGTTTAATTAGTTAAAATTTGAAGAAAAAAAATACATTGTGTTTTACTATATGAGGAAGCGTCGGTGGCGCAGTGGATAAGGCGCGGACTCTCAATCTGAGGGTACCGGGTTCGAACCAGCTGTGTACCTATGAGTTGTTTTTCAATTCAAGTACATTATCCGATTGCTTAGCGGTGAAGGAAAACATCGTGAGGAAACCTGCATGTCTTGAACAGGCATGTGAAGTCCGCCGATCCGCACTGGGCCCGCGTGGTGGACTATGGCCCATACACTCTCTGTAGGAGAGTAGGCCTGAGCCCCTCCAGTGGGGACATATATAGGCTGTTGATGATGATGATATGAGGAACATTATTTTATAAATATTTAATCAATTTAACTCGAAACATACCAACTTAGATATGTGCTGTGAAGTGAGTATAACACTCCTATAAACGAACCAGGGCGTCTCCTGGACACAAGAAAACAGCTAATTTCTCCGTGCTCTCAAGTAAAACGCATGCATCCCATTTCCATTCACATTTCCGCGTTTGCAACCGTCGGCAATTTTTTGGGTACTCATTGTGAAATATAAAATGGAAGTGCTTTGCAATACATATTTCCATTAATGGATTACGATTGTCGTAACGAAGGAACTATACTCAGTATGTTCGTGACGCAGGAATCCGCAATGAGAAAGTCCGCAGACGTACTAACAAAGGTCACGACATAGCTCGACGAGTCAGTGAGCTCAAGTGACAATGTCCAGGCTACATCGTTTGAAGAACAGCTAACCGATGGGGAGTACAAATTCTTGAGTGCCAACCACGTTCCGGGAAACGTGTACCGGGCCGACAAAGTTGCAAGGGTCATTATGACGTAGCACAGCTATGTTCAGCAGTGGACGTTATCCGGCTGATGATGATAATGATAAGATGAACAAATAATGTTATGCTTTTTTGGTAAATGAAGTGAAACGACTTTTACTTTTTTTAAATTCGTGTAGATATCTCGTGTTTACGCTTTGTAGGTAAGTAGAATAGAATAAATGTGATCGATGTTAGGTGAACATACAAATGAGGCTTCTACCATTTATAATTCAAGAGGCTTTCACTAGATTTTTTAAGTTTTACTGAGCAGTATTGCGCAAGAATTATTTTTTACTGAGAAAAATTTATGTTTGAACAAATTTTATATGTGTTTTTCTTCGTTGAAATGTGTGGATCCAGGTTCAAATTGAACATTAAATTTAAAGAAAATTTACGTCGAAAATCTTAAAAAATGTAGCAAAGTTATGTTGATATTTCACTACACTGTGTATATTTAATACGGGCGTATATTTTGATGGCAATTAGTGTTGGCCCTAAACAACACATTTACATAAATTTCGTTAATTAATTGTGTACTTTTTCGTAGAAAATAATTGAGCACGCAATGTATTAATTACATCTTAAGTTATCGACTGATTCACGGTTCTTTTTACACGTCATATCGTGACAGTTCAATAAACCGTTAATCCTTTGTCAAGTTAAGTAAATTTGAACGCAATACATTGCTGCTCGGTCATACTTTTACAAATAACTCTTTATTATTTGAGCTATTAAATAAAATTGATTTCACGTATGATTTGTACGGTCGTAAAATATATCTGGATAAATTCTCCGCCCATATGAAATATACACGCTGTATAGAGTATGTACCTCTATGTGATCTCACGTTTTATGATGGTATGTGACAGTTTCTATATCGGTGATATATAATGCGGTTAATAAAAGAGCAATAGATCAGACAATCCCAAAATCTCGCTCGAATTAAGCTTCCATAGAGAAGGAACAATCGCATACTCTAATAAGATTAACTTGTGAGAGTAATTTTTGCTCTGAGAGTAACTCTCATGAAATATAGTTAACACAACAAAAATAATGTAGTTTATTCTTGGTTTATTTCTTGGTCTTCCAGTCTTGGTGAAATTCCACAGCTTGAACAACCACACCAATATTGTCTATTAATTCAGGATTATCTTTCGTAAAGTACTTTAATAAAATGACTCAAATATTAATTTAATTGTATGGGTAATACCCGACCAATATAATAAAGAGATTTGTAGACAAAAAAGTTTAGTCTGGCAACATGGGAGTTCCGATACTCTCACTCACCATTGTTCTATTATGCTGCTCTCACTGACTCTCACTCATCACAAACATCACTAAATGAGAGCAGTCTCTGACGTTTCGTGTTTGTATTGTAATATAGTTCTCATCAGAAAAATCGAAACACCTTGCAAGTTTATGTTTTGTAAGGATTATCAGAAAAATTTGTATATTTAGGAATATACGAGTATGTCAAATGTTGTTTAATACTAAATAATATGAGGTTTTCAAATCCTAATGTTAATGTTCTAAATTCAAATTAAATTTCCATAGTTTTTTTCTGGAAATCATAAACTTGCAAGGTGTTTCGATTTTTCTGATGAGAAGTATAATGATTCGTTGTTGATGTTTTAATCATTCCTTTGTTATATTGTTAGTAATGATTTCTATGTAATTTGTTGTTTTTAATATTACGAGGGGCATACCGAAATGATCGGGAATATAAAACAATACATACAGGAAATAACTAAATTTATTTTTATTGCTTTTCGAAGTATTCTCCGTTGCAGTTAATGCACTTTTGCATTCGTTCGAACCAATTATTATAGCAGCAATTCCAGTCCGAAGTTGACATGGTCAAAATCGTCGATTTGTATGCTTCCACTGCTTCTTCTGGACCTTGAAACCGCTGACCACGCAATAAATCTTTGATTCTAGGGAATGTAAAGTAATCATTGGGACTCAGATCAGGGCTGTATGGAGGATGATCCATTAATTCAACGTTTTCCTGCTTCAAAAACTCGCTTGTTTTCTGAGCGGTGTGAGAGCTCGCATTATCGTGATGGAGGATTATGCGTCGTTTCGGGTTACCTCTACGGAGTTCGGATATCATCTGTGGCAAACAAACCGTTGTATACCAATCAGCGGTAACCGTTCTCCGTTCCTCTAAGGGAACTGTGACTACATGTCCTGTTTTCGCGACAAACGAAGCGACCATTTTCTTCGATACGCTGCGAGAGCGGACAACTTTTGTTGGCTTGATCTCACCTGCGAAGACCCAGACAGCCGACTGATGCTTTCTTTCTGGCTCATATGAATAGATCCATGATTCATCACCAGAGACAATGTTATAAACTGCTTTTGACTTTCCTCCGTTGAAGCGTTGCAGAGTAGACCGGCACCAATTGACACGAGCCGCCTTTTGCTCTTCGGACAAATTATGGGGCACCCAGCGGGAAACTAGCTTTCTCACTCCCAGTTCACCATGTAAAACAGTTTGTATCGCAGTCATACCTATCCCTAAAGTAGCCCGAATCTGCTCATATGTAATATGTCGGTCATCCTGTATCATTCGGCGCACAACAGCGACATTTTCTGGTGTAACCGCTGTTTTTGGCCGGCCTGTGGAAGGTACGGTGCCAAGAGAAGCACGTCCACGCCGGAATTCAGAATACCAGCGATATATTGTCGTCTGGCTAGGCGCTTCACTCTTGAATATAGATATAAGCTCAGCGAGACATTGTCCCTGAGATAATCCTCGTCGAAAGTTGTAAAAAATTATGGCACGGAAACTTTCTCTTGTAAGCTCCATTTTTTTATCGACCTATCAATTTCAAACTGATATTGTTCTTTAAAAAAAAAATTTTTTTTTAATTCTGTCAATTGTATTCGATTTTCAACTAACCAGTGTTTATTCATCAAAAAGAGTTTTTAATCTAATTAAATCGAAAGTACTCGATTACCGATCTTTTCGGTATGCCCCTCGTATTTTAAAGTAAAGTAGGCTGGTGTAATTATGCGACGAAAATAAAACATTAAAAGTGATATACTTTGTTTTATTGTAGCTGTCAGCCTTCTAGATGTACGAACTAAAAAGGTCCTTTTCTACACGATACTTAAAAAAACTCCTAGTTTCAGAATCATAATGTCCTTAATTGTTAACCATATGTGTACTGACTAATATATTTTATACGATAAAACTGCGCTTTGACTATTAGTTCTTGCATAAATTCGTCTTCTGTCTTCCGTTCTGTAAACACCCTCGCGTACCGCTCCCATACCTTAGGAACAGACTCAGTTAAGCGTTAGATCTAGTAGTTAAACACTGATTACATTTATATTCATTATAAAAACTTCCCGAACACATTTTTATTTCTTAATGTTTTGTATTCAAAACTCGTTTTATTCATTTCCCTATCTAAGTTGATTGACATTATTTTATGAATTTCATTTAGCGTTCTAAGTGATTTAACTATCCAAATCCAATTCATGGAACGCATCCCACTGCGGCTCGAACTGCCACAGCCTTCGAATCATTGTTTTAATATCGACATGCAACGCTAATATCTTCTCGTAAACCGTCAAAAACTTTATAAACTTATCCTCTCTCATGTTCAAGCTCGCAAGTTTATTTAAGTAGCTCTTCATTTTAGCTCTCATTTCAAATATCGAACCACAGAGAAAGCCTTTCTGATAATCCGTGTGATTTTGGAATCTCTCTTTTATGTGCTTTCTGGATTCCAAGCCATATCTAACAGTGTACACAGATTGACGTATTAAACGAACTACTTTGGTGCATACAATTGGGTCTACATTAGTAATATCTCGATCATTGGTGTTGTATATCCCTTGTCTACGATATAGCTTGTTGGACATATTTCTAGGATTCTGTGCTATCGTTTCTTGAGCGATGTCTTCGTATGTTGCTGTTGATACGATAGCCTTTATAGCTTTCAAATCTAAGATACCTATGTCTTTATGTGGTGCAACTTCTTCGCCAATACTTCCAGTTAGATAGTCAAGTATCTTCTCTCCGTTAATATCTGATTTGCTTTTATAGACGTACGTCATTATCATTTTTCGCAGGTCATCAGCATGGGGCACCGGTTTACCAGGTCTTAGCATTATTGTCATTGTGGAAACAAAACCTAGAATGTCAAATGAATTGCAATAAATGGGTAATATTCGTCACTCTTTGGTTGAAGACACAATACCCTAAACAAAGCGATTTTCATTATTTGACGTCATCTTTGTTTGTACCTTTTTACATTGCTTCTCAAATTATAATTATGGCAGGTATTTTTCTTTTAGTAAAAGTTACAAGCAGATCAGTAGGAGGTTTTTGAGTCTAGCTTTTGCTCGCGGCTTAGTCTGCGTGAATATCAGTAATTATCATTTCGTCATGTACATTATACAAGCCTGTGGCAGCGCGCCTCTTGAAGTCAGTCTTCCGCTCTCTGCATCCATTCACATCTGGACACCTGACTTAAGTTATCTTTCCATCCCTTCAAGGCCAGTCTCTCTTTTAGAGAACTCTCATTTCGAGCAGGTAAAGCAGCGTACGTACTAATTTCAGTAATGTACAAACTAAACTATGGTGATCCACCTCCATCAAAGTTTCATACTAAATTACTGTTGCCATAACTTTTTAAAATATAATAATAGGATTTGTGCAGTAACTATCTAAAAGTAGGACATCAGATTGTGATGTCGCGAAATGAGTATCATTAACATACAACTTTACAGTGAATCACAATTTTCATTTTAAACACTTTTCAATTATTGTTCAAAGAGCCATCTATGAACCATTAGCTGCGTAACTGCTATTGTAGCTAACTATAAAGTTGTAAATTAATTATATTTATTTCGCGACACTATAATCTCATCTCCTATTTTTAGGTAGTTATCAAAGCCAGCTATTCTATTTTAAAAGATTAAGGCAACATAAATTTAGTATGGAAGCGTTAGGAGAGGACTTATTTTACATCCTATAAATGATACGAGTATCTATCTTAAATTCCAATTTGATTTACTTACACAGTAAGAGCAGTGTACATAGCAGTAGCATTTTCTTAGCAATAAACGAATTCATACAATTTGATGAAATGAAATTCACCGGTTCTTTAGTTTTATTGTTTATTTAGTATTGTGCATTACGAATTTTAAAGTACCTGTTTTGTTAAATGCTCACTTCAGGCTTGACCTCCTTCCTGGCGCGGGAGCTGGTTACACTGCACCGGCACCTGTGATTGACCGTTGAGAGATGAGGTCTCGGGTTTGAATCCCGGTGGGGTACCAAAGTGGTACTCACATAGCTCACAAGGTTCTCAGAATTTTATATGAATAGTTACTATTATAATCAACTTTAATACTTTAGTTAAATTTTTCCCCAATCTTTTTTCAGTGACTATAAATGAGAAAGTGAGAGTAAATGAGAGTCAAAAATAATCTGCCTGTAAAGTTTCATATGTTTGGATATATCCTGGAAAAATTGTGCCATTATGGCATAGAAACAAAGCACCATTCGAAACTACAAGACTTGTTTATTTTAATACTAGCTTCTGCCCGCGGCTTCGCTCGCGTGGACTTTAGGATTTATCCCATTGGATAAATCAACTACATAACAAATATGAAACTGACGTGACGCTTTCCGGCAACGAATAATTATTTAGATATTATTCATACTACAATTCTAAAATCGATATAAAATATGGGTAAGAGGTGGGGGGTAAGAGGGTGCAAGATTCACACATAAAAATTGGTGAATCGCAGAAGTGCGACCACAAAATCCGTGACATTTTTATATATTAGATTGTTTCATTATGTGTGAAACTACGTCACACTTAATTTTTATCAGTAAGGCTAACTACCCATTTTCATGCTGCTGACTTCGGAAAACACAGAGTTCCCATACAAACTTTCAACCCCTATTCACCCCCATTAAAAATATGCGGAAACACGTATTTATCTCTTTCCACCCTCTAACCCTCTAAATTTTAATTTGCATTCCTGATTTCACCCTTTAGGGGATAATTTTTCTAAAACACAAAAAACGTCACCCTTAACTGTAGTTCATAAGACTAAGTATGAATTTTCATGCTGATGACTACAAAAACATCAGAGTTATCATACAAAATGAACCACCCCCATTAATAACCTGTGGAACACGTATTTCTTTGTTTCAAATCTAGCCACTTACTTAGTATCAATTTTCATGATATTGACTTCAAATACAACAGAGCTCCCATACAAACTTTCATCCCCCTTTTCATCCCCATTAAAACTTCGTGAAACACGTATTTCTAAGATAACCACATATCAATTTTCATAGCATTATCTTCAAAAATGGTTGAATTTCAAATAATTTTGTATCCCTATAAAAATCATGATCGATGAAGGTCAAATACAAACCCATACAAAAAACAACTATTTACAAACTTTTTATACAAACTTACATGACTAATTTTACCTCACATTCCGTTAGATCTTAGTTGTATAAGCCTTTTTAGAAGATGGGTAGCAGAATCTAGCTTACTGCGATCACCAATCCGCCTACCAACAGTGGTGCTTGTTGCAAATCCATTCTTATAAAGTCGTAATATGGGAAGGGGGCACATGTCCAACAGTGGATTCATGCAGCATCGAATGTAAAAAAAACACGTGACAATCAATCAGTCACTTCAAACACTGAGGTAATGTTTCAAAATCACTTTTAAACATTAACCACTAAAGCACCTTCTTTTGTCTTTGCTATTTGAAATTAATCAGGCATTGTAGTTATTATGTACAGAACCCACGGAGCGCGAGTCTGACTATCCTCAAACCATTTTTGGCAAGTATTTTCAATGTACAGATTGACACGTCGATTATCCATATACAGGTAAGTTGATTTAGGTTTTTTGAAGATATCTTTTTATTGCGTGAACCGATTTTGATGAAATAAAGCTTAGATGTTGCCTAGACCTACTACTAATTTATTGTGAAAACCGCATCAAATTTGGTTTTGTGATTTCGGAGATTAGCCGGTTCAGACAAACATACAGACAGACAGACAAAATGTTTAAAAATTGTCTTACTGTGTTCTGTTACACTTCTTACATCACCCTCAATCAGTTTTAGTCAAAAATGTTCAATGTATAGACACGTCGATTCTACAGATTTATTATAGTATAGAAGATAGATAGAAGAAGATAGAAGATGCGATATTTTATACAAGTTTTAACCCTTTCTTCTCCTGGTAGTTGAAGGAGTAGTTGACCTTGTAATATAATATCCAGTATAATTAGCCCATCTCTCCTGCAGCCTAACCAGCACCCACCAAAGGTACACGAAGTCCGTGTGGATTTTTACGGCGTATTGGTGCCTGGTGACGAACCAATGAGGCATCTTGATCTCATGATACTGAGCACTTTTCGTTCGTTTTCTAAGGATCTGTAGATGTGAGGACATCGTGGAATAGCATTCATGCAGATTCTTCCATCGGTTCGAGAGCCGAACGAAGATATAGCCGATGCGGTATGACGCGAGTTTTTTGTTGAGAGATTTCTCGTTTTCAACCGCCTTCAGTTGATGCCGGCACATGTAGATGAGTTGCAGGATGTTGTCCAAGATTTTCACTTTAGTCGCGTGCATGCCAGCGGCGCTCGAGTATGCTGTCAAACAAACATACGAAGGTATTATAGGAGGAAGTATTTTATCAGTGCGTGTTGACAGTGATGAC
Source organism: Carcina quercana (assembly GCA_910589575.2). Classification (NCBI taxonomy): domain Eukaryota; kingdom Metazoa; phylum Arthropoda; class Insecta; order Lepidoptera; family Depressariidae; genus Carcina; species Carcina quercana. The sequence continues at coordinate 14,839,010 of OU342435.1, forward strand.
ATACGGAACCGAAACGTGGTCCTTTACTGTGGGCCGAATAAACAAGCTCAAAGTCACTCAGCGAGCAATGGAACGAGTTATGTTCGGAATTTCTCTACGTGATAAGGTCCGGAATAAGGAAATCCATAGACGAACGAAGGTCACCGACATAGCTCGACGAGTCAGTGAGCTGAAGTGGCAATGGGCAGGCCACATCGCTCGAAGAACCGTTAGCCGGAGGGGAGTAAAGATTCATGAGGGAGGCCTATGTCCAGCAGTGGACGTTTCCCGGCTGATGATGATAGGAGGGAGAGGAATGTTAATAGAGATAGCAGTCATTTTTACAAACTAACCAAACCATCAAAAAAGCAGTCAAGTGCGTGTTGGGCCACGCGCAGCAGTTCCGTAGTTGAACTAGTTTTATAAAAAGTAATGGTAAATGAATGTTCAAAATTAACAAGTCTCACAGATTTCTATAGTTCTCGGAAAAGGCTACAAATTTTAAAAGTATACACATTCATGAAAAGATATCATTAAAGCCATAGACAAAGAAATCGTTTGAAGATACTGTGTAGTTTGTACATGAACAGTCGGATTGGTGATCGCAGTAAAACATTACGTGAAAACTATGAAAAGAAAGACAAAGCTTAACTACCTGCATCTTGGGGTAGGTATTGTCTCCGTGAAATGTTCAATAATGAGGCACCTACGAGTAAATCAGCCTTTTCTGAAATATAACAATCATTTATTTATTATTTTGACATAACCTTCTTAAAATGACAACATTCCAACGATGACAAATTGTAATTCCCACTTAAAAACACAATTTAGATTTGATAACACATTATGATACAGGTGAGCTAAATTGGTGGGTTCATTACATTCAATCCCCCACCAACCCTACCTAAAATATCATGTCATTCATACTCTTCGTTACGACATAAAGGAAGAACAAATAAACATACTAACAAACTATTTATTGCGTTTAAAATATTATATTTCCTCGTCAATGTGTTGAAAAACGCCGTATAACACTCGTGAGCAATGTCAATTATACCCTCGGCTTCGGCTCGGGATGCAATCCCGCCCCGAGTGTAATGACCAAATTATCTCACTGTATCATAATGTACCATTGCATTGTCAGGTTAGCTACCTGTGTTGCCGACTCTTCTTGAAACATTACGTAAAGTTAACGATTCATTTCGGTCCACCTCTGAAACAGACAAAATAGTTATACAGATAATGTTCTTTTTTCTCCATTTGTCAAGTCGTCCACTGAACATGAGCCCCTCACAGATGATCAGAACAATCAAATTGTTGATGAGTGAGTCTGTAATAGTATGTGATGATCACACTCTAGGTATGTCATAGGATAATCATAAATTATTCTAATGCAGAAATCACACAGAGACAATAACAGAAAATACGAAAGTAAGTTTGTTTGTAGTAGTAAGTAGACTGTGGAATGGGGTGGGACATATTGGCTTCTAGGCTACTAAGGATGCATATCCGCTGAGGCAGGGTTGAAAGATGAAATTCCATTAAATATATTATCCGACAGCCTCCCCCCTTCAAATTATATTTGTCCTATATATTCCGTTCATATCCATCTCAACGAAAACGCAGTAGCACCGTCGTTGTCTTGACTAGGGAATTTGATAGCTTCCATATCCGTAACCTGCGCAGTGACAGACGAAGCAACGATTTGTGTAAGATATGTTTAATCTTTTTACAATTCTATTCGAAACATAAAGACCTGACGATTCCTGCAGTTCCTGCGCCAAGTTTTCTATTTTCTTCTTGAATTCATTGAAGTCCAGATTTTCCAGATCAAATTTGAAATGGTCGTCTTCTATGTTAAAATTATCTTCTTTATCTCTCTGCTTCAACGTTCCCATTGACCAGCTCACGTATAATGTTGTCACTGTAGGTAACCACAATCATTCACAAAGAAATTACCCAATACATACAAACTAATGCAAGTCGAACATTTTCGACCCATAAGTCTTACACACTTCCACTCCTACCAATCACGATATGGTGCGAATGGAACTCCGCCAATCAGGGAACACTTTTGTTGTCTTACGGTCAACCAGCTTTCACATCCCTTGTCTACTTCACAACTAATAAGCTGCCTTAATTGTTTGTATTAAAAATAAATAACATTAAGCGTCTGTTTGTGAACTGATTTCAAAGGTCCTACCTTTGTCCTTCTGGACATTTTAGACCTGTTCCTTCCTACGATATCTTGAGTGAGAATTTATTTAAATATTAAATGCTAACCAGAAGGTGCAATATTGTGTGTGTTGAATATTCTCTTATAACCTTCATCATATTTGTTGGACCCACGGACATTTAATTCAAGAAGATGACTAAACCTTTTTTACAACGCTGAGATATCGTGTTCACTCAGTTTGACCACTAAGGGCCATCCTCGTTGATCCAGCTGCCACAGCCAAGGGGGACGTTTGGCTGGGCTGCAGGACTAGTTTCGAGACAAGGGGACCCGTTGAGAATCCACCACAGCTCTGTCAGGCTTGCGGCTTCAAGATGATAGAAGAAGATAAGATTCATATAACTGATATCTTAATTTTTATTCAACCAAAAATCGTACCGAAGTATTAGAGCCGAAAATCCATCATAGAACATACGAGTACTTAAATAGAATCAAATACAGACACTGATTAATATTTAGTACTTACAAATAAGCAACCATTTTATAGACTTCTCCATATGCTTTATGTGAATTGTGCATTTTAAAAGGTTTTTATTTAGTAATAATACTCTTTTCATTGTTAATTTTACGACCAAGCGTTAATTGAAAGAAATAATTATACAATCTGCGGTAAATTCATTTTACCTCCTTTTAAGTATGAAAATACAAGGACAAAAGGTTACGCTCTGAAGAAGGCAAAATTTTTGTTCTCAATATCAAAATCTCATCATAGTGTTTCTTCGCGATGCTCAAGATGCTCGAGCCGGGACGATTCTCTCCGATACTCTCACCACAAAGCAAGAGCTCCAAGCCGAGGCTGAGCACAAGCAGCCACCCTTAGGCTAGTTGCTAGTAAAATCTTCTAAAAGAGAGATCAAGTCCAATCGAGAAAACAACTCACAACATTGGCATTATAAGTTTTATTATATTGTTTGAAACAATGACAATTTAGTAACGCTTGTTTACACCTAAATTTATTCGGACCAAAATGATGATCAAAAATGGGTTTTTATTACAGCAGCCCCAATAGGTCAAGCCTGTAGCAAGGCGAGCTATTTAAATATAGCTGTTAAATTTTTAAATGATGATGATAGGTGATCAACTGAAGGATAATAAAAGAAGAACATGCTACCAGAGATTAAAATATTCTAATAATTAAATTAATAAAGCTGGGTGATTAATTCAAGAAAATATTTCAGTATATTTTTTCTAAATTATTGACAGGAGTTAGCAAATATATCGAGCTGTGAACTTATTCCCTAAAGTAAATTTGGACTGCAAGAAATTCTGTCTGGCACATTCTTGGTATCTATCTGTAGCTGTTCTTAGGGTATTGTATCTTTCGGCTTAGATTTGGGTACTATACGTGAATAGTACGGATCATCCCTGGCAAACTGGGCCTTCATCAGTTCTACCACTTGCTTCATATCAACGTCTATTTTCACGACCTGGTAGTACGCAGCCAGCAGTAGCTTCAAGTTGGAGGTTTGCATTCTGCTCGTCAGGCGCATCATGTCAGACAGTAACTTTTTCTGGTCGTACCTGTGAAGAACATAGCAATAGGCGAAGAAACGAAGTGGTGAAGTATAATGGGATTGCACTAGTCAATTATGTAACCTGATGGTAAGTGACGATAAGACCGTTGGATAGAAAGCGTCAAATCCAGAAGTCATTGCCGCGCTGGCTCTGCTGTCATTCATAACGGTAGACAACAGTGCTATTGGCACTAACATAATGGAAGCTAGCCAGGTGGACATAAGTGGTAGGGCACCACCAACCAAACCAAGTACCGATAGAGAATCAAACTCAGGACTTCCGGATTGTAATTCAAAAGCCTTTAGGCCATAGCTATTCTGTAATCTTTGTGTAACCGGATGCAGCGGGATATTAGACAAATGATTTTGTACTAGAGTCATAAATTTTGGGGTCCTAAAAATTTTACACTAAAATCATCTCCATTAGATCTTGGGGGTATGGAAAAAGAACATTGTATTGAGTGCTATATACCTCAAGGTTTTAAGCCTGCTGAAGAGCCAGCCTAGTATATATCTCTTGTCATTCAAAGCGAACTTTCTCATGTAGCTACATCGGTACACCCTCAGCCTAGCCTGTATAAGCCACGTCTGGGCAATCATCTGAAGTCGATACGACTTTTCAGCTTGGCTCCACGCCGAGTTCTCCCTCTCATTCGGTGCTCCAATCATATTGCTGCGTCTATGCTTCTTTAGAAGTTTGTTTGCTTCTTTAGTGATTTCATTATACTTTCTTGCATCTTCGAACGTGGCATTGTGCTCTGTCAGATCCCAATCTTGACGGAACCAATCACTGGATAGAAATGTAATATCAGGTGGAGTACCAGTCTCAATCATTTTGTGTTTCAGTGTTGCACCAATGTTTTTCATTTCTTTTAGTATTTCATCGGTGTTGTTAGTAAAAGGTCCATCGAATATATTATTTATTTCAATATGGTCATCATATTGTGTGTCTGGGAAGATTTTTCCTGAAGACGCTGGGAATTTCAAAAATATCATCTTGTTATTGTACTATTATTAATTCATTTTATGATTTCTCTTCGTGTACGTATTCCGGAGTGAGGAAATTTTGTACACGAAGTAAGGTCACCGACATAGCTCGACGAGTCGGAGAGGTGAAATGGCAATGGACAGGCCACCCACTCGAAGAATGGATAATTGATGGGGAAACTCAAGTGGTGACCACGTACCGGGAGAAGAGTACTGGGCCGTTCCACTACTAGATGAACCGACGTTTTCTAAAAATTGCAAACTTTCTTGTAATCACCCGATGAGCAGGAGGATTTGTAGGTTTAGGTGAAATACAGGCCACTGCTTACATGTTTGTGGTCCCAATAGAAGGTTTAGGTCATATTTTAGCCCTAAGATTTATTTTATTTATTGTTGAGGGTTGAGTTTGTTTAGCCTTCCTTCCTGTCGTAACGTAGTTTGGTTACCTTTTACCTCGATCAAGAAAGTTGGGCTACTTTCCCAAGTCCACGCGGATGTCGCGGGTAAAAGCTGGGTATTAATGTAAAGTCAGAACAACATAACCAAACTTTAGTCATCGAATCATTCACCAGTCTATGTAAAGTGATTTCTAATTACCTTGAAATAAACTAAGATATATAAATATTGGTAAACTCTGTGTTCCCATTCTCAGAACTGCAGGATCGATATACGAGTAGCCTGCTTTAATGCACTTAGCATTAAAGGTGGATGTTTAATTAATTAATTATGAAACCGATAACCTGACAAGTGCTTGGTGTACTGGACTAAGGTTTCCTATGATTACAATATCAAACAGCTAATCATTTGCTTGTATCTGAACTAGATACTTTTTTCGGCCGACTACAGCGATGCCAAATTATGGTTATAATTTTAGTTAGTTTTGTGTGTATGAATCAAATATGTTCTCTCATATCTCCTAAACTACTTATTGTATTTTGCCAAATGAGGTGTCATTGAAAGCGGAGTTTTAGTCCGCGGCTATATGATGTCACATAAAGTTCAAAATGGCGGCAAGACTTAGGTAGTATGGTGGTAGATAGGGCTAGATAGCGGACATAAAGAATGCCCTACCACCAACCAAATAGAGTGTCGATAGGGACTCCCAGTGGGAACCGAACTAAGGACCTCCTGGTTGGTAGTCCAAGCGTCAATTAGTTCACGGAGGCGGTTATACACTTGCACATAAATGAAAAACTTCTTAGTGTATATTTGTTACGGAAGTACAAATGAAATAGGAAGTGTGTTATTTTGTAAATAATATTCCTTGACTAACTAACTTGATTAAATAACTCAGCCAATGTAAATAATACATGACATTTGTATTTCATGTCCATGCGGATAATTACTACCTCATGTACAGCTCGTATTGATCCAGTGACGACATAAACATTAGTAAATATGAATTATTAATGAAGCACAGACACGAAGAAGAAACAACGGACACACTACACAACCCAAATATCAGATAATAACATATAAATAACTCGACATGAATATATCTCTTAGTATTAGGTTTAAAGAATTTTATTTCTCTAAAAAGAAATTTACATTTTACTTATAACTAGAGAAAATACAATTTATATTACACTAGGTATCTTACAGCTAGTATTACAGAGTTGTGCAAACTTATGTCTATACTATTTCTAATTAGATAAGAGGTTGATCTGCTATGTATTGTTTTAATATAAATTTATTTAAAGAGTCCAGAATGTTGAAAGTCTGTGGAAGCAATTGAGTTAATATTGGCTGGCGCAGTTTTTTAGATCAACAAGTGAATAAAAAGTAATTTAATAAATCTGAATGCGTAAAATTTTCAACCTTTTACGATTTTGATATACCCATTGTCACTCTCACAGTAAATACGATTCTAACGACACATCGACGCTAAAATCCATCGAGCTGTTCAGGCCACAGAGCTTGCTAAACAATAATACTCCTGCTGGCGCAGTTGGGTAAAAAGAATGGCTCATGGAGCTCTATGGAGGTCCGGGTTCATTCCCAGTGAGGCTACCTGTTGCTACTAGGTATAGTTGGTGGTAGGCCATTATATGTCGGACTGGCCAGCTATCACCATGTCCCCCTATCTGCTGTCAAATAGCATTGTGTTCCGGTAATTAGTAGAGCCAGCGTCGCATTATCTTCAGAGGTTTGGGTGAGCACGCGTCCATCCAACGGTCTTATCGTCATTTACCATTAAGTTAGATGAAGGCAAAGTGCAAACTCACAAACGAAATAAAAATAAGAATTAACAATAATGTGTTTTTAATTACTTTATCGTTATTATTATTATTTATTTAAATCAGACATTCACCCATATTGTTAGTAAAATTAGTGCTATGTTAGTAATTAAATATATCGTCCGCCATGCTACTGACACACTGGTGCATGTAATGACAGCCAGTGTCGCAGCATCGGTCCGTCGGTGCGTGCGACGACAGCGAGCAGACTGCTGCCCCGCCCCGCACCCTGCGCGCGCTGGAGGACGCACTCTTGCGCATCGAGCTGTAGAAGCAGTCTACATGTGCCTCGGCAAACGTCCCCGAAGCGCTGCAGAAGCGAGGCAGCTGCAGCAGAGCCCTAAAGCATTGTTGTATTGAACGCGATTTATGTGTCAATAAATAACATTTGATTGGCAGTTGACTTCCCAAATTATTATCGAATAACAATGATGTGTCCTGTTTCCTGAAGGTGGGTTCTCTAATAATAATAACTATAGTAATCCGGTTCAACTGGATCTACAAAAGCCTTCTCATCTTTCTTCCGTAGTTTGTCTTGGAACCAACTCTTCTGCTCCAATCTATTCTCCTTAACCACCTTCATCATATCCAGAGCCCTCTGCTCATTGGCTCTCACCAGATCACCAAGGAGTTCTGCATCAAACCACAGTTCTAGAAGTCTCTTCTCCGCTTCATGCAAATGATGTATTCTTTTCAGAATATTCCGATTTGGTCCTGGTTTATTCATAGCGTCGCACAACGCCAAAGCTTTGTAAGCGACTGATGCAAATGTCTTGGCTGCTTCATCAGCTTTGCTCATCAGAAACCCCATTTTGTACAAGGCTGATTCTCTGTATTTATTCCTGAATCCCTGCAACACGGTCATTTTATCCCTAGCCTGGTATATCGAGAATTTGATCAGGTTGAAGATTCTAGGTCTTAAGGACCATCTGTCTCTACGTCTGTCCCAACTGTCTTTCTGCTTTGGAGGGCTCCAGTTTCTTCTGCTTAGTTGTTGTATTTGCTTAATTTTGGAGTTATATTTACTAAGATCAAATTGAAGGATTTCGTCTACAGATTCCGCAGCTAATACAAATTTGGTGATAAGGTCTTGTGTAATGTTTTGAGTGCTACTTGGATTTACTAGCGTCCATATGTTTGTAGCTCTGTACCTTTTTGTTAATTCTTTGATGTCAGAAGGCACGGTTGCGTCTGAATTATTTTGTATTGAGGCGTAAATATAGCTGAAGTATAGGTACACCAAAGATTCTGAAAAATTATAATTTTAAAGAATAACGGATAAACTAATAATTCGAATTCAACAGCCTTTCTCCCAATGCGATATGGCTAAACAGTCGTATTTTTCGATGAAAAAGGGATCAAAACCTATAGTGTACTTCCCATTGACCCAGAATCATGAAAGGCAATAAGTCTTACAACACTAATAAGGAATTAATATGAAAATTATAAAAGTCTACTTTTACTAATTTTTTATTTATTTTATTAATTTAAAAAAATTTAAGATTTATATCGTTTTCTCATGGATGCCATTGTCAGAACTGGACCAAATTGAAATGGAATTACGCGGGAAGCACCACCTTTCAAATAAAAAAAGAATCAACCAAAACGGTTCACCCAAAGTTCTGAGATAACCTCCTCCTTTTTTGAAGTCGGTTAAATATACGATTTTCATTATTTCAATCATTCATATTATGTACGGAACCCTCGGTGTGCGATTGTGACTAGCACTTGCCTGATTTTTTTGTTTAATTGCCACATCAATTACGATGAAAATAGATGAAAATTTGTATGTGAGTAAACCATTAGGAAAATTGCATTTGACTATTCGTGGAGCACTTTAATAATCCCTAACATCTCACATCTTATGCAGTATTTGCAGCCGACGATGACTGTCTTTAATTTTGAAATTTTTAACTAGTAAACAAGATATATCCGTGCAATATGTAAGCAAAACATCCGTTGGCCTGAAGCTGTAAGAATGTTGTTTATTAGTGAATTTCACCCCCTACAATCACTAAGGAAGAAATGTTCACTCAAGCAACATTTATACTATACTTACTAAATATTAATAAACTCATTATTTACTAGTTCCTACATAATGGATAGGTGAAAATTCTTGATACTTCTCTGAGAAGATTTTCAGTTGAAGTGTGGTAAAACACGTCGTAAATTTAAATTGAAAAGAAAATTAACAGAAGCCATTAAAATGGTAATAAATTTGGCATTCCTATATCGCCGCCTCCGTGGCGCAATGGTTACAAGTTTGGACTTACAATATGAAGGTTCATCCGGTAGCTACCACCATGTTACCTAAGTCTGCTGCCAAACAGCAGTGTTAATAGCACTATTGTGTTCCGGTATGAAAGATAGGCGAGACAACGCTTCATTAGGTTGAGGCTTCTGGATGCGCACGCTTACCATCCAACAGACTGATCGTCACCATCAGGTGAGATGAAGGCCAAGTACAAACCCATAGGAAAATGAAATGCTTATAAAAGCCTCGAGCATTATATATATAAGTAAATAACAAACTGCAAGCGTACCGAAACACGGCGCTCAGGGACCTCATATTTTATTTTAACAGAAAGAAACTTGGCCAAACACCGCATTCGTCGATATGTGCGCACCGCTCACTCCTATAGCGCTCCGTCTCGCTCCGGCACTCCCTGAAAACGGACAAAGATCGTTTACACAGACAGACAGGGTATTCTGCCTACGATAGACACGTCAGCAGATATATATTATTAACCCAACTGCAATTGGGTATTTGACTGAAAAATATTTTGGTTTAATTCAACAGACCATGAAAAAGATTTGTTCTTTTTTCGATACGCCGAATACTTTTTTAAACCCGCTGAGAAGTCTATAATAAATCGGGTTAATTTTGTAACGACACATTACTATATTAGAGCGTTAAATGTAATAAAAAATAAAATCATATTTATTTTTTCTTCACAAAGTTTGTACATATTAATTCTAAAGACTGTCTGGAAGACTGGCTCCTGATTCTTGTTGCTTCTCTTTCTTTCGATTCCTTTACCAAAGGGTTACACGTTACAAAATACACGTTAAGTAAATATTGATTATAGTTTCTTTCAGTTTATTTTCATGCTGTATCGGATCGTAAGAACGTGCTTTCACGAGGATTTCCCACCACCTTTCTTCACCACCCTTGGCAAGTATCGTAAATTTACACAATCAGGAGGCCCTCTACATTCACACAGCTCAGTAACGGGTCGTTTGAAGTCCCGAAAAAGTTTCTCCACAAATCCCGTCCTGGACCACAGCACGGCGCAAAAGGTCAGTAACCGGCTGTAGAAATCGCAAATACAGGAAGATGACATCATCATAACACCCATCGAAAACCTGTCTGATGGTAGGTCGGAGAAATGGGCATTTTGGAAGAGATTAAATCGGCTTAGAGTGGGAGTCGGGCGAACGAAAGTGAATATGTAGAAATGACCGAACAATCTTGTAATGAGTGCGCCTCGACTTTCGTTATCAATATTGTTTCGCAGTAGCAGTAGTAGTACGACACAAGATGGCGCTGTGAGTATGTTACATCGCACGTCAAAAAAATCATTTGTTGTATGGAAGCCCCCTTGAATGTTTATTTGTCATATCATCTGTGAAAATTTCAACTCTCTAACTATCCCGGTTCATGAGATACAGCCTGATGATAGACGGACAGCGAAGTCTTAGTAACAGGGTCCCGTTTTTACTCTTTGGGTACGGAGCCCTAAAATCATGAGATACGTCAATAGTTAGTTTACAAAGAGTAGACTCTCAGCTTAAATACTGCGACAGCTAGCACTGACGTGCGGCTCTGCAGCGCTGGTGTTCAGCTAAACTACAAAATTTTACCTAATATAAAAACACGGGAAACTATTACGACAAGAGGTGACTCTACCGGCCCCCTGTTGCCTATGCATCCCCTCTGCAAATTCGTTTCTCTTTGTCTCGTAGTATTGGAGCGTAGGGGTATAGTACCCCTCGGTGGTAGTCTACGAAGGCACGTTCCGAATGACGCATCGCGCCGCGCTATTCCGCTGGAAAAAAATAAACACGAAAAAATGTAACCGATAATTTTAAATAACCACGCTACGCGATCCGAACGCACGCTATTGCTTTGAAACATTTATCATGAAATAGTGATTTTTTGTGAATTCTATATTTCGTTTTTCCATTTTATGTGTTTGAAAGGTTTTGTTGGCTGATCTTAAGGTGAGAACAGGTAAGATATTCATACTAACTTCTATAAAACGTATGTTTGGCGCGGCTCGCGTGTTAAACTTTAATCGTGTTGAACTGCTCTATCGATCGCGATAAAATTAGCTTGTTTTTGGTAACCTATTTAGGACACACTTGGCCTGTTTAGTTATGGTAAGTTAGTTGAGGTAATTTACCTTTAAAATGATGGATATATCATAAGCTAAACAATATTGCATTATAATGCGCGGGTTTATTTGAGTTAGGGTAAAGGTGGGATGTTAAACAATAGTGCATTGTTTAGCATTTTTTGTTGTTATTTTTTCATTAGAAAAATTGATACTTAAACAAGAAGAGAAAAAAATTATTTTGCAAGATTTTATTTTACCACTTTGTTGACGTGATTAATATGTATACCCATACTAAATTACAGCTTTCTAGTAGTAAGGGTCTCAGAGATAAGCCGCGGACAGACAGATGGACAGAACAAAACTACAAGCGTTCCTTCTTTGACTACGTAATCCTAAAAACTGACTCAACAATCATTTAATATTTGAAATGTCAATTTAAAAAAAAATTACTAAAACTTGTGACATCTTCTACACAAATGATTTTTCAAGTCAAGAGTTATAATATAAATCTTTGACCGCTTGAATATTAGAAATTGTCTCGGCAAACGTGAAAACTTTTAACGCTGTCGTGTACGCTGGACATTATTGTGCTTTGAACAGTTCTGCTGTTTAAACAGTCATGTACTGTATACGACTACAAGTACATACATTATCGACACGATAGTCTTATTGCTCACCTAGACAGTGTGAGCTTTCAACCGTGTTGTACTGTTTCAGTTTAGCACCGGCAGAGACAGTGTTCAGTCGCGACACGACTGTTATAGCCTTATCCTCTCTTATAATTATGAATATAGTTATCGGTACCAGTCATTCGTAGATAGATGACGCTAGTATACATATAAATGGCGATATAGACGTGTTATCGCCCAGGAATGACCTTCTTTTTATACTGCTTATTAAATCAGACTTGCCACAGAACCTATAGTTGTTTCATTGCAACGGGGTTCATCTTGGGGGTTTCTGGAAATTTTACATGGTCCTTCGAACGCTGGAATAAAAAGGCGCGAAGTGGACTGGAACGCATGTTCCATTGCAACGCTGGCTAAGTAGTCAGTGGATTGTCGCTTGGAGCCCGAGGTGGCTTCATCCAGCGCGGAAGGCAAGCGCTGGCTGAGGTGCGGGCGGAGCACCCCTCAGCAGTGAATCACTCCTGGAAGAGGAGCGCCCCTGAAGGCGGAGCACCCTTGGAAGCGGAGCACCCCTGGAGGCGGAGCACCCTTGGAAGCGGAGCACCCCTGGAGGCGGAGCACCCTTGGAAGCGGAGCACCCCTGGAAGCGAGGCACCGGCGCGAAGAGTGCACCAAGATGCAATGGACTTGTAGTGTGAGTGTGACGTAGTGTAACAAATTTCGACCTTATAGACATTCAAAATTTCAACTTTAAATTACATAGATAGTTTCAACTTTAAATTTCAAAATTAGAATAGGGACTTAGAATAATTTCAAAAAAAGTGCACTGACGGGGAACCTATGCCAAATTTTGTTTTTGTGACGTATGGATGTGTCAAACACTTTGAATATTTTCTGCGGATTTTTCCCTTGAAATTGTTAATTTTTGAACTGTTTATTTTCGATTTAGCATTGTAATACTGATATACTTTGATACTGTTGTACTATCATCATGGCTGACATTCTGATTAGACTTCAAGCACATGTTTCTTCCATAATTATCAATGGGAATTCTAACTTCAAGAAATCTCCCAAGGAACGCATCACATATCCTTATGTTGAATCGCGTTTAGAAGGTTTGGAACAACAATGGAAGGAATTTTTGAACAATCACCGTAATATTGTTCTTAAAATGTCGACGGAAGACTATAAAAATAGTAGCTATTTTGTTGATGATGTGTACGACATCACAGTAGAAACTTATTATGATTTTAAATCAATGCTAAGGGAAACATTGTCTAAATTAAATATGTCTTCAGAATGTGTCTATCATAAAGTTGAAAACCAGGAACAACTCAACTGTACAAATCTTGCGGCAGCTATCATAAGTTGTATCTTTTGTAGAGAGAACCACAGCTTAAGCGCCTGTATAAAGTTTGTTCAGGAAGGCATTGAGGACAGACGTAAGTTTGTCCAAACCCACAATTTATGTTGCAACTGTTTCAGTCATGATCACTCCACTCACAAATGCGACCAGCCTACAAACTGTAGTCTTTGTACCAATAACCATCACTCTCTACTTCATCCCAGAAACCCAAAGTCTGTCGGTAACAATGTTGTTGCTACTGCATTAGAAGCAACTTCACCACCGAAGACCTCTCTCAATGGCAATGTCTCAAACTCAACTTGTTTCTCCAGCATTCACGGTCATGTGGTCCCATCCACATCCAAGCCTGGTGAAAACAAGTCCACTCATGCTCTGCAGACTCGTCTGGATGAGGGATCTCAGGCATCCTTTACCACTGAGTCTGTATTGCAAACGCTAGGCCTCCGGACTATACCCGGTGTCAGCTTAGCTTCAGGATCGTGCGGGGAACAGGCGACTTCATCTGCGAAGTCGTCCGTCTTAGTAGACATTCATTCCCGTCATGATCCCAGCTTCACCATCACGGTGGAAGCTCATGTTGTCAATTCATTACTCTCTGACAAGAACAAGCATCACAACATATCTAACGAGCCAGAACCAGATCCGTCCTCTAGGCTCACACTTACGAATCCCTTTAAGTGGCATTCCGACACCACTGCCTACTGTGAGACCGATGTGTCTGTTCTATCGTTCAGATCAAATGATACTAGCTGCAACAACAGAAGTGGTTCAAACGAAATGGCATCAAATCCTCATCACGCAGTCATGCAAGAAGACAAATCAATTTAATATGATTTCTATAAACATTACCTATTGTATAATTTATAAACCGAAATCTTACACTGAATAACATTGGAATTGCTTACAAAACTTATTTTGTGACTATATATATATAAACTGAGATGACGATCTAAAATAAACTATTGAAAACTGATTTGTATGTTATTAAGAAAAGTTGGTATACGTGAATCGGTTTTTCCCGGTTAGTGAACCGGTTATTTAAGGAGGCCGGAACGCGAATCCCGACCTCAGTCGTGAACGGAGTATGGCGACTACTCGATAACGGTTTGTTCTTCTTTCACGAAAAATTCAATAACTTCTTCGACTGTGTTGCCTGATTCTGTGTCCAGGCCATCTGTGTCCACATAGTTTCTAAGCTCGAGCCTGCGCGGCTTCTGTTCGTTCCACTCCTGCACCTTAGATTCTCTATATTCCATATGCTTCTTCATTTGCTCCGTACGCTTGGCAACTAGTTCCTTGCTGGCCTTGCTACTGCGCATACGATCCTTGGACTCGAACTGCGAGTAGTACTTCTTGAGGTTCTTCTTTATGTCTTTCTGCTGTTTCTCCGTGAGCAGGGTGGGGGGACGGGGACGCCAGTGGAACTGAGCGAAACCTTCCTTCATCACTCTTCTAAGAATCTTGCCCTGGAATGACCAGATGTAGTAGCCGCAGTCCATCTTGCATTTCAGTGAGGATACTCCGGTGACCACATAGCGACCAGTGGGGTCCCACTCGATGCCTGACATCTGATAATGATCCGAAACGTTCATAATTGTGAAATCATTAGTGTCCAAGAACTCAAGCGCACCACCAGTCAATCCGAGGTTAGCCAGCACTATGAACTGTCCAGACGGTGACCAGAACAAATGATTGAACGGTTTCCGCTCAAACTTCTTCAAGAGTGTTGGTGCTTGGCCGGTATTCACTTGATAGAAGCTTATACAAATGTTAGCAGGATCTCCGTGAATTATAGAAAACTTAGAACCGACTGGTTCCCAGGCAAATGCTTGAATAGGCTCCTTAATCTCAACTGAGTCGACTGGAATCTCCTTTTCTCTCATGTGGAAGATCTCGAAGTTGTAATACATGCCAGAGTATTTAATATCATTTTTGTCCTTCTTGACTTTGGAATATCGGTCTACTTTGACGCAGAGGTAGTCACCACTCTTCTGCCAATGTATCTTACAATCAGCGACTGAGAACAAGTTTTTGGAACGGATTTCTGTGCGATTAGGTATCTCTAGAAGAGTTACCCGGGCTGGGACATCTTTGTCTTCAGCTACCCAGTAAGCTAGGATGTTGTCGGTTGGTGACCAGCTGAAGTCTCTGATACCAGGGATCTTGATAGACTTCTTATCGAGCAGTCCAAAGCCAGGGGTCTCGTATACGGAGAGCATATCAGCACCGAGCCTAGCGAAGAATCTGTCATCCTTGCTCCAGCGGAATATCGGCCACGTCACATACTCATCCGGAGGAGGGAAGCTACGTTTCTCTTGACCGGTTCTTATATCCCAAATAATCAACTTCTTATCATCTCCTCTATCCCCAGTCGGTGAGAAAGTAACAATGTAATTCTCACATGGTGAGAAGGAGATAAACCTAGCCTCCGGGTGGAAGAACTTCTGGAACTGGGAGAACTTGGGACCAGCCCATAGAGCCACTCCTCGCCAGTGGAAGGTAGCCAGGTAGGTGCCGAGAGGTGACCAGACAGCGTAAGTCTCTGTCCAATTCGGTCTTTCCTGCATCAGCAAAGGCTCTGGGAGGGCATTCTGCCACACCTGCAGAGCCGTTCCAGTCCCTATTCCAACCAAGAACTGGTCATATGTTTCAGGATCCATCAGGTACCACTGAAGATCAGATTGGACCTTGAATGGCTGAGGCAACGGCGGCTCCCACTCTTTAGGAATATCGGCATATTTTTTAAAATCTGTGAACAAATTCACTAAAAACGTATGCTGCTTATCTAATTTACAATTATTTGCCGCTTTCACTGCTTCAGCGGCATTCTGAGGGTTGCTGTACTCCAAGAAAATGTAACCAGTAGTGGCTCCAGTCTCGGTAGTTGGATAATACTCATTCACGATCTTCCCGAATTTGCTAAAGATTTTGTTTATAACGCTTTGGAGCTTCTCCAGACGGTCAGCGTTGACTTTAGGGCATCCATCTACCACTACCACGTTCTCGTAACCATCAGATTCTTTAGGCTTTTGCTCCAAAAGGTCAGCCAACAACTCTTCGTCGGGAATATCGTCGACGAAACCTTCCGGGTCCTCAAAGTCTGGCTCTTCGTCAAAGTTCTGCTCCTCATTATCACTTTGAGGAGCTGGATTTACTTTCACCGTAATATTGTTCTTAAAATGTCGACGGAAGACTATAAAAATAGTAGCTATTTTGTTGATGATCTGTACGACATCACAGTAGAAACTTATTATGATTTTAAATCAATGCTAAGGGAAACATTGTCTAAATTAAATATGTCTTCAGAATGTGTCTATCATAAAGTTGAAAACCAGGAACAACTCAACTGTACAAATCTTGCGGCAGCTATCATAAGTTGTATCTTTTGTAGAGAGAACCACAGCTTAAGCGCCTGTATAAAGTTTGTTCAGGAAGGCATTGAGGACAGACGTAAGTTTGTCCAAACCCACAATTTATGTTGCAACTGTTTCAGTCATGATCACTCCACTCACAAATGCGACCAGCCTACAAACTGTAGTCTTTGTACCAATAACCATCACTCTCTACTTCATCCCAGAAACCCAAAGTCTGTCGGTAACAATGTTGTTGCTACTGCATTAGAAGCAACTTCACCACCGAAGACCTCTCTCAATGGCAATGTCTCAAACTCAACTTGTTTCTCCAGCATTCACGGTCATGTGGTCCCATCCACATCCAAGCCTGGTGAAAACAAGTCCTCTCATGCTCTGCAGACTCGTCTGGATGAGGGATCTCAGGCATCCTTTACCACTGAGTCTGTATTGCAAACGCTAGGCCTCCGGACTATACCCGGTGTCAGCTTAGCTTCAGGATCGTGCGGGGAACAGGCGACTTCATCTGCGAAGTCGTCCGTCTTAGTAGACATTCATTCCCGTCATGATCCCAGCTTCACCATCACGGTGGAAGCTCATGTTGTCAATTCATTATTCTCTGACGAGAACAAGCATCACAACATATCTAACGAGCCAGAACCAGATCCGTCCTCTAGGCTCACACTTACGAATCCCTTTAAGTGGCATTCCGACACCACTGCCTACTGTGAGACCGATGTGTCTGTTCTATCGTTCAGATCAAATGATACTAGCTGCAACCACAGAAGTGGTTCAAACGAAATGGCATCAAATCTTCATCACGCAGTCATGCAAGAAGAAAAATCAATTCTATATAACCAGTATACGACAAATCTGTCACAGCACGCAGTCGATCCGACTCTCCAACCAGAGTTGCAACAACTAACAAACACCATTGAAACGTACAGACAAACAAACGAGTTCCAGTGCACTATCACCATCCTATCATTTCATCAACATACAAACACAACCGCGCAAAGACTTTGGCTATCTCAAATTAAGTGGGACCCGGGTTTGGACAATCTTACACCTGTCGTCAGCCTTAAATATAAGAGCAACATTGAAGTTGATTCTGCGTTGGTTTTTAGTTTGTTAATAAGATGTCATTATAGTGTTGTGTAAATAGTTTTATTGTTAAGCTTGTTTGTATAAATATTGTTTAAGGAGATGTGTTTAGTTTTGTTCAACTGTTGTGAGATTTATTTTATTTTAATGGACACCGTCCATAGCGGGCGGTATGTTCAGTCGCGACACGACTGTTATAGCCTTATCCTCTCTTATAATTATGAATATAGTTATCGGTACCAGTCATTCGTAGATAGATGACGCTAGTATACATATAAATGGCGATATAGACGTGTTATCGCCCAGGAATGACCTTCTTTTTATACTGCTTATTAAATCAGACTTGCCACAGAACCTATAGTTGTTTCATTGCAACGGGGTTCATCTTGGGGGTTTCTGGAGATTTTACAGACAGTTTTGAACTTTAAACAACGCTCTTGTATTTTGAAAATTTTCGTAATTTTAACAGTCTCTTACTTCGAACGTTCTCGTTAACAGTTGTGTACTGTAAACAGTCTTGTGCTTTGAACAATTTCATACTTTAAACAGTCTTGTGTGAAACAGTGTTGAATTTTAAGTATCTTGTACATTAAACAGTCTTGTACTTTTAGTGTTATTGTATGTTAAGCACTCTAGTTTTTTGAACATTTTACTTTATGCAGTGAATGTAAAATCAAGTGAAAGCTAGACGTACATACAAGGTTATGGCCGCTTTAACACACAGTGAATATTTTTTCTCCATTCGTTTCACCTCCTGATTGATTTCGCAGGCACTATAGTATTCACAACACTAGTATACAGTAAGTAGTTTCCAAAATCATCCGTAATGAACGTCTGTATTAGAATAAATTCTAACGAAGCGGCGTCTGACGAAAGTGCCCTAATAATTTTTCTTAGAATCTGTGCCAAAGTATACTTTTTAACGGATTTCGTATTTGATCAATTAAGCTTTTGAAGAGTGTCTGCGAAATCCCCTGATTGCACAATTTTAAAATAGGAAAAGGGTGGAATCGGATCGTGTAATTCCAGTGGACACTCATTAATGAATCCTGTAGAAAACGGAAAGACTGGCTCATCATCGGTGTTCAAGGCAATAACAATAATTCATTAGCAAAATGCGACGTTGTCAGACTGGTGTTAAGGAAGTCGCGGGTTCGATTCGCGGAGTAGTATCCAGTAGAGTTAAGAAAGAAATTTTATAAGGCTCTAAAAGTGCAGATAGCGCCACGGTCACACAGCTAGTGTAGCTAATATACCCAAGTATTTGTTCTTCCTTTAGTACACTTGGCATTATTCCAAAATGAAACCATAGGCCCGCGCGGAGATAAAAATAGTTTATGGTCTATAACTTGTATTTTCCTTTCATACATGGCGTTTGTGTGTTGCTGAAAATATTATGTATGTGATTCTGATTAGATTTGCAACGTTTGGTGTGGTCAAGTGAAGGTCATTACTGCACGAGAATCCCAGAACTGTTACCAACCCTTCAGAAGATGATAAGCAGCGTCTATATACTGTTTCATCTACTCCCTGTGTCTAAGTCTGCCGCATAATAACAGATAAAAACACTTTGTGTTACGATTTAGAAAGATAACAGGACCAGCAAACGCCTTAATAACCTGAGACTTTTCGTTACTCACCAATTTGGTGGCCTTCTTTAAGAAGGCCAATCGCAATCAGTATGTCATTATAAAAGACATCAACGCACGTGACTTAGAAATGACACGTTCCGCGAATGCGTGAAGCCAAAGCCTCGTCTTGTACACTTATAATTTTAAAAGGCCATTATCAAATAAAAGTGACTTAGTTAAAATTTTTGTATATTTTGCTTTAGTTTATTTGTACAAAAACATATTAAATGCACGAAACAGGTAAGACTTGACGTTGAAAACAAAGATGGCGTCAATAAAATGACATTTGACGCTGTCACTTAGTACAAATTTTAAATATACCTGTAATTATAGTTTGACATAAATTAATGAGATGAGTTGTGAATTATTTAATGACATAATTATTAACATTGTACTAATTGACATGCGATGTAAACTAATTTTTTAACAATTAATTTATAATATTTGCACATCTGTGGACAGGTTAAGTACATCGAACTAATTGAAATTACTATCTAAACACCGTGTAAAAAACTATGTACTTGGCAAATATTTTTTTTTCTTTCTTTCTTTCAAAAAGAATGATTTTGTACAAATAAAATAAATACAAAGATGTAGTTCTAGTATTTTTCTATACCTTTTTATTGTTACATGATTTTTTAAATAGTGTACAAGTGCAGGCCGAATTTGATACATCTTTTAAAAATTAGAAAATATTGTTTTCTAAAATTTTGTGTCTATGAAAACAAACTTTTGTGTAACTAGAAGTTATAGTACACATTCCACATTTTGAGCTTGAGGATAACTTCCTTGCGAAAGATGAAATATAGTTGGCGCCTTCTACTGCTTATTGTTTTCCGTGGCAGGTGCAAACGCATTGTATATAAAAATGTCTATCCAACAGTTTTTATGAAATTTATCAGCTAATTGTATATCAGTTTTACGTATGTACTTACTAAAAAGCCTTTTAATTAATGTAGGTTCGTTGTATCCAACTATAAGTCGAACCAAATCACGTATAATTAGGTTATCATTTACAACGCCTAGCTGTAGCCGGATAAAACTAGGTTAAGCCGGTTCTATTAGCTCTGTTTATAGATCTAGCCTTCATTATGCCGGATAAATCTAGATTTAGCCAATTACTGGTGCCTAAAATTAGGTGTGTACTCTCGCTAGCAACACTGGCATTCGGATTTCAAAAATTATACAGCGTTAGGTATTGGTCGGAAAAAACTATCCTGTCATTTTCCTCTGAGTCTCCATCATGACGTGTATTCTCAGATACTCCGTTGAATTTGTCCCGAGGTGGGACTGTTGGGAATTCTTCTCCCAGTAGCCGTGTTTCTAATTACAATAGGTTGGCGCAGTTGTATAAGAAACGGGAGTAATAGGAGAAAAATTCTCAACAGACCCATCACGGGACAACATCGAGGAGGTATTTGGGAATACACGCACTACGTGTAGGAAGGCTGGTGCATGGTTGATTATACCTAATTATCGTTTAGTTATATATACTACATATATATATTATGTAGATATAGACTATGACCCTAATTCTTTCAATCTCTCCACGTATAAATACATCTGGGTGCAATTTGACACTCACGCCTATTGAATGCGCAGGGATAAAGGCCTTTTTGTCCTGGTAAAGCGCTCCCGTGGGATAGTGTGTAAACACATCAGTCGTGGTCTGAAGCTAGTGTAAATGTGACTGAGGAAGGTGACAACCCCCTCCCCCCCCCACACTCGTAGATTGCCTCAAGGAAACTTGTATTATCGGATATAACGGATTACGCAAACCTTTCACTTAGTATGCATTGCCATGGCTTTGTTAGGGTCTCACCACAATAAGTCGATCGGTGTCTGGTTGTTTGTGTAAGGGCAAGGATATGCTGTTTATTAATTATACTTACGTAAGTAAAATATTTATGTAGTTTACAGAAAAATATTATTATTCTGTCTGGGGTGTCTTAAAAACTAGCATAAATGTATAACTTAAATTTGTTTCAGTTTATGTAAATCATTAACTATGTACATTGTATTTGACAAACACACAAAAATGAAAGTAACACTAAGAAAAAATAATAAATAAATAAAAAATGCTAGTAATCAGATTACAATTTAAAAAATTCTGAATGTCAGTAATCAAATTATAGATAATATAACATACTCGTAGTATGTCCAAAGCTTTAGCTCCCATCGCCTGCAAATTCCTTCATACTATATAAATAAACATATATAATCCTACACTAGCGTTTGCCAGTTACTTCATCTATGTGGACGTCAGACAATCTCACGGGAGTGACTAGTGCGATTGGAATAAAAATTATTCCACACCCATTTCCGATCTTTCAACTAACCAAATACAGAAAATCAAGTCATTCTGATACTCCGTTCTGTAGTGAAGGGAGGACAGACAAACAAAATTTCTGTTGCAGTATTAGTATGGATTTAAAATTAATTTAGTCACAATATCAATGTTGAGACTATGCAAAAGAAAATAATTAACGGGTTCAAAAAGAACTAGAAACCGACTTCAACTGCTCTAAAAGTCTACAGTATTCATCCCCTAAAATGTTCACCCGTGGAGGTAGAATTATCTGGGTATAGATTTTAGATTTTGTTTTTGTTGATTTTCTCAAAATGCGCTGAATCAATTTCAATAAAATTTATTCGTGACCATTTCTGAAGTATTACCTAATAAACAAAAAAGAATCATAAAAATCGATTCATAATTGGCGGAGTTATAGCGTAACATAAAAAAAAATGCAGTCAAATTGAAAACTTCCTCCTTTTTTGAAGATTTGATAAATACGCAGTAACACGACAACATTCATTATTTCTGTTATTATGAACGCCAAACATTACAGAAATGGCGGTGAAGTAAATTAACTGAAAAAAGTGTTGTAACAAAGAATTTCATTTCACACGTGTTTCAGCATTTTACGTTTTATTACAAAATGTTTAAAAGAAAATGTCATTTGCAAATTACAAACTCCTAGTGGAAAAAGTCTCAGGATAGACCTCGCTTCTAAATAAATTAAAAACAACAACAACATTAATTTGGAGAACTTTTTAAAACCATCGGTACACCCGCTAAATGTCAAACGTTAAGTGGACTCATGCCACGTCATCCAACCCGAATACAGGGTGCTCTGAAAGGCGTCCATTAACTTTTTGCGTGCCATTATATGCGGCCCGATGCCGGACACCCTGTACATTAATGTTTATTCAGCCGTGCATGGCTAATCTCTTTTGAATAACTTGCTTTTTCCTCAATTTCTTGCTTATCTTTGTGTTGGGTGGTGTTTGTAGAAAACCGCCTTCGTAGCAGTTGCTACGACGTCGCTATATCAGTTCGTAGATTGTGGGTTCGAATCCCAAGAGAAGTGATTATCGATTGATGTATTTGAAAGTACGCTCACCATGTTTTAATTGCCTCTATGGCTCCACATAATGTGGAGGTCCTGGGTTAGATTCTCAGCTTTCGGTTGGTTTCGTGATAGGGCATTTTGCTTTGTCCGCCTAGCTACCACCATGCTACCTGCCTGCCGCCAAAAAGCAGTGATAATAATGTTCAAAGCAAACCGAGTCCCGATATATACCCCCATTCGGAATCTAAACTTGGACGTAAGGATTGTGAGCCAATTGTCTAGCCACCAGGCCTAGCCACTAGGTAATTCGTGGGTTCTTAATCTGAGGGTTCTGGTTTCAAATCCAGCCGTGTATCTATGAGTTTTTTTCTTCAATTTAAGTATATTATCCGATTGCTTAACGGTGAAGGAAAACATCGTGAGGAAACCTGCATGTCGTTAACAGGTATATGAAGTCCGTCAATCCGCACTGGGCCCGCGTGGTAGACTATGGCCCATACACTCTCTGTAGGAGAGTAGACCTGAGCCGCTGCAGTGGAGACGTATATAGGCTGTTGATGATGATGATTCTGACTTCTCGTTAATACGTACTTACGAGTCCCTTTCTGCATTACGTAAACACGCTGACATGGACATAGGACCATAATCACCTCGAACCTTATGTTAAGCCCCATGGGGCCTCACATAAAAGCAGGGTGTAAGTATTTGCTTAGGATACTGTAATTTATTATAAGGGTGGTTCGAGATTTTGTTTTAGTGTATATTAACCGATAGCTTTATTTTGTTTACAATGGATTTGCTATTGACTTTCACCTCACCTGTTGATATGTGATGATATAGCTGCTTGACTATCAGCGTGCTCAATCGGCAGTAAGTATTGAGTCTAGGCTATATTTTGTTACCAAAACGAAACAGTGCTATTAAACCTTTCAAATAAAAAAAGAATCATCCAAATCGGTTCCCTCAGTCAAAAGTTCTGAGATTTCAAACATAAAAAATAAAAGTCATCCCTTTTGAAATCGGTTAAATATCGATATAATAGTCTGACGTCCTATTTTTATATAATTACTGCAAAAATCCAGCTATTCTCCTTTAAAATATTTGTTAGAAGAGTATGGAATTTTGACGGCCAGAATCATCTTAAGAATTACAATTCAGCCGCCAAAAAGCAGTGTTAACAGCACTGTTGTGTTCCGATATGAAATGTTACAAAGCCAACGAGTCATTAGATTGAAGCTTCTGGGTCCGCTCGCTTACCGTCCAATGGCCTTACCGTCACTTACCATCAACCCAGCATACATTAAAAAAATCTCGAAATTCCACGCTTAAATATATAATAATAATATAATAAAAATAATAAAAAGTATTTATTCTCCAGAATATTCAGGTACAACTTACTTATAAACTACTTATGTTTAAAATTAAACAAACAAACAATTAGTTAAAATTGGCAGATATGAAAGCGATCCTAAGCCTCTAACATGCGGCGTGCCGCAGGGATCTATCCTAGGGCCCTTGTTGTTTTTAATTTACATAAATGATATAAATAAAGTGGGACTAAGAGGAGATATAACATTGTACGCTGATGATACCAGCCTTTTCTACTTCGGTAGCTCAATAAACCTCATTATGAGGGATGTCCAAAATGACCTAGATATCTTAAATGTGTGGTTTTAATGTAGCTTACTTACAATAAATATAACGAAAACTAACTATGTAATATTTTCAGCAAAAAATAAAAAAATACATGAACACCAACAGCCAACAATAAATAACAAAAAAATTAACAAAAAATCTAATGAGAAATACCTTGGCCTAAATATAGATAATCATCTCACATGGAAACCTCACATTGAAACTATTAGATCGAAACTGATATCTTTAACAGGAGCTCTTCGTGGCATGTCACGGTGCCTTCCCCAAAAAGTAAAATATATCATCTACAATTCGCTTGTTAAACCGCACATAGACTATTTAATCGAGATCTGGGGATCAGCAGCAAAATCAAATCTAACTATGTTACAGACAGCCCAAAATAAACTAATTAAAGTTCTTTTTAACTACAATTTCCTATATCCAACCACCAGGCTTTACAAAAACACAAAAATAATGAATTTAACACAAACGTATATATATATATAACACATGTATTCTAATCCGTAAAATACTCAATAAAGACCTGCTTACACAAATACACTTTACGAAAAAAAGCAAAATATACACAAAAACATAAAGAAGTGCAAATAATCTTGTGCTACGGCATCCGAGAACCAACTATGGGAAAAAAAATCTCCTCTACGAAGGTGCCCAGATATTTAACCAACTACCGAATGACGTGAAGAATGCCAAATCACTTCCCACTTTCAAAAAACTCTTAAAATTTTACGTACAAAATAAGTACGCTCCAACGTAACCTATGCCGCATCTATTGCTTCACGCTCTGTGACACACTTGAATAGTTTGTACTCGCATTGTATAGTTTTAAAATTCTACCCACACATTAGGCTAGTCTAATTTATAAAAAAAACCAATGTTATTTTAATCACTCTTATTAGTTTAATTTAGTTTTATGTTTGTTCTGTACGTTATATTATAATTAATTTAGTATTACTTTTCTTTTCTTATATAAGTGAATTTTGTAAATTCTTTTAAGAAATAAAGATCTTTAAACCGAAAAATTTGGACAAAATTAAATGTAAAGGCCTCCGTTGATGAACTAGGTAAAAACCTGTATTTCAGCATCCAGCGCCTCACCCCTCCGGATTATATAATTTATAAGATCAAATAACCAATATTTGGTTTATTACTTAAACACTAAGTTATACATATAATAAAGTATGTGTGTGAGTGTGTGCGTGGATGGTGTGAGAGGGTGTGTGGTGTATTTTATGTATAGTTAAAATTACATATAATATTATTTGTTGTATACTACTTTGATTTTATAAAGTTAATATTATTTGTGTATATTAGTTATCCTAAAAATGAATGTAAAAGGGACCATCAAAAGCTAGAAATTTCGAAGCTTCGATCTATTTGACGATTTAGCTAACCAGATTTCGACGCGGACAAAATCATTCAGGCACCACTACGTAAAATCTATCTGTCTAATAAATTTTCCACCATTGTTGGCACATCGCCTAGATTACCTCCAGGTCTGGGGTTTGTTTTGTTGTTTTAACTTAGTTGATGTTTTCCTTGAACTGTCTAAATATCTGAAGTTAGACACTAGTGCTCTGTGGTGGAAACACATGCTGTTTTTATTTGTTTGTTTTCGTGTTTTTATGACTAAGCTAAACTAATTATTACTATTATTACCATATTATGTCAAAGTTGGTTTTTCTTTTCTTTGCACCGTAACGGAGACTCACAATGACTAGATTTTTTGTATAGGAATAGTTGAAAATTCGACGAAATATACACACTCTTTTTTATCACAATCACAAACATAGACACTCGTATAAAACTCCACGCCAACCAAGTCATGAACAAAATTCTATGAGATATATTAATTTCAAATTTGATCAATTATTTATGGAGGCCTTGATGGTTTCAATCTTAAGGCTGATAAATAAATCACAAGTGGCCCTTAACTTCTTCCGCGCAATATCTCCACTTAGCTTTATTAAAATCTTCTGTAACATCAAACAGTATATACTCACCCTTAAAATTGTTATGAACGCCACGCTACTCGCTCAACAATAGGCTAGTTGCCTAAATTTGAAAACTTGGCTAATTATATACTTTAATATCTATTTTATCCCAAAAAAACTATATTTTAAAGAAAAATCAATATTTACATTACGTATTTTGTATTTTAAAAAAGCCATTTAGATTTCCCTCGAAAACGCTGAATAGTGTCATGGCGTCTTGAATGACGTCACAGCTCGCGAAATAACCTGCTCTGTGGTATGAAAACGTCAACAACAACAATGATGTTTTGCGAGGCGTGACGTCACACTTTCTTGCGCCGCGTTCTTCGTGTTCGTTGTCACGTGACCTAATGCCTATTTTTTTCGAATCCATTTTCTAAAAATATTAATAATCTTTAACTTTTTTGAGAAATATACTAGTTTTTTCTTATCTTCGTCTCCTCATTTATAATTAGAAACTATAAACCAAGCAATTTGTTATTAGTGGAAACAGGCCTATTGTATTAAGCGCTACGCCGTAGCTTGTCTACGAGTGCTACGATGTCACCCGCCGCATTATTATTAATCAAAGTGGTACCAAATTATAAAATTGAAATATCCAGCCACAATTGTTTTAATATAAATTATTTTAATCTCAAAGTAAGCTTTGATTATAATTATAAATAACGTATACAATACTCGTATAAACGAAACATCAATATTTCTTTGTCTTTTCACGTAAAATGGAGGATCAGAATAACTGGATTTTTTCTAAAGGAATTGACTAAGGGTCGGAAAGGACTACTTTATGTTCCGATTGAAGAGTTTTCCCGTGGGATAAATTCAGAAGTCGCAGGTAAGGTCATGGGCAGTACAGTAGTATTTTTCTAAATGCAATATACCTGAGATAGACAGATATTTATTCGGCATTTTCACAACACGACACACACAACAACAAACACACAGAAAAATATTATATACTATAAACATGGAAAAATAAACTAATTTAAACGATAATAATTTTTATAATTTATAATTTAATAAAAAAAAGTATTTAACAAGGTCGAACAGTAGTGACCTATCTGAGATCTTTGATGAGTCTAAGATCTTTGCTAATAACACATTGACATGACATTACAAACCGTGACATAGGGATGGATGGAGAGGGTAGTTATCTTATAAGGGTTCCGATTTTTTCTTATAAGGTAAGGAACCCTCACTCCACAATTTGGTGCCAACAAGCATAAATTAAATATAACTTCGATAGCAAATGCGTTGCGTTTGTCCCCACAGATGACATTCATGACTTATTAAGCTGATGATGGCAACAATCTATACATATAATAAAACTGTAAAAGGGCAAATTTCTGTACAATGTTTTGGACGGAAAAAATGTAATAGAATTAATTTAGATTTTTTTCCAATTTTTGTTTCTCTGTTTGTCTGTACAGGCTACTCTCTGAAACGACTGGACCGATTTATATGAAATTTTGTATGGTGGTAGCTTATATCCATGATCAACGTATAGGATACTTTTGATTCCGGTAAATTAAGTAGTTCCCGTGGGATCCATACGTTGTCTCGAGTCTCTGAGACATTTACTGAAAGAGCGTGCATGTCTGCGTCTCGATCGCTGAAAATAATATAATATGATTATCATAATCGTAATCAGCCGGGTACGTCCCCTGCTAAACATAGTCCACAATGACCGTTCGCGAGCCGCTTCTATCAAGCAATTATCTACGACCTATGTATTACGATACTTGGTTGACACTCGAGAACTTTCTCCTCATCATCGGTTATCCGTTATTAATTTACGACGTTTAGAAAACAGTCACGCGAGACAGTGTGTGTATGCGCATACGCATTGATGTTTGGTGGCATTCTTAGATAACCATGAGGTAGTTAGGACCAGACGGAAACAGAAAAATGTCTTAATAACAACCAAATCAAATACAGATTTAGATACAATTAATCTTGAGTACGCTTTCAGACGTAAGTGACATAAAATCATAGCTTCCAAAACACAACCAATCCATCTTCGATCTACTTAGATGACAGATGAAAACATTCCACGCAGGAAAAATTAATAATACCTAGGAAAAAACAAGGTAAAAGTCAATCGGTAGAGTTTGATATCACAATGGAATGAAATCGCCCTTCGCTTTAAAATCAATTTCCACTTCGATAAGGCGCAGACGAGTTCTGAATTTATTCGGGAACTTCCGTCGATTTGCCGATAAATTGCGTCCGCTAGTTCTGAAGCGAATTTAAATGGAGTTTCATACCTAGACTCATTTTTGATATAAGTGTGTTTATCTCATACCCTTAATCGTTTTCAAAGCAGCTTAAAAAAAGATAGAAGTGTTCAAAAAAACTGCCAAGTGCTAGTCGGACTGGCACACGAAGGGTTCCGTACCATTATTTATTAAAAAAAAGAAAAAATAATCGCGTTTGTTATATGGGAGACCGCCCGCCCCCCTTAAATATTTGTTTTATTTTAAATATATATTCTGAGAATATACTCGTATCCAAGCGTCTACCTGTTACCGTTATCAATAACGAAAAAAAAACGAGCAAAAAATCACGCTTGTTGTATGGGAGTCCCCTTGAATATTTATGTTGTTCTGCTTTTTATTTGTATTTGTTGTTATAGCGGCAACAGAAATACATCATCTGTGAAAATTTTAACTGTCTAACTATCACGGTTCTTGAGATACAGCCTGGTGACAGACGGACAGACAGTCAGACGGACAGCGGAGTCTTAGTAGAATAAATTGCTATATCTTGTTTTTGCGTAGATCTAGAAGTTTGAATTTTTCACAGATCAAAGGGGCTGCCAGCTTGAATATTTGATATTAATTTTAATTTGATACCTCTATGTGTTTGTCCTTGACAGAGAGACAGGCCATGGCTGGCAGAAGACGGATTAGCGTGAAGATGTAGATGCTGCTAATATCCTGGGTATTTCCCTGAGTTGCTTTTTACGACGCCCATTATATGGGGAGCGGGCATGGGTGATCCACTAAAGTCTTGACTGCACTGAACTGCCTTCAATAACTTTTAGTGATTATATTACTTCGTATACTTTCGTTTTTATAACTGTTACGTATTTCACTGTTATGTAACAAATAGTGCGGTACGAGAGTGCCATAAATAGCTAGTTTCTCGCTGCTTACGTCATCGCTGGCAACACGTACAAGTTTACTAATTAAAACTACATTAGTACATCGGTTCGTCGCCTAGTGGCTCTACATTTCGACTCATCATGGCGGGCACCTACTACAAGATCCGTCGGTCGAAATCCGTTTAAAATTCGAATTTCAGATTCCTATAATTTAATTGGCACCCAATCCGAAAGCTATGTTTATTACCAGTGCGTGGTATCTCTGATACTTAGTTTGGCTGGAAGTATTTTTGACCAACTACGTCAAAGCTAAGATGACGATTGCGATTTTAGCAACTTTGTATGCATATCTGTAACTCATATCTCCTAAAGTACTCGCCGTATTTTGACAACTGATGTTATACTCGTAATCACTTAAAGCGTCATGTTTGTCTGAGGATTATAACATATATGACGTCACAGAAAAATCATACACACAGACAGATACAAATATTGGCATCAAACGTATAACAACCCCCCTTTTGCGTCGAGGGTTAAAAAAGAAAGAAGAAAAATCAATTGAAACGTATACCAACATAATAAAACTAAACAAATGTACAGACGATTTCTAAACTCGAGAATGACCGACCGAATACAACATAAATAATATCACAGAACCAAACGGACAGGGTTCCACCAGGGACAACCTTTTGAAATAAACTATAGAACTTCGTCCTTCGATGGCACTTTCCCCGAATATCTGGTTATGTATAAAAAAGGTAAACAACTTCTTGTCCATAGCGGCAGAGTCCATGACTTTTTAATGCTCCATCGGTCGCACCCAGCTGTAAAACACTTTACCTTCCCAGGGCTGTCACTTTTCCAGTATTTTTTTTTCTGAGGCTAATGAGCTGACTTTGCTACCTTTCATACTGGAGCTAAACAGGTGCTGTATGAGGGTAGACTTAGATAATATGGTGGTAGCTTTCTAGGCCGCGGAGATGTTTTTTAGGGTTCCGTCCCGAATGGTAACCAAATGGGCCCTATTACTAAGACTCCGCTGTCCGTCCGGCTGTCACCGTCTGTCGTCTGTCTTATGAACCGTGATAGTTGGACAGTTGAAATTTTCACAGATGATGTATTGCCGCTATGACAACAAAAACAAAAAAACGTATAAAATAAATATTTACTTCTCGCATACACAATTTTCTTGCTCGTTTTTTCTCAGTATTGATAACGGCAACAAGTAGATGATTGAAATATTCACAGAATATTGAGTTATATTATTATAATGGTACGGAACCTTACGTGCGCGAATCCGACTCGCACTTGGCGGTTCTCTTGAGTTAACTGGGTGTAGATTACGCATTATTATCTGCATTCAAATAAAAATATGTATAAAAGACGTCCTTGTATATGGACGTACATGTAACAACCCTGTACCAGGTAGACGTGATACCTCAGTGGAAATGACCTTGACTCAGCGGTCGATAACCAAACCTTGGTACTTGGTAACACTGTGGAAGTTGGTACAAAGTCGCCTTGTCTAGATAATTGCCAGTTCGTGGCTGCCATAAAATTACCGTAATTTGTGACGTTGACGATTTTACCTGAGCCTTATTATGAAGGTCGTGAATCATGATTGAAAATATACGGGCACAGCAAACATTAGGCAGCGAACACAGAAACAATGGAAACGGTATATGACTCTATATTTTATTTTTTACAACATTAAACAAAAGCGAACACTTTTTTTGATAGTCGTACTCAGATACATTAACTAGTATTAACGGGATTCCGCTCAGAATACTTTCATATTTAATTTCTGTTGCCATAATCTTTTAAAATAGAATAGCTGGCTTTGATGAGAAAACAGTAGATGTGATTATAGTGTCGCAAAATGAATATCATTAACGTACAACTTTATAGTTAGCTACAATAGCCGTTACGCAGCTAATGGTCCCTAGATAGCGCTTTGAACAATAATCGAAAAATAGTAAGTAAAAATGAAAATTGTGATCATTTAGGTGGATGTTAAACATTATAATCCGATATCCTATTTTGAGATAGTTACTGCACAAAGCCAGCTATTCTATTTTAAAAGATTATGGCAATATAATTTTTTCAGGAAACTTTTATCGAGCAAATAACCTTAAGTATTAAATAAAACGTGGTAGTGCAACTATTTATACTCGTCAATATAGCCCATGTTTTTATTTAAGCCCTGTCACAGACTTACCGGTTCTTTTATGTTTTATCTACAACAGAACAGAAGTGAAACGGGAAATCTAAAGTGCTAGACAAAATCTACAGATCGTCACAAGTACGTGTATAAGCAATGTTACAAATATCCCCAATCAATGAAATCGTCGATTACCCCCTGTACCCTCTCCTCGAACTTGCTGTCCAAATGGAAGTTCAGCGTTGACAGTTCATCCTTCCCTAGATTCGGCACATCAGTGTCGGCCACAAAGCAAAACGGCAACAAATACAGGGCCACTATGAGCCCAAAATCCAACCTCTCTCTATACTGCTTCTCGAACTCCTGTCTCGGATAAAAGCTTTCAACGGCCAAGTCAAAATATGTCAGGAAGGTCGCTAAAGTGTCAAAGTAGAGATTCTTGAGGTGCTCCAAGTGGTTCCTTCTGAACTCCTGGTCTGTCCCGCAGAAGATAAAGTACATGAAGTCGTTGAGGGGACATCCGTAAGAGAGGAGCTGGTAGTCCACTGGGATGACCTCAATGATTTCGCCATTCTGAAATTTAAATTCTTGAGAGTTATTACATAATATAAATAAACAATTATTTCATAATGAAAGTAAAAAAAAAGTGTTGGAGTTGAATAGTCTTGATACATGAAGCATTCTTG
Organism: Carcina quercana; assembly: GCA_910589575.2. Taxonomy (NCBI): domain Eukaryota; kingdom Metazoa; phylum Arthropoda; class Insecta; order Lepidoptera; family Depressariidae; genus Carcina; species Carcina quercana. The sequence continues at coordinate 14,871,339 of OU342435.1, forward strand.
TTCAGTAATGGACTCTTCCATATGTCAATTATGATAATAATGATTACTGAATGAAAGTTGTTCGTCATTAAAATAATAATCATTGAGTGGTTCCTTATCGGATTTTTGTCTTATTATCACAATAGCTGATTAAGGATGTTTGATGATTTTTATTTATTTTATTTGAAACAATGACAATTTAGTAACGCTTGTTTACACCTAAATTTATTCGGACCAAAGTGATGATCAAAAACGGGATTTTGTTATAGCAGCCCCAATAGGTCAAGCCTGTAGCAGGGCGAGCTATTTATGGCTCAATTAATTATTTTATACGCATCAATTATACGTTCTGAAGTGATTAATGCGATCGCATAAGCTTAGATGAAAAAAGTATAAAATGAAAATGTCAAATAAATAAACTGGGATGAAGATGATGCAGCACTAGGCATGGACACCCCATATTCGTTGTCGAATGGTAAATACGTAAACAAGTCCCTACTTGCAAAAAAGTGGGAGGTATGTGATTCCTAGTACTCATAATCACAGATTAAAATATACGCAAATTACTGTCCGATTGTTTTGGGAATTGAAAGGTCTCAAATCTTAGCATTTCTACGACGTTCTGCACGTAGAAACTTTTTGGTAATGACCAGCAGCACTTAGAGGTTTAAGTTTTGCGACTTTTAGTACTTAAAACATTCGTCAGATAAAGCTCAATACCTGGTACTTATTCATATCTTATATGGGTTCTTCTTGAAGGTAGAACACTTACCATTTCCTTAAATAATATGTTGTTAGGTCTATAATCCGAATGGCAAATGCAGCAACCAATCACACTGTTGTCTTCCATATATTTAGAATATTTCTTCAAAATACTTTCACTACAACCTTCCACCTTCTTCTTAGAAGACTCTCTGAGCTCTTTACAAGTCATTTCGAGCATGTTTTTTGTAAACATCTCCCATTGTTCATTGCATATAAAATGTGGTTTCATAGTTTGTAACCGTTTTTCAAAATACTCAGGTTTCTGCTTTTGAACTATATATGACAATCCGTGAAATTTAGCTAGCTGTTGAATTGACAACTCAGCGAATTTCAGTGGAATAACATCCATCCTATGGCACGTTTTAAAACCTTCCTTTGCAAGATTTCTTAGATAGATTGCTTCTGAATTAGCTTCGTAGCTTTCAACTATTTTAAACCGTAGTTCACTTGGTACGTTCGCTGTCTCTTGCAGTTCTTCATAGACTTTTCCCATTTCTGTATACATAAAAGATTCTTTCTTATAGGCTTCTTCGACAGACAATATTTTCATCTGGTCTCCAGGTATTATCTGCTTTATAAATATGTTGGTTTCTTTATAGCCATCAATAGTTGTTCCTTTTATATCAGCTTCGTATAGCACTCCTAAGTAATTGCCTCCAACTGTTGATATCTTTTTTGTATTAATTTCATTTGTTAAATACCCTTCTTTTAGTGCTATACTTTGTACAGTTTTCAACAAAGTGTCAGGAAAGCATTCCTGTTCATTTTCATTATTAATACCGCTGTTTGATACGCATTTTTGCTTAAAATTTGAATATGGATCCCTCTTTTGCACAACATCATCTTTCAATTTAGCTACGAGAGAATCAGCATCTTCTGTGAATTTGTAGCCAAGGATTTCTTCTTCAATTTGCATTTTTGTTTCCGTTGTATTTGTTGCCTTATTTTTAAATAAAATTTCTGGTTTTATATATTTTAGTTATTGTATTTCTAAATGATATTTAAGTGCATTGACGCGGTTACTCATCAAAGAGCTAACATTGAATGTGCAAATGATGAACTTGTCCCTTTATATACCATTCATTATACCAACATTAAATTAGTGCCTCGTTCATCTGTAATAATAGATGCATAGTTTGCAATTTAAAAGACCCCTTTATAGCAGTAAGTATGAAGATTAGCTGGTCAAGGTCAGTAGAAGATATAAGTTACGTCTGGGGTATACTGAGAGCAAGCTCCTAAAACATTTTGAAAAATTAACGACTATACCCAAAGGACAACGACGCAATTTCTTTCACTCAATTGAAGCTACAGTGGCTTATATTTAATTAGCAGTAAGCTAATTAAACCTTATTTCAGAGTACCTTTAAAGACGCAGCCTCTAAGATAAGAAATTACACCTTCCTTCACATAAATTGCAGACTATCTATACTAATATTATAAATGATTATGTTTGTTTGTTCTTACTTTACGCCGTAGCTGGGAGTTATAACTGTAAAAAATGTTGTGATACCCAAGTTACCCTACCTTGGGTGTACCGTATGTTTTATGTTTTCAATTCTTATATAACCAGTAGAGCGCCCGTGGTAACAAATTCTACCAAACGCTTTTTCATTAAACTTTTTTGGTAAATGACCCGTACCGTGAATTTATGGAGCCACGGCCTGGTCTTGTACACTTATAATTTTAAAAGGCCATTATCAAATAAAAGTTTTTTGGTTACCATTTTTGTATATTTCGGTTTATTTAATTTGTACAAAAACATATGAAACGCACGAAACAGGGAAGATTTAACGTTTAAAAGAAAGATAGCGTCAATAAAATGACATTTGACGCTGTCACTTAGTACAGAAAAAACTTTTATTTATACTCCGCTTTAGAATTGAACACTTATTCACTTCAAATTAAACAAAGTCAGTTTTAAAAGCTTCCACATAACCGTTATCAGTTTCAAAATGTCGAACACAAAATTTACTGATAAATTAAAATTACAGAAATCCCAACTCAATACATTCGCTAATTATCTCCTCTACCCTTACACTGATGTCAGTACTAAGATCATAAACAAAGTCCTTCATGGCTTCCTTCCCAACGTCATGAAGATCACTCTCAGGAGCAAAGAACAATGGATAGAAAAACAGAGCTGTCATTAATGAAAAGTCAAATCTGTCATTGAAGGTCTGTTCAAACTGTTTCTTTGAGAATACTTCATCAGCAGCAATATTAAAGTAGGCAAGATATTCCTTGAAGGTGTTATAGTATAGATTTTTGAGATTTTCCAAGTGTTCAATCCTGAATTTTCGATCAGTGCAACTGAATATGAAGTATATGAAGTCGTTGACTGGACAGCCGTAATTGAGTATTTGATAATCAACCGTGATGACGTCTACGACTTCACCGTTCTGAAATAAAGATAAATGGAAGAGTGTTTAAAAAGACGTATTGAAGACGCCAAGGAAGACGATTTTGATATGAATTAAAATAATTTGTGTACATGTAGAATTTGAATAAAATATGTCTGGTTGGAACATTCATAAACTTTTCATTTAAAATTTGGGATCAAAAGTCCAAATTTTTCATTTTATTTATCTTACAGTTAGCCACTCTTGTAGTCGAAACGCTTGGACTACCAACCCCTTCCGAGTCCAATTCCCAGTGAGGGACATTTTTTATGTGCACCTGACTAGCTTCCACCTGTTACCCAAGTCTATGTTCACACATTTTCAAACTAGTCTTGAAGACATCTAGGTTGTAGCACTCGGGAAACAGAAGCTGGCAGGAAATCCCTTAGCTGTACTCTTATTAAATGAAAAAGCAAAACGCTTCGTGCAAAATGGTGGAACGTCAACTAAGTAGAGATGGAACCCAGACGTTCTTCGGGTTGAGTGATTGAAAAAAGGGGATAGTGGAATCAGATCGTGTAATTCGATACACTCTGAAGGGAAGCATGTTGAAAACCGTCAATCAGTGTTGAAATAAACAATGTACTCGTAGTATGAAAAGCAAACTTTACCTTTTCTCTCTTGAGTATATTATTTGGTCTGAAGTCTCCGTGACACATGCAATTAACCACCTCTGAACTTTCTGTCAAATATTCCACATATTTTTCTATAAATGTAAGCATAAAAGGTTCGAGTTTTTTCCTAAATTCAGGCTTTATATTCTTCGCTGTTATTTTGGCCATGTTTAAAGCTGTCGGCTTCCAGTGATCATTGTATTCAACGGGTTGTTTTAAAGTCATTATTTTCTTTTCAAAGTATTCTGGCATTTTCTCTCTCATGGCAAAAGACAGACCGTGAAACTTTGCAAGTTGTTGAACTGATAGCTCTGCAAACTTAAGGGAGACTACATTCATTCTGTAAGGTGTCGCGTACCCTTTCTTAGCCATATTTTCCATCATAATACATTCAGGATTCGTTTCATCGTAACACTTCACCATTCTGTATCTTTCTTCTTCAGGGATATTCGCTTTGTCTTGTAACGTCTTAAATATTTTAGAGAGTTCTTTGTAAATAATTACTTCATTTGAATAGGCATCTGTCAAGTTTAGAAATTTCTTTAATTCTTCAAAAGGTATGATATGCTTGACGAATATATTAGTTTCTTTATCTCCGTTTTTGGTTTTACCTTTGATGTCTATTTCGTATAAAGCAGCTAAATAGTTCCCACCGTCAGGTGAATTTATCTTTTTTTCGACATTATAAGTTATGTAACCTTCTTTTCTTATAATGCTATCTATTGATATTTGTAACTCTACAGGCAGAATAATTTCATTTTTGTCATCATTGTTGGAGATGAAATTCTCACAGCACTGTTGCTCAACTTGCATTTTTATGAATTTCGTGTAAAACTTGAGAATGTTATTACTTGGCGATATGAAAAGAAGTAAACTTATCCATTTGAATTCTTTCTTTTATAAATAATTTGTTTTATCATAGGAATTAAAAACAATGTCACCTTTTTTATAAAGGCTGTTTTACAATGCTACTAACATGATTGTACCTTATTTATTTTGTTTGAAATACTCCATTACGTGTGATTGAATACTATTAGAAAGCTTATCTGCACTCTTAAACTGCATTAATTAAGTATTGTCGTCGTGTTAGGGTAGAAGTTTTTGTTGTCTGGGATACAGAATATACGTATATCCGATATAAACTACGAGGATGAACCATCGCGTGGCTTTTGGTAAATATTTATGTCAATTAAACCAAAAATAAAATTGAACTGCTGAGCAAAGTCATCCTATTTCCCTCGATGATTCTATTTTCTGAGAAATATGATTACAAACTTAACTTTGCATTTGAAAGCTATACATCAGATATGGAATTCAACTGCAAAATAAAGTTTGTTTTGTTTGAGAGACGCCGTTCACGTGATTTATAGTACTACTCGCGCCATCTAGTGAGCGGAGCAAAACTAAATCGATGTATACTCGTAATATGTATTCATAATCCCGTTCTGATGAACCTTTAACATGAGCTTTCCGCTGATATTTCAACGACGAGCACACTTGAGGAGGTTTGAAATGTATTTGACATGTAGGTTTTAGACTAGCTCACGCCATGTCATCCAGTGTGGTACCGGCGACTGAGGGGAGAGGAGCCTGCATCACACGGGAGATGGCAGCATGTTCTACCTATGCATCAACAAAGTCCCGTCTTGGAAAATGGGAAAATGAAGTGCCATATTTAAGACAAACTGTGACTCATCAACACAGGGAGGACTAGCAATTAATACAAACATTAATTAACATATCTCAGTCGTCCGCCATCATATACAATTTCTTGCCAATATGAAACTACCTTTAGACCTCGTGCAAACTAAAAATAAGTGGTTTTTGATTATTTTATTGAGCGTTATGTACTCGCCCAACAATAAACAAGTGTGGCATTAGTCGTGCCAATATTTGCCCCTTCATCTGTTTTGATGAACGTTTTCCATTGTGTTCTATTTAATGAATGAGTTGCTGTAACAATAGGTTTGTTTTTGTTATATAATTGCATTATTGTACGTTTGCATCCGGTGTGTTACGAGATAGCGCTGTAGGTGACCGCCGGTGCTGTGTCAGAGCCTCGTGGTACCTCATTATGTTAGAATAATCATAATAATAATCAGCCGGGAAACGTCCACTGCTGGACATAGGCCTCCCTCATGACACGCCACATCGACCGGTCTCGAGCCACCTGCATCCAGCGACTCCCCACGACCTTAACCAGCTTGTTGGTCCATCTAGTAGGGGGACGGCCTGGTAGACGTTTCCCGGTACTTGGTCGCCACTCGAGAACCTTTACTCCCCGCCTGTTATCGGTTCTTCGAGCGATGTGGCCTGCCCATTGTCACTTCAGTTCACTGACTCGTCGAGCTATGTTGGTGACCTTAGTTTGTCTACGGATTTCCTCATTCCGGATTTTATCACAAAATTCCGAGCATAGCTCGTTCCATTGCTCGCTGAGTGACATTGAGCTTATTTATTCGGCCCACAGTAAAGGATCACGTTTCGGTTAAAGTTAAGAATAATAATAATAATCATTAATTACGTAGAAATAAGGTAATCGTATACTTGCATTGTGTCTCATGTCTTAGAAGTAGATTATTTTTAATAGTAATTTAGATTCCAAGTTATATTACACTAAACTTAATATTTTAACGATTCTTTTTAAATAAATGGTAAGAAAAAAAATCATTTTTGCTAAAAAAAACAGTTCCTTACTTTCAGTAGGTGCTTTAACTTGCAAGCAGATAAATTCACCACTAACTCGCCGAACCTAACCTTTGCTAAATTACTGTACGTGCATACCTGGTCGTTTCGTAGTGACTCATATATGGGGCACGGACGTATGGAGCTAGTACAGAGTGACCCACATATGGTTTTTTTTCTTATGTGTTTTCTCGATGTTATGTTAAACATTGTGCTGTGTTACTAAATGCTTTGCAATTTCAACTCGCACTCCGACCGTTTTTGAACTCATTAAATATGAAGTATTAGCATAGCTATTATTTAATATAACAAAAATATCAAACGAAGGCTTCATCTGTACGTATCTCATAAATACGAAGTTGTAAATTTGTTGGTCCTTCCAGAATGACTAGATTTTTAGTAAAGGGACAGTTCAAGCCTGCCCCGCACCCTGCGCGCGCTAGAGGACGCACTCTTGCGCATCGAGCTGTAGAAGCAGGCTACATGTGCCTCGGTAAACATACACGAAGCGCTGCAGAAGCGAGGCAGCCGCAGCAGAGCCCTAAATCATTGTTGTATTGAACGCGAAGAGCCTTGTAAGTCCTCTGCGTGTATGAAACCCACAAGCTGCTCGTGTAGAAGGTGCTACAATAGGCCCGTAACAGTGTAATAATGCGTACCAAAGTAGCACTCTAAATTCTTGTATTATCCTTGAAAAAAGTCATAAACTCCACCAAAACAAGCAGAGATTGCTCAAGTCAAACCCAAAGACATCAAAAACATCATAATACTGATAGTAAGGCGCATTAAAAGATATGACGTCACAATGATTGCAGAGATAAATTTTATGCAATGAATGGTTTGTTTATATGACTTATCTCCACACATCGTCATCTCAATTGAATCCCATTGCCTGGTATTGACTCGACTAGATCTGAAAGTAAGTAGGCATACGAAACACGAGTCTTCCAGAAAGCGTGCGTCGTTGCTTGCGCCAGACCCAGTGCTATGGAGGTATTCTTATTGTATTCAATATACATTTTAAATACCTAAGTTCGGGTTCAATTTGCTAAGGGTAAAAATCATTGAATGAAGCTAACTGGATTTTTCTTTCGATTAAATTTTTTTTTAATGTATCCTCCTCGAGGTAAAACGTATATCTTATGGTTCAACTGGAAAACAGTATCTGTCATTTTCCTCGTTGTAGTGAGATGAAAGTTGTGTGCTTCGCTCGGCGGCTAAGTTATTTTGCGTCTCGTGCCTTAAAACCCTCGCTACGCTCTGGATTCTATTTTTGAACCAGCTCCCGCTTAGAATCCTTCGCTAACTCGGGTTTCAATATGAGAATTCGCTCCGAATAACAACTTTCCACCCTTGCATAACAAATAACTATTATCGAGCTGCTGATTGAAAGAAACAATGATAGTTAAACAAGTAAATAAACAAATTTGTTAAATCTTTATTTATTAGCTGGGTTCCTATCTATAAACATAACATCTGCATAGAGGTTAAACAAAATCAGTTTCTTATCTTTAAACCTAAAGCAACTCATACCATCCGTAATAACATTCTAGCGTCCAAGGAACTCAGAAGCTCCAAAATTCTGCTGCAGACGACTAAATCCAACTTATTTATAACACTTCTTTCTATTTCGATTTACGCACATAAAATGGCATAAAACTTACTAGCAAACACAATAGATCATACACACAATACAATAGTTTCAAAATCACACTTTATTACAGAGATATTGCAATTGTATTTCAAATAACTTTTAGAGATAATAAATAGAACAGTCCAAATGTAACCAATTTTATAAGAACCCTAGTTCAATGGATTCAACCATGATCTCTTTAATTCTATTGTTGATGTCTGGCGTGAGCTCATAATCGAATTCTTTCATGTCTTTATTACCCAAGTCAGGAATGTCACTGTCTGGTGCAAAGAAAAACGGATAAAAGAACATAGCTATCATTAAAATTTGGTCTTGTCTCTTCTTGAAGGTGGATTCAAACTCTTGCCTGGGGTAAACGTCGTTGGCGACAATGTCAAAATAGCGGAGGAATTTCTCAAAAGTATCGTAGTACAGGTTCTTCAAATCTTCCATGTGTTTGTCCCTAAATTCACGATCAGTGCCTGCAGCTATAAAGTAGAGCATGTCGTTGACTGGACATCCATAGTGTAGTACCTGATAGTCAATTAGAATGACATCAGTAGCTTCGCCTTCCTGCAATAATACAAGTGCAGAATTTTATAAAAGTAAAGATGTAATTGGCTTAAGTAGTACTAGAGCTTTTATTTGCTGGCCTAGCCAGTTACCTACGAGGCGTGTGAGTGGCCTCTGTAGGCTTTAGCGTCACTTACAATCAGATGTGTATTCTCTGTGGCTACTAAGCATCGCGTAATGTGCTAGATGGCCTCCTACCCTCCTATCGATAGATGAACTTCTATAGATCACGGGAAGGCGCTTAATTGACAAAGGTTTGGTATAGGTCATTATTACTTGGAAGGCAGCGGTATTACAGCGTGGTCCTATCCCGCTGCAGCCCGGAGCTGCCGAGTTGTCGTGGCTGAAACGCCGAGGGGAGGAGCGAAGCGCGAGAGGAGCACTGGAGTGTTCGTGGAGTCTCCAGGGCTCCTCGACTTGCGCAGACGATGACCACCGAGGGGGTTTTAGTGGTTGGAAAATCCACATAACCCGACTTCTCTCCTAAGAAGTCGGGTATCTTTGAAAGATTTCCCCCTCAAAAAAAGGTCATTATTACTATCACTGTTACTACGAAGAACATATTTTCTTCCTGATGATCATGGAGCTTAAGATTATAAATGCAAACTTGGAAGCGTGATTGTCTATAGTACTGAATTTATTTAGGGCAAATTGCCTTATTATCAATTAAATTTAATAAAATTTGATAACCTGGCTGCTAGACACGTTAACATCTATTTAGTAATATGTTTAGACTAAGTTAATGTAGCAAAGGAGATACGAGTATATATGAATATTCATGTTGAAGTTGACAAATAAATCAGTATTGTTTTTTAAGGTGGAAAAAGTGCTACCTCTGTAGTATACGCGTGAACACTTACGGTTTCTTTCATGATTATGTTATTAGGTCTGAAATCGCCGTGGCAAATACAGCCTATCTCCTTTGTGCTGTCTTCGATGTACTCTGGATACTTTTCCAAAAATATTGGAACATAATCCATAGCTTTCTTCTTTAGGTCTGGTTCTAAATTTTTGACAATAATTTTAGCCAAATTTGCGGCTGCTGCTTTCCACTCGTCGTTACATTCATAACACTTTTTCATATTTTTTATTGTCTTGTCGTAATACTCAGGCATTTTATTACGAATCGCAAACGAAAGCCCGTGAAGTGTTGCTATTTGCTTCACCGAAAGCTCTGCGAACTTAAGAGATACGACGTTCATTCTATTAGGTGTTCTGTATCCCTTCTTCGTCATATTTTCCATTATTATGTTTTCTGAATTAGTTTCATCATAACATTTCACTCCCTTAAATCTGTCTTCAGAAGGTACATTAGCTTTGTCTTGTAGAAATGTAAAAATTGGTAACAGATCTTTGTAAACGAATACTTCTCTTAAATACGCTTCGGAAATATTGACGAAACCATTTGAACCGTCGGATGGTATAATATTCTTTACGAATATATTAGTTTCTTTGTCTCCTTTATCTGTTTTTCCCTTGATGTCAATTTCATACAGGACAGCTAAATAGTTTCCACCGTCAGGTGTATTGACTTTCTTTTCAACATTGTAGACAAGGTATCCTTCTTTCTTTATAACGTTGTCAATACATGCTTGAAGTAAAGGAGGTAACACTACTTCTTTACTATCAACATTATTAGAGACGAATTTCTCACAGCTCTTTTTCTCTACTTGCATTATAACAAAATGTCGCGGAAATGTTTCTGAAGGAAATAAACTTATCATGTCGCTATCATTCTCTTTTAAACGTTTGAGTTTTACTGTCATATCTATTAGGATCACTCTACAATGTTTGCATTGAAATTTATTTTAAAATGCTAAGAAGAAATTCGAAGGTGGGTGTAAAGACAACCGCAACGAACTGGGATCGCGAAAGATAATGGATCAGCGATGGTGTTACATACTTCCTAAAGGCGCTACCGTCAGTTCTCTGCTTTTTCCAGATTTATCTGTTTTTCGACAATTTGAGTACCGACATACATATATATAGAAAAGTATCGTCCGATGTATGATTTGAGTTGGCATTTTGCGACTTGCTTTAACTACTATACACACCACTATATTTCGGTAAAATTTAATTATATCAAAGCCTAAACAGGCACAATACACTAGCGCACGCTCCTTGACAGAAGGGATGACGCAATCTGCGGGGAAGTGCAGGGGTAGCGCGGAGGGTGTTGACGTCGGCCGCGCGCCACCACCACAGTAACTCGCAAACCTCCTTGCTAAGAACTACTAGCCGAATACAGCCAGTATACTACTAGTTCAACTGTTTCTAACACTACATAGGGGTCACAATATATATTTCAAGATCGCAGTGAGTGTTCGGGACTAATTGCCCATCCCTTGTTTCAGATAATAGCAAAAAAAAGTTCCGACATGCCTCAAAGAGTCGGAAAACTGAAGTGGAAGTGTCAAACTCTCAAGTGGCGGCCACTTACAGGGAATATTGTATAGGGCCGACCTTCTAGACAAAATTATTTTTTATATGCATGATGATGATAAATTAATTGTTGTCAGCTGTTTACCTCCTCCTCCTAATATAATACACCTTTACAATTGTAAGCAAACTAAAACCGTTTCCGATAATATGCGTAAATGTTGTGACATTAAACAAGTCCGCCATATTTGTTCTTCAAACATTTGTGCTTGCATCTGTTTGATGAACGGTTTCCACTGCGTTCTTTAAAATGAATGACTCGTTAAGTTATATGGCTTATGGTTGCTAATTAAGAAATAAATTATCTGTGTGTCCACTATCTTTTAATAATATTTGGTCAGTCATTTAACTGCAGTGGGAAGTACATATTGGCATTACCTGCCCACCTGGCAAGATACCTAGAAAAAATTCAACAAATAACGCAAGAAATGTGTGTAGTCAGCAGGGTAAAGTCTGCTGCTTCACAATAGACTAAACATATTTTAGAAAGACGAAGGGGACGGGAAGATGACGGGGTTGATATTAACGAGGAAGGAAGACGGAGAAAGATGTGTTAACAAATATATACGCGGAGGTAGGACAATGTCTCTCGTTACTACATATGAATGGTGAAGTCTGATCAACCAACTTAGGAAAGTTGCCAAATTGAATTTTCTTGTTTTAAATTATAAATAACTGTTATTAAGAATTATTATAATACTTAAATATAGCTTTTATGACTTTATGGATTTGAATACACGATTTGAAAAACTTCGCTCGATAGAAAAAAAACAACGTATATAGCTAAAAAAATTAAAATATATCCTCTTATGCCTCATGACACACATATTTTAAATACTTTTTAAAAAATAATGTATATGGCCAATTGTCCACTAAATAACATGATTATCTACAATGATTTCCGAGCGGACTAGTTTATCACGAGCGGGACAGATGATAGCATACTTGTACTTGTTAGAGCGAGACGCTTGCATCCAACTGTATCTCGGAATCAAAACCTTTGTCGACAATGTTACGCGTTGGCCAAGAAGTACTCTTCAGGGAATACGAAACAGTTAGGGCATTACATACACTATCTGTACGCATGATGGTGAAGATACTAGTATAATATACTAGTTTCTGCCCGTGACTACTTGTTCGATCGGAATTTAAGGAGCAATTTGCATTTACTTAGCAATTAGCATTATTTTGATAACATTTTCGAGATAAATCGAAATTGTTGTCCTGCAAGCAGCGGCCGGCAAAATTTGTGTAAAACACAGATTAGGTAAGTGTAAAAATCAATATCTGACATGTAATTTAAAAATGGAACGATTTTTAATCTGACACATGGCAACCAAGGAATTGCCTAGTAACTATTCAAAAGTTTTATTTAAATTTCGAACTGGGTTCCAAATGAAGAAAGAAAGAAAAAATGAACATCGGCGCGTGAAAAATTATTGTTGTTCGTTATTGATTTTGAAAAGTATTTGTATTTTCAAATAAAAAATTGTGCTTAGGTACGAGTACTACTTTGTTTCAATTTCCGTGCATTATTTGAGAAAAATACTATGCAAGCCTTAGCCAAATGGGCACAACAAGGCATTGATGGATATACGTGGATATACGTATGTGTGCCTCGGCTTTGCTTTGGTTTACATTTACACGTCCGTCCATCTATTCTCTTTTGCCGGCCGCTGCAGGAATGTACTTTTTCCGGCCTTTCAACTATCATTTGATCATCACTGACCCGAGAATCCTTTCCTTCTGTAATTAGCAATTAGGTTGTATTTATTAGTAATAATAGTAGTATGTATTTGAACCTGTACTTAGTATATAATCTGTGCCCGTATTCCGATACTCAACTTATATTTCTGTTTCTTTTTTAGATTATTTATTATTGTAGTATTTTTATTCATCATCAACAGCCTATATATGTCCCCACTGGAGGGGCTCAGGCCTACTCTCCTACTGAGAGTGTATGGGCCATAGTCCACCACGCGGGCCCAGTGCGGATCGGCGGACTTCACATGCCTGTTCAAGACATGCAGGTTTCCTCACGATGTTTTCCTTCACCGTTAAGCAATCGGATAATGTACTTGAATTGAAAAACAACTCATAGGTACACGGCTGGATTCGAACCCGGTACCCTCAGATTGAGAGTCCGCGCCTTATCCATTGCGCCACCGACGCTTTTTATTAGACCCTATATAAATTATTTAGATTTATACATGTGGAGACTTATTATTAGTTTATAGATACTCATAAGATACGTTATTTATTTATATACTATACTCGTATACTGCTAGTCTTCCCAAAAATTGTAAAATAAAATTTTACAAATATCAAGTTATTCTGTCTTTGCGTCACGTCTAGAATGTATGAGAAAATGAATATTTTAGCAAATTTTCCCCATGTTTTAATAGTTATTTTACTATTTAGGGCGGAGACAAATTTAAAAAATCAAAGTTAGTAAAAATCTTACTTTTCGTTCTTCAGTTATAAATGTTGGATCCAATTGTAAGTTTTATTTTTAGAATAGTTTATAAAGGCCTTAAGGTTTTAGCTTTATCGCGATTGGTTAGGCACACTACACCATTTAAAAATACATAAACTACAAATCAATGCGTCACCTAAAAGCAATGAAAATATTTTGGAAAAATCATGTTTTATAACGATGATAGAGCAAAACGGAAGACGAGATTAAGATTCATATGATATTTAACATCTCAACAAAGATATAAACAACAAACATACGTCTTTTATTTAATTCTAGTGATAACAACAAAGCATTACAAATAGTAAATATATGTCGTGGTTAAATAAAACTACGTGCTGTGCAACAACCTACCAAAATATTTATATAATTAAATACAATTTATCTTGCTCTAACCGAAATTTTCCTGTTCACGTACTAGAGAAATTATTTCGATGTGACTTTCTTCGAACAAGCCAAGTCATTCGCACCAAGTTAACACGACTATCTGGTCTTACAATGTGCCATGACGAGGTACTTACCACCGGGTTTTGAGGGCTGCGGTGCAATTCACTAAGCAAATAAATATAGTTTAAAAAAACTAAAAAACACGCTTTTAAAGAATATCGAACTAAAAAGTGCTTCTAATTCAGCTTGCAAGATTTGACCCGAACATACATACATACATACATACAAACATTGCAAGTTAAATAAAAGCTTTTAATAAAAAAAGCGTTGGGCGCTCGATATAGGAAAAATGTGGCACAAAGCGCCCACGCTTTTTTCACAATAATACTAGTATTTATTGTTCATTCATTATTGTTTTAAGCTTATTTTATTTTAAAAATTATTTTAAACTTTTTAGTTCGATATTCTTTAAAAGCGTGTTTTTTAGTTTTTTTAAACTATATTTATTTTTCACTTTTTAGTTTAATATGCTATCAAAGCGTGTAATTTCTATGGACGGTGACGGGTCTTGTTCGTTGGCCGGCTATCGACGATCGTGAGCAATTTCGCCTTCCGTCCAGATAACGAGGATCTCCCTCCAGTCGAACACTCAGAACTATGTCTGTCCTATTTGCACCAATTATTAATTATGGGTGGTTGACAAGGAAGGCAGCAGACGCGCGAAGGAGAATTACAAACTCACAAACCCACAAACATACAGGTGAAGCTAATAAAAGCGTGTTAAAAACAGCTTTACAGTCTCATGGCTCACGGGTGGCTTTCCTAAGCAACAATGATCAAAATCGAAAACTATCGTGACGTCAGCAAATTCAAAGACAACTGTGCTATTAGCACTTCTGTTTAGCGGTAAACTTAGGTGTGTTTAGGTGACAAGGGTAGCTAGCAAGGCGGACAGAATACCCTACCTTTTACTAAATCGATAACCGGTAAGTACCTGCTGGGTATCTAACCCAGAACGTCCTAATTGTGAGTTCAATTAATGATTATAACAGCGGACAGCAATTTTTTCCAACGTACTCAGAGTCACATGGAGCTTGTTTTTGCTTCTGGTATTATATATACAATTTGCAGTAAAAATGTACATGTTTTACTTTCAAAGCATTTCTTGTTACCCAGTTCACGAAATTATCTGACCTCAATGTAACAGTTTTATTGCAGCGACACAACTGAGGAGACAATGAACAAAATAACGTTATGTAAGATAAAGTGATCTCTAGGTACTCCATCAAGAGTTATGTCTTGAGAAGATACTAGGACAGAGTCACCGAAATCGAAATAAAAAGAAAATAGAATTGCCTTGTCTAGTGTAAGCGGGAGCTAATGTAAATTGTTTATGTGTTCTTATTACTCTACTACTACTAACATTTTTGTATCTGTTTTTTTTTTGTAGAGGTAGTGACAACTACACGTACAATGATGGAGCCCAGATGACAATCTTGATGATCTCTTTCGGTGTAAAGAAGAGAGAGTAAAGAGATTTTTGCAAAAACTTTTTTAAAAATTATTTTCGGTCAAAGTGGAAGGTCATGGATACAATATTTGTTTATTTACGGAGCTAATGCTATGAAGAGTACCAAAAGTATTCAAAATATTTAAAAAACAATTTGATTGAATATTGACGTTTCTAAATTAAAGATAAGTGTACTAAGTATAGGCATATGTTGTAGTATATAAGTATAGGTATATGTTGTTATGTGGCACTGAAAATTAATTTAGAACGCGCAATTTTCTTAAAATGTATTCAAGTGGTATTGATATAAAAAGCTGATCTATATCTAGAATAAATAATAATTATTGCCCCTACAGTCACCGACCGTATACTTCTAATCTTACGCGAAGACTTTTATCCTCAAAGTCAAAATAATAAATTAAGTGTCTTGGAATGCTCAATTTCAAAACACACAAAAATGGGACAATATTTCGTATAATGTATATAATTTAAAAAAGCAAACAATTTTTTTCCAATTAATTAGTCGCGCGTTGCTGTTTTTTATGTTGTCCCTTTCTGATACATGCCATTGTCGCAGCTTACTTCGCCTCTTACCGTAAATCAGTGAGATTTGCTTCTAACAAAACTGCGTTCACGCTCTCTCCACTCATATTAATTGACTATAAACTAACAATTTAAATGAAGTATCCCAAAAATTCCACCGCAAAAATTCTTTCACTTTTTCTTCTATGCAGAACGCTTTTCTGAAAGGTTAGTAGATTCATCGACGCCAATAAAGATTTGGTAAAAATTTACTTAGATTTTTTTGCCTTTTGGAGTTTTAAAGCCATTTCTATTAGTTATTAGATTTCTGTTGCCAATATGAAGAGATGTGCTGTTTCTTTTATGTTTGAAGCTGTGTGTTGACCGTTCTATCGTGAATCTAAATGTGTCTGGTTCGCATTGTAAAAAGGAATAATCCTAGCTTAATATTAAAATAGTGGAAGTGACGGTTAGATAGTTCATTATTAACTGGCTCCATGTCCTAATGTCTACACCCTTGAACTTATAAAACGAAAGTCCCGGGTTCTATTCCCAGTAGGGGTATCCTTTGGTACTCGGTTTGGTTGGTGGAAAGGAATTTTCTATGCCCGCCTGGCTAGCTTAAGTAGACTGCAGGGGTCTGGAGACTTGAGTGTTCGATATTATTTTAAACTTGATTCCTCCACACGTTGTTGAGAAAAAGGTTGTTGACAGACAGACAACCAAGTGCTCCTTTTAGGTTTCCTTTTTCCTGTTGATGAACCCTAAAAATAAAAAATGGGTTTGCGCTTGGCCTTTATCACTTGATGATAAGTGCCAGCTAAGCTAATACCAGAATAAAACAGTGCTATTTACACTGCTGTTGGTTGTCAGACTAGTGTAACGTCTAGCAGCTAGCTAGGCCGACCTAGAAAATGACATACCATCAACCAAACATAGTACGGATAGGTACCGGTGGGAATCGAACCCGGTACCCACAGATTGTCTATCCGAGTGTACCGCTATAGCATGTATGTGGCTAAATGATTCCGAAGCTAATCTGATACCGACTACAGCAAACTAAATCGACACAGCGCCCTACTTGGATGCCAATCTTTACATCGTACAATAGGCAAAATAGGTTTGTAGGGCGGCCCTTTACATACAAAGGCCAGCAAAAAGCAATCTATTAGAGACGTTGTACTCGACTCACTCCAAAATATTTTTTCGCAAGATAATCCCTTGAAAACATGTTTGCGAAAGTTTGATAGACGTTCAAAGGAGGATGGAATAATTAGCTAATTCGTTTTGGGATTACGCCAGGTACGCAAGCAGAGGGATGTTGATACCAAATGGAGAATGTTTGCTTTGTGATTGGCATGTTTATCAAATAACCCAAAGTTTGATCTGGGCTTTGTTGTTTAAGATTTGGAATTTAGAAATGAAGGATTTCTTTTTATAAATAGAAAAATATTTAGTGCCATAGTAAGTTGAACGCGTCTGATTTAGTGGGTATAAGTATGTAAATAATAACACGAGGGTCAATCATCAAAAATGCGTCGGTGGCGCTGTGGATAAGGCGCAAACTCTCAATCTGAGGGTACCGGGTTCGAATCCAGCCGTGTACCTATGAGTTGTTTTTCAATTCAAGTACATTATCCGATTGCTTAACGGTGAAGGAAAACATCGTGAGGAAACCTGCATGTCTTGAACAGGCATGTGAAGTCCGCCGATCCGCACTGGGCCCGTGTGGTGGACTATGGCCCATACACTCTCTGTAGGAGAGTAGGCCTGAGCCCTTGCAGTGGGGACGTATATACAAAAATGAATGATATAAAAAAATGTGGAACAAAGATAAAATAAGGAAATGGAGTAGCAATGTTGCGTTATCTTTTTATGTTTAAAAAAAGTAAAAAAGTAAAAAATGATTTATTGTCCAAAACTACACCAGTTATTTATGAATTAACATACAAAACAACAACAGTCATACAAAATTATTGATCAGATATGTTGTATAACTATTAGCGATTTTCGCTTTGAGGACGATTGGGATAAAAAGTTGCCTTTGCCTACCCGAACCTATAACCATTCCTGTACAAAAATCATGTAAACAAATTCTCACATATACAATATGGAATACTTACATACAATTAGTTACGTCTTGGTATGCCACATTGACCGGTCCCGAGCCACTTGCATACAGCGACTACCCGCGACCTTAACCAGGTTGCCGGTCCGTCTAGTAGTGGGACGGCCCGGTACACGCTTCCCGGTATGTGGTCACCGCTCGAGAACTTTTACTACCCACGGGTTATCGGTTCTTCGAGCGATGTGGCCTGGCTATTGCCACTTCACTCGTCGAGCTATGAAAATAATCTCTGAACTAACATGTAATTTCTTTTTATTACAGATGAAACAACAAAAATGAATAACTATCCGATCCACTGCGAAACATCCAAACAGCAATGACCTCACCAACAGTGATGTACCGTCATGTTAGAACACAGAAGCGACACACCCTAAAGCGATATAACCCGACCAAATTCAAAATGAAGGCATGCCCTGTGGCATTGACAGCCACAATATTCATCTTAGCCTTGTTGCCTTATAGCTCCACGCTGAGCTTGCCTAGCGGGGACCCTGCACCGGGAAGGTCGCCAGGGCCACCCGAAGTGACAAACACAACAGATATCTCTAAGGACTATGAGGACTCTACAATCAATGAGGTGGAAGTGACGACATTCAGTGAGGTCACTAGTGAGGCTCCCGTTGACGCTTGTGCTTTCGCCAGGTACTCTAGTGACAGTGACAGCGTAGTGACAGTTAGTGTGCATGACAGTGACGTAAATCTGACAGTGAGTCATCCTGATTTTGACAGCGAGGTTCTAGTGAAAGGAGTATCTTATGATGGTAAGTCCTTAGTTCATATATCATACCATAAATTCAATATATATTTGAAAGGTGTCCATTTAACTCGTACCATATCTTTGACTAAGATTTTGTTTACAGAAAAGACGGAACAGAGCCACGAACTACAAAATTTTCCAATGCGACGTTCCTATGCACGCTATTTTAGAAAACTGTTAATTCTTAGCCCGATGCTTTAATGAATGCCAACCGCTCGTTCCATTTCGCGGGCTACATTGAAACCTGAATGGGCATGGCTTGTGTAAGAAACTGGAACTCTAAATAGTAGAGCCATAAAATCGGGTATGTCATCGCTCCGCGTAAGCCCTGCTTTAGGAAATGCGTAAAAACACATTTAATTCATTTAAAAAATAACTGTGAGGTTAACAAAAATAAAATAAGTTGAGAACTAACAATATTACTGTTATCTATTAGTTAAAGTACTTTATATTGCCATACTTTATGTCGTTTAACAATAATCTGAGGAAATATGACTTTTAAGAGGTATTTTCGAAAATAAAATATATCGAGCCAAAATCGTGGAATCGCGTTTCTGGTACTTGCAAAGTGACGGTAAAGCCTGGTCTTACGAACATAACCTCTTAAGAGGCTATGCTGTTGTCAAAGCGCCCATACAAACGTAGTCCAGTCATATTTTGAGTATTAAGCTATGAAAATCTATGAAATTTTCAAGACACAATCTAGAAACAAATATCTGTGTCGGTGGTGAGTCAGATTTTCGTTTAAATATATACTTCCAGAGTTACAGGGCGTCAAAGTATTGTATTTTTCGGTAATAAAAAGCCCCAACTTTGAACCTGATTTACAAGAGTATGAATCAATTTAGAACAATTTGGAAAAACCACCGACATCTGAAATTTCATTAGTATACTGTATTAAAAAAATGGTTACATAATATACTGTATCCTTCAAATGATCCCTGGACTACGAAACATCCAAATAACGGGTGGATAACATCGCATAATGTATGCTGTCTCACCGTACGCGCTCGGGTAGGATAGGGCTCGGAGAGGGACAGCTACAAAACAATTTAACCTTGAAACCGAGCACGTGGTCTTACCAACATAGCCTCTTAAATGTGCAATTTACCTGACATTTTCACCTGCATCAAGTACAATTTACCTTTACCAACCATAAACACCCGAATGGAATAGTAAATGAATGATCATAGCGCATTGCACACGCAAAAGGTAAATTAATAGCCGGTGCTAAGCATCGCTTGCCAATTTGCGCTGTATGAATATTTCATAGAGGGAATTGGTCTTTGCATATCTAGGCACTAATTACTGTAAGGTTCGGAACTGTTTGTGAATGAGAGATGGATGAGAAATGCTCGTCTGAATCTTGAACTGCTCTTGAGTATTACGCACATTGTCATAATCAGCTTTATAAGCTAGCAGCTGGATATTAAACTCACTTGGTACCTAACTTCGCATAACTTTCAACGTGGGGCTTTGCTTTAGGTTGTTTCAGTTTCGGTCTAACCGTAGAAATAGTTTTATGTTATTTTAAAATTCGTCTTGATTTAATATTGTTCATTATGTTTATATGTTTCGAAATATCTTATACCTTTAAACGAGCAATTCTTGTATATATAATCCGGATCTCCAAAATGGCACGAACGATTTCGCTGAAATTTGGTATTTGGGGGTTATTCGGGGGCGAAAAATCGATCTATATTAGTCTCATGTCTGGGAAAACGTGCGTTTTCGAGTGTTCATGCGCTTTTTCTTTCGCATTATTCTACGCTAAATATGATGGGAAATTTCACGCTGTCAAACATAATCACTTTAGCCGAGTCGTTCACACGTGTCATTCCGTCCGAGATATCCGCGTTCAAATCCCGGTTGAAAATTGCTTTTATTTTTGTTTTTTTTTGTGTGTTTAGGGGCAGAAATAAAGTTTTTGTTTGTTTTTAAAGAACTACGAGCAAAGCTCGGTCGCTCAGATATTATTATTAATTAGTATTGTGTGTATACGTATCTGTATGTTAGTTATATTTGTGTAGCGCTGCTTGCAAGTTTGTTAAAATATGTTAGAATAAGTGCTGGCTGAAAATCAGTGTTGTGCAACATGCTGGATGACGGGTACTGGGACAGCTCCTCACACAGAACCTTGTCATTTTTTATTAATTTTTGTAATGTTGTGTATGTATGAATTAGTTTTATCTATATATGTGTTTGTATTTGTAATTTGTCAGTGGCAAATAAATGGTTTAGATGGTTTAATCATGCCTTGTCAAGAGGGTCGGTGTTTGCAGTAAGATATTCTTAATGCGTAGGTAGAAGATTATGTTCCTCTTTTTTAAATGAGAAAAATGTGTTTGCCCTCCACCTTAATGGAAAATGACGATGGCCGTTGGTCAGTAAACTTCAGCTTTTTCACCGGTAAGCTGCTACTTGCTGTTCGGCGTGAAAGAAATTATAACTGTGAGCTAGCTCTTTATACCTGTAAGAGTGGGTACGTGAATCCTTTCTCTTACATATAATGTTTAATGTTGACTGTTGGTGAGATGGAAGACAACTGCACGTGGCGCCAGCACACCGTTAGCACCACCCATTTAAATCTAGGTTACTGTCTAAAGTCTAAACTAAGTATGTAACTATTTACCTAATTTGCTGACCATGTACGTTACCCGTACAATACCTTTGGAAATGATTCACGAATACAAGATCTAATCTAGTTCTTTTGTTCTTGACTATCCAGTCATCAACCAACCAGTCTCTTCAAGTCAAGTCAAGTATAATCAAGTCAACCAAACACTTGTCAGTATTTAACGTCAGTGTAGCCACCAACGCGACTCGATACTCCGTATTTTATATAAACCTTATTTTAAAATAGTTCTAATCGCTAACCGGCGGCAGACTGATATGAGCATGGTGGTAGCCAACCAGGCGGACATAGCTACCACCACAGATAATAGAACCCAGGACCTGAGGATTGTTGGTTCAACGTGAAAACGGCCATGCAAGAGGTTTCTAATCTCCTTCTTTTTCCTGTAAGTCGGTTCTGACGACACACGTCATGACAATGTTGTACTGATTGACTGACCAAATTTGATTGTTGATTTTGTTAGAAAAAATAAAAGCTTTTAAATAGCACAAGGCTCTTTACAGACGTAATTTCTGAGACAGAACGCACTGACTGATTGAAGTCGAAACTTTCTCTGCTGCTATAAGTTGGTCAACCAAAAGAAATACGAGTACGCCTATTTTTTCCTAGTAATCAATGAGGCGAATCAACAGCGTGAGGTTAGATTATTCTTTTTTTTTGCGACTGCTTAGGTTCTTTCTGTTTCTTAGCTTAGCATCTTTTCCCCACGTATTTTGCCGAATAGCTATTGGTTTGAAAAGAAAGGGACAAATGTATTGTTCATTCTAGATTCAAAAACTTCTAGCACACCAAACTTCTAATTGACTAAACTGGTAAATGATTAATTCAAGCTGCATTTCGTAACTTTTAATTAAACATTCTCTAAATTTATCTTAAATCAATTAACAACACGTCCGGCTCCGCAAGCGGCTCCCCGCGTAACTTGGTAATAACAGGCGTGGAGAAAATAATATCCAGCTGGAACTATTTAGAATTCGTCGAATTTGTGGTTAGATTCAGAGTTACCTTAAATTGCATGATGACTGAGTTACTTAACATAGTTAAACAACCAACCCTTGTAATTTCCCAGTGGAGATATCTATCGGTGCTCGATTTGGCTGGTGGTAGAGCATTTCCTGTGTCCGCCTGGAGTTATACAATACCACCATGTTACCTAAGTCTGACGTCAAACAGCAGTGTTAATAGCACATCATTAGAGCGAGACTTATAGGTACAATCGCTTACTTCACGTACCATCGTGTGAGATAAAAGCCAAGTGCAAGCCCATCAATAAAAAATATTGATTGCAACTTTTGCCGACGCGATATTTTCTATCCTGGTAAAGGATGATTTCCATCACGCGTACGAAATCGCAGGTAAAAGTAATCATATGATCTGGTCTCAGCAAGTACTGAAGCGAAGCCAAGCTGTTTAGTTCAGTTTAACCTACGTCGAATCTATGCACAAGAGTATAATTAAGAAAACGAGACTTCCAAGCCCGTGTCCGGTAAAAATAGGGTGGGTGGAAATTAATGATTTTCCGAAAACTGGACCAGCCCTAAACGTCTCCAGTTGCCGGCAAAGTGGCGAATCCGAGGAATATAATAGAGCCGATACCATTTGTTCTCGACCATTTGAGTTAGTTAAAACGACAATCATGTGACTTTAGTTCATCATCATCATCAGCCGGGAAACGTCCACTGCTGGACATAGGCCTCCCTCATGGTACGCCACATCGACCGGTCCCGAGCCACCTGCATCACTCATCATCAATTTTATTACACCACATATACAAATTTGCTACAGTTTTAGTATAGAATGACTAGACTGACTAGAATTTAGGCGTTCTAGTCACTAGAAGCTAGTCGCTGGGCCCAAGCGTAGAATAATACTACTCGTATCATAGATTCAAATTTTCAATGTATATTTTTAAGCTGAGCGATGATATTTAATCTCATTGAAATATGTCGAATGTTTTCTGATTGTCGAATAAACTTTATTTAGTTGTTATTATTATTCATTAGCGTCGGTGGCGCAGTGGATAAGGCGCGCACTTTCAACCTGAGGGTACGGGTTCGAATCCAGTCGTGCACTTATGAGTTGTTTTTCAATTCAAGTACATTATCCGATTGCTTAAAGGTGAAGGAAAACATCGTGAGGAAACCTGCACACTCTTGAAATTCAAGTCCACCAATTCGCACTAGGCCCGCTTGGTGGACTATGGCCCATATAAATTTTAGTTATTTATTAATTAATTTATTTTAGTTAAATAAATATTTTTCTGTTTCTGTTTCAGACACTCTCTGTAGGAGAGTAGGCTTGAGCCCCTGCAGTGATGATAATTCAGTCAATTAGGGCAGTGTAAAAAATAAAATGAAATGAAAAATATTTATTTCCTTTCACATATGATTAACGTTACATTACAGTTTTGGGACACTCCTTTTAAGTTAAAAAAAACTTGTATTAGGAGGCCGGCTCTTCCGCTAGTTATTTCAGAGTTTTCACGCACTCTGTCTGGATCAAATTAGTTATCCGCCTTCCAGCAGTGGCACTACACCTATATGCTACATTTTTATGACACTTTAGAAGAGTTGCAATTATATACATTTGTCTTACTGATGGGACATCAGCTGAAGTATATAGTTCGGTGGTTGAGAATTTATAGGGTTTGAAAAAGATGACTTTAAGAAGGGCTAGTTGAGCCCACACTAGTTCTAGGAATTTTTAATACAAACGCAAACAGATCATACAATTTGTTAGTCACAGTAGAGTCGTGCGAGAAACTAGTGAGTTACAAGCGTAACTCCGCCTTGATTTACCTATTGTTCAACTTACTCCAATATTAATTAGAATTATGTACTGCACCACGTCTACGTCGCGCTAAACACAGGTGAAATTATATTAATTTCTCATGTTTCCAAGTCCTCACATTTGCTTTAGACAACAACAATATTAAAGGATAGCCAATTAATTTGTCTTGCTATGACTGTTAATTATCTTATGCGACAACCATCGAAGACAACAAGAATAAAATTAGACCAATCTATATAGTGTGAAGCGTGATAGTGTGAAGTGTGATAGTGTGTTAGAGTGATAGTATGAAGTGTGATAGTGTGAAGTGTGATAGTGTGTTAGAGTGATAGTATGAAGCGTGATAGTGTGAAGTGTGATAGTGTGTTAGAGTGATAGTATGAAGTGTGATAGTGTGAAGTGTGATAGTGTGTTAGAGTGATAGTATGAAGCGTGATAGTGTGAAGTGTGATAGTGTGTTAGAGTGATAGTATGAAACGTGATAGTGTGAAGTGTGATAGTGTGTTAGAGTGATAGTATGAAGCGTGATAGTGTGAAGTGTGATAGTGTGTTAGAGTGATAGTATGAAGCGTGATAGTGTGAAGTGTGATAGTGTGTTAGAGTGATAGTATGAAGCGTGATAGTGTGATAGTGTGTTAGAGTGATAGTATGAAGCGTGATAGTGTGAAGTGTGATAGTGTGTTAGAGTGATAGTATGAAACGTGATAGTGTGAAGTGTAATAGTGTGTTAGAGTGATAGTATGAAGCGTGATAGTGTGAAGTGTGATAGTGTGTTAGAGTGATAGTATGAAGCGTGATAGTGTGAAGTGTGATAGTGTGTTAGAGTGATAGTATGAAACATGATAGTGTGAAGTGTAATAGTGTGTTAGAGTGATAGTATGAAGCGTGATAGTGTGAAGTGTGATAGTGTGTTAGAGTGATAGTATGAAGTGTGATAGTGTGAAGTGTGATAGTGTGTTAGAGTGATAGTATGAAGCGTGATAGTGTGAAGTGTGATAGTGTGTTAGAGTGATAGTATGAGACGTGATAGTGTGAAGTGTGATAGTGTGAAGTGCTATACGCGATACGCGAGATAGTATGAAGTGCTATACGTGATACGCTTGATAGTATGAAGTGTGATAGTGTGAAGTGTAATAGTGTGTTAGAGCGATAGTATGAAACGTGATAGTGTGATAGTGTGGAGTGTGATAGTGTGGAGTGTGATAGTGTGGTAGTGTGTTGGTGTGATACGTGATAAGTGTGAAACGTAATAGTGAAGTTGTAACTGCTAACAAAATAAAGTGGCGTCCAGAAGACGTCAGTACAATCAGCTAATCTTCCCGTCCTAAATAGTCTACATATTTATATATATGCATATACAACTCACCCTTCGCCACAAAAGGCTACCTCAAGTCACTCCGAATACGCATGGTATGCTTTGTGCGAACTATTCGACTCACGCCTGACTAGCACAAGGTCAGTGTTGCAAACATTAACAGCCTTTGTCTCGGATGACTTGTGGAAACGGAACTGACTGCGTAAATGTTTTGTTTATGGAAATACTGTTCCATTATCTATGGTTCGTTCGGGTGCGAGGAGAGGAAGGAATATACGAATAGCTAGTAGATCGCCCGAGGTTTTACTCGAGCGGGAATTCCTTATACAATTTAATTAATAATTCCTGTATAACTTACTCTATCTATGTTCGCTATTTCAAGGCTGTAGCTCAAATGGTTTGCCCTACAAATGGTGAAAAGTCACCCTTTGTCATTTGTTTACCCTTAGGGGTATTTAAAAAATTCTAAGTGCTACTGTTAATTATTAAACAGATGAAGGTTCAAAATTTTAAGCTGGAAAACTTTCACTGCTGGACATAGACCTCCTCCATGTTTAGGACAGTGAATGGCATAATAACACTTGCCAGACGGGTTTGTGATCGCAGTATTAGATTTCATTCTTCAGGGGGAGGCTGCTGCCCCTCTCCCAGTATTGTTTTTCTCTTTGTCGCCTCTTACGGCACCCAAGGAAACAGATAGTGTGGTTTCGATTATCGAATATTCGATAGTGGATAAGAAAAATTATAGTGAGTGACAGCCAAACTTCACCAGTTGGAGAGGGCCCATAAGAAGATATTAATATTAATAAAATATCCTGTATCAGGCTCCAGCAGTAGTGTATAGTCTGATCTCACGTGGAGCAGGTGTCTGAGATCATTAATAAGGTCTCTCCCACAGAACAGATAATCCTCGCAAGCCAGGGCTCTACCTTCAACTACGACGTGTCGACAGAGACCATGCTAGGGTAGCCAAGAAACTCATAATTCAAAAGATAAGATTACAATTTTCATCCAACTCATCCAATATACAAATAACAACATATATCCATGCTTGTAGACCTCACGGAACATATTATTTGACATACAAGTTGTCAGCTTTGTATTTTAGCGACTAATATGTCTTTAATTATTCAAAAACATTTGGAGGGGATCCTATAGTTTCCAGAAAGAAACTTGAATAATAATGGGCATAGTAGGGATGAATTCCTACATCCCGGGTGCCAGATGGGCACAAGGGGGACTGTTCGGCCAATAGGGCATCTTACTGCGTTTGAAAGACAAGGTCATTTTTCAAGTTGCTAACCGGTAACTATACCACGGTTTATTTAGAGTTTCCAATACCCAGGGCTGGGCAGTGGACACGTTCTTCATCATAATGTTTTTGGTACTAATATTATAAATGCGAAGGTATGTTTGTTTGGCCTTCTGTTGCGTAATAACGGAGAGTCAGGAAGACTTGATTTTTTATATAAAGATTGCTGAAGGACGGGAAAGGAAATAGACCACTTTTTATCTCGATTGAGCAACTAATTCCAGTGTAATAATTTATGTACTCCATCCGGACGAATCCGTTGGCATCATGCTGGTAAAAAAGTATAATAGCCCAGAAAACTAAGAACTATTCTTTATCTTCCTTAATACCAAAATACTGCTAAAATAATACAATTTTCGAGAAGGACGCACGAAAAACATTTTATTATCCATAAAAATTTATGAAAAATAGCATTATAGTAGCTGTTAATTATATTTAGTTGTTTAAATTGTTGGTGGATTCATTGGCATGAAACATGATTTGTATTCAATTTATTTTGTAAATAAATAATTTTTCGTAGAGACTGAATGGTTTGGATGTTATCATGGTCACCCTACCCAGGACCTAATATTCAGAAGGTCGGAGGGTTGTGCTAAACGGATTATGCTGTGCGTCTATATGTATATAGATGTATTTAGGTCAGGTGTTGCTTATTAAACTTGGACAAAGGAGAAAGTACGCTGATCCTACTAGATAAATTGCAATTTCACGTAATCGCTTAATTTAAAAAAAAAGTTGTATCCTGTTTGTTTTTCAAAGTTGCAAAATATACATTTCGTAATGTACGTAAACGTCTTGATGTTGGTATACTAAAGGGCTTAGGTTTTGGTATTTGGATTCAGAAAAGAATAAATAGTTTATACTAAAAATCCGTGCTAACCTGCGGACTCAAAAAAGATTTACTTTTTAATTTCAAAACCTACGTGTCTTAAAATTAAATGAACGGAACAAGTTGTCGACTTTTTTATTCTAGTCACACTCTTCCTGGGAATTTGTTATGCGCAACGTACGTTTGGGAAGTTTTTGAGCGCAGTATTTTTCTTGGCGAGTGGTTGAGGGAAGAACTTTGGACAATCGCGCCAGTTTCGCAACTATATTCCATTATTTTTGGTTGAATAATTTCATTTGGAGAGTTGGTGTGCACTGTACAGTCCAAGAGAATTGCGCTTCTGCCGTAGGAATAACCTGTTGGTTTTTGTATAATTTTGTCTCGTTACATTTTGTTTAATATTGTTTACTGTGCGCTAGTTTTTACAGATATTTTTTCATCGTTTTTTAAAAGTAGACGAACTCCCACACGTATGTAGGGTTTTGATATGATAATAACATAGGATTACATGAAAACGAAGCGTCAGCGGTTCAGTGGATAAGGCGCGGACTCTCAATCTGAGGGTTCCGGGTTCGAATCCAGACGTGTACCTATGAGTTGTATTACAATTCAAGTACATTATCCGATCCGATCCGATCCGGTAAAGGAAAACATCGAGAGGAAACCTACATGTCTTGAACAGGCATGTGACGTCCGCCGATCCGCACTGGACTATGGCCCATTCACTCTCTGTAGAAGAGTAGGCCTGAGTCCCTGCAGTGGGGACGTATATAGGGTGTTGATGATGTGACATGAAAACAATAATAATAAGAGATAACAGTCCTTGTCAAGATTTTCTGTCTCGGATGCATGCATAAGGCAACGATTTCCTCAATCTGCCTTCATGCACCATGATGGATTATCAGATTGTGGATAAGCGTATTTTTTTAAGTCTCAATTTCTCTTAGCCATTATTATATGCAAAAAGTTCTGAAGGTCACCGTCTACGAAGTAGCGCCCGCCCGAAGTGTAGCACAGGAAACAATGATTGTTGTTCTCGCCCTGCAACGATCCATCATCGAACACAAACAATGCGTCGCTTAGAGACCACAAAGCCTCAAATTCAATCCATTGTAACGATCTCGCGAACTTGGCCCGTCTATTACACGGCAGAGCGAGTTCTCAATTTATTTTTAGCCTGTTGTTACCATAAAATAATAGATTGATCGTTAATTTATTACAGAATAGAACCGAATTTGAATTGTAATAGCTTGCCTAAACACAAGAAAATCTGCTAGCTTACATTTATCTGTTTTCAGCCGACTTCAAAAAACGAAGAAATTCTTAATTCAAATGTGTGTACGTGATAACTCCGCCAATTATGAATCGATTTTGATGATTTTTTTTTGTTTGGTAAAACATACTTCAGAGGTGGTCCCATATAAATTTTATCGAAACTGATTTAATACTTTTTGATACAATCAACAAAAGCGAATTATGTACCCAGAATTCTACCTCTAAGAGTGAACATTTTAAGGAGTGAATTAATATGAATGAATTGAAGTCGGTTTCTAGTTCTTAATGAACTTCGTATCTTTCAAATAGCCCTGTGAAACGAATGATTAAAAAATCTGACCTAGTTGTTGTCAATTCTTGAACCTAATGAAGAGATAGTGTAGATCGGAGTAAACAACAATGGTTGTGTTCTACACGGGGATGTCCCGACCTGCTCTAAGCACAAACAATGCGGAATTAATGCACCACTGGTAATTTTCCCTGGTTCGCCATTTTCAGTCCAGTCAGCCGCAAATTGGATCTATTGTTTGTACTGTGTCGCAAACTTGTACAGCGAATTACACGATAGAGCGCTTTTCAATGTTACCCGTTACAGACAGCATTCGAAATAATCGTAATACGATCTCCTAGGAACCTTTTAGATTTTCCCTGAATAGTTTTGTATTTTACTAATATTATACGTAAATGATACTTATAGTATACGTTATACTTCCGTATAACTGTATTAGAGTAGGCCTGAGCCCCTGCAGTGGGGACGTATATAGGCTGTTGATGATGATGATACTTTCGAACGAAGCCATTTTTGTTTTTGATGTCGCAATGAATTTGTACTAATTTTTGAGGGTTTATTTTCTTTTCTTGAACTTATGTCATACAAAAAAACTCGCAAAATATGCTTTTAAAAATTCTAGACCGGTTGTGAAAATAGAACAACGCAATTTTGTTCCAATTATGTGTAATAAATAGTAAAATAAATCGCAACATTTACAAACTGTTAGCTCGTACCGTTAGAAATGTCCTCAATTTGTAAATTAACAATAATGCGTGTGATTTTGTCAGCAACATTCGATAGAGCATTGTTGGGTGCATATGATATTACCTAGTGTTTATGATTTTCAGTGTGTTAATTATTCATATTCTGTACGGAACACTCGGTGCGCGAGTCCGTCTCGCACTTAGACTGTTTTTATCACTTTCTTCTTGTGTTGTAACATATTTTCTAGTCGCTCAAACAATAACATAAAACGGGTAGTATAACATAAACATTAAATTGTAACATAATTTCGGTGTCCGACCCGAAATAATAGCTCCCATGTTCGGATATCGGATTACGATTTCGGATAATATGCGTAATGGCGTACATCACTAATCCGAGGGCCGATTCTAACGAAGTTCGCCTTAATTCGAATATCAATGGTTCTCAAATTAGAGAGCTTTGTCGAACAAAGAGCTGTTTACGGGACAACGGACTATTCATATTCAAGTGTCAGTCGATTGCTCTCGTATTTTTTAATTAATTTTAATTCGTTGATTTTTCTGTGTTATAAAGTTCCTACGAGATGAGTAACTTGGGCAGGATAAATAAAGGTAACAAATAATCTCATATTCCATTTATTACAAGCTCGTAAAAACCTGCACGATAAAAAGTTTAAAAATTGAGATCAAGTTTATTATTTCAATGAAGTAGCGATTTACTTTGTTCAAAAATTTGATTATTTTAATTCTTTCTTATAGTGGCTCTATTATTATTTTTGCTTCTATTCCGGGCCCCACTTTGTATATTTTCATATATGTATTAATACCATGTAAAAGGGTATCAACAAGATTGTTTTGACTTGATGTTAAATGACAAAAGCTTCTATAGAAGCGTGCTTTACACAGGATCCTAATAGGCTATCTTTCAGTACTGGAACGTGATATTAGTACATCGGGAACAGTGTATACAAAAATTACTCAATCTATGTCCTTAATAGATATTTTCGTCACGATGGCGGATATTTTTCGTCACAAGTGAAATGTCACTCAGATAAATCGGCCTTGCCCTATAAGTCCCCCAGCTAGCACCATTGTGATAGGAAATAATAGACTACAGTGTGAAAACTGTTCCTTTTAACACAATATGGTGCTTTATTGTCAACTGAGCATAGGGGGCACTGAAAAATTAAAACCGGTCGAGTCAGACTCGCACACCGAGGGTTCCGTACAGAATATAAATAAAATTTACATACTTAGAATTATGCTCTACGGAAAATATTTACCTCTACTTTGCGGTTTTCTTATGGATACCGTTGTCAGAACTAGACCAAATTGAAATGGGACCACACGAAAAGTACCACCTTTCAAATAAAAAAAGAATCATGTAAATTGGTTCATCCAGTCAAATGTTCTGAGGTAACAAACATTTTAAAAAAACATACCCGTCGAATCGATAAACTCCTCCTTTTTTAAAGTCGGTTAAAAATATCACCAACCAAAACCTGGACAAAGAGAGAAAAATCAGGATAGTCTACGCTCCACCGCTGAACTTAGGCGTTCCACACACGCCACAATGACCGGTCCCGAGCCATTTCCGTTCGGCGGCTCACCACGACTTTTACCAAGTCGTAGGTCCATTTAGTAGAGAATCGGCACGGTACATGTTTCCCGGAATGAAGTCACTCTACACATCGGTAATCTATTAAGAGGCTATGTTGGTAAGACCACGTGGTCGGTTTCAAGGTTGCATTGTTTTGTAGCTGTCCCTCTCCGAGCCCTATCCTACCCGAGCGCGTACGGTGAGACAACATACATTACGCGATGTTATCCACCCGTTATTTGGATGTTTTTTTTTTATATTAAAGATAGACCAACACTTGACCTCAATCTCACCTGATGGTAAGTGACGATGAGGTCGACGATGTTACGTGTTGGTCTAGAAGGTGCCTATTTACTCTTCTTTTGAAGATTCCCAAGTTGTAATTTTCGGGGAACACGGAAACCGGTAGTGTATTCCATATTTTTGCTGTACGCACGATAAATGTGGAAGCGAAAGTTTCGTAGTCCAGGGATCATTTGAAGGATACAGTATATTATGTAACCATTTTTTTAATACAGTATACTAATGAAATTTCAGATGTCGGTGGTTTTTCCAAATTGTTCTAAATTGATTCATACTCTTGTAAATCAGGTTCAAAGTTGGGGCTTTTTACTACCGAGAAATACAATACTTTGACGCCCTGTAACTCTGGAAGTATATATTTAAACGAAAATCTGACTCACCACCGACACAGATATTTGTTTCTAGATTGTGTCTTGAAAATTTCATAGATTTTCATAGCTTAATACTCAAAATATGACTGGACTACGTTTGTATGGGCGCTTTGACAACAGCATACCCTCTTAATGCTTGATGAGAATTTTACGTGGTTTTTGAAGTCTTTAACAATGACTGGCAATTAACGGATTATTACTCACTAAGTAATGAATCGACCCTAACGGACAATATTTTTTGATAAAGTCAATTAATTTTCATTAGCGTCCCGACGAAAACAAGCCTTTGTTAATATTTTTGGGAGTGTATTGGTTCTCAGGAATAAATTTCCTAATGGCTACACACGCTTGACTATCAATCGGAGATCCCGGGTGGGATTTCTAGTGGTACTTATTATCAACAGCCTATATACGTCCCCACTGCAGGGGCTCAGGCCTACTCTCCTACAGAGAGTGTATGGGCCATAGTCTACCACGCGGGACCAGTGCGGATTGGTAGACTTCACACACACCTTTGAATTTCTTCTCAGGAGTGTGCAGGTTTCCTCACGATGTTTTCCTTCACCGTTAAGCAATCGGATAATGTACTTGAATTGAAAAACAACTCATAGGTACACGGCTGGATTCGAACCCGGAACCCTCAGATTGAAAGTTCGCGCCTTATCCACTGCGCCACCACCGGCGCCAGGGGCTCAGGCCTACTCTCATACAGAGAGTGTATGGGCCATAGTCTACCACGCGGGCCCAGTGCGGATTGGTAGACTTCACACACACCTTTGAATTTCTTCTCAGGAGTGTGCAGGTTTCCTCACGATGTTTTCCTTCACCGTTAAGCAATCGGATAATGTACTTGAATTGAAAAACAACTCATAGGTACACGGCTGGATTTGAACCCGGAACCCTCAGATTGAAAGTTCGCGCCTTATCCACTGCGCCACCGGCGCTTAGTGGTACTTATCGATACTCAATTTAGTTGGTGGTAGGACATTCTACCTGGCTACCTACCATCATGTTACCTAAGTCTGACGCTGAACCGCATGGTTAATAGCACAGGTAGCAGGGCCTCATTAACTTGAGGCTGAGGGTGCTCGCACTTACCATCCAAAAGCCTTATCGTCACTTACCATCAGGGAAGATGAAGGCCATCCACCCATCGTACATAAAATAATAATTTAGGGGGTAGTACCAGTTCACATGAATGCCAACTGCGTTTCTTTTGTTTGTTGTCCAAAATCTTCTATATGTGAATTGAACAATTTTCTTCTTACTAAAATATGTGATATTACAACTAGAACCTATTTCATTGGGTTTATAAATGTATACTTATTTATAAATTATACAACTGAGATATTTTTGGAATGTACTCATTGCATATTGATATACGAGTAATAAGCCGTGGTAGTTCAGTAGGGTAAAACGTCAGTCCTTGAACAATCGAGGTCTGGGTTCGATCTTGGCTCGTACCAATGAGTTCCAATTTGAGAGTTAATGTACGAATGATTAAAACCATTACCATTGGATTTTCGATGCAAGAAAACGTGAGGAAACCTGCACACTCCTGAGAAGAAATTCAGAGGTGTGTGTCAAGTCTACCAATCCGCTCTGGTCCCGCGTGGTGGAATATGTCCCATACACTCTCTGTAGGAGAGTAGGCCTGAGCCCCTGCAGTGGGGACGTGTAGAGGCTGTTGATGATGATGATGACTCATTGCATTTCACTTGATACAAAGTACGATATTTATTACTTGAATTGTTTTTAGGGTACCGCTGTATGGCTTCTAATAGACGCTATTATCGATTCTATGTGACGTCATATAATCATCGTTGACAAACACGACGATTCTAATTATATTTGTCATAGTAATACAACGAGAACAGAAGAATAAACATACAAAGTTTGTTAAAATGATAGCCCTACTTTGGGCTTCGCCGTAGTCGGTCAAAAAAGGTGCGTAACCTCTGCATAGCATACCACCTCTTCAGTAATATAATAAATAACCGAGAAGTTGACGAACAGTAAGGCCATATTTTTCTCTAAGTTTGACAGTTGCGGAGTAATCGTTTCAAGTTGGTGTGGCGTGTCGCGTAGCAAGCATGCCGCTCGCATGCCGGAAGCGCCTCCACTACGGATTTGGGTCATTTTTTACGCGCTTATTGTTGACGACATTATTTAGTTTTACTTCATTAGTATTTAATTCGGGTTTTAGTAATGTTTTCGTGAAATTTTTTGGGTACATCGGTTTCTATTTCATTAATAACCTGCCAATAACCGAATGAAAAAAGAAGCTCATTTCAAATGAGTTATAGGGAACGAAAAAAAGTTGAAATAAATTAAAGAATGTATGTGGTAGATACTACAAGTATGTTTACATATATATCAAGTTAAACAATTTTATCGAAACTGGATATTAGTCATTTTAATGTAATAAAAAGAGATGACAATATCTACCCTTGCGTCTTGTAACACATCGCCCCAGTTTTTGACAGCTGAAATGTTTGTTAGTTGTCCTTTAGGTTAGCTAACAAACATTGCAGTACTAAAGATTAACTTTTTTCCGAAATGGTTTCCGCCACTCAGTTAATTTTGACACTATTCGCGACAGAGAATGTATATTTATCTCATTCCGTTTTATGGCAATTCAATGATGTTAGAAAGGTTGGAACATAGTTATTTGGATCCGTATTCGTATAATCTACCTATAACATACTATATTTATGGTTAAAATGACGATTTCGGTAGTATGAAGTCATGACAGAAAGTTTTATCTATGGTTTGAAATAAAAAAACGAACTACGCATGAAGCCTCCCAGTGTTGCCAACCTACAGTTCTAGTAATTTACCACTCGACACGCATTAGTACCCGCTCCGGCAACCACACAAAGGGCAAAAGCCGACCAGTATACCCAGATCCATCTACATAACACACCTCCCTTCTATTGTGAAGTAAGTGCTCCGTTTGAGGGCAGGCGGCAGGTCTGTGTACCCTGGTTTACCTGTTAAACAACCACTGGCGTGCTAGTGCCTTC
Source organism: Carcina quercana (assembly GCA_910589575.2). Taxonomy (NCBI): domain Eukaryota; kingdom Metazoa; phylum Arthropoda; class Insecta; order Lepidoptera; family Depressariidae; genus Carcina; species Carcina quercana. The sequence continues at coordinate 14,906,640 of OU342435.1, forward strand.
ACGTAATTACGCTGCCTGTGAATGAAACTCGTGCTTCGAAAAATTGAATTTGGAATGGGTTTTGAGGTTATTTATGGTACTCATTTATTAGTGACTTTGTTTGCGTGCATACTCTTTAATTCGTTTAGAAACTAAAAACGCTTCATCGGAATCGGATGAGTAAAAAAGGACATATTTTTCTTTCTCTAGGATAATATCACAAGGTTACTTCATTTGTTTTAGTCTCTTACTGTGCCCGTCGCCATTTGAGCCATCAGATTTTCCATGTTATGTCAGCTTGGACCTTTTTTTTTCATATTATGATAGTTTTTCAATCTGTTTGACATCTTCATATTCAACAAACTCCTCTCCATTGCGTTCTGTCTGGTTGCAGCTTTGTCTGCGTGGACGTTAGGATTAGGATAGGATAGTTATCACATTGGATCTATTTGTTCGATCGTCATTAAAAGTAGCCTGTCTCTTTCCGGCCTCTCAACTATTCTTGTACAAAAAATCAAGTCATTCTAACTTAATAAAAAAATATGATTTATCACATATCTTAACAGTTATTCAGGGTGCAGAAAAATGACTGACTCGACTTTGTTTTATAAAAATAGATGAAGATTTTTATTCTTTATAGCCTATTGAATAGAAAATATATTTAACTTGAAGGGCTTCGAACTACAAGGTGAATCCAACAAAACACCGTATTATGAAGCTGTAGTTGTTTGTTTGAAGCAAAGCTCGCCCTTTGTCTTCCAACATTCCGAGAGACGCATTTATTTTATAAAAAATAATTCTATTTCAACCCTTCTTCTGGGGCGGCTTAGGCAAATCTGTTTTTTTTTCGTGACTGTAGTGTTGTGGATCATACGATTATTTGATAATCGGGTTTCGGTATTGGTTTCTCGTATGGTAAAGAAACAGATTTTGTAAAAAAAGAATATATTCGTTTCTTTAAATTGGTTTCGATTTCATACAGAAGTTGGTGCAATTAAACAGTACCTTGAGACCGCGTGGTCCGACTGCTTAGTCCGATTACTCCGACTGTCGAAATGATAAATTATTTTTCCTGTTAATTGATGAAAATATATGGAACTGAGATTAAGACAATAATAATACGAGATTTAATTTGAATTTAGTTTTATTATTTAGCAAAAATAAAACTACATTGAAATTAAATCTCGTATTATTCTTGCCTTCATCACAGTTACATTTTGTTATTTAGTAGAACCAACAGAGAAGTAGTTTTCGTACTTCGACAGTCGGACTGAACAGTCGGGCCACGCGATCTCAGGGAAATAGTATTAAGAGGCTATATTGGTGAGACCACGTGGCCGCGTTCAAGGTTGCATTGTTTTGTAGCTGTCCCTATCCGAGCCCTATCCTACCCGAGCGCGTACGGTGAGACAGCATACACTACGCAAAGTTATCCACCCGTTATTTGGATGTTTCGTAGTCCAAGGATCATTTGAAGGATACAGTATATTATGTAACCATTTTTTTAATACAGTATACTAATGAAATTTCAGATGTCGGTGGTTTTTCCAAATTGTTCTAAATTGATTCATACTCTTATAAATCAGGTTCAAAGTTGGGGCTTTTTAGTACCGTAAAATACAATTCTTTGACGCCCTGTAACTCTGGAAGTATATATTTAAATGAAAATCTGACTCACCACCGACACAGATATTTGTTTCTAGATTGTGTCTTGAAAATTTCATAGATTTGCATAGCTTAATACTCAAAATATGACTGGACTACGTTTGTATGGGCGCTTTGACACCAGCATACCCTCTTAAGTCTGTTATAAATTAGTAAAAAAACCAGAGAAATAACTAAGTATTTCTGTCAACAAGATTATTTACGGTAAATGAATAAAATTAGGAATTATTGGTTTGTTCTAAATAATATAATCTGACTCTATAGCCCTAGTTTTAGAATGATAGACGAAGTTCCAAAAGAAATACATAACAAATACAACATAAACAAAAAGAAAACAACAAATCAGTATAGGCCCCCTCCGTGGTATGCCACATTGATTGGAAAACAATAAATATAAAAATAATTATGTTGTGTTGTATTTCGATCCTGATTCATACGAGTACTATCTATCTATGACATAATATAGTTATGGTTAAAAAATATTGATTTAAATAAAAAATTGACAAAAGACGCGGTCGCAACCGAGCCAACCAATCTGAAGCGTCATCGTCATCTGAAAGAAGCCCATCTCCTGAACTTTTATAGACCGACCGCTTAAGAGGGTATGCTGGTGTCAAAGCGCCCATACAAACGTAGTCCAGACATATTTTGAGTATTAAGCTATGAAAATCTATGAAATTTTCAAGACACAATCTAGAAACAAATATCTGTGTCGGTAGTGAGTCAGATTTTCGTTTAAATATAGAGTTCACTTCCAGAGTTACAGGGCGTCAAAGTATTGTATTTTTCGGTAATAAAAAGCCCCAATTTTGAACCTGATTTACAAGAGTATGAATCAATTTAGAACAATTTGGAAAAACCACCGACATCTGAAATTTCATTAGTATACTGTATTAAAAAATGGTTACATAATATACTGTATCCTTCAAATGATCCCTGGACTACGAAACATCCAAATAACGAGTGGATAACATCGCGTAATGTATACTGTCTCACCGTACGCGCTCGGGTAGGATAGGGCTCGGAGAGGGACAGCTACAAAACAATGCAACCTTGAAACCGACCACGTGGTCTTACCAACATAGCCTCTTAAATGAGTCCTCGCCCGCGCGGTACAGGGGCGCGGGGGTATGGTGAAAAACGGGATCGAGTGAGGAGTGGGCGGCAAGCGCATAGGGTCCTTTACGGCGCGGGTATAGTCGCCTTTTACGCCACACTCAGTATGACAAGTATGGTCTTATTCTATATATATCTATCGGCCGGTATATAATTACACGGGTCCAGTTGCAACAAAGAGGATCACGTCTCTACGTGTAAAAAAAAACCGACATTCCTTTTAGTTACGTCACGTTCTGACCCCTGAATTCTCCTTACGATTAAAACGTTTTACTTTTCATCTCTATTGTTGTTGTTTTTTGTTCCCCCATTTCATTAAAATTGTATTGCAAGTCAGATCTTGGACTAGCTGGGATTCTTTAGGGATTTCAGAGAAGATTGGTTACAGTTGCCGATTGGCTTTTGAATTAGTTACGTGGATTGAAATTAAATATTTAGAACGGTTGTTGTTTATCTAGAAAACCCTTTCTATGCAAACCCAAGGGTCCAACGCTGGCAGAGTTGTCAGGATCATAAGTTCGTATGTACATTGTTTATTTGAATTTCGTTAAAAATGAAGGAATGAGAGAGGTGCCATGTGGGTCCGGTCGATCCACCTCCATCAAAGTTTTATACTAAATTTTTGTTACCATACTATTTTAAAAAGTAATAGCTGGATTTGTGCAGTAACTATCTAAAAATAGGACATCAGATTGTGATGTCGCGAAATGAGTATCATTAACATACAACTTCACAGTGAATCACAATTTTCATTTTTACACAGTTTTTTTATTGTTCAAAGCACGATCTATGAACCATTAGCCGCGTAACTGCTATTGTAGCTAACTATAAAGTTGTAAATAAATGAAATTTATTTCGCGACCCAATAATTTCATCTCCTATTTTTAGGTAATTACTGATCAAAGCCAGCTATTCTATTTTAAAAATTATGGCAACAGAAATTAAGTATGGAAGCATTAAGAGACGGATAACGTTAAGGAAAAACGTGTAGGTGATGGGCAGCAGCACCTACTTTTGCTAGAATAATATTTTTCTTGCAAATATGCAAATTACGGGGGGGGGGGGATTTCTCATAAATGTTATAAATTACATGAAAAACATAAAATAATCATTAAATAGTCCAATGGTAACACAGTGTGTACTCGTACACATGCCTCATTGGACGGACATACGTAATGTAAGGGTTCCGATTTGATATTCATTTGTTAGGATAGCCTTTTAAAATGTAGTTATTAAATGATTTTTGAAGACAATTCGTGACGGCTGGACATAGGCCTCCTTCATGGTATGCCACATCGACTGGTCCTAAGCCACATGTAACTAGCGACTCCCAGCGACCTCTGATAGGTCATCGGTCCATATAGTAGGAAGACGGACCGGTACCCGTTTCCCGGTAGTGAGTAGCCACTTGAGAACTTTGAAGAAGAAACCAGCAGATGCAAGGATTTGACGACAATAACAAAGTATCTACCTAGTTAGTACTTTTATCGTTTCTATTAACGATAATGTCACCTCGTTCGAATTTACGGCATCCATCCGGATTAGACCCAAACTCAGGCTCAGGCAAATTCGTGTACACAGGCTAATCTAAACCGTAATTTAAATGCAATTAAAAATATAATTAAAAATTCATTCCAACCAAAGCATAATTACCTAAAAAGGTACTTATCAGAGGGCTGGAAGCGAGGGTAATGGCCCAATAAATTAGGACAAAGGGTTGATAAATTTATTAGATCAACTGAAAAGATGAAAGCTACAAATTACTTATAGCTTGATAATAAATTGCGCTCAATATTTTTCCCGCTGCGGGAAAAGATTACTGGATTATGAATGGTCTCGTTTTGTGATCGTCCCATTTATTTACTAAAATAATAGACATGCCATTGCGTAGAATACTCGTGCTGAGTAAAGTAAGTTCTTATCGATTACCACCGACATGTTGTCTAGACTGCGATCTAGAGCTTTGTGTGTTACACTAGTGTTAATTTTAATTACTTTTTATACACATTTATTTTTACATTTTAAATATACAATCTCGTTTTGTTTTTTAGCAGATGCCATAGCTATTTAAGCACATCTTCATTGCACAAGATTTACCCCTGATAATTGTGAAAATCTGTGAGATTGGACCTAAATAAGCTGTATACATTATAGTAGAGCGGGGTCTCCTAATACAAGCGATCTTTAGATTAAAAGGAGTACCCCAAAACCTGTACATTAATTGTAGTAGATGATGCAATAGACATTTTTTCATTTCATTTAAAGTTTACAATAAAATTTCATTTCATTTCATTGGACATTTGTGACTCTTCACATAACGCAGAAACGGATGAACAGATTTGGTCGAAATTTTCCTCACAGATAGCACATATCCTGAATTAAACTGTAAAGTACTTTTTATCCCTCAACTCGAACGAAGCCTTGGACAAAAGCTAGTAATTTACAAAATATAGTAAAATTTACATAACTTGGCCACTCTAAATTTCTATTGAGTACGGAAATCACTGTTATCACAGAAATCGCCCGAAGTGACCAATCCTTTTCTTTTGTAAGTCAACAGCACATACCACTTTTTACGGCGGGGGTGTTCGTAAAAAGCGATCTAATCACAGCATGTCGTTATTTTGCCCATAGGATGTAAAATATTGATGTTTTACGCATTCGAGGGTGTGGTTTTATTTAGCGCTCGCTTTATTCCGTGCGTGCTCTCAATAATGACATAAACGACCCCATTCTGTGAGCATTATAGCTCAATGGCTTAAAAAAGGTCGCGGGTTCATTTCCCGGCGAGGTAACTAACGGTTCGGTAGGTTAAATAGCATTTGTGTTTTGTGTCTTCTGTCAAACAACAGTGTTAATAGCACTAGTGTGTTCCAGTGTGAAAAAATATATCTTAGAGTTTCGTATAAATACCACCACCACGGTGGCGCCACTTTGGTATGGGAGTCTGATATCCCAGAAATATGTATCTCTTTTACCCTTTTAAAAGATTTGTCATAAACATAGTTCAAAAACGAAATTATGCTATGTAGGGGATTAGATAATTCGATTTAAATCACATAGTTGCAGTGTCGAAACACAGAAGCCCCAGGGAATTCCACTCCTAAGCTGTACGCATAATAAATGAAGGAGCGAAACGATTCGCGTGAAATTTTGGAGTTATAAGTAAGTAGGGGTGGAACCCAGCCGTTCTTCTGGTAAGTGGCTGGTGGAATCAGGTCTACGCGACGATTAATTTAAACGATTTGAAAACCGAAAGCATTTAGATAATTATTGCGATAAGACGATGTGGTTATTTCATTCTAAAGCTGACATCACATAGTTCACACTGTATATAGTATAAGGCAGTCGACAGATAATTTAATGTACGAGCAAACCTAACGAAACACGTCATAATCTAATGAAACATAATAAATGGGACACAAAGTTTAATTTCGTTTGCGCTGAACATGTCTCCGGCTCCGCGAGACTTGAATCTCGACCGAGCAAATTAAATCACAAACGGTTAGCCAAATACGCCATAATGAATGTGATTTATAAAGTGATGGCATCGTTGCTGTCGTAATAAATTTATATTACGAGTGACGGCACTAAGGAAACTTCTGTTATCACATCAGGGTTTTAGAGAACCAAGCAACGTCAAAATATTAATATATATATATAAATAGAAAAATAAAACAAAATAAAAGTAACGACCACACAAAAAACAGGTGAGCAATTCACACGTGGTAAAAGTAAAACCTTCAAAAATTTTGAAATTCACGAGCACGTTCCCTTGAACTGTTTGCTGTCTATTCAAATCAAATCATTTTATTTGGGTAATACATTTTGTAGGATCGTAAATATATAAAGCCTCTCCAAATTAAGCCGATTAGGCTGTACAATATTTCCGCACAAAGCATCAAAATGAATACAATATAAGAAATGATCAAAATCATATATAAAAAAATATATTCATTAAAATTAAAATACAAAAATATTATGCATTAATTTCCGGATATCGCAATATTTCATTGAAACACTTCTTATCTCATTTTCTCTCATGTTAAATCTTATGAATTTATGTGTCTGTCTCTTTTTACTGTTGCTTTTTCGTTTCATCGACTTTCAAATCACAACGATGCTGAATCAGTTTTCAATTCAAAAACACAAGGCCATAGGGTAATGACTTAGTCACAGCACCACAAATTTTATTTAGTGATCTTCGGCTACAACCACAGACTTATATATTTCATCAACTCTGACAGACAAAATATAAAAATTCCAAATCATATACTTAAGCATTAATTCAACACAAAATTATAGATTCAAGATTCAAGATTCACTTTATTGACCTAGAACTAATTCAACACCCTAGAACTAAATTCAATAAAGTATTAAAACAAGGTCGCCACATAAAAATAATAATATACAATAAACTCCCACTTGACATTTGCCGATTGCCTTATAGCGAATTCAAGAAAAAACTAAAGTCATTTTTCGAAATCAGTCCCTTCTACTCTATTAACGAATTCATAGAATTACGTCTAACCAATGAAATGTTCATTTCTATTTAAATGTTAAGGTTAATATAATTAGGATAATTAAGTATAGTTTTAGTATGCAAATATGTAATATTTTGACGTGCCGAGTGTAATGTTCATATTACTAGGTCAATAAAGTGAATCTTGAATCTATACATGTACACAAAAGAGTTACACAAGAACAAAAATATTGCTAGTAAAAATACAAGATTACATTTGTAATAAATTATTCCGGCTTCACTCGCGTCGCATTCGGAATTTTCCCAATCTTAATTTTTTTTTATTCAAAGCACATTTTTTAAGTCATTGAATCTGCAACATAATACTAGGTAACATACATTTTCACTGTGTAGCAGTAAAACAACGGACGCTTTGAAAAATTTAAAGGTGAAGAAAGATAAAATTCATTTGCATCGAAGATAGAACAGTAAGTTTTTATTCGTTTGCGCATTTCTTATAATTCTAGTTATTTATGGTCACTAGAGACTAAGTCGTATATTATACGTAGTTTGGTCTTTAAGATGTGGCGTAAATAGCCTTAGGGTTGCTAAGACTAGCACAATCTGACCTATTGGGACCTATCCCTTCTTACTGCCTCGATAAGAAATTCTCCCTTGGGGCTTATTTTATTGCCTGACCCGATTGTGCAAGAACCCCAAGTTAAGTTGGGTCATACACAAACTGCAGTTCTAAAATTTAAAAAATTAAAATTCTCGCAACTGTTTAAAATTTGTATTTATTTGTTTGACAACAATCCAAATATGAAAATTATAATGAAAAACTAGATCGTTTTTGGAAATTACAATAATTAGGGCATTTTTATTATTTTAGGTGTCCACAGAAGTGACTACATGACACAGAAGGGACAAAATCAGTCTTAAATCTAAAATTATTCTTAAAAACTAAGAGATCCCTATTTTTTCTTTTAATTTTCTTTTAACAATAAAAGGATAAATTAATCGAACCTACATTTTGTCATAATCAAAAATAAACATGAACTTCTACATCCAGAAATGACCTCAACAGCGTTATATTTTGATGTTTAAATTTCTCTTATAAACAATATTTAAGCATTTATTGTAATAATCTATAAAAATATATCAAAAGGTTGTTAACAAAAATAAAAGTAGCCTCTATAAATGATAATTTGACCAAAAGGAACATGTTCCACAGAAAATTCTGTGTCCACAGAATAGACTAAAAAATGTTCTCGTCAGTGTCATTGCTGCATGAATCGCTAATATTTAGCCGTTTGACTATCTTTGGTGGTGAGTTATCAGAATCACTATCACTGGGGATCAGAAGACATCGTTTGGTGACCTCAAATGGCGAATTTTCGCCATCGCTTTCGAAAAACCTTGAACTTAGTTTACGGGTGGTAAAAGGTGGAGAGTTTTTATCGTCTCTATCATTAAAAATAGCTGGCCGTTTTATGATCTGCGGCGGTGATAAAGAATTGGAGCTATCTGAATAAACGTCGAAAAAGTTTGTTCTTTTTCTTGGGGTAAATGGAATACGTTGGGGTACAAACGAAGGTTCCGGTGAAGGTGTCTCCATAGGTGGTTCCAGTGATCGTGGAGTTCTAGGTCCAGTAACTGTCGAAGCTGATGCAGTCCCTGGGGAAGGAACAGCTGCCATCGCGCTCACTGACGAAGAATTCAACGGACTTCCAGGTAACTGTACACTTCTGACAAGAATTTGGCCAATTTCAAAATGAGGACACGTCATTTGATTGGCACACACGACGCAGCTTAATCTTCTCATTCGAAGGATGTTAGGCTCGGTTTCGGTCCAGCAAACTTGGTGGATTTTAAAAGTCCCTTTAAAAGGGCGAATAGTAATTGCATTAGCTATATTTTGAATTTCAGGTACGTGTTCACCTTCAACAGGAATGACAATAATACCTTTGCAATTTTCTTTTAAGCAATTCACAGCAGATGTAATATCGATAATATCCTTTCCCTTGGCAACAGCATTATCACATACTCTCTTGATACAGCCACCAACGCCGTCAGGCGCACCCTTACCATGGCCTGATTCTGAAAAATGCCATGTTATTGTTTCCGCATCAGAAATATGACTTAAATAATTTACTATCATATGAAACATGGTTTTGTTGCGATACTGCGTTGAAGGCCCATCGCTTAATATGTGTAGGTTTCTCAAACCAGGGGTAAGAATTTTAATTTGTTCTATTACCGGTTTTAGATGGGCGCAAATAAGTACGGGGTCATGCCTTAAATCCTCAGAAACTGTGCAGATAGATGTTGTCTTCATGGTATTTTGTGGTGGTTGTGAATCAGTAGAATAGTACACGCAAGTATGCAAAGACAGTTGTCCTTTGGATCCACCGAAATGTGCGGACTGAATTTCTGCTCCATATTTGTATGCATAGTTTTCGGAAAAATCTATGTGTAGTAAACCGTCTGAAGATGTGAGATTTTGTTTTATAAAGGTTACAGCCTTGTACTGATTAATAATGTTTGCTTGATGTTGCATAAAAATTGGTAAATTTGATTTAAAAAGGTCAGCAAGTGATTGTTGCGATGTTTTCACAGTTTCTTTGACGGTTTTTTTAAATAGTTTTTCTTGACCTTTAACAATCACACTAACATTCTTGGTGATCCATCGTTGATACGTAATTGTGTCATTGGCGTTCTGTATATTCAATGTCGGCGTCTTTTCAATACATTGGTCACATTTTCTCTCTAAACAAGAAACACTGAAAACATTATTACAACACAAAGATTTGGCAACATCCGTAGCAGAAGAGTAAGGCAAAATCTTTGCTTGATGAAGAGCATGAACAATAAAATCATTGTTTGCATGTTTTTGACACAAACAGGTGTTTCTAGATGCTGCTTTGGGGAATAAGACCCAAAAAGGACGATTGCGTCGAAAAGTTTCATAAGAAATATTTAGCCCCGTTTTATTTACAAATAATTTGTGCAAGTTAAGCAGGCAGTCATTCAAAAGTCGTATTTGTTTTTTTAATTTTCGACGAGTGATCGTTTCCTTCTTGCCTGCAGTCAGTCGACTGTTTTCATCGTCAAGCAAGAAGTTGTGTATTGCTTGTTTTATGTTAACTGTATTAGTATTGCTTTTTTGCTTACTTCTTTTTTGTCTTAAAATTCTCATCCTATACTTAGCTAACTTCTTTTCCAATAGCTGTATTCTGTTAGACAAGTACTCATTTTTCAATTTTAGTTTACGCCTATTTTTTGCGCTTACTGCCCTTCCTGATACAGTTCTTGAAAAACTTGAGCTCGCGACACTAGGGCTCGAAGGCGGGGTATTTTCTAATATGTCTTCAGTTTGTTTCCGGATTTTCTCTTTCTCACGTCTCAGTTTAGATTTTTCACGCCACATTTTTCTTAACTGGCGTTGCTGTCTGGGTGTAAAATCTTTGATAGTTTTAATCAAGCCACTTTCTTTTTTACGCTGATATCGCTCTCTATCCTTTTTACGCCTTTCTTCTAGGGCAATGGCATCTAATCTGGCTCGAGCTCTACGCATACTCATTTTTTTTTGCTCTCGTCTGCGGGCTTTTTTTTCTTCGTTGCTCAAATTTAGCCTAGATCTACTAGAACGAGGCATTGTACCTGAAAAAAAGTGCAATGTACCATAATATTTTATATATTGTTCATAATTTCGTAATGTTAAGTCTTAATAGCTGTGTCTGTGACTGTGTATATATATGTGTGTATACAATTAAACTTTAAAATTCACCTTATCTATAAGTCACTAACAATCAAAACATCTCTTCTGTGGACTGAGGTATCTCCTGTGGACATATGAGCCCACAGAAAAGATGTCCACAGAAGGGAATGTCAAGAATGAAACGAATTACTATCTACTTGTTTTTGAGGTTAGAATAACAAATCAGGTGTACGCAAAAATAACTCCCGGTTAGGCTTTAGAGCGACTAGATTTTAAAATATTCAATAATATACTTACAAAATAACACGAAGAACAGAAAAGTAGCACTGATCTCTGACACCTAATTATAAAAAACAATAAAAAAGATTTTTACTTTGCAAATCAAAACACACTTTGTCAACTGACAGAGCAAGTGACAGATGTGTAGTGTGGCCAGTTTTGTAAAAAAATCCTTACTGTTTTTATTTCCTTAAACGATATTTTGGGTAAAATTTAAGGTCCACAGAAAAGTCGCAAACACTTGTAACCAAATGTTTATTCCAAATTCTGAATGATACATTGTTGATGATTTTTATGATAATCAAATAATAAACTATATGACATAAAAACATTAGAAAAATCAACATACTTTAAAGTTATGTCTTCCAAACCTAAGCTGTATGTACCTACAAACATAGTAACAACGCATCTGAACAGACCACAGGAGGGGACATTTAGTTCGTATGATATTTTTTTTAAATTATAATAATGAAATAATTGCTCCAAACATCGAGTGCATTAACTTAGTAGGTAACAGGCAAATCTTGTATATATGAAAAATAGCATTTATTAAACCTTTTCTTAAATTATGTTACTCTGAACACGTGAATGTGTATGACCCAGTTACTTACTCCCTTTTTACACACAGTAACCCTTTTGGTACCTTTGAAAGCGAGATTTTCTTTGAACAAATTCGGACACCTCCGCAATATTTTGTAAATTGCTTAAAATGTTTAAGTTCATTCATAGTCTAGCTTATAAAATAATCGTTTCACAAAAAAGGTTGGTCACAATAAATTAAAAGAAAACAAATATTCCACCAGTTCGGTTGGGTAAAAAGGTCATAAATGCTGTTTAGTAAACTCTTTTTTTACTTCTGTAAACCAGTTTCACTAAATCGAATCTTGTACCACTTTTAAGGGATGTATCCGTCTAGGCCATGTGACCGCGTTCGGATTTGGATATAATTCTAATTGTTTCTGTCCCTATCGTCCCGCGTGCCGTGTGGCCGTGGCCATAGCCACTAGCCACTAGCTACATATTGGGACTCGCAAACCGGAGGTCCCGGGTTGGATTTTCATCGGGTTGGTTACAGGTATCACATTTTCTATGTTCCCCCGGCCATTTACCATGTTACCTTGGTCTGGGCTTCTGGGCTAGTGTAACAAATGTAATTATTTTTATATGCTATAAATGTGATTATGATATGATGCTTAAACTGTCATGTTCTCAATTGCTATCCAGTGCATCTATCATGAGTTTACGCAGGCGATAACGTATATCGTTAACTATCGCTCTGTCCTTGTCACCCGCATCTCGACTGAGCAGCATTTCCGATAGTTTTCGATGTACGTTATCGCCTGCGTAAATAGAAACTTTTTTTTAATGGCCAATCACGCAGTTTACGCTTGAGAAACATTCTCGGCAGTCCTCGTTTATACCTCGGAATCTTATACACTGTAACGTTTGCGCAATAAGTTACCCTAACTTGTAGTTCCATTCCATATTTACTTATAAATAATGTTTTCTCGTTTACATATGTATAAGATATGCGGTACGTGCCTGGAACTAAACATGAGTTCGGTGAACTTCCAAATGTTTGGTATTGTGTGTTACGCAATAACCTAATAGTGAACCAATTTTGATAATTCTTTTTCGTTTGGTAGAACATACTTCAGAGGTGGTCACATATAAATCATCAACAAAAACCAATTTTTAAGGCAATTGAAGTCGGTTTTTAGTTCTTTTTGAACGCGTTAATTCATCAACAGCCTATATACGTATGTCCCCACTGGAGGGGCTCAGGCCTACTCTCCTACAGAGAGTGTATGGGCCATAGTCCACCACGCGGGCCCAGTGCGGATCGGCGGACTTCACATGCCTGTTCAAGACATGCAGGTTTCCTCACGATGTTTTCCTTCACCGTTAAGCAATCGGATAATGTACTTGAATTGAAAAACAACTCATAGGTACACGGCTGGATTCGAACCCGGTACCCTCAGATTGAGAGTCCGCGCCTCATTTACTGCGCCACCGACGCCCACTGCGCCATCGACGCGTTAATTATCTAGATGTAATTTTGTCCGTTGCGTGTTTTGGCCATTGGGATAATGCCATGTCTTTATTGAGACAAAGACATCACATTTGGTAACTGGCTGGCGAACAGGGAAATTATAATTCCCATTTGATAACTGTGCCACCGACTATACTTACAAATTTTAATTACATTAAGTTTAATTTGTTTAATTCCATGACTGAGAAATTAGCAAATAACTTTTATTTGGATCGTTCGTGTATTCATGTCAACGATAAAAAAAAATTAAAAATTTTTCCCCCTTATATATATTACAGTTTTTGGGACACTCCTTTTAAGTTAAAAAAATTGTATTAGGAGTTCCCGCTCTTCCGCTACTTATTTAAGAATACAAATACTACTTTATTACATAGGTCAATTTTATTATCAAGGTCAATGTTTTTAAAAAATGTTAAAAATATTGTATATAACAAAGAAAAATGTCATCCATAGAGAGAGCCTACACCTGTCGCACAGGGCTTCCCCTATGACAGACTGTATGGCTATACTTTTGTTACACAATTGTTTATCCAATAAATATTTTTGTATGTATTTGTATTTGTATTTATTATACCTTAACAAATAAATTAAATCCTTCTTGATTAGTAACTTCTAAAGTTTGGCTTTGAGCAAAGTTTTTGACCTCTATTGATTATGTTCCTGAGGGAGCGGTAAGGGAGGGTGTGTTTACCTTGTAGCTACCTTGTACCTGTAGCTATAACTATCCGGTACAAGATATGTGGTAGGTAGCACTTCTGCGCTCGCTATTCAAGTCCCGGGTAAAATGTTGAAACAGGTAAAATCGATTAAGAAGCTTTGTTGGTTAGACCACGTGGCCGCGTTCAAGGTTGCATTGTTTTGTAGCTGTCCCTATCCGAGCCCTATCCTACCCGAGCGCGTACGGTGAGACAGCATACACCACGCGAAGTTATCTACCCGTTATTTGGATGTTTCGTAGTCCAGGGATCATTTGAAGGATACAGTATGTATATTATGTAACCATTTTTTTAATACAGTATATTAATAAAATTTCAGATGTCGGTGGTTTTTCCAAATTGTTCTAAATTGATTCATACTCTTGTAAATCACGTTCAAAGTTGGGGCTTTTTACTACCGTAAAATACAATTCTTTGACGCCCTGTAACTCTGGAAGTATATATTTAAACGAAAATCCGACTTACCACCGACACAGATATTTGTTTCTAGATTGTGTCTTGAAAATTTCATAGATTTTCATAACTTAATACTCAAAATATGACTGGACTACGTTTGTATGGGCGCTATGACACCAGCATACCCTCTTAAAGGTTGTTTGAACAGTTATGACTTGATTCAATAACATATTCTCAATGTATATACACGCCAGCGACGGTTTACTGCTCTTTTTTCACGCTTTATATTAGATTAGGTAACTGAAAAAATAGGTGTAACTAAGGAATTTTTTATGTAGAAATCTAGAGAGTATTTTTACTTTTTAAAAATTAATTGCAAATACAATAATTTGGCACAATGTTACTGATCTGACCCTGGAGCCAGGAGGTGAGTAGAGGAATTCTCCAATGGGTAAGCCCCGCGACTTTGCGCTTATGTTTTGTTTTGACGAGTCTATTACAATACACTTGCTGACGAGGGTCTGATGATGAGGTCAGGAGGTAGAAAGAGGAACGCTTCGAAGACTATTAGTAAAGTATTGAATTTGGGCTTATTTTGTTTGTTCCAACTATATAAATACTTTGTAATATTTGCTAATGTCACCTTCTCAAATCTGCAATATAAAATTACAGCTCTAACGCATAACTGAGTTTGTTTCTGAGGTATGGGAGCGGTACGAGAGGGTGTGTTTACGGAACGTCAAACGACGCATTACTTTAATCGGGCGTGACGCAACACGTCACTTGTCACCCCTCCCGTACTGCACCCATACCTCAGGAACAGACTAAATTACATTCATTTACATAATCACGCAGTCCTCACAAAATCCTCTCGCTTAACTACGCCCGCTAAATTTTATCTCGTAATTTTCCTTTGGATAGCTTCAAAGATTCGCAATCAACAGAAAAAAACTAATTCATATTAACAACCATCTTTATCGAGCAACATTAGGAAAATGAATACTACATGAGTGCTAAATGATCTCTCCCCTGGTAAATTGTCTCTCCCCTGGTGGATTGTCTCCCCTGTAATGCTTGCCAGGGATAGCTGTAATATAGCTGGAATACACACGAATTTCTCAGTAAATGTACTGAGAAACTACCATTTCTTATGCATGAGCTGGCCTTTGGGCTAACGTGGCTTTTGCATATTTAATTTAAGTACCGCAATACTAGTGTAGTTTAATTTATGTGTAATGTAACGAAACACGAAGTCAATTATGACGCTTTTTTCTTTCATTTATTTTATGTGTTTTTTAAGGAAAGATTTCACCACATAAAACTTTTCAAATTTTTACGAGATTTTTTTCTTCAGGGTTTATATCTTATTATGTCATTTATTTCCGTAAGAAACCCACAAATAAATTTTTTAGGGTTCCGTACCTGAAAAGGAAAAAAATGAACCGTTCTAGAATCACTTTGCTGTCCGTCTATTAAACTCTCAACACAATTTTATGGCATTGCGTTACTGTAAATAGTGTTCGATTTCAAATAAACTGCTTGCCTACCAAAACCAATTTCATGTTTAAGCCGAAAGTACGGGTAATTTGTGTCTTTGACAAATTTCCTAATCAAACGCCCGCCGTCGACCAATCGAACCTTACAAGATACTCGTAGCTAGACTAATGACCCCTGAATTCTTAGACTAGAAAACTAGAATACTAACCTATATAATGAATGACATATTATTAATTAAAGAAGTTTATCCCCCTCGGGTGTGGTTTCGTCTTAACAACAACATAACACTTTGGAGCTCTATTTCTGATTCGCTCGTGTGACAAGAACGTATGTTGTTGCATTCAAGTATCATTGACTCCAAGTCGGACAAAACATATTTTTCCGTATTTTTGAACCGTTTTTTTATCCGTCTTATGCAGAGAAATAACCGGTAATTAACGCAAGGAAAAAGTAACTTTAAATTTTGTGAAATTATAACCTAAATATGAGGAAGCCTTTTTTAGAAACTATACGTTAAATTCAACAATATTTTAGACTACACATTGCAGCAGAGCGATTCAAAAATTCCAAATTTTGGAAGTCGAACGTAAATCAGTACAAATCATCACCAAATCAGCACGTGGCATATAGGTACTCTCATTGGGAATCAAACCAGAGACCTCTGAATTGTTAGTATCCAAGCGTGTATCCATTAGTCCACGGGTTGAATACCAAGCAGTAACGTAAAAAAAGGTATCCTGATTGGGGGAGAGACCATTGGATCAGATCTGGAGAAGATGTCATCCGGGAAACGTCCACAGCTGGAGATAGGCCTCCTTCATGGTATACCACATTGGCCGGTCCCGAGCCACTTGTATGCAGCAACTTCCCGCAACCTTAACCAGCTCGAAATTACCAACACACAAAATTAATATTGCTGAGCTTTTATTAAGTAGATCTAGACTATACGATGGCCATAGTCTAAGTACCAAGGTCAAGTACGTGTATTAGGTAAAACAGTGTCTCGCTGAGCTCTGAACTCAGCCGGCCATAAATCAGTGCGGACGTTTTTGTGGCCGTTCGTCGTCGCCGGCCCTCGTCCGCTCGAGGGCTGCCCTTTCTGCTTCATTTGCTCAGGGCAATGATTTCATGAATTTCTTTATAGTGGGTTGCGCGGAAGCCTAGGCTTTTGAGAAATTGGCCTAAGGCTTCAATGGCCAAATCACATTCAAGCTTATTTTGTAAATCTGTAATATAATGTATGAGTTAGGGTATTATGTGAATCTATTGACCCTGGCGTTTGGCTGCGAAATGTTGTTGATAAAATGCACGAAATGTTCATTACGCTAAATATTCAACTTTATTTTACAAATGTGGTTTACTAAACGCTAAAGGCCGGCCACTTATGTAAACTAAAATTAAACGGTTCCAACATCCCAAAAGGCATTTTCCGTCGTTAAATATACACTATTTTGTGTGAGAGAAAAATAATTATATCCCGTACTCGTTGCCAATGAGATGTCAAAAAGCGGCTGAATTGTTCATCCGAAAAGGTGTGAATGAGTAAGATCGTAAGGTCACCCTTATAGTTGTTGTTGTTTTGGTCCACAATGTAAATATTACAAAACAGCTTCTGCCCACGGCTTAGCCCGCGTGGACTTTACGATTTATCCTACGGGAACTACTGGGTCGTTCAATCGGGATAAATTGGGTGTTGAGAAATTCAAAATTTTAAGAGGCTATGTTGGTAAGACCACGTGGCCGCGTTCAAGGTTGCATTGTTTTGTAGCTGTCCCTCTCCGAGCCCTATCCTACCCGAGCGCGTACGGTGAGACAGCATACACTACGCGAAGTTATCCACCCGTTATTTGGTTGTTTCGTAGTACAGGGATCATTTGAAGGATACAGTATATTATGTAACCATTTTTTTATACAGTATACTAATGAAATTTCAGATGTCGGTGGTTTTTCCAAATTGTTCTAAATTGATTCATACTCTAGTAAAACAGGTTCAAAGTTGTTATTACCGAAAAATACAATACTTTGACGCCCTGTAACTCTGGAAGTATATACTTAAACGAAAATCTGACTCACCACCGACACAGATATTTGTTTCTAGATTGTGTCTTGAAAATTTCACAGTTTTTCATAGCTTAATACTCAAAATATGACTGGACTACGTTTGTATGGGCGCTTTGACAACAGCATACCCTCTTAAAGATCATGAAAATCGGTCCCGGTTTTCTTGTGTTATAAATGGCGTACTTAACCAGACTTTGTTTTATATACTTAGATGGACCCACAGATCGCCCAAACTACAAAATGTCCAAACGTAAAAGCCCAAACGTCCACCAATATTATGTTAAGGGTTGCTTTAGATTATTAAAAACCATTACCTCTAAAGGATTTCATGCAGGTAGTTATATATTAGGAAACCTTATTCCACAAAAATGTGCGTCATTTTATTGCAGAGTTTCAGAGCAAAAGGTCCTGGACATTGTAATATTATTCTAGGTTATAAAGGTCAAAAAGATGTCGTGTCACGTAAAGCCCCAGGCTGTGGAAAACTCAACCTAGACAAGAAAATCCTAGCAAAGAATTACGAAACAGGTCCGCAATAGGTCCGCAATATTACATGCTTTGTTTTGGAAGAGGATTTGCACAAAATACTGAGATTGTTCTTCTCAATTTTCATGCTATGTAACACTTCATAACTGTTAGTAATAACGGCTTGGTTTATGCATAGGTAAATGGACTGCTTTTTATGCCGATAAAACATATAGAATACATTTAGATTTAGTTTTTAAACGATGAAACTAAGTTTCAGGTTCAGGAGTCCTATTCACTAATTAGGAGTAAAGTAATTTCTGTTAGACAATAGTATTATTGCATAAATATATTATGAGGCATGGGGAGTGACTATTACGAAATAATGCGAGTAATAATGACAGGTGAGATGTTGCGAGTGGTTATTACGGGTCTAGAAAAGTAGCTATTATGCCAGGGAAGGGAACTATCATGAGACACAAGGAACTGCGAATCTGAAAAAGTTTTCTCGCAGCTTTGTTTGGAGTCAGAACTACTCACGGTAATAGGTTTAGTTTTGTAGTAGGGCATTTTTATGTTCACCTGGCTAGCTATCTAAGTCTGCCGCCAAATACCAATGTTGTGTTTCGGTATAAAAGGCCGCAGAGCTAGAACCTCGATGGCTTGGGTCTTCTGGGTGGCGCATGTTTACCATCCAATGTTTAGGGTTTCTTATTTGTTTTATGTATAGTGACGACCGGTTGGATGGTAATGGACTTAAAGTACCCTATTACTAAGACTCCGCTGTCCGTCTGTCACCAGGCTGTATCTCATGAACCATGATCGTTAGACAGTTGAAATTTTCATAGAGGATGTGTATCTGTTGCTGCTATTATAACAAATATTAAAAAAAATTCTCATCACAAAAATCAAAACGCCTTGCAAGTTTATGTTTTGTAAGGATTATCAGAAAAACCTATCAAAATTTAATTTGAATTTAGAACATTAACAATAGGATTTGAAAACCTCATATTATTCACTATTAAACGACATTTGACATATATTCCTAAATATACCCATTTTTCTGATAATCCTTACAAAACATAAACTTGCAAGGTGTTTAGATTTTTCTGATGAGAAGTACATTTAAAAAATTAAATCCTATACAACAAACGTGGTTTCTTTGCTCCTTTTTGCCAGATATTGATAATGGCAACATGTAGACGCTTGAAATATTCACAGAATATTTAGTTATAGATTCACTTTAAAAATAAATAGTTAAAATAAAACAAATATTTAACGGGGGTTCCCATACCACAGACATGATTTTTTCCGTTTTTATAGATAATGACACGGAACCCTTCGTGCGCTAGTCCGCCTTGCACTTGGCCGGTTCTTTTAAATCCAAATTATCCAAAGAAAATTGTACGTTTGGCCAAGAACGAGCAAAGCTCAATTGCCCAAATACTCAATATGTAAAAATGGCAAACGAAACACTTATTTATCCACACATTCGCGAAACGTTTCTTTTCAAAGTTGTAGAAAATATCGGACTGATTTAAAATATATATATATGGCGTCATTGTTACAATGTAACGTGATCTGTGTCCTTGTGGCAGGCACGGGCCGCAGGCTGGCTCACATCCAAGCTGTATTGATCACTTACATAAGAAGACATCTTTTTGTATTATGTAACACTAGTACAGCGGCCAGCAACAATGGATCTAGGTCGGTTGTGTAGTTCTGACTGCTCTGCTGGATCGTTTACAGGCGGGTTTTTAGGACGAGGTATCGTTGTTGCGTCTTTGTTACGGTTTCATCTATGTACAACTAACCAGTGTGTAGAACAATGGGGGAGGCCTAGTTCAGCAGTCAGTCAGTTTGTCATGTTTTACTGTGAAAATATAAAAAACGCTTGGCCACGATTTACCTGATGGTAAGTGACGATTGAGATAAGGCCGATTGAGATAAGGTCGGATGGAAAGCGGCGCACCCAGAAGCCTGACGTTAATGATGCTATGACTCTGCTATTTTAACCGACTTCAAAAAAGTAGGTTATCAATTCGACCTGTATGTATGTAATATATCCAGAACTGCCCAGTTTTCGTATATGTTAGTCTATATCAGCTTCTAAACAAGTGTGACAAATTTCAGAAGTGTATGTTTGTATGTATGTATATTTGTACGTTTGTCCTCGCATATCTCAATTTTGTTGTTGTTGAACTATGTATTGTTCTACTTAGGGAAGACTGCAAGTTTCATCAAAATCGGTTCATTACTTTTTGAGATAGGGAATGTTAAGTGTGTTAGTCAGCTGACTTACAAGCATTGCCTTAATAAAAATAAACTTTTAGGGCAGTTGAAGTCGGTTTCTAGTTCTTTTTGAACGCGTTTACTTTTAGTGTTTCTGAAATGTACATGGAGGACAATAAATAAAAGTTGCTAATTTTAAATGACAGTTACACCGACCATCTAATAGGTAACGCACTCAGGATAAAATTAAAACCCCAGAAAACTTGAATCTTAAAGGACAATTTAATAATGCACTTTAATGCCATGATTCTCGCTTGTCTCTCACGCTTGCCTGCTTATACATGTTCATTATTATTCGTTCCCATTTCACTGGCCACTGGCCTGGCCGCTCCTGACCACAGAAATCTTACAATCGAACGATAGATGTGCTGCCCCTGTTTATAACGCGATCGAATGTAATGTAGATGTTGAGGGCGATATGGATTGCATGTTGTTTGAACTGCCGTAATATTGTACGATTAAAAATGAGTGTTTAAACATTTTCCATAATATATTTAATTATTTTTTTGGTCTGCGCTTGATTAAAAAAAATATTTTATTGAGATTTGAAACAAAATTGGGTTTTCATAGTTATTTAATGGTATCACCGCCTCACCGTTTGACTTGGGGTAGAGGGGCGCGAAGAGGTGAACTGCTTGGCGACAAGCGGATGTTATATAACAAGCATCGTTATCGTTTCTTAGCAGCCTTTTTCTTCTTCTTTCCTTCCTTCCTCTTCCCTTTTGTCCTTTGATTTCTGTTTGTTTATTCATTATCATATCATTATTCATAATCGTGTATGTATTGTATATATATATTATATTATTATTTATTTATTTATTAATATATATTTAGCACCACCTACTTGCCCCTTCTTTATCACAGGATTCTTCTGCCCCAAGGTTGCCTGGAAGAGATCGCTTTTAGCGATAAGGCCGCCTTCATTGTACCTTTTATGTTCTTCTCTTTTCTTTTCTGTTTTTTTTTATTTTGTGTGTGTGTGCAATAAAGATTATTTGAATTTGGATTTGAAGTTACGCTTGGCCGGGAGCGTCATTCAGGTTTCGGATACGGTTGAAAACAGTTGGTCAAGGCGAAGCCCTGGCCGTCTTAAAATAAAAGAAACTTTCAATGTGCATAACGGACTAAGGTTTAGACAATGTATTGTTCATAGAAGAGGACATAACGGACCTTTTATTATAATAGTAAGTGACGACAATGCATCGAGCTAATGAGGCGCTGGATCTGCTACCTTTCGTACCGGAACACAACAGTGCTATAAACTGCTGTTTGGCGGCAGACTTAGGTAACATGGTGGTAGCTAGCTAGGCGGAGGCGGTAAAAGTAATTAAGTACAAACACTTTGAATAAAGGGTTTTTAAAACGGTCTAATGGTAAGTTTTTTACATCTTCAAGTAATAAATTAAGCAATTCTATTATCATTTTATAAGTATTATTTAATGGCCATGGTAGCTCAGTTGGGTTGAGCTCTGGTCGATTGCAATCGAGGTCTGGGTTTGATCCTGAATCATTGACGTTTCAGTGAAGGAAAATATCGTGAGGAAACCTGCACACTACTGAGGAGAAATTCAAAGGTGTGTGTGAAGTCTACCAATCCGCACTGGGCCCGCGTGGACTATGGCCCATACACTCTCTGTAGAAGAGTAGACCTGAGCTTCCGTAGCGGGGACTTAAAAAAGCTGTTGATGATTGATGAAGTATTATTTGCAAAGCATATTGTTTTCGAATCGTTTCCAATCCGAATCAATTAAATTGTTTTTCAACATAAGCTATTTCTATCGGTGTCTACGATTTCCGTGTTATGTTTTGACACACCCTTACCCGTATCATGGCTGGTGTGACGCGTGTAAGCCCTCGAGGAGCTGACGAGGGGCTCGCGAGTAAAATATTACCCTGATCTGTACGCGGGGGCCTTCGGGAGTGTTCAGTTGCCGTATATCGCGATGAGAGATGAATAAGTAAGAAGTCACTTATGGAGCTGTTGGACCAACTTGTGGGTTGTTGCCCTAACTTGAGGTTAAGAAGTTTAATTGGGTTTACGATTAAGAGGCTGTGGCTTAACAAAAATTGAAATTCTTTTTTAAATAAGTTTTATTTCCTTTCTTCCTCCCCAAATTTCTCCGATGGCAACCCTGATTAAGCTCACACTGGGTCTAATTCTTAAGTCCTGAGTCCTAAAATTCCTGTTCATTGTAAATATAGCCTACGATATACGAGTATAAAATTAAGTTATAATATAAGGTATGAATTTTTATTGAAATTTTTATAAAACTTAGGAGAATTACTGTTATAAATCTCCCGATTTTTTAAAGTTCTAAGTGAACGCCATTATAGAAATGGCTGACAAATAAATAGCCAAAATATTCAAATGTTCAAACACGCCAGTGTACTGGGCACCATGCCGCACGTACTAGCCCTAGACGAAGTGTTCACTTTGTAAATATAGGTTTTTGTTTTTTATTATTATTGTTGTATTTTTTTATATTATTATTATATAAGTTTGTAATTGTAAATAAGTGACTTTTAATTCAGTTTAATATGTTTCCATTAATATTAATTATAAATATATTTGATTGTTTAAATAGTTAATTCTATAGTATAGCGTCTATTTTGTATAGAATATGAAACAATTTATCCTATTATAAAATTATTTGTGAGGCGACCTCTATCACCTTAGGTCAATTACTGTCAGTAGAAGTAAGGCTGACTAGGATAAGTCAGCTCCGTTATTCACAAAATAAAAGTAACTTCGTAGCAGGCAGCCAATTACTGTCAATTACTGAGACAACTTGATGTATAATGAAATTAGTTAATTAATGGAAGATATTTTCCTTGCCAAAGGTTTATTTATTACATTGTTTGTTTAAACATTATATTCATGTGCGTAGACCGGAACTAAACGGTCAAGTGCGAGTCGGATTCGTGTACCAACGTTTCTAAACCCTGGAAAGAATACAATATCAGCCTCTTCGTGTACCCTGGTTTAGTAATATTCAACTTAGTAGGCTCTACATAAAATTAGCGTTTAGAACAAGTTCGCATTTCTTATGAAGAAAATTAGTTCCCCCAACTGAGAAAGAAAGAAAGAAAGAAAGAAAGAAAAAATTTATTTGCCAAGTACATAGTTTTTTACACGGTGTTTAGATAGTAATTTTTATTTTGTTCGATGTACTAAACCTGTCCACAGGTGTGCAAATATTATGAACATATTATATAATAAGGAATTTAATTGTTAAAAAAATTTATTTACATCGCATGTCAATTGAGACGTGTGTGGTGCTTTGAACGATGTGCACTTGTTGACGGAGTGTGACAAAAATAGGGCAGAAAGGGTGACGAGAAGCTTCGATTTGACACTCATGAATTGCGCACGAGTTGCACAAACTAAATTGTGTTACCCTACTTCTGAAGTAGCAGCAGCTCTGTACAAGTTGGTCGACGCTTGTCGTTAGCGGGGCCCTCTAGGGAATAGTTAATCTAAGTAATAATTTTAAAACAAAATTGGGTACGATAGAGTTGCCATGTATATCGTATAAAAACCCTTAAAAAGTAGATTAAAAAAACTATTATTGAAGTTGAAAATAAACCTTAGCCGCATAACCCTTAGTAAAAGGTGTTTGATTATTTATCTCTTCTCTAGATAGTTAAATCGCCTGGGTTCTTCCGTAATATTCACACAAATTCCTGTGTGTGTTTTTTTTCTCTTCACTTTGGACTTTGCACTTTGCACTTTTACGTACCGTCACTTTTCATGATGAGTCAAAAACTAAGCAGCGACAGAGAAAATAGTAAAAATCTTCTTAATAATGTACAAAGAAAGCTCTTTCACACGAGCTCATTTTAAGATCACTTTGTTGGTCTGACCGTCAAGACCTTTTCCCCAAGTACGGGCAGACATCAAGTTGAAATTAATTTAATAAAGTTTATAGCTCCAGTCCTGTAGAAACAACTTCAAAGCTAATGGAATGAAAATACATTATTGAAACCAAGTTTTCATTCAAGGTTGCACTGACAGTCCAGCAACCTCTATCTCTATATTGTCCGGCTACGGACAAACCTAAAAGAGGGTTAGCTTTTTAGTTTAGCTAATTTTAGCTTTCTAAGTATGTTCAATGTTCATGTGTTGTCTCATGAACAAACTACCCATCATGGAGACATCAATACGAATGAGGTAATTTGAAACATCATTTTTCCCGTGGGTTGTAATGTATTATGACGTCACATGAAAAAATGGCGGATTGTAAAATAGTTCTACTACAAAATAATATTGATTAAAATATCGTGTTTCGTATCAAATGAAGGGTATTTATTATAATTATTTATTTAAATCAGATCCATAGTGTTAGTAAACGTAGTGCTATGTTAGTAATTAAATATATCGTCCGCCATGCTACTGGGACACTGGTGCATGTGATGACAGCCAGTGTCGCAGCATCGGTGCGTCGGTGCGTGCGACGACAGCGAGCAGACTGCTGCCCCGCCCCGCACCCCGCACCCTGCGCGCGCTGGAGGACGCACTCTTGCGCATCGTGTTGTAGAAGCAGTTTACATGTGCCTCGGTGAACATCCCCGAAGCGCTGCAGAAGCGAGGCAGCTGCAGCAGAGCCCTAAAGCATTGTTGTATTGAACGCTTAGGGCGTTGTAGGCCGTTGTAGGCCCTCTGCGTGTATGAAACCCATAAGCTGCTCGTGTACAATGGGCAATGGGCCCGAAACAGTGTAATAACTTAACTTTTTTAGAGCAACGAGCGAACCTGTGGGCTATCATATTCGCCCTCACCGACAACGCCTTTATGAATACATATAAAATAGAACATATATAGACTACATATAAGCATATAAACATAAAGCATATAGATATTGATTTGTTGATCACTAATAAATAATTAACAAGTCTTCAATTGCCCTACACGTCTACTTTTACTAAGGCAAATTTAAAATTTATATCGTTTTCTCATGAACGCCGTTGTCAGGATTGGATCAAATTAAAATGTGACCACACGAGAAGCACCACCTTTCAAATAAAAAAAGAATCATTCAATTCGGTTCACCCAGTCAAAAATTCTAAGGTAACAAATATAAAATAAAAAAAATTATCGTCGAATTGATAGCCTCCTCCTTTTTTGAAGTCGGTTAAAAATGACATTATCAATGGGACGTTTTCAGTGACTTTAATCAGTTGAGTACTTAAATGACTCGATACAAGGCATGGAAGAGCTGGAAATTAATCTGTCATAAATCATCATGGCAGTCCACATTCAACCAAAAAGTCTTGTTATCAACTTGGACAGATTTATTTACACAGCATTTATATTTTCTTTGGTAGGTGCAGCAAGGAAGTATATAAACTCCTTGGTTTCAATTCATACGAAAAAATAAACATTTGAAAGTAAAATTTTGCTACGACGGTGCCATCTATCCATGAATTGATTGTCGTTGAATTGCCATAATAATCATTCATGGATATTAACTTCGAGTTTACATGTACAAAAACATTATGAACGCTTAAAAACCTAAAAAAACTAAAGTAGGTCTTAATTTGTGCTAACCGTGACTGATATAGCATAATAAAAGTGCCTAACTAAAAATAGCCTTAACTTAGTAGGGGCAGGAAAGCCGCTAGCACGGTGAGGTGAGGTCATCGACCGTCAGCTATCGATGCGGGGGTAATGACCTAGCTTAGTAGGCTGCAGTAGCTTAAGTAAAGTAGGTCTCAGCTTGAAAATTTAACAGCTAGACAACAGCTTACGTAACAGTAGGTCTTACGTCCTATCGGGATTCATTGAATTCTTGTTGGGTTATTTTGTTCATTGTACCTCTAGACTGGGGCTTCTTTTGAAACTTAGGTTTTTTATGCAAAGGTACGCTACATTTTGCCCCACTACAGCCATAATGAGGGTTATAGTTTTAGCTACCTTTGTACGTATCTATGTATGTTTATCGTCTTATTTTAACACATGTCGTATCATTTGAATGTAGTGCTCTTTCGCAGTCTATAAGCTATATGACGTCACCTGAAATCGAATATAGCGACTTTGGCATTTAGTTTTACCCAAAAAAAGAAGATTACAATTTAGTTTTTGATATCGGATAAAGGGTCTTGATGAGTAATTCCGAAAATATATGTCAACGTAATATTGTAAATACTGCTAGATTATAATCTCTCTCGCGAGATTGTGAACTGTCGTAAGATTGTGAAACGTGAAATACTGCTTACGATTTAACACATCATTTTTCTGTAGATTACAATCGATCTATCTAAATATAAATTCTTCTTTTGAGGTACGAAACCCTAATAATTAAGGCGTTACATACAATTGAATTGAGAACCTCTTCCTGTTTTGAAGTCGGTTGAAAAGTGTTGTCAAGTGGGTGTTCATAAAGGAAGGTCACAACTAGAATCTGTTGGTACATGGAAGGTCACAGAAAGCCATTAATCTCCATGCATAGATAGGCTCGCCAAGGCGCCTTACATCAAATAATAAATCTTGTATTTAGCAACTCTGGTGCGTACTCAGTCCATTTATCAGTGACATATAAAGAAAGACACCAACAGCTTTGCCCGCGCAGAAACTTCTGTCCTCAAACCAAATCGTCAACTGAATGAATGGATGAAACTTTTGGCCTATTTTTAACCCCCGCCGCAAAAGAGTACCCCTCTTTATACCGTTATAAGTTTGACGTCAATATCTGTGTCTCTGTGTTTGTGGCATCGCAGCTCTCAAGCGGATGGACCGATTTTGATGCGGTTTTTTAGGGTTACGTACCCAATGGGTAAAAACAGAACCCTATTATAAAAATCCGCTGTCCGTCCGTCTATCACCAGGCTGTATCTCATGAACCGTGAGTCCGACGCGCACACTGAAAGCAAGTATCCTTGCGGGTGTTTCTTAGCTATTTTTTGTGAAAATCGATTCAGAAGTTTGGAGAGTATCAGCTGATGTTAGGCATTTTCAGCATAATTTAATTCACTTGTCGATACTCTATCTACATTATCAAAGGAATAGATGTTTAAATGTCAGATTATAAATGATTATTAAACAAACTTATTATTACAAATAAATATTTATTTCACATTAAAAAATTCCATAAATGATACCCGTGGCAAAGTTTTACTAATTTATGGATTTATATTTCTAAAATAAAGTTTTAAGTAAATAAAATTAAAAATAACTGTTTTTGATGCCCTTAGTTCGGACCTGTGATTCCAAACTAACTGAAAGTGTTGCGTCAAATAGGGACTATATTTTACCGTCAAATAGTGACTTTTATCATCAACAGTGATATATAAGAAGTACATAACGAAGTGATTTCATCGTTACAACAATGACGTGACTTTTTTACGCACGTAGTGACGGTGAGGTGGTGGTCTAGAATTTGTGGATGTACATCATAGTTGCGAAGTTCATAACCGCGATTTACGTTACTGCGAAGTTTGCCATCGCGACGTATGTTGTTGCAAAAGTTCATTACCGCGATGTACGTTACTGCGAAGTTTGACATCGCGACGTACGTTGTTGCAAAAGTTCTCTACTGCGATTTACGTTCCTGCGAAAGATTGCTATCGCAGCGTACGTTGTTTCAAAAGAGCTCTACAGCGATTTACGTTCCTGCAAAAGTTTGCCATCGCGACGTACGTTGTTCAAAAAGATACAATAAAAGGTTAAGCTAATGAGGTTGAGAAGCAAAAAACAGTAAATTGTAAACACCTTGTGCGGTTGCAATAAGGAAGGAATATCAAAGAGTCTCTGCGGCAGGAAACTGCCGTGGATTTCCGGTCCTCGGGGCTATAATGCGACGAAACCCCTCAGTAGGTAATCCATTATCAAGCGAATCCTACGCGGATCAATAAATTTTCTTATTAAAAAGTAAAAGTAAAAAGTGTTTATTTCTTAAATAACTTTTACAGAGTTTTGCAGGGGCCTTCCAGAAAGTAGTCTTTCGACACTTGTGTTGGAAGTGCACCGCGTCTTCCAGACGGATTTACACAGTATTATTTAAGGAGAAGACTTATTATTATGTTAGTAAAAATTAACCTGTTTTAAATGTTGTGGTTTTCTCGTTTAAATGTTACAACTTAAAAAAAGGTAGCTGAATTTTCTTAGGTAGAGTCGGTACACCCGAACGGAGTAGTTGAATTTAGGTAGAAAAATAATTAAATTGACAGTATATAGGTACACTATGGTAAGCTCAAAGGATGCTCATAGGTTTCTCAGAGATTCACAGTGGATTCTCAGAGGATACTCATAGGATTCTCAAAGGATTCTCAAAGGATTCTCAAAGGATTCTCAAAGGATTCTCAAAGGATTCTCAAAGGATTCTCAAAGGATTCTCAAAGGATTCTCAAAGGATTCTCAAAGGATTCTCAAAGGATTCTCAAAGGATTATCAGAGGATACTTAGGGTATCCAGAGGAAACTGAAAGGATGTCAAGTTAAATCCGTATTTCCCATGAGTATTAATCATATCACAATATTATTTACGTACGAGTATATACTACTTCCATATACTTTTATTCCAGCATTATACAGTTATCTAACTGCCAAGCGTGATCTTAAAAGATCAATCTTGAATTATGGAGTGGACGCTTTCAAGTTTATAATGGAGAAAAGACCGGAATAAATCCATTTCCGGATGAAAAGACACGGATAATATAAGTGGATTTCTCGCTGGGTTTCAGTTTAGCTTTTGAAATAAAATAATATAGACTTGCAAGTGTGCTAGAGGTGGGATTGAGGTGAGGTGAGAGAAGATCAGGGAGTACTTTGTTAAAATCCGATCTTAAAGAATACACAGCAACAGATTAAATAAATAAAATTAAGTAAACACATTTTAAATAAATAAATAATTATATATTATGTTTACTTACAAACTCCATCATACGTTCTTTAAATTTTTGCTTTAATTGTTTTTTGGATTTTATAACAGTTCCTAGTACAGGGTATTTATTATTTATTCTAGGCACTATGTATTATTTCAAAACATACATTCGCATTGAGAATCTCCTCCTTTTTGAAGTCGGTTAAAAAAGAAGAAATGTAATAGATGAAGACACGAAATCTGATGGAAACGTTGCTGAATAATACAATCATGTTTTTATGTTTATTATGTATAAATATTTCTTTCTCTTTTTATTTAAGTAGACGTTATATAGATGCAAGACGGAGAAGATACGGATGGGGTTGCCAGCCGAGTCGCAGAAGAATCGCATGTTTCCGGGTCTTGGCAAACATGGCGAGAGAGGGACACCGGGGTTTAAGCTGGTGGAACTCCGGTATGATTCGGCGTTTTCCCCTAGGAAACTACGTTATATTGTAAGTATATTTGTCGTTAGTGTCTCGCACCCTTCCGTGACCAGATTTAGAGCAAACATACACTCAACATAAACAACAATTGGATAAAAGTTTCGTCCCAACACGGCAATATACATTCCCGCAGCACATTGCTAGTCGTGACATAAATATATTCCATAACCCATCAGGACGGAGCACGTGATGTGCTATTGACACTATATATTCTCTTTGAATTTCTATATTCTATTTGAATATAGATATGGATACTCGAGTACGAAATATTTGCACTTTTGTACTTTGTTGAGGGAATTAAGTCAATTAACGGTGACCCGAATATTTGGATTCTGGATTGTTATAGTCATTAATATTAACAATAAAATTTGAATTTGACATTTATATTTATAAATAGCTTAAATAGTATTTAAATTAAATAATGTCAAATAAATTAATAAACGGCATCAAATATACACGCTGACATTTTAGTCGTTCTCGACCCTGAATGCAGGTAGTCTGAGTCACTTATAGAAACGATTAGTAGTGGTATTTTAAAAATATAGCGATATATTTTTTTCCAAAAATTCAAATTAATTCAATATTTTTTTAAATAGCTAAAACTGGTAGTACCACTTCTCGCAGCACAGCGTGAGAACGTTGACCCTGAGAACAATAACAAACTGTCGGCATAGTCAATGAAAGTAATCGGACCCCGCCCGCCCGTCTTGACACCTACCCCTTTGACAATGCCGCCGCACGCGCACCTGTCTCAGTGTGCTCCAGTCTTCATTTAGCGGTCATCGGGTCAACTGTGTGATTTTTAGTGTCGCGAATTTTTGTAAAAGTGATAGTGAGACGAGAACACAAACTACGTGTACTCCCACCGTGTGTAGGTACTCAACGATAATACGGCAGAAACTAGGCGGCTGTATGCTTAGCAAGAACATTCACATTCTTTACGTCAAAACGGGATCCCCTAACCCTCAAATCCCGACCAGCTGTTACTAGTAAACCGTAAATTAATTTAAATGGTTATTTCGTTTCATTGTTTTTTAGGGTTCCGTATCCAAGAGCGGCCAACGGAACCGGAGCACAAACCCATAATAAATAAATTGTAAAATTAAAAACAAATCCCCAGTACACAGCGGGCGCGGCGGGCGGGCTGCTTTGATTTCGCGGTGTTTCGTTCGCGGCAGTGTCCTTGTAACTAGAGAAGGCACGTGCAGGGCGGTATGACACAAAGGCGACAAATTGAATCAAACTTACATATGATCCCGGGGTAAACGACCTTCTGGCTGCTCTTGTGGAAACTACGGAAACTCGACATTGTTTTATTTATTTATTTAAAATTTCAACTTTTTTATTAATACCCGTATAACTAAAGTGACCATCCCAAATGATATTAATACTTATATGGAGTTGCTAGGTTTCTGGTCGAGAACGACTAAAATTATTTATGTATTTATTAATACAACAGAAATAGTAAAACAATGTCATTAAAAAAAGGATTTAACTAATTAAACTGGAGAATGTATTCTAACTTATCAGAGATAGAATACATTCTCCAGATCAACTCCTCGGGGAACGGTGCCCAGAACGCTGGCGACATTCCCGCGCTGGATCGTTAATCCTATTCTTTGCCCGAGATAGTCGCCAGCCCTCCGGTCACCCGTCGCGTCCCTCAACCGCACGCACAGTTCCTTATACAAACTGCGCGCCTCAGGCCCCCATGGACCCATGGTCTCTACTGCGAACGCGGTGAACGTATAATTGGATCCAAGATCATATTTTCTCCGTTTCACGCTCTCCGCGCTCGCAGCAGCTGCCCCAGCAGTGAGGGAGGTCCTCCCTACGTGGGAAGGCGCTAAGGTATCCACGCATGTAGCGTCCCACACCAGCGGCCTTCCCAGCTTCCAAGGAATGACCGTCATGCCGTCGGGCCTCTTACCATCGTCACGCACGACTAAAATGTCAGCGTGTATATTAAGCGTCGGTGGCGCAATGGATAAGACGTGGGCTCTCAATCTGAGGGTTCTGGGTTCGAATCCAGCCAGTGTACCTATGAGTTGTTTTTCAATTCAAGTACATTATCCGATTGCTTAACGGTGAAGGAAAGAAGATGGCGTTTTTATGTCTTTTCTGCGTGATTTTCACGGAACTCTTTTTTTGATTCTGTTTTAACCACCTAATGCGGTCACTTTTAATTGTTTTTAACCGACTTCAAAAAAGGAGGAGGCTATCAATTCGACGGGTATGTTTTTTATGTTTGTTATCTCAGAACTTTGACTGGGTTAACCGATTTGAATGATTCTGTTTTTATTTGAAAGGCGGTGCTTCCCGTGTGGCCCCATTTCAATTTGGCCTAGTTCTTACAACGGCATCCAAAAGTTGACTTTTTGTGCAATTGAAGTCGATTTCCAGTTCTTTTTGAAAGCATTTACTTGTATTGATAGCAACTGCACCAATCATAAAAGTAAACCAGCAATAACTACAAAAAGTCTGACTTGCTTTGAAATTATTATATTACATAAGCCTCGAAATATAAAGATACACTATTCCGCGTAGACTTTTTGCATGAAAAACTCAAGGGTCAAAAGTCGTGATTACAAAAGTAACCGTAATGAAAAGCAGCGAAGACTCGTTATAATAAAGATTCCATTAGCATTAAAGTTCAATTTGTTCCGGACATTTCAATTATCGCTAGTGGGGTGGTGTCATAGATACACTAAATTGAGGATTGGTATTTGAAGAAATAATGAAAGAAATATCAATTGGAACGAAGTTCCTTATCGCGCGTTGTGAAAGGGGGCTAGACGGAAAAAATTCTTACGAAAAGTTGTCACCGACACTTTTTGCTATAGTAAGTTAGCGTCATCTGTTAGTACGACGTACGTAGTAATAAGACCATACCAACAGTACAGCTATGTGACGACAGATGGCTCTGATTAGTTGCCGCTACTCAATGACAGATGTCGCTAAAAACAAAACGTACGCGCGTTGTAAAAGGGGGCTAGACGGAAAAAAATCTTACGAAAAGTTGTCACCGACACTTTTTGCTATAGTAAGTTAGCGTCATCTGTTAGTACGACGTACGTAGTAGTAAGACGATACCAATAGTATAGCTATGTGACGACAGATGGCTCTGATTAGTTGCCGCTACTCAATGACAGATGTCGCTAAAAACAAAACGTATCACGTACATAAAAAATCTAATGAAAAAACCTACAAAACCATATTTAAAATACAATGTTAAAATTCCGTTCAAACCTTATTGAAAATTTGTAAAATTTTATTACAATTCCTTCACTAATTAATCGAAAGGAACTTCGTTCCATCCGGGTGCCCCTTGACACCTCTCAAGTTTTTTTTTTACAATAACAATTAACAAGTCATGAAAAGCATAAAAAACTAAAGAAGTATCTTAAATTAAATTACATTAAAAACAAAATAGAAATAATAATAACCTGCATAAGATAAGATAAATGTTTATTTTTCCACACACTTGGTTATAATTAACAGTTTATATAATACACATTCAAACTTAAATTATATGTAAGCCATGGAGCAGTGTGTGAAACTGGTGCCTGAGAAGGTTGCCCCGTGTTTCAGGACACCAGGTAAAAAACATATGTTTTAAATGCGTGACATCTGAAAATACGTACATAATAAATATAATAAAAGTTTTTTTAATTAAAAAACGCAGTTAAAATTCATAAAAAAATCCATTTTATGCCGAGAATACATTACGTCACCCTGAGACTCTTCAAAAGGCTGAATCGAAGTCAAATATAGCTAAAAACGACCGCAAGAAAACTTGCTTTCGTGTAAAAAACGCATCAAAATCGCTCCATCCGTTTTAGAGCTACGATGCCCCAGACAGACACACATCCACAGTCATTGGCGTCTATTGAGGAGGCCTATGTCCAGAAGTTAACGTTTCCCAAGTGATGATGACAGCGCTGGACAATTAGCAATTTGTTTGTGTGTGTGGTGTGTGTATGTGTCTTATTTGTGTATTTAAGAGGCTGTGCTGGTGTCAAAGCGCCCATACAAACGTAGTCCAGTCATATTTCGAGTATTAAGCTATGAAAATCTATGAAATTTTCAAGACACAATCTAGAAACAAATATCTGTGTCGGTGGTGAGTCAGATTTTCGTTTAAATATATACTTCCAGAGTTACAGGGCGTCAAAGTATTGTATTTTTCGGTAATAAAAAGCCCCAACTTTGAACCTGATTTACAAGAGTATGAATCAATTTAGAACAATTTGGAAAAACCACCGACATCTGAAATTTCATTAGTATACTGTATTAAAAAAATGGTTACATAATATACTGTATCCTTCAAATGATCCCTGGACTACGAAACATCCAAATAACGGGTGGATAACATCGCATAATGTATGCTGTCTCACCGTACGCGCACGGGTAGGATAGGGCTCGGAGAGGGGCAGCTACAAAACAATTTAACCTTGAAACCGACCACGTGGTCTTACCAACATAGCCTCTTAAGAGTGTGTACATGTGTGTGCGTCTATAACGTCATCCTT
This sequence comes from Carcina quercana, assembly GCA_910589575.2. Taxonomy (NCBI): domain Eukaryota; kingdom Metazoa; phylum Arthropoda; class Insecta; order Lepidoptera; family Depressariidae; genus Carcina; species Carcina quercana. Next base: position 14,941,177 of record OU342435.1, read on the forward strand.
AAATTTTTTTTAGGGTTCCGTGCCCAAAGGGTAACCAACGGGATCCTATTACTAGGACTCCGGCCTCGGCTGTCATCCGTCTGTCACCGTGATAGACAGTTGAAATTTTCACAGACGATGTATTTCTGTTGCCGCACAACAAATACTAAAAACAGAGTAAAATAAATATTTAAGGGGGATCCCATAAACGTGATTTTTTGACGAGCGTCTTAAAGTATTAGTAACGCCATCTTGTGACGAGTAGCAAAACTAAATCAAAAATGGTTAATAGGCGCATTTGCTACAGAATTGTTCGTTGCATATTATTATTTTCTGTATTTTAATTATCCATATTCTGTACGGAACCCCCGGTGCGCGAATCCAACTCGAACTTGGCCGTTTTTTTTCTTCATTTAACTGATGGTGGCGCTAGTCGTCAACGGTCATCATCTAAAATCCAACCATAATGCTCAGAAAGGTCCCTTTTATGGTTACGTAGACAAACTGTCTTTTGCCGTTCTTGTGTCTACAGTAACTCCAAATACAAAAGCAATTCCATGAATACGAAAAACTGCTATCGTTTCTGCACGCTCACAGATATCTCATCTGAGTCGGTTTTGTATTCCATTGTTTGTTTATTTTGCTTATTTTAGTTGTAGAACGGCTTTACCATACAGCGGTACGAACACTGACGTGTGTAAGCTCCAGTAATCTTATTGATATTTGTTTCGATATGTTTACATATAAAGTCAGGCGCGTCATTAACTACGAGTATGGTAAATTTAAGGTTCTTCATTAATTCTGAAGTCTCTCAGCAGTCTGACTTTTAGCCCAAGCACTATGATTCCCATGTAACAATTGGGTATTTGACACCTAATTTGGGGTTGCATTGTATTTTATACCATAACGGACAATAAAAGAAAGACCCCAAAATAAAAATACGTAATAATTTTAATTTTTTATTTCGATCTTTCAAAATCTTAATGTCACAAAAATTACGAAAAATTTAGTTCCTCGAATAAGTGAAATGCTTATTAGATTTCGTTTTTTCATGAAATTTTGAACGTTTATATAAGGGTTTATACCATATAAAACATTAGTTTACGAGATAACTCAAAATATCGAACAAGCTTCATACATTTAACGCTCCAATATAGTAATGTGACGTCACAAAACACGACCGATTTACATGGAGCGTTTTAGCACCGCGTGACTAGAATCACTTTCTTTGGGTTGTGCTGATAAAAACTATTAGTCGTATCGAGAAAAAAATGATAGAGCTTATTTATCTTTTTACATGGACTATCGAATTAGACAAAAAAATTTTTTTTTCAATTACCCAATTAACGCCACTTTTCAGAATGGTTTTTAAGTCATAAAGTCTACATGACAAGTCAAACGTATGCCTTTACTTTCGACAACCTATATAAAGTATTTATTATTAAAAATATATGAATAATAAAAGAAAAATCACAGGTGACCCAATACATACAGATAATCTTTTTACCTTCATGGTATTGTGAAGAATGGGACGTAACTTAGGGTAACGCAAGAAGTACTCTATGGGGTTCGAACCAAGAAAAAGGCCGGGATGCGTGGAGTAAACACATATAATAATAATAATAAACTGGTTGATACAGCTTACGAATATGGGTAGACTGGGTGGCTACAGGATTCTGCTCATAACCAAAGCTCATAACTATATTCTTTATGTTCAACTTTATATCAGTGCCGCGGACACATCGAAGTCCATCCTCGAACTCTGAGACAATGCCACTTTGATAGACGTTCTATATTTAAATCATTCAAAATGAAAGATCCCGCCAACCAGCATACTCAACTACAGAGATCATAACCATGTAGGCCGACTGCTCTACAGTATGCACCCATTTCTGACAAAGAACACAACAATGTCGAAAGTGACGTTAAAAATTCAAAACCTTTCCTCCTTGTAAACAAGTTTTATTTCCCACTGTACCGTGACCCGAATGACAACCTCCCCTAAGACCCTATATTTAATTTAAAACTTTGAACTCCGGCTTCAAAACGTTTCCGTTATTTATGCAGGGTATAAAAGCAGGTGACCCAATGCTAAGTAAGGTCTGGGTACTCTTCAATCTTTCATCAGTTCGCACCGATGGTGAGATTGGCCTTTAGGAGATGCTGCCAAAATGAGATCCTTATTTAAACGTAGGGGCGCAGGGATGAATAGAATACTACAACTTAAATTCGGTAGTTTCAACTCTCAGCTGAATGCTTCATTACTTTACGCAAGCACATGCAGTTCATAACACAAATTTTGAAAGCGATTAAAACAATCAAGTCAAGTTTCAGTTCTATGAAAGTATGCAAATCTGATTATACTTTCTGGTCCGCTCACATATCTATTACGTAATAAAAATATCATATTTTGGTGTTCTTTTTACATACCGTGAACCACGTTCAAATGAATTTAAATTACAATCAAATCGAGCTTCGCTGCGCTATAGATAAGATGTAATTTGATATAAACCTGCGTCGGTGACTCTATCCTGCTTTCGCACACATAATCTACTGAATGAAAAAACAAGACAGCAATATTTTTATCAGTACGTCGATTTCTATCTCGTTTGTACACTTATCTATCAAAAACCGAACGAAAATAGTAAGTAATTCACTTTAAATTAAGTTTAAAGTTGTACGCTTTACGCTGTAAAGGTTTTATTTGTTGGTCTTTCTAAATCTATAAGTCTGACATTATTACAGATCCCCAACTTACATTTTTTTAAATCATAGTAATTATGTATCAAACATTTTTTCTTCACAATTTTTTTCCTCAAACCGCGTTTGGTAACCAACCCTTCGTCACACGGGGGACTGTCAATCAATCGCACGTCAAATTTATTAGCCCCTTTCTCCGCACATCCGGTATCCGGATCGGCTACTTCCAGGAAAAAAGTGAAACCAGGAAATATAATATACATTATGTAACGATTCTGGATAATATATACTTTATAAACAGTGATAAAATTGAATTTTAAAACGTCAAAAGTTTTATTGTATACGTACATATTTAAATCTATGGGATATAGTTTTTAAGTAAGTTGTATCAGCCCTACCTGACAATTTACATGCAAAATAAACCGGTAGCCTCCTGACCTATATAATACCCGGGTACACCTGTTGGGTGCATTACGCATTGATGGTTCAGAATAAAGCCCGGTTCTAGCTGGAATATACCCCCTTTAGCGACGCAACGGTTGATTTTATGGACCGCCCTTTGTGCGGCTTAATCGGAACACAAATTGGTGAAAAAACGTCCAGTTTTCAGTCGCATTTTTTCAGTTGCAGCATTTTCTTTTGTTTTACTGTCTAGCCTACCGTTTTGTTAATTGAATACTGCTGTCAAACTGTGTTTGTAGCACTATTATATGTTAGAACAGGGAAAAATTCCTGTGTTTTATTCGGCACACAGGTGAACTTCTATCGGATGAGATGAAGGACAAGTCTTTATCCCTGGCCACGTTATTACTGTAAATAGTTTTCATTCATTTTATATTTTAAATGACACTTTCTGTCACAAGTATATACAGGTTGGATTTGAAACATCTCTTATAATGCAGGAATCACAGATCAGACAGGAATTTCCAGGGTGTCAGTCAGAGAGATTTAAATATAGGTTATAGAGCGGTCATTGGGAAACGTTTCATATAAACATTTTGATCTCAAATGTTTTATGAAACGGTATGTCGAATGTCTTGTACGGCCGCGTGACGTATGACGTGATGTGACACTAGATTGAGTAACTTATTACCAATTGGTAATAAGTTTAGGATCAAAATGTTTGTTTGCTTTGTCCGGTCTATTTAATATTAAATGTCTTTGGTGTCAGTAGGAATTTCTCATACGAGTCCATAAAATATTTATTTTAATAATGTAGGATGGGTTACCAGGTGTTCTTCATTTCAAATGATGTTAAGTGACGATATGGCCTCAATATAATGCGGCGCTGACTCTGCTACCTTTAAACGGACAGACAGACACCAGAGTGAGATTATACGGGCTCTGTTTTATCATTGGATGTATGTAACCCTACAAAATAATGATAAGAATCGGTTCCCAATTGGCGCAGATATCTAGTAACACACAAAAACATACAGACGAATGAATAACCTCCTTCTTCCCTTTTGACGTAGTCGGTTAAAAACCTTGAACCATCATCAATATCAACAGCCTATATACGTCCCCACTGCATGGGATCATCGTACAGAAAGTGTATGGGCCATAGTCCACCACGCGGGCCCAGTGCGGATCGGCGGACTTCACATGCCTGTTCAAGACATGCTGGTTTCCTCGCGATGTTTTCCTTCACCGTTAAGCAATCGGATAATGTACTTAAATTGAAAAACAACTCATACACGGCTGGATTCGAACCCGGAACCCTCAGATTGAGAGTCCGCGCATTATCCACTGCGCCACCGACGCTTAAAGAAAATATCATAGAATATATAAACAGATGTTCCATAAACCTCCATAAAGCAATGCTCGCCACTCTGATCGATGCCGGCCTCGAATCATTCACCTGTATTGTTTGTATACACATCCATGCGGAATCTTGAGCTGCCACATTCTGTTTACATTTAATTATCGGCCGCTAGCTCTGGGCAGTGTTTGTATTATGAGGTTTGAGTTTCAGCGGGGGATTAAAGATCGGATGGTGCTTTACAATCGGCTGTATAAGGCCACTGTTCGACATGAGACTTCCTCATATCGCCATCATATACTTTCCATGAGTGGTTGCCACGATCGGTTCGGCGGTTCGTTGATCGCTGCCTATCTCATGAATATCTCCTCAGCCACTTTAAAGACACCGGGTGAGTGGGATTTTCCCATTCAATTGACAACTTCCTGTAGCACAAAAAGCTAATCGGTTATTTATATTTTTAACTGACTCAAAAAAATTGAGGAAGCTATCAATTCGACGGGTATGTGTTTTTTATTTATTTTATGTTTGTTACCTCAGAACTTTTGACTGGGTGAACTGATTTTGAATGTTTCTTTTTTATTTGAATGGTCGTGCTTCCCGTGCGGCCGATTTCAATTCGGTCCAGTTCTGACAACGACATTTTTTTTAACAATTAAATTCCTTATTAGATATGTTCATAATATTTGCACACCTGTGGACAGGTTAAGTACATCGAACAAAATAAAAATTACTATCTAAACACCGTGTAAAAAACTATGTACTTGGCAAATAAATTTTTTCTTTCTTTCTTTCTTTCTTTCAACATCCTTGAGAAAACTATATAAATCTTAAATTTGCCTTAGTAACTTAGTAGACTTTTAGGGCGATTGAAGTCGGTTTCCAGTTCTTTTTTAAAGCATTTACTTGTTTGTGAGGTGAAAATGTCATGGTAATGTTATGATAATGATAGAAATCATTTCTAGTAAAAAATACAATCAACTGCCCACTTTCTAACTGACCGGAAGGACTTTTTAAAACTCTATCGTATTCACTTCCAATTTTTTATTACTTCATGTCGTGTAGCTTTAAAAAGATTTAAATATCTTTCATTATCAAGTAGTAGTTCATCGATATTCATTATTATCAGAAAAGGTCCATGAAATTTGACAAGAAGTTAGATTCCTGGCAGTGTATATGGATTTATAATAGGTTTGTTCTTGGCCTTCATTTTACCAGATGATAAGTGACGATAAATGTATTGGATGGTAAGCCTGCGTACTCAAAATACTTCGGCATGGACTTCCAAAACTGTAATACTTACGATAGGATTCATTTCCGGAGTCCTTACTCTAAATCTGAATAGGCACAACTTGTCGGTATATTTGTATTTAAAATTCTTATTATGATCGGACACATCTGGGAGTAAAGTGCATAAAAAGTTTATTTACTCCCGCGCTAGGAGACCTGGTGATGCAGAAGTCCCTGATTCTACCTACCTAGCCGTCTGTACTAAATACTCATTGGAAAGCACTCTTGCCCGCCTCTGAACAAAAGTGGTGAAATTAAAACAGATTTATAATTGGGGCCCTCGTCGAGATTACCAGAAAGGTTGATGAGAGGGCTCTAATGAATTCCTCGTAATTAATGAATGCGGAAAAACAGAACATTTTCAGTATTAAAACAGCACAAATCGTGACTCGTAGAGCAACCCTTAAAGGTTTTTTTTTTTAAATTAGCCCAATGTTTTTCCACGATGATTCACATTGTAAGTAATGTCGCTTTAAATTTCAATTCGTTTTTTCTATCCAATTTCAGTTTGTGAATCCTGCATTGATTTTTATTATTACCTAAATCTGCAACATATTACTTTTATCAGAAATTGTTCATTTTACTTTAGCCTTAAAACATACAGCAAGAACCATGTTAATGTCTTTAACCGATTTCAAAGAAAGCGGAGGTTGTACGTGGACCGATATATCCGTAAATTAAAATAATGATAAGACAAAAGAGGTAGTGTTTTTTTTTTCGAAAAAATAATCATAAAAAAACTACAACATCACTTTGCTGTAGAGCTATCTAATGCTACACTATTTAATTATCAAGTTTCTGAAACATTAAATAAATCTAGTAGCTCTTAATATTCCAATAAAGAAAGAGACTGATTCACTTTATCACGATATAACCAGACATCCAATCGTTCATTTTCAATCATTGAAAAACATCATTTCTAATGAAAACAATAATTAGAAGTCTCGATCTGTGAAATTTCAATTATCATTCAACCGTATTTTCTCGCGATTCCACAGCATTTAACAATTCACAGCGGAATAGCTGACGTACCTTATACAATGAACGCAGTTTACTTAATAGTACTTTGTTCCTTAGCGTTCTCTACAGCAGAAATGATTCAGTTAAAACACCTTAGCTTTATAACAAATGGAGCTCCAAGTAATTTTAAGACTGCTTCTCTCAGGCAGAGACGATATGAACTGGAAAGAGTTGATGAGTCAGAAGTGGGTGCTAATAATAAACTAGTTAATAGTGATGAACTGAGTAACAGAAAGAAAGATAAAAGAGATGCTAATGATTCGATCGAAGCGAGACGTCGTATCTTAAGTGATAGCGAAGAATATAAAGCCAGTTTAAAAATAGAAAACAAAAGCTTTAAAGATTTTGATACATTGGATCGTAAAAATGATTATTTAAAACAGAATACAGAAGAATTTCTTATAACAACAGATCGTAAAGAAGATGTAAAAGATAGCAAGACAAAAAGAGTAAAAAAGGTATTGTCAGAAGACGATGTAGTAGAGAAGTTACAGAGAAGAAATGAAGATAGAATAGGTGGTAATGTGTATGTACCTCTATATGAGAATGACAACCCGGTGTTTCAAGAACCTGGAAAAAGATATATGTTAAGAGATGGATTATCATTTTTCTAATTGTATGTGGAATCATGTATCGACAATATTTGGGTAGCGTCGGAAAAGATTGGGTAGGTTCATTGCCGGTTTCTGATAGAAAATGTAATGTCCTGGAAGTCAGAAGACACATAAGTATTCTAGTTTTGTAGATTCACATTTTGTAGTTTTGCTCCCAAGAAACGAAAGTGTGACAAGGAAGAATATTGCGTTACGTGTCAGTCATGTCACATACGACTGTGACGGTGCCATACGCCAAATCAATAAATTAATATAAAAAATTTCATAAAGAAGCTTTTATTTAAATGCTCTAAAAAGAAGAAAATAAACTTTAAATTAAATCAAACCCATCAATTGATTACATTGAACAAATTATATGCTATAAAAGCTTGTCGCGTGATTTTAATTGTATTGATGTCGATGTGGCGTACCATGAAGGAGGCCTATGTGTCGATGAACTAGAATACAAGAATTATGTAAACTGATCTAAAGAAAAAGTATGTATTGTATAAAATAGATAAATCTACATCTAGTAAATCACGCGACAAGCTTTTATAGCATATAATTTGTTCAATGTAATCAATTGATGGGTTTGATTTAATTTAAAGTTTATTTTCTTCTTTTTAGAGCATTTAAATAAAAGCTTCTTTATGAAATTTTTTATATTAATTTATTTTTTATTTTTTAGTTATCGTGTAAATGTTTCTTAAGACTAAAAAAGTCTAGTTAAATTACTGAATCTATTTCAATTTTAAGAAGTATCCAAGTTAGGTCCCACGCAGGACGATGTGAAGTAATTTTGATTGGAATTTGTACGAAACTTTCATTATGGCATCTCGAAGTCTATTTTTATAATTTGGTCGACTATTACTCGTTCACCTGCAAAGCCAGCTTAGTTGTGATAGTGTACATACTACTGTGAAGTATTCAGATTTTTAAAAGCAATAGTTTAGAAGATATACGGGGGGAAACGCGAAAATAGTAAATACATTTCGAAACTAGTTTTGAACGACATTTCTTAATACATTTGCGGGCCACCCTTAAAAATATGTTTTGCAAGATTTTATTCTACTACTACGTGATTAATATGTATACCCGTACTAAATTACACCTTTCTAGTAGTAAGGGTCTCTAATCAAAGCCGCGGACTGACAGACGGACCGACTAACAGAGCGAAACTAAAAGGGTTCGTAGTTTGACTGCGGAACCCTAAAAACAGAAGTGACAGAAGTTGAGCGTTCTCATTTCAAAATATAAGTTTTACTCAAACCCGCGCGGAATATGTCATTAACTTCTTCTGTTTCTGATAACCTGGTAGTTCAAATGATTTTTCACAATAGTTTGGTAGGAAATTAACCTGCGCTACAAAAACGATATTGCACGCTCCGCACTGCACTTATGTCAACGTGGTATTCTGGAATTAAGATGAGCCCGTATTTGGGGGACCATTGAAAAGTTCTTCTTTATTTCTCCTGGCTCCAGCATTAGACCAGGACCGATGACCTAGTTAAGCTCGCGAGTAGTCACTGGATGCACTAGTGGCTCGGCCCTATCACCGTGCATGTGTGGGCGCGCCATAACAGGGAGATTCATGTCCAACAGTGGACTTCTGCAGCCGATGATTATTGCATACGCTGCCTTGTCCAGCCTCAATTGAGTGACACTATCTTGTCTTAAATTTATTTAGAAAACCATTGCTAAACTAACATAAACACACGCTTTTTAGTTGTATTTTTGGCATTTATGCATGACATTCAGCATTTACACAGAGGATATAATCACAGACTTTGCACAGACTAGGTACTGATATAATGCACAATCACGACTTGATTTGATTATGTGGTTACTCTTTCATTCCCTTGGGCCAAAAAGAGACAAATAGCATTTTGAATCTAAAACACTTCAACTAAAGTCTAAAGTTAATGAATCTATTTAGATTTAAAAAAAAAGAAGTGACAGAAGCTACGCGTTCTCATTAGTATAATAAACCGCGCGTAATATGACATGTGAGCTAAATCAAAACTACTTCTGTTTCTGCTAACCTGGTACTTCAAATGATTTTAAGTAGTTTGTTAGGAATTAACCTGCGCTACGATACGATATATAGAAACGATATAGCACGCTCCCTTGCACTTATGTCAGCCTGGTATTCTGATTTTGAGATGAGCCCGAATTCGAGGGGCCTATTGAAGAGTTTCTCTTTATTCCTCCTGACTCCAGCATCAGACCAGCTCGATAGTACCAGAAAAACGCATTGTCATCGGAACTGAACCAACGTACAAAATTTCAACTCCCTAGGATAAGAGGAAGTGCTTCTAATTCAACTTGCAAGATTTGACCCGAACATACATACATACATACAAACATTGCAAGTTTAATAAAAAGGCAAAACAAGCGAGTCGATTTAATTTCATTAAAATAATTCACTGTCAAAATAGAAATGATTGTTCACCATAATTCAAAATGGACAAAGTTTTAATTTAATATGTATTTTATACTCGTACAATTTGACTTCTGACAAAAACTTGGCAACATTTTGGTTTCATTGTGCTTACAAAATTTTCCTCGGCATAATATTGTGGTTTTTCTAAGTCGTCATTTTGAATAAGTTTCTAGAGACAACAAATGTTTCTTTTTGTCCGTGTAATAATGTCTTTCTAAAATAACTATGCTACGCTACAATAATTTATGTGAGTTTGACATAGTATTCAAACTGCTCGTATTGAGTAAGTTGTTCGGTGTCATTTTCATTTTATTAGACTCCAAACTCTCAAAGATGAATCGAGTGGCCACTTCGTCACATGCAAAATCTTAATGGTCTCACTATATTTGAGATCGCAAACTTTTAGCGGATTTTTGCTATCCTGTTCTAAATTTGAATTTAAATGGCTGTTTATAAAAAATTAACCTAATCTTAGTAAAATTTTGTTACGTTATAAACAGTGGAAAAAGTACGCCATAATTTTTGGGGGTCTTAATTAACTGGTACAAATGTAATACCAGGACCGCAAAGTATACAGTAGTGGTTGGACCGGACCAGCTGGGACCGGACAAGGTGGCGTGGCGTGCCTTAGGGAAGTCTATATTCAGCAGTGTAAGTTTCCCGTCTGAAGATGATGAAAGTGGAAGATGAAATTTTTCTAATCTGGTTTGTACTTGTAAACTATTTAAAAAATGAAAGAATAATCTAAAGATAAATAGAAAAATGCTACAACTATATTTTTGTTTATTCAAATCATTATTCTGTGTAATAAGTTAAAACGACAACATATTTCATTGACGCCATCGTTGTTTTTTAAGTATTTGCCTGTTTCGTGTGCTTTAAATGTTTTTACGCCAACATAGTTTGTACCTACCTACAATAAAGACACCTATACCAAAAAGGTAATTTATAACTTATATTTTAAAATAAATATATGTTATAAATAAATGTTTTTTTTATTATTACAATTAAATTAATATAAAATTAGATGTGCATAGGTAAGTCAAGGCCGGGGCTTGCAATGTGTCACTTGATTTCTTTATTTCAAGCAATTTCATCTATATAAAAAAATATTTAGCTAGGACTCCATTTTGCTAACACTTTTTGCGATTATAGGAACGAAATAAGAAAAAATTTGTAGCGAAATGATGAGCATAAAAAGGGAAAATATTTATACGACGCGCCGAATAAAACCTACGTACCCATGATACTCGTACGCTACATAAAACTTTTATCTGTTTACGTGATACACGAAACTACTGAAATGGTTATCGCTGCTGATAAGTGCAGTGAGTCCCGAAGCTCACATCTCCATTTAGTTCCGTGTCATATAACGACTCGCAATCACAGTTTTGGACGCATTCCAGCGGCAGCTTTACGTGAAATGCATCTACTGCTCGTTTTGTTTGAAACGCTTCCAGGAAATGTTGTGCAATGGGGAGATGGATCCTGTACTTTTAAACATCTCCGTGGGGTAATGGTTGTACGCTTGGAATAAAAATCTGGAGGTCCCTGGTTCAATACCCTACCTATTGATACTCGGTTTGGTTGGTGCTAGCTACCACCATGTTACCTAAGTCTGCCGCCAAACATCAGTGTTAATAGCAATGTTGTGTTCCGGTATGAAAGATAGCCGAGTCAGCGCCTTACTAGATTGAGGCTTATGGGTGAGCACGCTTACCATCCAATGGCCTTATTTATATAGTTTAATAAAAACATTTTCATTGTAAAAAAAATATTTTTATAAATTTATTTAAAGATGAAACAATTTCCCTAATATCTTCAATATTATGCTCTATAGTATAAGCTGTTTAAATATATTAATAAAATAAAAATAAATAACATTACTAATATTCATAAAATAAATCTAACATTTTAAAATTATTTGAAAAAAAAAATTTTTTTTTTATACACTTACCAACAGGTTATATGAAGGCCAAGTACAAACATATCGTAAGGAATCGAACCTACAACTTACAGACTCTCATTAGCCACTCAAGTCCTAAACAATTTAATGAATACTCAGCGATTTACGAACTCCGTTCCGGAATTGTAAGAGCGAGCTTGCTTTACATCTGAGAAACCTTAACAACCCAGTAAATTGATCACCTCAGCAGAAATAATAAATGGCTACAATTTACCATCAAAACAGATCTCACCAGTTTCCAAGTAACGTAATTCATCCGAAACCGTGTCCATATATCAAATGTTTTGTGAAGTGTAACTGACGGGTGAAATAAATTGATATTATGACCCAAGGTCGTGTTGCTTCTTCTCCAAAATTTACACTGGATATTGTTTTCTAATACACTTTATTTCATCCTATAACAGTGCTATTAAAACCGTTGTTTGGTATAGATTTCGCAGTTCATGGATCCTCTATTGTCGTCCAATTTCAGAGGATATGTTGGTTAGACCACCCTATCTGAGTCATATCCTACCCGAGCGCGTACGGTGAGACAGCATACACTACGCGAAGTTATCCACCCGTTATTTGGATGTTTCGTACTCCAGGGATCATTTGAAGGATACAGTATATTATGTAACCATTTTTTTAATACAGTATACTAATGAAATTTCAGATGTCGGTGGTTTTTCCAAATTGTTCTAAATTGATTCATACTCTTGTAAATCAGGTTCAAAGTTGGGGCTTTTTATTACCATAAAATACAATTCTTTGACGCCCTGTAACTCTGGAAGTATATATTTAAACGAAAATCTGACTCACCACCGACACAGATATTTGTTTCTAGATTGTGTCTTGAAAATTTTATAGATTTTCATAGCTTAATACTCAAAATATGACTGGACTACGTTTGTATGGGCGCTTTGACACCAGCATACCCTCTTAAACTACACAAGCTTTAAACTTTAAAATAAATTGCTCCAGAAACAAGCCACAAATCCTCTTCAAAGTTAACCTCTTTCCAATATAAGCCAACTTGAAGTGAACTGAACTAGGAGCACCTATTCCATATGCAAATGAAGTGAGATGAGTTAAGTTGGGAAAGTCAGACGATGCGGTACTCTAGTTTACTTAGATTGTTATTGGACAGCTTATTTCCGAGCCTAGCTTCAGGGTGACTCAAAGCTCATTTGAGGCTCCATCTTTTTTTTATTAAAAAAACACGCTGAGTAAGGTATCATCAACAGCCTATTAGCGTCCATACAAAATTTCATTTATCATAATCTTTTAAAATAGAATACCTTTAAGACCTACCTAGACTTTGAAAAGTAATAATTTGAAAACAGGACATCAGAATGTAATGGCGGAAATTATAATAAATTGCAGTTACTCGTACATACGAGTAGTTAATGGTTCACAACAAAAAGTATGTAAAAATAAAAATAAATGATTCACTATGAAGTTGTATGTTAATGAGAGTCATTTCGCTACATTATAATCTGACGTCGTATTTTTGGGTAATTAATATTACCTTACTTTTATATAAAGTTTAACATTAATATGTCATAATCCAACGAAAGTACGTAGCGGCCGAAAGGTTCTTTGTTACGTTGAGAGTTTACAATACCGGCTCACGATAAGGTTTCATTCAATAGAGAGTTGTTAATATGTCAACAGTTTTTCAGTTCTTCTGTGTTTCCGATGAACAACCTTTCTTTTACTATTGTTCTCGAAATCCTTACAACTAGAGTTCACAAACAAGAACTTGGCAAAGGTGAAAATACTCATTAAGAATAACGACTTTCGTTAGACTTCTCGTTCGATTCTTGGAAACCGATAAGTTTTGTCTGTGGATAATGGAAACTCGTATTGTGGTAAATCCAGCTACAGGTTATGTGTATTTCAAAGAGATTATGAAGCAATTGAACTTTGTAAGTTAGACAATAATATTCGGATTTCAAATTGGAAACCTTTAACCAAACTTATAAATCGTAATACAGTTGTTTATTAAACTAGTTTATATAACAGGGGTTAATAAAACATTAGTATGGGATTGTGTTCAAAATTATTAAAGGAATAATTTTTTATTTCATTTTTACCAACTCAGAGTATGTATAAGCAAAATGAAACCTCTTTGGTGGCATCGAAGTGTACTTTTTAAGAGGCTATGTTGGTAAGACCACGTGGTCGGTTTCAAGGTTGCATTGTTTAATACTCAAAATATGACTGGACTACGTTTGTATGGGCTTTGACAACAGCATACCCTCTTAATATAAAAATTTATTTTGCTAACAAAACAATACATTAATTTGTTTATTTCTTATACGTTTTAAAAACAACATAAAAGAAATGATATAAAATGTGGTTAACATTTCTCAATTGTAAAGTATACGTGTATAAAATATTTATGTTTCAAGATGCTCCTTGTAAAATCTCAACAATGACTTTGCGCTAGTTAAGAATGCGCAGTAAGCAGCGCTCAACTCCACGCTGAGATCTAGCGGGGAATTTCTATAACTATAGATATGACGATTCGGGGTTTGTGAGTTCAATTATAATGGGAGATTCTTATACCAGGTTTAGTGGCAGCTAGGTCTTACACCAATGACCGCTTGTATAAGCAAGTTAAGTACCAGCGTCTTATAAGTATGCCGCCATATCACTGTTTTTGTTATTATTATTTTTCGAGAATAAATTATAGCGCTGCCAGCGCCTCGCTCAGTTAAGGGGGGCCACACCTACCGATTCAGTTCTGATTTACTTGATGAGAAAAGAATTCGAGTTGATCGCGCTACACTTACCGGTCACCGGGCATTTTTTGCGCTCAGTCGTAATCTAGCGCTTGCCGAGAGACGTACTGACTATTTTACCTTTTACTTTGGCGTACAGCGGCAAAATCTCCGGCTCCGGGTTGCAACCGGCCAGTGTGTCACAATCTGTACGGTTTGTATGGCATTCTAGCCTTCCCGTTCCAATTCAGCAATTAAATAAACACAGGTGTGTCCCCGCGTTTAAAGCTGAGCGTGCTTTGATCTAACAGCCTTACCGCAGTCAGATGAGATAACGGCGTAATGTGAACCCATTTATATCTACACTAACATCCTAAAGATGTAAAGTTTGTATGTCTGTCATCACATAATGAACTTTCAGGACGGCCATAAACAGTACACGAATGTTAGGTTTCTACCCGGGATGAGTCGTGGAATTTAAACATAATAAAGATGGGAAGAGAATATCCACCAACCAAATCGGATACGTATATCAAATATTGACAAAAAAATTACAGGTACGAAATGCAAAACAAGGGAATAAATAAAGCTATGTACGAAATAACAGTGCGTAGTTAGAAAGTCGATTCCAAAATACCTGTAACTTTTCCCAGCGACTGTGTTATTGATTCGGACTATTTCGGCAGAGGCTGTGTAACTTTTGTTTCGCTTTTGTGACAGCTTTTAGGGATCCGCATAGAATTGATTACAATAGTAACCGTCATGAAGTCTACACCGACAGTCAGTCCGTCTGTTCTCCTACCTCTGTCCCTACCTTTACAAGAAATGTAAGCTATTTTGCTTACGTTTCAGCACAACCTTACCTGATTTAGAGTGATCATGTGGTCTAGTATGGTACACGCTCAGGGAAATACAGAAGGCGGTGGGGAATTCCATTTCTTAGCGGTGCGCACTATACTTTGTCCGAAAAGGTGGAATTATGTCAATTAAGCTGAGGTGGAACCAATACGTTCTTATTATTCTAAAAAGGAGACGTTAGAATCAGGAAAATAAACATAAAAGTAAATATTATTGAATGAAATAAAGAATGTAGAAGACTGAAAGGCTGGGTATTTGAAATAGTGTTTTAATGTGTTTCTATTATTAGAGAAATTAGTGCAAATTCTAAGTAAAACGTTTTGTTGGAAATATGTAACACATATTACTCGTATTTATTATCACATTCAAATAATTGTCTGGTGGTACGTGGCGGTACAGCACCCTCGGTTCGCGAGACGGACTCGCTTTTTCTCTTTTGGTAGGTTTATTGCTTTTATATTTGGCAGTTGTATCGAAAACTGCCTCGTTGGTCTCATTGATTTGTTTGTTTATTTTATTTTGATGTTTAGGCATCTGGCTGTTGTTAAAAAAAGTTTAGTTTCACGGTTTTGATCGATATTAAACGGTTATACTTAACTGTATAGTCTCTGCTTTAAAATAGAACAACGTGGAATGGCCATGTCATCCCATCCAACTTCTCCGTCAGTGTAAAGGAAACAATCAGATGAAAACCATCATCATCTATGTTAGAGCTTATTATTATATGAAGTCTTAATGTATTTTTGGTTTTAAATTTTTAAACAGTTTTCGACCTCCCCTATAAATTGCGGCTCCTGAGTTGAAAAACAATGCTCTATGGTATCACCCTAATCACACCCGCCGTAATTGGAGTTCCATTAGCGCAGTTCGTGCCGATAAGTGCGTTTACCTTTAATTATCTAACGGCTAGGGTTACATAAGCACGGTGGAACTAGAGGTAATTTGGAAAAGCGAGTAATGGCGTCCACGCCTAGTTTTTCCTGTTGTAAAGGTTATACTATAGTATTGTTTTATGGACTTTAATTTATTTAGCTTGTGCATTTCTTGATATATTTACTTTTAGTTATTAAGACATCGGATCGGCAGACTTCACATGCCTGTTTAAGACATGCAGGTTTCCTCACGATGTTTTCCTTCACCGTTAAGCAATCGGATAATGTACTTGAATTGAAAAACAACTCATAGGTACACGGCTGGATTCGAACCCGGTACCCTCAGATTGAGAGTCCGCGCCTTATCCACTGCGCCACCGACGCTTTCCGCACTGGGCCCGCGTGGTGGACTATGGCCCATACACTCTCTGTAGGAGAGTAGGCCTGAGCCCCTCCAGTGGGGACATATATAGGCTGGTGATGATGATTAAGACATATCTTCTCTCTTATACACTCTCTGTAGGAGAGTAGGCCTGAGCCCCTGCAGTGGGGACGTATATAGGCTGTTGATGATGATCATTAAGATATATTTTATCGGGATATTACTACAGTTCATTTTTTATCAGTTTACGATATCTGGTCGTTGTTACAAGCTATGCCAAGGCATGGTAACGGAGTTTCTGTAAGAGAGATTAGATAAGAGAGAGATTCTGTAATCCACAGAAGTCGTTGGCGACAATGTGCTATCCTGTGCTACCTTGTTTATTGGAAGTTGTGTGTCATTTTTCAATACATTCAGCGACCTCGGTGTTCCGAGGTACTATGCCCGCAGTGTTGCTACTCCTCCGCACTCCATAAGGACGTGAGCAGCTGTCTCCTCGGCCCCCATGCATGCTCTGCACAGAGGGCTGTCAGTGACACCTAGAGTAAACAGGTGCTTGTTGTAGAGTCCATGACCTGTAATTGCTCCTACAATCAGGCGAAGTTGACATCTACGTAGTTGTAATACTTGTTTGGTGAGGCGACGGTTACAGGTCGGCATGGCTTGTTTCACCTGTCTGCAATTTTCCCTTGACTCCCACTCATTATGGTGAGACTGCGCGGTATGTTGATGTATCCATGATCGGAGCTGCGAGAAAGGTTGCGCGATTGGTTCAGGCTTGTAATTATGCCATATTATTAATGATGGCTAATTATACAAAGAAAATGGACGGTGTTATTCTTGAACTTGACGCTAAAACGATTCTACTGTGCCGCCCACCCTAGCGATAATGTTTTTACCTTCATGGCCTTATATATATATAGAGTAACTCCTAAGTTAGATGTGATACATTCTAACATGTTTCTGTTCTTTTCCAGGTAAGTCGCTACCCTTTACTGATGTACAGATAGCAAAAATGGTATTTGGGTAAGCTTATAAACTATTAAAATAATTTAATATTTTAAAATTTCTGAATTTGACACATTTTGCACAAAAGAGTCCGACTTCTATGGACTGAATGAGCGCACAAGTAAACGCTCCCGTGGCAAGACTTCGCACGTCTTTCTATCCGTCTGTCCCTTTTATATATCAAAGAAAATTATTTCAAAACGTTAAAAATGGGTCTGTGTTTCCTTTTAAAAAGTACGGATGGAAGTTTCTTACTCGGCGCGCGAAATAACTACAGAGAATAATACAGTAAATAACTCTAACTTACCTTTTTCCACTACAACCCGCTGGGCATTGAGTAGCAGTGTTTGTAGCCAAAAAATTTTAACTACCTTTTTTCCCAAAACTTCGTTTGCGTCGAAATCATCCCATGGGAATGGGACGGGCCTGTCCTTTTCGGGCCCTTTTCAACTATCCCTATAGAAAAATAAAGTCATTTTAAACAAATAAACTCATATTTGTACGCATAATCTTAGTTTAAATGAGAAAACATGAGTTAACTTAGCCATCTATGCAAATGTGACAAAACTAAACCGCAGTAACCTCATACTCGTGTATAGTAGAGACCACAGCCACACCCCCGGTTCTAAATAGCGGAATAATTGCGTTAGTACACTTGGAAGGTCCCCTGTTATACTGCAGGACAGTTGCCAACTGCATCGCAGGCGAGCTGCAAATTGCAGAACGATGTACCCGAATTACGGAACTGCGCTCTGCATATAAAGTTGTGAGCTCCAATGTCCTCACATACGAGTGTATGTGGTTGTAATTGAACACCAAGAAACGTGTAAATGCAAGTTACAATAAAATAAGCTTTTTGAAAATTATTGTTCAATATTTACTTTAGGGATTTCATCGACAAAATGACAGTGCTAATCTAATCTTACCTTTCTGAATTGGGTGTGTGATTGCATATATATTCTTTCTTTTTGAAGTAACGGAGAGTCAAAGCAACCTGATGTTTTGTATAGGAATCGGTGAAAGCTCGGTCTAATAATACTTTTACCCCGATCTAACAAATAGTTTCCGTGGAATAATGTCTGAAGTCCATTCAAAGTCGTGGGCAGAAACTACAACAAAACAACTGAAATAAATTCTTAACTGACAAGCTTTATTTGTATCTTGTCATCTAACATATACGCAATACTTTATTTATAATAATTAATGCGATCAAAAAGAACTAAAAACCGACTTCAACTGCCTTCAAAATGTTCACCCTTGTTCACCCAAAAAGTGCCCAATCAGTTTCGATAAAATTTATATGGGACAACCTCTGAAGTATTTTCTACCAAACAAAAAGAATCATCAAAATTGGTTCAAAATGGACGAACCTATAGCGTAACATACATTTAAAAAAAAACATTTGATTTGAGAACCTCCTCCTTCTTTGAAGTCGGTTGAAGAAAAAAAACATATATACTTACCAGGATACTGCACTAATATTATATTTATATGAAAATATGTCCCTTTGTCTGTTTGCTGCTTTATCCTGGCCTAACCATCATCATCATGTCGGTCAGTCCACTGCTGGACATAGGCTGCTCCCAGAGTGCACCACTCAGTTCGGTCCTCTGCTCTTCGCATCCATTACTACCCTACGAAAGTCGTCTTTCCATCTAGCCGTGGGACGTCTTACACTACGTTTGCCTAGGAGTGGTCTCAGCTTGAGGACTCGTCTGCTCCAGTCTAACCAATTGTGGTGAAAAACGTATATAAAAATCGTGCAAGTTCCAGAGATAGGCTTCCGTTTGAGCACAGTTTCTGATGTCAAGCGAATATATGGTCTAGGATTGTTTACGGTTGCATAGAAACAGGCTATTCACTACACACATTCTTGTTTAAATTACAACACTTGGGCTCATATCACAAAATAACTCCTACAATCAGGGCTTGCCTCATCTTCATATATTATCATGATATTTCTTATAACAAACGAAAGCAGCTCTCAGTTTCATGTCACGACTCCCCTGGGAGCCCGTGGATACCTCTTGCTAGCCTAGAACACTAAAGATACTGTCAAAATATCGCTGAAATAGAATTTATTGTTCCTTTCGTTTATTCTATCGGGAATCTCGCTGAATCGAATATTCATGTTAGGCCGAGAGCCGGTGACCCAATTGTTTAATTTTATCGTATTGATATCTCTAACAATTTGTCAGATAATATAGGTTTGTTTGTCTATATAGACATTTGTTGACTATTCACACGAAAAAATATGTATTTACCTACATACTTCATTAACATTTGATAATGAAATGATTCGTTGAAATGAGAACATCGTATAATTTGAAGGTTGCCAACAATGTGTGTGTGTGAGTAGGGTGTGTACATATAATAATAGCACGGGAACCCCTTAGAAGTAGCTAGTGTCTTTTTAGATAGAAGGACAGACAGATAGATATTTTGAAATTGGAATCGAAAAAATCGAGTAATATTTGTACACCCACCAAATCATTACACTTCTCAATTTTTCGCATCAATTTAACTGTACGTTATAGATCCCTTAAAAGATGATCCTCGGCTCGTATACTACGAAAGCCCCGTTAAATCCATATTTGATGCGACGGCTAAGGCGATTGGATTTATTGGAAAAGCTTGGAGCTCGACATTATAAGGCAATTTAGCCGTTAGCTCCACACTGTGGCTATTTCAATTATGGACCAGACCAGAAATAGTTCTACTGCCTTCGACAAATGTCCACAAAAATATTTTCGGTTGAATTCGAAGAATTTCATACACTAACATAACCTTTTTATATTTTAAAAGCCATTTGGACTATCCTGCGCAGTTAGTACGTCATTTATTTAAAAGGAAGGTTAGTCATTGTAACATTTACATCGAGTGCTTTTGGTCGTACTCGAAAACTAGCGCCATCTGTTAGCACTTCTAACAATTACGTCGAGCCTGACTTTGACAATGACAGTTCGTAAACGTAGACGGCATGTGATTGGTTGGGATTTTGGTGCTAACTTGATGATGTTTAGGACCAATGAGTTGGTGATTGTTAGCTACTCAGTATATAGTATGAAATTAGTGCAGTTCTCTTAGTCGGAAAGTAAGTATCGTCTTCAACTGGACCTCATGAAGTATGAAGCAACTGTAGTAGTAGTATTTCGTCATAATCAGCCGCATGAGTAGACTGTTGGACATGACTCTCCCTCATAAATCGCCACATGAGTGGATGGGCCTACAACCTACAACTTGTTGTTTTAGTTACCTTTAACATTATATTAATAACGTCTAAATGATGATTGCATTTCAAACGACCTGTCAAAAGTGAATATTTTTTAATTTGTTGTCGCGATGCATATTTCGAAAAATAATCATTTTCAATTAAAATTAAAAGGACAGACTCGAATTTTACCTTTTTCAGCCTTGATGAACTATTAGCAAAATTAATACAAAATTCTTTGGTTTGATTTGTTTTATTTATCACGCGCTGACTCAACATCACAAGCCTATATACGTCCCCACTGCAGGGGCTCAGGCCTACTCTCCAACAAAGAGTGTATGGGCCAATAGTCCACCACGCGGGCGCAGTGCGGATCGGCGGACTTCACTTGCCTGTTCAAGACATGCTGGTTTCCTCACGATGTTTTCCTTCACCGTAAGCAATCGGATAATGTACTTGAATTGTAAAACAACTCATAGGTACACAGCTGGTTCGAACCCGGAACCCTCAGATTGAGAGTCCGCGCCTTATCCACTGCGCCACCGACGCACTGACTCATCTTCAACTAAATTCAACACTACATATAAATCTACACTAATATTATAAAGAGGAAAGATTTGTACCTATTTTTGTATGTTTGTAATGAATAGGCTCAAAAAGTACTGGGCCGATTTAAAAAATTCTTTCACCAATAGAATGCTACATTCTTCCAATTTGACATAGGCTACATTTCATTTTGAAAAAAATTAGGGATCCTTGGTAAAATTTGAACAATGTAACCGAAGGTGTAGAAAAATGAGTCTTAAAATGTCTTTCGTCGAATGCGCTGCCGAAACTATTAGCGATAGAACAAAATAATGTACAACAATATTGAAAAACATCATAATGTCTACAAAAAACTCAGCGGTAGCATATGTCCAACTATTGTAGTTATGTCACTACAACAACTTTTTCATTTTAAACATTAATGAAAATGCTAACCAAATTCAAACCATGCTATTTATGTGTTTATATTAATCCTTATCCAAATAAATTATTTTATGGTCAAGACCATTTAACTACCTATAAAATAGTTTTTAAATTATTTAAATTGGACTTTCCATTCAAAAGATATTACGAATTAAAAAATTCAAACAGTAAACAAAACCGCCATAGCGCCGTGGCCGTTGTTTGCGATGCAGTCTGAAAAGCGCGCCGGGCATCGCGGCGGGCGGGGCGGAAGGGGCACTGAAATAATTTTTTTAAATATATAATTAATAAATAATAATTTTTTAATAAATAAAAATATTTGTGAAAAAAACTGTTTTATATCCAAATTTCCAAAAATAAATAATTGTCTACCCCGTGCGAAGCCGGGACGGGCTGCTAGTATGAGATAATTTTATTCAATGTTTTAACAGCATCGGTGCCCTAATTGCTAAGAGGTTCCGGGTTCGATTCCCAATATTCCTATCGGTACGCGGTTGTGGTAGACCATTTGCTATGTCCGCCTGGCTCCCATCGTTACCTAAGTAAACAGCAGTGTTAATAGCACTATTGTGTATGAAAGGTAGAGAGCAAGCACCTCATTAGCTTAAGGCGTCTGGGTAGGCACGCTTACCATCCGTCGGCCTTATTGTCACTTACCATCAGGTGAGATCATGAAACTAAAAAGATATTACTGTGCCGCCCGCCCCCTGGCGATAAAATTTTTCCTTTATAAAGGCCAAGGGCAAACACATCATTCATTTAAAAAATATTCCTCATTTACAATGAAATACCGGTAGCATTCGTAAATAGGGCCCATTTCATGAAATGGTAATTTTTTTTTGTTTCAAATTGTCGTATATTCCTGTCATATTTAAATTTTCGTGTCAGTCTATTTTGACTCGAAGAACTTTTTAACTGTCAAATAAATTATATATGTATCAGACGCATGCCTCTCCTGTTTATTCTCTTCGAACAGTTCTATCCATGTTCTATCAGTCATATAAAAGTATAACATCCCAAAACATCACCAAACTTTGCGCCTAGGAACCAAATGCGACCCTACAACTTCCAAAACTACCACAAAAACATATTAAAGCTAATTTAGAAACAAAACAGGGATACAATTTAATTTTAAAGCCTCCCCATGGGGTAATAATAATAATACGAAGGTTGTATAATTTGCCCGGGTAATGGGTGAATTAAATTATATGGCAACACGGACACAGTGCCGGAACCGAGGCTTGCCTTTGAAAATTTATCTCTGGGGCTAAGTGCTGCTGTATGCAGCTTGTGTTATGAGATGTCTTGGGGGGCTTACGAGATTTGTATCTCTTAAATTTACGACTATGCTTACTTTAAAAAAAATCTTAGCGCTAACAGTTTTGTTGACAATTGCTCATTGATTTATACAGGCATTTTTACATATTTCCAGAATTCTGTACGGAACCCTCGGTGTGCGCTTTCGTATTGCATTTGTGCGGTATTTTTCGTTACAATATTTGGCGTGGTACACACAGCTGAACATTTCCACCAAAGTGTTACTGCACTACAATGAACTACAAAGTGAGTGAGTGGTACTCCGGGACGGCGCCGCCATGCATACGTCATCTATTCAACCGGGCAGGGAAGCTTGGATATGATTAGGGGTGTCAATAGACCCATGTCAACTGAAGTTACAGTTTTTACCCGATTGCGCCGGAAGGAGGACTATGTTTTTCGAGAATATATATGTATGCATGTATAATTGTCTAAAATGTTTACCCTTATAGATTAAATTATCCGGGCATATATATTCTTTATGTTGATTTTCTAAAAAAATAGCTTTATAAATTTTGCTAAAAATTTTATGGGACAACCTCTGAAGTATTATCTACCCCCAAAAAATCAATTCATAATTGCCGTAGTTATAGAGTTAAAAAACCTTACAGTCGAATTGAAAACCTCCTGATTTTTTGAAGTCGGTTGGTAATCGGTTTGACGATAAGACCTTTGCGAACGTGCTCAATCAGAAGCCCCTTAGCCCATGCTTCCTTAAACCAAAAATCATAAACAAAATGTAATGCAACATAAAAACAAACCCTGTAATGAAGAAATGAAACAACTAAGGTTAATAGAAAATCGATTGTAAAATAAACTACAAAGCGTATGGGTGCCCTAGAACGTTAAACATACATCATCTATGGAACTATATGCAGGGTTGACAGACGCTTACAAGTATTTATAAATTTAGGTGATTTTTAAACTGATAATGAAACAAAGCTTCGACACAATCTCACCTGTTGCTAAGCGACGATGTGTGCGCGTTGGACCAGAAGGTGTTTACCCTTCTCTTTCAGTCGTGGGTACCAGAGAGTGGAACGAACTGCCGGCATTATAGAATATTCACACAAAGCTACAATTTAAGTTAAACGTTGAATTATTTTCAGTAAAAAAACTTCCTTCTTCTGTTTATTATTATAACAAAATAGTTGACAAAATGTACATAAATTAAAATATTTGTATGGCAGTTTGTTGGCAAATAAACCACTCTTCAATAATACTTACAAGGGTACGAGTAGCATCAGTTAAAAGTTTAAAAAATGTAACGTTTTGTTTTTATTTAAATTTTATAATAACAATGACTTCATACATTTGTAGAACTTTTTGAATCTCACTTTTGTTATATGGAAATAGTTGATTAAATATGATTGGTGTATTTCATGTCAAATCTTGTCAAAATTCATCTCATCGAGTCCACAGCTGATATCGGTCCGATCTGCAAAGTTGCTGCAAAGGTCGCAGTGATATGCAGGACAAACGGACATGTCCAAATGACACTTTCCGCGAATGTATGCCGCTAAGGCCTGGTCTTGTACACTTATAATTTTAAAAGGACATTATTAAATAAAAGTGATTTAGTTACCATTTTTGAATATTTCAATTTAGTTTATTTGTACAATAACATATAAAACGCACGAAACAGGTAAGAGGTAACGTTAAAAACAAAGATGGCTTCAATAAAATGACATTTGACGCTGTCACTTAGTCAAAAAAACATTGTACAAATTAAAATAAATGCAAAAATATAATTATAGTATTTTTCCATACATATTTAGATTAAGACTTGCCTTTTTTTAAAGCGCAGGTCGAATTTGAAACAACTCTTTGAAAAATATTATTTGGTCATAAAATAGTAACAAAATTAATAGTTCGTTTATTTAGTAAGGTGGCAACCCTGGAGACAACAGGTGGAAATGCCAGGGTCGCGCGGCGAGTGGGTGGGACCCCGGTCCGTTTGCTCAGGCCTAATGGAATATCGGACAGTGTGGCTATACCCTTACAAGACTCTATACTAGTTCACTACTGATAGAGCCTGTATGAACAGTAATCATCATCAGCCGGGAAACGTCCACTGCTGGACATAGACCTCCTTCATGGCATGCCACATCGACCGCTCCCGAGCCACCTGCATGCAGCGACTCCCTGCGACTCTAACCAGGTCGTATATGGTCTCGTATGAATAATGTCGAAATTAAAGGCGTACCGCAAGTAAAGAGTGAGAACCTATTTGACATTATGTCTGCAATAGGTACCAAAATTCAATACCCTGTGACAAAGGGTCAAATCAATTTTATCACACGGGTACCAACGCGTAATGCGGATCATACCAAGCCCATTATCGTATGCTTCAATAACCGCTATGTGAAAGAAGATTTTGTAGCAGCCGCCCGGTCCGCTTTCAAAAAGTCACACTTGACCCCGTCAGATCTGGCCCTATCTGGACGCCAAAAAATATTTATCAATGATCATCTGACCATGCAAAACAAGGATCTCTTATCTAAAGCAAAAAACGTTGGGAAGGAAAGAGGCTTTCAGTATATATGGGTCAAACACGCGAAGATATATGTGAGAAGAGACGACACCTCTCCAATTATAGCAATCAAGTCAGAAAGAGATGTTGCGAAAATCATATAAAATCTTATATCTTTGTAGTGCTATTGTGTTTACATGTTTATTTTAACGCGCTTAAAAATAGTTTGAGAATCTCGGGTCGGTTGTCTCAGTGTCTTATATTCCAACAGTACTCTTTAGTCATATTGTGTTCCGCTAATAATGCTACCACAGTCTGCTTTTTTATTTCATACTCTATTACGTACTGTATAAAGCTTATTTCATCTTGCTTGTTGTCACGTCTTAAACTCCTTGGGTGTTGCTGCAACTCATTAACGCTATTCATTACGGGAACTCAATCGCTGCACACGGATGACACAGTGCTGACACTGTGTCTGCATTCCATGAGGTACCGTCTTAACTTATATCATATAATTTATCAATATTTTCGTCACTTAGTTATTAATGTAATCGTTAATGACCCCGCTTAGTATCTACTATCAGAACGTGCGTGGCCTACGCACTAAAACAACTAATTTACATAGAAATGTTTGCCTGAACGCTTTTGATGTTATTTCTCTCACTGAAACCTGGTTAGTAGACAGTATCTTTAGTACTGAACTGTTTGATGACAGGTATATTGTGTTCAGACGAGATCGCGCCTATGATCGAACTGGCCAGTCTAAGGGGGGAGGGGTGCTTGTCGCTGCACGACGTGAGTTATGTGTAGTGGAGAGGGTTGATTGGCGCAGCTCTGCCGAAGATATATGGATCACTATTAGTCTTAATTTAGAGAAACCGAGGATATCATATAAAATTCACATTTGCACAGTCTATTTATGTAAAGAAGGTTCGGGCAATTCGTACAAAACACAATTAGAAAATTTTATTGAAAATTTAAATAGTATAATGATTGCCCATCCACTGGATAAATTTATAATTTTAGGAGATTTCAATTTTGGCGACAGTGCCGACTGGCAACGTGATACTAACAATATTACGTTCTACCCGAGAAATGTTGATGGTCAACATTTGATATCTTTCTTTGATATAATAACGACTCATAATCTTAGTCAGTTCAATGGTGAGGCAAACTGTAATAATAGAGTGTTAGACTTGGTTTTTTCGAACGGATCTCTTACACTACAGTCATGCACTTCACCTCTCATCTCCGAAGATCCGCATCATAAATCCTTAAGTATTGTGGCAGACTTCGTGGAACTACACATGTTGCAAGAGGAGCCTAGGATTAAGTATTTGTACAATCGCGGTGACTATAATGCTTTGACAACTGAATTGATTAGTTATAACTGGAGTGAGCTCCTAAAGTCCGGGACCCTGGAACACGCTGTAACTGTTTTCTATGAGATATTGGTCAGTTGCCGTGATAAATACATACCAAAGAAGATGTTTAAGCCAAACAAATATCCGGTATGGTACAGTCCAGCCCTACTCAAAAAACTAAAAGAAAAATATAAATTCCATCAAAAATATAAAGTTTACGGGAATATCTCAGATTATCAATCGTTTTCTTTATTGCGAGATAAAGCAATAAGTTTAGAGCAGAGTTGTTTTGATAATTACATTAAGAAAATTGAATTGCTAATCTTGAGCAATCCTAAAGCATTTTGGTCATATGTTAAAAGTAAAAGGTGCAATAACGCATTTCCTAATGTAATGCGGCTTAATGATATATCTGTTGACAACGGTAACGATATAAGTAATCTTTTTTCTACATACTTTCATTCAACATTTTCGAATCCGGATAATAGCTCTGATGGTCAATATTCTCAGTCGAATCTATGTGAAACTAATGTGTCGGCTCTATCCTATATCTCTTCCATTCATATCAACCCTGAGATAGTATTACAATTACTTAAATCCCTAGATCTTTCTAAGTCAGGAGGCCCTGATACTATTTCTCCCCAGCTCATAGTTAAATGCGCAGATGCTATAGTCATTCCACTATGTATTCTATTCCATCGTTCTCTAACTGAAGGTCATGTTCCTACGTTGTGGAAGTCTGCATTCATTACGCCTGTTCATAAAAAGGGGGACAAGTCCAGAATCGATAATTACAGGCCTATATCCAAATTATGTCTTTTTGCTAAAATACTCGAAAGATTAGTTTACACTCAAGTTTACGCCGCACTTAAATCTTCATTTAGCGAAGAGCAGCACGGCTTTCTAAGGAATCGTTCAACAGTCTCTAATTTAATCCTCGCTAATGAGTTTATAACTGAAGCTATGGATCAGGGCGAGCAGGTGGATGTAATATATACGGACTATAGCAAGTGCTTTGACCGTATTGATCACAATGTCCTTTTGGAAAAACTTTTGAAAGCTGGCATACATGGCGATTTATACAGGTGGTTTAAATCATATATCGACAGACGCACTCAGGCAGTGGTTTTGAATGGCCACACGTCTAAATGGATGCAAATTCCTTCAGGTGTCCCTCAAGGATCTATCCTTGGTCCCTTGCTGTTTATTATTTTCATCTCTGACATAAAAAGCTGTTTTCTAAAAAGTAAAATTCTTCTTTTCGCTGATGACATGAAGATTCTAAAAAGAATAT
The DNA here is from genome assembly GCA_910589575.2 of Carcina quercana. NCBI lineage: Eukaryota > Metazoa > Arthropoda > Insecta > Lepidoptera > Depressariidae > Carcina > Carcina quercana. Next base: position 14,969,386 of record OU342435.1, read on the forward strand.
CTAATTTAATTAGTGTCAAGGAACTGCAATCTGATTTGATCAGGTTTGAACTATATTGCTCCAAAAATAAACTCCAACTTAACGTTTCAAAGTGCTTTTGCTCGACTTTTTCACGTAAAACAACAATTATCGATAGTAATTATAGTCTACTAAGTCATCATATCACAAGGATCAGTCAAATTAGAGACTTAGGAGTGATCCACGATAATAAGCTGCTCTTCGACAATCACATTGACCACATCGTTAAGAAAGCCTCCTCAGCCCTGGGATTCATTATGAGAACGTCCAGTAGCCTTAAACAACTTAAAAGTATAAAAATTCTCTACTGTGCTTATGTGCGAAGTCATCTTGAGTACGCCTCTCAAGTATGGAATCCCCAATATGACTTCTATATATCACGATTGGAAAGTATACAAAAGAGGTTTTTAAGATTTCTCGACTTCAAAGCCAAACATAAGTGTTGGGGCTACAGAGAACGATGCGAGCGCTATCACTTTCTGCCCTTAAGTACACGACGTAACATAAGTGACATCTGCTATCTTTCAAATGTTGTCAAAGGGAATGTTGACTGTCCAGAGATGCTATCCAAAATCAGCTTCCGAACTGATTTATTACAATTTAGGCAGCGACCCATATTGTATGCAACACGAGCAAGTACCAAATATAGAAAAAATTCATTTCTGATACGTAGCGTCAATGAATTTAATAAAGTGCTGCAGCGACACGATGTGGATATATTTAATACCAGTACATATGTACTAAAGCGACTACTGACCCGCGAATTCTTTCCTTCTGTAATTAGCAGTTAAGCAATTAGTTAGTAATAATAGTAGTCTGTATTTGAACCTGTACTTAGTATATATATATAATCTGTACCCGTATTCCGATACTCAACTTATATTTCTGTTTCTTTTTTAGATTATTTACTACTGTAGTATTTTTATTAGACCTTATATAATTTATCTAGATTTATACATGTGGAGACTTATTATTAGTTTATAGCTACTCATAAGATACATTACTTATTTATATACTATAAACTGTTAGTCTTCCCAAAAATTGTAAAATAAAATAAAATAAAATAAAATACTGGTATATAAATAACAAATTTGTTACGTTTTCAAAACCACGACCTCTTAGTCATGTATGGTCTCCTGGTACTTTTTTGGAATATTCATATTTTTTATCATACACTGTCACTATGCGTAAATGTCGATTCTATAGTCTTTATTAGTTTTTAGAAGCTTTGAGCAAATATCATACTAATTTTAGCATAGCCTAGATCAAGAAGAGGTACGCTACACTTTATTCCGATAAACTAAGTAGTTCCCGTGCGCCAATTCCATTTCATTCTGAGTCCACGCAAACGAAGTGGTGAGAAAAAATACTAGTAATACTCAGACTACCCACTCGACCACGGAAGCGGTTAAATAAATACTCACTAGTTTTTACACGCTTGGACCACTAACGATCCTGAAGTCCCGAATTCGATTTCCAGTGGGTATACTCAACCTCGGTTTGGTAGGTGCTGGGACATGTTCTTTGTCTGCTTGGCTAGCTACTACTATGTTACCTTAGTCTGCCAAACAGCAATGTTAATAGCACCTTTATGTTCTGATATGAAAGTTGACAGAACCAGCTCTCCATTAGCATAGGGCTTAAGAGGGTATGCTGGTGTCAAAGCGTCCATACAAACGTAGTCCAGTCATATTTTGAGTATTAACCTATGAAAATCTATGAAATTTTCAAGACACAATCTAGAAACAAGTATCTGTGTCGGTGGTGAGTCAGATTTTCGTTTAAATATATACTTCCAGAGTTACAGGGCGTCAAAGAATTGTATTTTACGGTAATAAAAAGCCCCAACTTTGAACCTGATTTACAAGAGTATGAATCGATTTAGAACAATTTGGAAAAACCACCGACATCTGAAATTTCATTAGTATACTGTATTGAAAAAATGGTTACATAATATACTGTATCCTTCAAATGATCCCTGGACTACGAAACATCCAAATAACGGGTGGATAACATCGCCTAATGTATGCTGTCTCACCGTACGCGTTCGGGTAGGATAGGGCTCGGATAGGGACAGCTACAAAACAATGCAACCTTGAACGCGGCCACGTGGTCTAACCAACATAGCCTCTTAAGGCTCTGAGTGACCACGCTCTCCATCTAACCCATTAGACATAAAAATAAATGGAAACTCTTGCATTTATGTATCAATTTAATGGCTTAGTTTATGAAAACGAATACCGCTGCCACTGATCAGTGATCACTTTATGGTGCCTTAACATTCAAATACACTCGCTTCTGTTTCACAACATCGCATTATTAAAGCGTAGCGAGAAGCCGGGCGCTTCGGAACAGGTGTTCGCTTCAGCAAACACTTAACTGGAAATATTTCAGTGTCGTTCGAGGGTCTGAGGCCACTGAATGTGAAACCCTCTCCAGGTAGAAGTGGCGTGATCTGGTAGAGCCTTTTGGTGACATTTCCCTGCCAAAGGACTTTAATTTTAGACTTATCTAGCGATATGGAATAAAGTGGTGGAAATATTGAATGGGTATTCTATAATTTGACCGTGTTGTCTTAACTATCACACCTTAATTATCACACCGTGTCCAAACCGTGTCTGAACATTGCTAGGCATTGTCCAAGGCATCAAGCTGTTGTACTTTTCAACAGACTGCCAGTTGTTTTAAAAAATATAAAAAGTGCAAATGTATTTAAAAATAAACTTAGACTCTTATTTTTAGAAAAAAAAATTGTACACCATTAAGGATTTCTGACATGTAATAACCTGACATGAGGCACTAGATATTATGAAATGACTTGTTATATGTTTTTATTACGAGTAATGTTAAATTTTTAATATTATTGGCTAAATTATTGTATTTTTAAGGTATTTTATTAGTTGTAATATTTTAGTTTTTTTCGCACACAGTTATACTGTTTTTTGAAAATAAACGAATGATGATGAACTAGAATGAAGTCCTAGGATATTCATCCCATGTGTTGCGAATCCCATCCCATGAAAATTAAAGCGAATACATTTGGTATTTAGGCGCTAGAGGATTGTTCGGTGCATATTATTTATGATTTTTAAGTATGTTAGTGTATCCATATTCTGTACGGAACCCTCGGTGCTCGTGACCAGCTCGCACTTGGCCGGTTTTTTAATACGCTTTGGCGCTTATTTAGTGACGAGTAGATAGCGCATGGCCCATGGTCGAATCTTTTTGTTGCGTTGAATTAGAAGCTTGATTTTTTCACATGTCCAAAGAAATGCACACTTAAGTATTTGATATTAATTTTAACTTGATACCTCAACCTGTTCCTGAGAACAGGGATCTTCACAGACAGACAGACAGACAAAAAAGTGATTATATAATCGCTCCTTTTTTCCTGTTACGATACGAAACGAAAAAAAATGTTACACAATAACTGATGGATCTGTTGATTTTTTATTAGACCTCGACATTGGGGTTTGTTCTGAAGCCTAAACCACAGCGTGTTTTTGTTGAGCAAAACTTGAGACAATCTCAAATTCTCATTACTCACTGCAATTTCTAAACAAATTACAAACAAGCGACCACCATCTGTAAAACTTATATCATATGCAACGTATGAGAACTTAAACTTCCACAGTTTAAATTGTAATAAATTGCAGCAACTTCACATGCAAATTCAATTCCAAAGTTACAATCTTTGTTCAGGTTCGCGTTAGTTCTACGTACTGTTTGCAGCCGCAGACATGGCTGAGATACCCTGGAGATATCATCAGTACGTCGATTCCTACCATAGACTAAGGAAGTTTGTCTCGTAAACTCGTAGACAACTAGTAGCAAGATATCAAGCCGCACCATTATTAAAGCCATGACTATTACTATGCCACAGATAGAATGAATCACGATCCAAAGAACTATATTCAAGCCTTTCCAACATCATTGAATTAACGTAAAACAGAATGAGATAAATATACATTCTCTGGCGTCAAAAATTGGATATTCTTTAGTACTGCTTCAGCTAACCTACAGGACAAGTAACTAACATTTCAGTTTTTTTTAAAATATACTATATAATAATAATAAACATAATAATATAATATAATTTTATTACAGACCGACCGTTTAAATGAGTTCTCGCCCGCGCGGTGCATGGGCGCAGGGGGGTAAGGCAACAAAGGGGATCGAGAGAGGAGCGGGCGGCAGGCGCGCATAGTGTTCTTCCCCTCCCCTTTTTCGCCGTACCCCCGCGCCCCTGTACCGCGTGGTTGAGGACTCATTTACGCGGTTTACTTATAAACTTGATATAATGTATCTGAAGGTACTTTTACCATAGATCAATTATCTTTGGTTTTATCTATTGGTCTACATTTATGCTTATACAGCGAACCAAAGAATTTTCTTTTAAAGACGACATAAGTATTTAAAATGCAAAGCCTGAGTGTTGCCAGCGCGTTTGGCGGGTTGCCAGTACCGGGCGCTCTGAATAAATGAACGAGGATGAAAAACATTTGTTGCTGAGCCATTGTTGTCTGTTTTTTCCGGTCCTATATGGCGTTTCTTTGTTTGCTTTTTGTCCTGTTCTTTACTGAAACCCCACTGTCAACGGTTTTGTAGGCGGGGATAGAAAATTGTAGTTTCTGGTCGTTTTATGGGGAAACGGGTGAATTGAGTTGAATCTCATCGGTCTTACCAAATGCTATTAGGAATGAACTGGCCTTCTCTCGTCAATGGATTCGGTCATTTAAGTATTATTGTTTATTTAACGGTTCATTGTATTGTCTCAATAAAGGATGCCGCCTTCATGGCTTTGCCTACACGCTTGGACGAAAAATCCGAAGGTCCTGGATTCAATTCCCACTGGGGGTACCTATAGCTAATCGTTTTGAGTGGTCGTAGGGCATTTTCGATGTCCACCTGTTTACCTACCACCAAGTCACTTAAGTCTGCCACCAAACAGCAGTTTTAATAGCACCGAGCCAGTAGCTCATCAGCTTGATGCTTCTGTGCATCCTTTCAAATTCAATTTGAAAATAAAGAATTTAATTTAATTGAAAACACAAAACCGTAAATGAATGAAATCTGAAACCGAGCCATAATGCTGAAATGATAATTACGTCCTTATGTTTACAGCTATATAATTATTAGAAACTAGTTAGATGTGTGAGTAATCGCTCGCGTACATTAGTGGCGCAGTCCGCACAAGCAAATACATTGTGTCTTTTAAAGATTTGAACATGAAGATTTTAATGATCGTATTTTGTAAAAGGAACGAACTGCAGATGCTTATTATATGTAAGTTTTGTTTAATTATGAACAAAAACAATAAGGTCTTTCTTTGTCTTAATGTTTTTTTCCTTCGAATTAGGCTAGATGACACCAAAGCAGGGCACCATAAAAGGCATTATAAAACTCCTATAAAATTTAATATTATTATTATTTTCTGGACTTTTACAGTTTATTTTTTATATTTTATTTATTAAATATTCAGACAACCATGATACATTTATAAAGCCAGCAAAATTTTTAAAAAATTTGCACGAATTAAATTTTTTTATTTTACATTTTGCTTTGTAATTACATTGTAAATATTTTTAGTAAGGGACTCGTCACATAAATACTTTATTTTACGAGATAACTCAATTATTGATAAAAGTTTAATACATTAACTACTTCAATGCGCAGACGTGACGTCACGCCTAGGTACCGATTTGTATGGAGCGTTTTTGCACCGCGTGACTAGAACCGTTGGACGGGTTATTTTAGGAAAACTATAAGTCGTATCAAAATATATTTAACAAGGATATTTATCTTTTTACACGGTCCCTCGAATGAGGGAATAAGTTTTTGACATCAGCCCTACTTTCGGCTTAAAATATTTTATTTCACACAAAAATTTTATTTGAGACAAGAATAAAGATAAAAAATGCATTAGCCGTTATATTAAAATTATTATTTATTTTAGTTTTATAAGGCTTCGTTCGTCAAAATACTACGAGTGGTTTATGAGAGAACAGATGAACACAGAAACAACAACAAAATTTAAAAACGTCACTCTCTTTTCGGCATCACTTTAGTCGGGTATTGAAAAGTGCCGTATGGAAAAACATCTTGATTCGTTTTTGCGGGAAAGATTTACAAACCAACATACACGCTTTCATATTTAATTAGCACTATAAGTATGTTTTTAGACATACAATTAGTGCAAATTATTTTAATTAGTAATCATTCATTTGCAGGTGTTCAGATTGGTTTATGTTTGAATCAAAGAGATCCTTCCATTCTAAATGCGGATGATATATTCGCTATGGAATTAGGTTTCAACCCCAGTAATCTGATGGATCTACAGACAGCAGCTACTACCAACAAAGCAATTGAAAGAACATCATATAACGAGTCCAAAGATGGAGGTATACTTAACTGATATTACATCATAGTTCTTAATAAACAACAAGTTGTTCTTCCCCCACTAGCGCTACCACCAGTTACAGTTAAAAAAACTTAAAAGCAGTTAGTTTAATTACTTGTTGAGACTTCAACTGCCCTAAAAGTCTACAGCATCTATGCTCTTAAATAAGAGGTAGAATTATCTGGGTATTATTTAGTTTTTGATGATTTTCTCAAAAACTACTGCATCAATTTCGATAAAATTTATATAGGACCATCTCTGAAGTATGTTCTATCGAAGAAAAAACGAATCATCAAAATCGATTCATAATTGGCGGAGTTATCGCGTAACATACATCCAAAAAATACAGTCAAATTGAGAGTCTCCTCCTTTTTTGAAGTCGGTTGAAAACGCGTCCCGGGATGGTAACCTGATGGTAAGCGACGATGTGGCCCACGATGGTGCGCGTTGGTCGAGAAGGTGCGTGTTCACCCTAGACTTGAAGACACCCAAGTTGTAGTTTTGTGAGACGCTAGACTTCCTATCCACGCATGATAACGTTAGAATCAAAACGTCTAGTACGAGCCATATAGGGATATCGACTGTGTACTGGTGGAGCCATGCGAAATCGATAGTTGAATGGCGAGGGATCAACCGGAATAACTCTTTCGCTCTCTCTAAAATGTAACCTACAGAATGTAAAGAACGGTCTGTCCCCCTACTAGACGTAATAACGACCTAGTAAAGGTCGCATATCATGGAATGGGTCTATGTTCAGCAGTGAACAATGGTCATCATGAATATGTCAAAAAAAGTCATCAAGTCAATCGACTTTCAAAGAAAAAAGTATTTCAATGAATATGTTACCAATGCCCGCTCTATTATTCTATTACTATATTTAAATCTGTCACTTTGAGGCATGTCCGCATAATGCACGACAGATTTTATTAAAATTGGACAGACGGTCGAAGCGGGGCAGTAGTCTCTCTAATAACGGGCTCATTGTCTGTTAACATTGAGTAAAGAATTTGATGTTTTAATACTAAAAGCACAATAATTATTTTAAATTCAGTCACTCATTGTCTTCAAAAAATTACTAAAGAACTACATTTTAAAGGCTATCCTAATAGTAAATAAATAAATATCAATCAATTTTTTATATATAAAAAAGCAGCAATGTGAATGCACCCTTATATGATGTCAGTCGGACTCGCCATTGTTCTCTACAGCAACTATGCGATATGTACCCTCAACTTTTTATTATTATAAATCGTACTCACTGTGTCACCATTGGACTACCCTACGTTTAATGTATATTTTAGTTTATGTTTTTCATGTAAGTGATTTATAATCTTTATGAAAAATAAATGTTTTAAACCGTATATATTTTAAGACGTGTTTGTTAGAACTACCCTCAAAGAAGCTCAGATGAATTCCAAGTTGCTGCTAGCGGAGTCCTGGTTGGACCAGCAGGAAATGGGTGTGTCGTCCATCAACAAACACAGCTCTATGGATGGTAGGATATTGATACAGTCACTTTAACAAATAAATGTTGGATCGTAAATGTATTTAAACCAAATTGGGTAGCGAATTGAGTAAGCAGAAGAAATCACGAAAAAAGGCTAGATTTGACCACATCCTCACATCGAGTGTGTACAGTATCGTGGAACTTCAATGTTTCAAATGAGATTCTTCTGCTTTGAAATTTACAAAATATTAGGCGAAATGGTAATAAAGTTTAATCATCGTCAATCGGGAAACGTCCACTGCTGGACATAGGCTTCCCTCATGGTACGCCACATCAACCGGTCCCGAGCCTTCTGCATCCAGCGACTCCCTGTGACTCTACCCAGGTCGTCGTCGTCGTCGGTAGGGGGACGACCTTGGTAGACGTTTCCCGGTACGCGGTCGCCACTCGAGAGCCTTTACTCCCCACCGGTTATCGGTTCTTCGAGCGATGTGGCCTGCCCATTGCCACTTCAGCTCACTGACTCGTCGAGCTATGTCGGTGACCTTCGTTAGTCTACGGATTTCCTCATTCCGGGCCTTATCACGTAGTGAAGTGGTAATAAAGTTATACGGCAATTTTTTTAAATGAACCGATTTACGTGTTTCATGTCCTATTGGAACCGATATAGCCGATTGTGACTACAAATGTGCCGATGTAATCAAAGATGGTTTGAAGATGAATAAGAGACACAGAAGCCTGAAAGAAGTCCGATTGCAGCGGAAATTATATTTTAAAAAAAATCCACCGTAAAAGTTGTTTGAATTTTGACAATTCTTTGTTTTTATAGCGGCCTTAGTCATGCCTGTAGTCAGCCTGAAGCTTTGAGGCGCTGGCTCTGCTACCTTTGTGGATACTTAATACAACAGTACGTCTGTTTGGCAGCAGAACGGTAGCATGGTGGTAGCTAGCCAGGACCGTACCGATAGGTACCGTCACTGCGATTCGTATCCGGTACCTCCAGATGGCTAGTCCAAGTGTGTAACCACTTTTTTTTACAGAAGATAGACCAAGACTCAATCTCACCTGATGTTAAGTGACGATGAGGTCGACGATGTTACGCGTTGGTCTAGAAGGTGCCTATTTACTCTTCTTTTGAAGATCCCTAAGTTGTAATTTTCGGGGAACACGGAAACCGGTAGTGTATTCCATATTTTTGCTGTACGAAATGTACGCGGCGTGTATAGTAAATGTAAACAAATGAATATAAATTATGGAGTATGAACCCTTAGCGCATTTAATTAGTCTATCAGGGCTTATCAATCATGAATTGAAGCATCGATTTGAGAGCGAGAAGTTTTGATGCAGGATTCATTCGACCCAAATTTCGTGGACTCTAAAAAATTTATTTGACAAAAAAAAGTTTCTCCGACTATACATTTTTTGCCGATGTTTCCTTGCAGAAATCACCAGAAGGTATGAAGAACTAAGAAAATCTGGACCGATTCCTCTTCAGGCGACCCGAAGAAGCGATTGGGCTTTTTGGGCCGGACGCGATAACGACACAGCGTGGAAAATAGACAAGAACAAAACCATAAACCTAATGTCCCATTTCATTTACTCTGTGCGCTACAGAATCGGGGCCACACAAGCACTGAGAAATAAATATCATAAAAACTCAAAGTATAAGCTGGGCTATTGCTTTGGGATGCTGCACAACATAAAGAATAAACTAATGCACTTGTGGAATTTGCTGGGATATAATAGAGAGAAGTCATCTGTGCATATTTTCGTGCGGTTCTACGAGAAGATGGTTCGATTGCAAATTGACATGAAAGATATAATGGTGTTGATAATAGAGTTAGAAAATGAAAGGAAGGTTTCGTTTCATCCAGATTTTTATGATGGATAAACTCGCTGCCAGATTAAAAGGTTTAAGAGCCCATCAAAGAAACTCGAAAATTAAATTTGAAAGAATTTCTACACAGCAAATAAAATGTAAAATGTAATCTGTTCATTTATATTACATATATGACTTCTGTTTTGGTGGAATTGCATATTACGCATTTATAGTAATCGGTTCCAGTCATTCGCCGATAGATGACGCTAGTATTCGTCTAAATGGCGCTATAGACGTGATGTCGCACAGGAATGACCTTCATCTTATACTAACTTGCCTTGGACTTGCCACAAAACCTATAGTTGTTTCTTTGCAACGGGGTTCACCTTGGGGGTTTCTGGAGATTTTACATAGATTGCATAAATATTTTACACAAATTGGTTTAATTACCAGAATACATTTTTATTCCAAAAGCATAACCGCCTCCGTCTAATGCATAAACGATCGGATTTACAATCTGGAGGTCCCTGGTTGATGCCCAGTAGGGGTAGTAATCGGTTTGGTTTGTGCTGCAACGTTTTCTATGTCAGCCGCTAAACAACAATATTAATAGCTCTGTTGTGTTCCTGTCTGAAAGATAACAGACCCACCGACTCATTAACTTGAGCCTTCTAGATGCGCACGCGTTCCAACGACCTTATCGTCACTTACCATCAAGTAAGATGAAGGCCAAGTGCAGGCTTTAGCAGGCTATATTTGTCACTTGATGATAAGTAACGATTAAACCGTTAATTGAAAAGAGTGCTCACCCAAAAATATCAAATATGTATCCATTTCGTGGGCGGATAGTACCCAACATTTGGCCGAATACCCAATATTAAAAAGTAGCCGAAAATTATTGACATATCTTCTTATAACACCTTTCTTTCGCGTCATGCGTAAAATCTTACGCTTGCTTAACCACTATAATTAAGCTCGTGGTGTCTCAACGGCGATAAGTTCTCTCGAGTCGGCGCTAAGTTTTTAAGATGACATACTTAAGCTTTCAAACGTTCACTTAATTCGGGAACGTTGCTAATACCGTCTTAAGTAAGGCCATTATTTGGAAGGCCGTCACCACCTGGAGACATTGGCGCTAACGAGGCAAGATAATGACCCGTATTCATCTTTGGTAAGGTTAATTGTTCGTTAAATTGTAGCTTACAGGTGAGTCGTTAATTTGTTTTAATCGGTAAAATATTTACATAATTAAAACACAAACAAAACAATGCAAGTATGTTTGTTTTCATTAACAGCCCAAGTCGGTATCAGTGGTCATGTCATGTACATTTGAAGACTTATGCAGACGGTTCTCTAAATGAAAATTTGTTACAAAAAACCGCAAGTTAATGTCGCACATGAAGGTTTCCGTACAATCTTTACCACAAGATGACAACACCTAGGTTTTTAAATTATTTTTCTGTATTGGGTTCCGCTTCAACTTTGCCTAATTATTATTATTTGTTTAAATCAGATATACATCCATAGTGTTAGTAAACTTAGTGCTATGTTAGTAAGTTAATTATAGCGTGAGACATGCTACTGGGACACTGGTGCATGTAATGACAATCGGTGCGTCGGTGCGTCGCGACGACAGCGAGCAGACTGCTGCGGCCCCGCCCCGCACCCTGCGCGCGCTAGAGGACGCACTCTTGCGCATCGTGCTGTAGAAGCAGTCTACATGTTCCTCGGCAAACATTCCCGAAGCGCTGCAGAAGCGAGGCAGACGCAGCAGAGCTAATCCTTGAACTTTTTATTTTTATAATTTGTTGTTACGGAAGGCAGAAAATACGTCCCTGTGACAGACGAATGGGCAGCGGAGCCATCGACTAAGACAAAGAAAGTATTTTGCTCTAGTAGTCGAAGGGAAGACTTTGGTTCGCTTCGTTCACTCGGTCAATAAGACGGAATACATGAAGACGGTCTCTGTGTGTACACCAACAACCATCCACTTCCACTCCCCGTTGTGGTTGTAGATAGCCCTTGGTCTCCTGCGGCGAATAAATGAGTGGGTGGCAAAAATGTGGAATCATATTTAAACTAAAGTTTCTCATGATCAAAAATGCTCGTAACTTTCTAGAATGTTCTGTTTACCCAAGCAACGCCGCGGTTCGCAGCTAATCTTAATGTCATAGTCAGGTTATAGTTTGGACTTAATAATTTTTTATTTTATTTGTTGGAAAATTAACAGCTTATAGAAAGTAAATATACAGACAAATATAGAGCACAAGATATCAAGCCTTTAAAAATTTTCTCGAATAGTACAGTAAAGTAGAGCTAGTTTTACGAGTTAACAATCAAAGAAAATATAAATAAATAATAAATGTAGATATGAAAAAAATCCACTGCATGAATGTCTAATTCATTGAACTTTCTATGAGAGGGGTAGTGAATAGGTGTGGTCACCACGCTTGGCAAGCAACTCGGTGTTGTTGTCAGACATGTGGGTGCCGCGGCCCGCTTCCATCTGAATTACCGAACTAAAAATTGAAAACGCAGTGCATTGGGATCAATATCTGAATTTCCACAGACAACCGATGAGCGGATACCCGCTCGTGTTTTTAGGTCAATCGATCCACAACAGACGCAGGTAGTGCTGCTAGCTCCCTGCACCGTGCCAAGTACGATAATTAAACAGGATACAGAAGAGAACGCTTATAAAGCCAAATGGCTTAATAAGAGAAACCCTTGGCTTAATAAGAAAAAAAATTCTAATCAAGATTGTTGGGTTCCTAAACAAAAAAGCTGCTATGTTATTTATGGCTAGCTAGTTTCTGCCTGCAGCTTCGCCCGCGTGGACTTTAGAATGTAATCCGTGGGAACTGCTCGTTCGATCGGGATTAAATGTAGCCTATGTCCTTCCTTGGCCTTTCAACTATCGCTCTACAAAAAATCGAGTCATTCAAAACTTTATGTTATGTCGTGTATGTATGAAAATTTTTTTTTGGTAAATTGATCCCATGTTTTAATAGTTATTCTGCTATTCGGGATGGAGACAAATACAACAAATCAAAAATCATAGAAATCGGTCCAGAAGTTCTCGAGTTATAAGTGTTCGAACAATCGCAACTTTGTTTTATATTAAGATTATATTCTTTTTATCAGGTTACTGTTAGAGCATTTCTTGTGTCCATATATTGTAATGAAGGGCGAAGTTCACCAGCGAGATGTATAACAAAACGAAATAGAGTCTTGATTCTCGTATTACAGAACTCTTGCCGACGAAGGTTAGTGGTGCCTGAGGTGAGGTGGTATACGTGAGAGAATGAATAAATATATTAAATAGATAAAACATGTAATAAGAATTTAAGCTAGATGTATTTCCTAGTATTAGACATGTACACGTATGTAAGAATTACATAAACCTAAATGTATTAACAATAAAGAATCATTATAACACCGACCGTGTCGAGTACTCCTTACTACCCCACCACACATCGGATGGCGACCCTGCCAGGATCTTGTGACGAAATTTTAGTTTTAAACGTCAGTCAATATTGTTGTTTTTTATTTTTTAACTGAGCCAGACGAAACTTAAGAGGGTATGCTGGTGTCAAAGCGCCCATACAAACGTAGTCCAGTCACATTTTGAGTATTAAGCTATGAAAATCTATGAAATTTTCAAGACACAATCTAGAAACAGTGTCGGTGGTGAGTCAGATTTTCGTTTAAATATATATTTCCAGAGTTACAGGGCGTCAAAGAATTGTATTTTACGGTATTAAAAAGCCCCAACTTTGAACCTGATTTACAAGAGTATGAATCGATTTAGAACAATTTGGAAAAACCACCGACATCTGAAATTTCATTAGTATACTGTATTAAAAAAATTGTTACATAATATACTGTATCCTTCAAATGATCCTTGGACTACGAAACATCCAAATAACGGGTGGATAACTTTGCGTAGTGTATGCTGTCTCACCGTACGCGCTCGGGTAGGATAGGGCTCAGATAGGGACAGCTACAAAACAATGCAACCTTGAACGCGGCCACGTGGTCTTACCAACATAGCCTCTTAAAGTAAATAGGCTTTCATTTGAACATAGCATCACCTGATAGCCTTGCCTAGTAATGCCTGGTCACCAGTCTTGCTATAGGATTGATATCTAGCATAGAAAACATGTAGGGAATCCCAGGGGTAGTGCCAATCCCCCTTACAATTGGTCACGATATAATCGATTGTTCCCCCCAAAGGTTAGCTACGCAGTTGTATAAAGTTTTTTTTTAATAAAAAATAACTGGTTACTCATGTCATAAAATGGCTATTTGTGAATCGCGACCATCGTCTATCTTGATAATGGAGACGAATGGTTTGTATTCTATCGCCCGCCTTTATACCGAATATTTTATTATTATCGTAAAAAAGTCGAGTGAACAAGAATGGGCGGCTATTCTATTCATGGGGGACGTGAAAGTGAGGATCAGAGGCTGCGAGACTTACATTCTGTCGAGATTTACTGCGTACGAATGTCTCAATGAAACATTGTTGTTAATTTGTAGGTTTGGCGCTGTTCATTAAAATATTCTCTTCGATTACATTTTTATATTTATTCCTAGTTTAAAATTTTTCGATAATGGACTAGCAGGTGGACTGACGACCTAGTTAAGGTTGATGTAAGTGGCTAGGGATCGGTCATTGGGACACACCATGGCGGAGACCATGACCAGCATGTACGTTTCCTGGCTGACGATGCTTAAAAAGTTTAATCTGTAATCTTTATTTTGTGTGCAATATATTTTTTTTATTTATTATTGACTTCATACATAATTTAATTATTTTGTTGAATGCGTCCTTAAATAATTCATTGTGTTCGTTCGTTTCATTCATCAACAGCCTATACATGTCCCCACTGTATGAGCTCAGGCCTACTCTCCTACAGAGAGTGTATGGGCCATAGTCCACCACATCCGCGGGCCCAGTGCGGATCGGCGGACTTCACACGCCTGTTCAAGACATGCAGGTTTCCTCACGATGTTTTCCTTCACCGTTAAGCAATCGGATAATGTACTTGAATTGAAAAAAAAACTCATAGGTACATGGCTGGATTCGAACCCGGTACCCTCAGATTGAGAGTCCGCGCCTTATCCACTGCGCCACCGACGCTTCGTTCGTTCGTTCGTTCGTTTACTGTCCAATATTGTCCTAAAAACAAGAAATCGGAAACACAGTTTAGTATGGTAAACCTTTTTGATTTTAGTTACAATTATTTGCTGAGTTATCAACCTGTTACCTATTACGGTTCAAAAGATACATACAACCTTTTAAAATTAGAACGGACAGAAAGTCGGCGAAGGCTTAGTAATACGGTATATTTTGTGTTGGATGGAACACCCCCCAAAATTTACTATAGTATGGTTTTACTTTATCTAAAGAAACGATTCTTTTATTAATAGGTCAACATTCGATATGAGTATGCCTACAGCAAAAAAAACGTCGTCGCCTCGCCCCAATGCGGCAGGAAATGGGCCGTTTTGGGGAATATTTTTGCGCCGGCTCGGCCATCGCCGCGCTTCCTGCCCGCGATGTATCGATGACTGACATCGCTATTGGCCCTTTGTGGCAATTGTCAGTACCCATGTAGTACTAGTCACGGAATTTGTTCCGCTTTGGGAGTTCGATTATTGTCGGTATTATTGGGATCGAAATGTGATTTGTACGTTTGTACAAGTGTTTAGTGAATAATCAGCTTCCTTTAGAGGATGCTCGATTGTTTTTAAGCGTTGAAGTCTAATATTATAATACCCAAATTACCTGATTGATATGAATTCAATGTATAAAAAATTGTTGCCCTAAAATTTATAGCAAACTTTCGACTTAATAATAAGCAAATAGCATTGATGATCCTGAAGTACATACCCAAAATTTATCATCGTCATCAATCAAGGTCTCTGAAAGAACCCCTTGCACTTTGAAAAAAGAAAATGACAGATTATTGGATCTTGAACAGTGTATAAAATCATACCCATTATCTTTAGCTTCCTGTTTTTATCATTCAATAACATATAGTGTCTCTTTCTTTCCAGTTCACCTCCAATTTGACGACGAGAATCTTCGCGACTTCGCGATCTACTCCATCGTTGGCGACTTCATCCGCGGCAACTTCACACCGACCACTATCTTAGAGAAACCTTGCTGGGACGACCAGTCCGTGCCTCACTTCATACCAAAACACGACCGCTCGAAAAGATACCGCAAACACAGATATCAGAGTGAACGGACGTTAGACTATAGGACAGATAGTGTTTACTTTAGACCAAGACATAGTTTTAGGGAAGAGAGATCGGCTGACAGTGAAGAATCAGTGAAAGATAGTGAAGAATCAGTGAAAGATAGTAGAGTTGTGAATAGAGACAGTTTAGTTAATAGAGGCGTAGCAAGAGATGAAGAATTTGAAAGTAGTGAAGAATTGGGGAACAGTAAACGAGCAGTGGTTAATAGTGCAGAAAAATCTGCAATTAAGGAAGAAACCACATCAGTGAATCGAGCGAACTCAAATGAAGAGTTAAGATCATTGATTATTAAAGAGAAGTGGAGAGGCGGAGAATTGGAATGGATAAATAGAGGCAGTGATTCGAAACAGAGAAGGAGAAGATCACTGAATGGGTATAGACAAAAGAGGAGAGGAGATAGTTTGAGGATGAGACGGAGGTTTTTCCCAGCGAGGATATTGAGTGGGCCGTTGATAGGACGGAGTCGGGTGCTACTGCAGTGGTCCATGACTGACGCCATGCATTTAGATGGTGATGAAACTAATGTTGTTTTTAGGTGAGTTCAATCAACTTATTTACCATGCATTTGTTTTATTTCATCATTGGGGCTTGGAACATTAAGTTTGGTAAAAAAATCATAATCATCGACGGCTTCACAAATGAAACAAACTATAAAATAAGCAGAGGTGACATTTTTGCTCCAGTTACAGTCATTGTTGAATTTTTACTGATGTGGGACGTAAGGAGATGCAGTATTTAACTTACCGTGTGTGCTAATATTTTTGCAGATTGGGGTTAAATTGTATTTTAAACCATAAAGGGCATTATAAAGCTTCTCTAAAATTTAAAATAACTAATATTATTTAAATTTTTTCTGGACTTTTACACTTATAAAGCCCGCAAATTTTCCAAAAAACCAACTTGCTCGTATAAAATTTTTTATTTTACGTTTTGCTTTGTAATTACATTGTGAATATTTTTTAGTAAGGGCGTGGTCACATAAAAACATTATTTTACGAGATAAC
This sequence comes from Carcina quercana, assembly GCA_910589575.2. Taxonomy (NCBI): domain Eukaryota; kingdom Metazoa; phylum Arthropoda; class Insecta; order Lepidoptera; family Depressariidae; genus Carcina; species Carcina quercana. The sequence goes on from OU342435.1 coordinate 14,986,347, forward strand.
TCAAATATTGTTAAAAGTTTCATACGTTATCTATACTTCAATACTTAACCGTGACGTCACGCCTGGGTACCGATTTGTATGGAGCGTTTTTGCACCACGTGACTAGAATCACTTTTCGATGGGTTATATTAGGAAAACTATACATCATATCTAAAAATCTTTAATAAGGCTATTTATCTTTTCACACGGTCTCTCGAATAGGGGAATAAAAATAATTTAGTCATCATCCGTATTCAAGACACGTTGTATCTGTATCCCAAAATTAATCCAAATCAAATTAAATCATAAACGAATAAACTTTCACATTCATACATACTATTCTTACCGATTGATAGTCGTATCGTTGTTGCCACGTGTGCGGGAATGAAATTGTTCAATACGAATGAACCTCCCAAGAGTTTCGAAAGACATTTATCAGAGAAATCAAAACCATTATTCAAATGTTTTGTGCTCCTGACGGGGGGAATAAATTGATTTATAGAGAGTTCCCAGGTTATATATACTCGGCGTACAATGCAGTCCTCTCCTGAGCCTGTAATGTATTCAGTGTAATTTATTGAAGTCGAATTCAATTACATCTTTAGTGTGGAACGGTCATTCAAAAAGTACTCCCTAAAAATTAGAACTGAAAAGTGGAGTTAAATACCTACGGCATGGATTTTGCTGACTGAATTAGCCGATTTGATTCAACATCATCATCAGCCGCGAAACGTCCACTGATGGACATAGGCCTCCTTCATTAACCAGGTCGTCGGTCCATCTGACTCAATCGTCCACAAATCTGTAATGTGACTGAGCGTCATGTTAGCCGCGTGTATGAAGGAGGATCTGTGGGAAAATATCGCAACTGAATGTACCCCAGCCGCAGGAAATTGACAGCAGCCAACAGCTGCAGACCATAAAAGATGGCATTATACATCACTGTTTCTATATATTATGTGCAGGCCTTGAGTCCATAAATTCGCGGAACGTGTCATTTAGAACCTTGCTGCATTTGTAATTAAATCTACCTATCAATACGAGTACATGCAAAGTCAGCCATAAACTCAACATTCATAAATTCACTAAATCTCCTACGACATTTTCGATAACGACACAAAAACAAAATCTTCACAAAAACTCAATTGGTCTTAAACTCACATACCGAGCAATAACAACGCAACTTCAAATCTAAATCTAGCCAGTTTCGACTAGGTTTAACCAGACCATTTCTACCCGACAAATTGCACGAAAGTAAACTTTAAACTGACCCATAAATCATCGGTTTCCAAGTAACCGAGTTATTAGTTAAATAGTTACTATACTAAAAGGTTGAAGGTTCTTGTGCAACAATACATCAATGTGCAGAGACTGGTTACCATCTGGTAGATAAGTTAGAAAGTTTTTGATCGATAAGCGGTTTGTAAGGAAGTTACGTGTTTAGGGAATAGCATCACTTGGTTGTCTAATAAGCTTTCGAAGCCCCTTTCCTTATAAAGCGTGGAGGTATCAAACTGAAATTAATAACAATCATTCAAATCTGAAGTTTCTTAGATCTGTGAAAAAATCAAACTTCTAGGAAAAATCTATTAAAATTTAATCTAGTGGAAAAATCATATTATAGCGATTTTCCTGGAAAGCGGATCAAAACCTACAGAGTACTTTCAATTGCTCTAGAATCTTGCAGTTTGGTAAGAACCAAGGTCATTAAGCAAAAGTATGGGAATCAATATGAAAAGTTGTTTTTTTTTGTTTTTTTTTATTTCAATAAAATCGCTTTACGATTACAAACTGTTCCAGCGCCTGTCGTTATATTAATAATTGCTTGTTCATTCCGTCAGGCACTCATTCGGACATTTTTCTGATTATTTATGATTTTCAGTATATGATCATTGTTCTTATTTTGTATGGGACCGTCGAGTCCGACTCGTAAATTAGCTGTTTTTTAATAGATTATTTTGAAGAAAAAATCCCATAAAAGAATATCTTATTCGCACTGATTTCTCAGAGGCGCAGTCAATCTCAGCCTCAAAGCCTTTCACGACAAAGCACCGCACCAATCCAAACCCATTCCACATAAAATTCCATTTGGCGAATAGAGAAAACAGTCATACCGCAAAAAAACTTTCCGAGCAGCCGACAGTAATATTTCGCTCAGCAAAAACGCTTTCAAATTACTTTTTATTCGGAGCACGCCACGCCACCTGTCGCGGGAACTCTGTGACGTCACTCACACACTGTTATTTGGTAATGGTGTTACGTCATTGCTCATGCTTGAACACAAACTGTCACAGAGATGTGGAATTTGTAATCGCGTGGGAGGGAGCAACGATCAGGATCATGTGAGCCGACAATATAAAATTACTGTACCTTTATGTAGGAATTGGTTAGCTCGACAATGCCCACGACACACTAAAAAACAGTTCCGTAGTTGAACTGGTCTTATAAAAAGTAATTTTGAAAGAAATTTGCTAGAAATTTTCATTATGACATCTCCAAGTATATTTCAGAATCTGGTCGACTATTACTCGTTTACCTGTAAAGCCAACTAAGTCGTGATAGTTTTCCTTTTAAGTTCAGTATATAAGCTGCTACTGTAAATTTTTTCAGATTTTTAAAAGCAATATTTTAGCATATAAAGGAGGGCAGGCTATTCTGCCAAAAAATTCGACTTGATATTTCGCAAACGGGTGCATAAATAAAAAAGTTATGTTCCTAGACCCTCAACATTTTTGAAATAACTATTCCAAGATACCCCACACAAAGGGGTAGACGTGAAAAAAATATTTCATCCCCAAGTTATGGGTATGGGAGCCACCCTATAAAAATATTTTTCAAAATTTTATTCTACCACTCAGTCGACGTAATTAATATCTATAGCCGCACCAAATTACAGCTCTCCAGTAGTAACAGTATCTGAGCTAAGCCGGGGACGGATAGACACTAACTAAAACAGATTTTTTTGATAGAATATACATATTAGGTATAGATAGTGAATAGCTTTAAGTACATAGCATTATATAAGGAACAGAGCGTTACAGGCCAACAAACTGTTTTTCAGTATATATAAAGATAAAGTATTGTAAATTAATATGTACTTTTGAATATAAATGCTTTAAAAAAACACGAAACAAAAAAAATATCTATAAAGAGTGAGGGGCCACCCTCACTGACAGAAAGTAACTCTGGAACTTTTTTACATACGATGATAACATACATTAAGATATGGTAATAAAGTTGGAAACTTGCCATTGTTACGCAGTATTTGTCGGAAGTAATATTTCTCGGTCGGATGCAGTCCGATATGGAGACTGATGGGTATTGTTTGATCAGTTAAGTTATTCCCTGTACGAAGTTATGTTAGAACTTCATGTTTTTTTCCTTTATTCAGTTAAGTTGTTGCTTCTAATTTGATCACAATTTCTTTAGAATATTGTGAGTCGACTGAGGGAAATAAATGATTAAGATATGATTTAGGGTTCCGAACCCACAGGTGCCCCACGGGACCCACAGGTGCCCCACGGGACTCACAGGTGCTTCACGGGACCCACCGGTGCCCCACGGGACCCACAGGTGCCCCACGGGACTCACAGGTGCTCCACGGGACCCACAGGTGCCCCACGGGACTCACAGGTGCTTCACGGGACCCACCGGTGCCCCACGGGACCCACAGGTGCCCCACGGGACCCACAGGTGCCCCACGGGACTCACAGGTGCCTCACGGGACCCACAGGTGCCCATTTGTCTATCAAAGGGTTGAATCTTTTGAACTTCTTACTCCCATTATACTTCTGTATACTACAGCCATAGCCACTCTGTAGGTAAAAATTCAGGAGAAACCTTTATCATTCACCGTTTTTCCTTTGACGTTGTGTTAAATATTTTACAGTGGTGCCTTCGTGTGTGAGTCTCGATGACTCGCACTTGGCCGGTTTGTTAACCATGAGACATATTATATGACTCAGTACCCAAATAACTATATTCTAGACTTTCTAACATCGTTGAATCGACATAAGATTAACGTGTTCAAAAATAAGTAAAAACAGACTTCAACTTCCTTAAAAATGTTCACCCTTAGAGGTAGAATTATCTGGGTACATATTTTATTTTTGTTGGTGTTTTCAAAAAGTGCTGAATCGATTTCAATAAAATTTATACGGAACCATCTCTGATGTATTTTCTACCAAACAGAATAAACAAAATCGGTTCACAACTGGCGGAGTTATCGCGTAACATAAAATTTTCTAAACAGTCGAATTGAGAAACAAAAAATGTGTAAAAATGGGAACTTCTCTATAACCTATTTTTTAACAGACACAATACTTACAATTAGTTCATATTTCTTATCACATTATATCAGAATCAGTGATAGCAAAAAACACGTCTCAGCAATTCAAATGCACTATTATTGCCTCTATCTCCAACTAGGGAACTCTACATTTTTTCTCAGAAAAAGGCAAAGAAAAGGTGTCGCCGCGTCTTACCGCCGAGTTCATTAACACGCGCCGCCAGCCGCTGGACAACTTTATCCGTCGGGTCCGATCTCTATATAATGTACAGATAGTCTATTGTCTCTGCATTTATGTAGAAACTAAGGGATAGTTTAAGAGGGTATGCTGATGTCAAAGCGCCCATACAAACGAAGTCCAGTCATATTTTGAGTATTAAGCTATGAAAATCTATGAAATTTTCAAGACACAATCTAGAAACAAATATTTATGTCGGTGGTGAGTCAGATTTTCGTTTAAATATATACTTCCAGAGTTACAGGGCGTCAAAGAATTGTATTTTACAAGAGTATGAATCAATTTAGAACAATTTGGAAAAACCACCGACATCTGAAATTTCATTAGTATACTGTATTTAAAAAATGGTTACATAATACGAGGGGCATACCGAAAAGATCGGTAATCGAGTACTTTCGATTTAATTAGATTAAAAACTCTTTTTGATGAATAAACACTGGTTAGTTGAAAATCGAATACAATTGACAGAATTAAAAAAAAATTTTTTTTTAAAGAACAATATCAGTTTGAAATTGATAGGTCGATAAAAAAATGGAGCTTACAAGAGAAAGTTTCCGTGCCATAATTTTTTACAACTTTCGACGAGGATTATCTCAGGGACAATGTCTCGCTGAGCTTATATCTATATTCAAGAGTGAAGCGCCTAGCCAGACGACAATATATCGCTGGTATTCTGAATTCCGGCGTGGACGTGCTTCTCTTGGCACCGTACCTTCCACAGGCCGGCCAAAAACAGCGGTTACACCAGAAAATGTCGCTGTTGTGCGCCGAATGATACAGGATGACCGACATATTACATATGAGCAGATTCGGGCTACTTTAGGGATAGGTATGACTGCGATACAAACTGTTTTACATGGTGAACTGGGAGTGAGAAAGCTAGTTTCCCGCTGGGTGCCCCATAATTTGTCCGAAGAGCAAAAGGCGGCTCGTGTCAATTGGTGCCGGTCTACTCTGCAACGCTTCAACGGAGGAAAGTCAAAAGCAGTTTATAACATTGTCTCTGGTGATGAATCATGGATCTATTCATATGAGCCAGAAAGAAAGCATCAGTCGGCTGTCTGGGTCTTCGCAGGTGAGATCAAGCCAACAAAAGTTGTCCGCTCTCGCAGCGTATCGAAGAAAATGGTCGCTTCGTTTGTCGCGAAAACAGGACATGTAGTCACAGTTCCCTTAGAGGAACGGAGAACGGTTACCGCTGATTGGTATACAACGGTTTGTTTGCCACAGATGATATCCGAACTCCGTAGAGGTAACCCGAAACGACGCATAATCCTCCATCACGATAATGCGAGCTCTCACACCGCTCAGAAAACAAGCGAGTTTTTGAAGCAGGAAAACGTTGAATTAATGGATCATCCTCCATACAGCCCTGATCTGAGTCCCAATGATTACTTTACATTCCCTAGAATCAAAGATTTATTGCGTGGTCAGCGGTTTCAAGGTCCAGAAGAAGCAGTGGAAGCATACAAATCGACGATTTTGACCATGTCAACTTCGGACTGGAATTGCTGCTATAATAATTGGTTCGAACGAATGCAAAAGTGCATTAACTGCAACGGAGAATACTTCGAAAAGCAATAAAAATAAATTTAGTTATTTCCTGTATGTATTGTTTTATATTCCCGATCATTTCGGTATGCCCCTCGTATACTGTATCCTTCAAATGATCCCTGGACTACGAAACATCTAAATAACGGGTGGATAACTTCGCGTAGTGTATGCTGTCTCACCGTACGCGCTCGGGTAGGATAGGGCTCGGATAGGGACAGCTACAAAACAATGCAACCTTGAACGCGACCACGTGGTCTAACCAACATAGCCTCTTAAGTATGACACTACACAGACTCGGTGTCAGAGACAGCTTAAACTTAGTCAATTCGTGTAATCTTTGTTTGCATTATCGTTGCTTACACGGTGTAGGATGATTTTATTGCTAAATATTTACAGTTCTCATATTTAACACGAATTCAAATATTGCGTGAAGTAGCTTTATATTTTATGCTACAACAGAAAAAAAATTATCTAATAGGGTAGATGACAACAAATCAGATTGGGGTTCAATTGTAACTATAAAGGTAAGGTGATAAAATACATATATAATGTAAAATATCTGATATTATTTAATTTTTTACTTGATTTTTACAGCATATAAAGCCCACAAAAATTCGATAAACCAAATTTACTTGAATTTTTTAATTAGATTCTATTTTAATTTATAAAGCATTAAACGTTTTGACAGATAGTGTATATATCCATATCACACTACGTGATTTTGTCGTTTGTTAGACATTGTCGCCTAAACGGAAACACCAACTGGTCTAGTAACATTGCACTTACTTGGAGGTCACAGGTTCGAGTCCCACCGCTAGCACTGTGTCCTATGTCCGCCTGCATGGTTGTCACCATGTTACTCAAGTATGCCGCCATCTATCAGTCTAGACACTTCTAATTTTAAAATGCCATTATTAAATTAAAGTGTTTTATTGGCCAGGAAATCCGTAGACGAACGAAGGTCACCGACATAGCTCGACGAGTCAGTGAGCTGAAGTGGCAATGGGCAGGCCACACCGCTCGAAGAACCGATAACCGGTGGGGAGTAAAGGTTCTCGAGTGGCGACCACGTACCGGGAAACGTCTACCAGGCCGTCCCCCCACTAGATGGACCGACGACCTGGTTAGAGTCGCGGGGAGTCGCTGGATGCAGGTGGCTCGGGACCGGTCGATGTGGCGTACCATGAGGGAGGCCTATGTCCAACAGTGGACGTTTCCCGGCTGATGATGATGATGATTGGCCATTCTGGCATTCATTGACCGTGTTTTTTTAAATGTTTGTTAAAGTAACAATGTCATTACATATAATGATAAAATCTTTACTGCTACAATTTCAGAGATGAATGTATAAGACAGTAAAATAATATTTTATAGTTTAGTAGTTAAAATAAAAATATATGTGACTTCTTTATACGATCATACTGAATTCCGAGACCAAGCTATCACAGTAGCTTATAAAACGTTGACCCAAACTTCTTGAAGACACTCGTCGTGGCTAAAGCCTCGAACATAGGCGTCAGGTTGCCTGCCTTTCGGTATTTTATAGGATACATTTTGGAGAGTGTGCGCAAGAGCTATTTTTGCTACCTTCGCCGTTCAAGTACCGGTCAAACAGAAGAACAGCAGACCTTCACCCGTACACTGTAGACATTCCTACAGCTCGCACGAAGCGTTTCGCTTCCACATTTATCGTGCGTACAGCAAAACTATGGAATGCACTGCCGGTTTCCGTGTTCCCCGAAAACTACAACTTGGGAATCTTCAAAAGAAGAGTAAATAGGCACCTTCTAGACCAACACGTAACATCTTCGACCTCATCGTCACTTACCATCAGGTGAGATTGAGGTCAAGTGTTGGTCTATCTTCAATAAAAAAAATTAAAAAAAAGCATACTACACCGGGGCCGAGAGAGAATTACCAACGAAAAAATGTTAAAACATAATAAAAGACTTTCCCCACACAGCGGCCATGAATAATTTAACTGTAGCACATCCACCCAAGCATGCTGAGTGCTTTCAATCGATACTCGTACACTATTAACTCTGGGGGTAATTTGTGGTGGTTTCACAATGAGATAAGTGCTCGCGACAGTTGCTGGAAAGCTGGTTAATTGTTCTTTATGGAATCGTGCAGTTTCATCCGATTTTGTGTATCGAATTTATTGACGGAGATAGAAACTTGAAAGATGGTTGCAAATATCCCAGTCTGCTAATCTAATCGTATAGTATGTTCTAATCGAATGAAAATAATCGATACTATTCTCGGACACACGGAAGGCATGCATATGCTACACAATCCATGGAGCGTCAGTCCTTGAACAGTCGAGGTCTGGGTTCGATCCTGACTCGTACCAATGAGCTACAATTTGTCATTTGGAAGTTATGTATGAATGATAAAAATCATTACAATTAGCTTTTTGGTGGAGGAAAACATCGTGAGGAAACCTGCTCACTCCTGAGAAGAAATTCAAAGGTGTGTGTGAAGTCTACCAATCAGCACTGGGCCCGCGTGGTGGAGAGTAAGCCTGAGCCCCTGTAGTGGGGACGTATAAACCCTGATGATGATGATTAAAAATGAACCGTGTTAAGATCCTGATAAAGTATATTATTACCACAATGATTAAACAAATAATTAGGAACAACTAACATAGAAACTTCTTTATAATCATGTTTTAATACGACCATATCTAACACAGATAGTCGTATGACAAATGGAAGGACGGATTGATGGAGAGCGGAGCCTAAATATCAGAAACTAGAAACTAACGAGTATAAAATAAATATGAATGATATCAGTCTGCCATCCGTGGCCATTATGGCGAATCACCTTAGCATGGAATGGCAACGTATGAATGTTTGCCATCAAATATCTCCGGAGCCAGTATCGACTCCATACAGACGCACTTGACCAGCTAAGCTCGCATCATCCATCACACGGCGTAAATCAGCGAGCGAGCTAATCAAGTCAGATTGATGAATTAACTGTGTCGGAGTTCATTACTCATTGGGATTGAGCTTCCCGGTTTACTGAGATGAAACACGAAACATTATTTTTAGATTAGAAATGTACGCATCATTAACCTTGATTTACCTGCTTGAAAAGAGATTAGAATATAGTTATGGCAAGGACACAGATTCCAGCTCGTCTAATAATGCTTCAGATCAACAATAATTAACGCGTTTTAATTGCCTTAAAAATTGGGGTTTTGTTGATATTCTCAAAGAGCAATCAATCAATTTCGATAAAATTTATATGGGACCACCTCTGAAGTATGTTCTACCAAACAAAAAAAGAATTATCAAAATCGGTTCATTATTGGCGGAGTTATCACTTAACACGCATGAAAAAAAAAACATACGCGTCGAATTGAGAACCTCCTCATTTTTTGAAGTCAGTTGAAAATACACTCACACGTGTAACTGACATTGAATGGCCTTGTATTTGAGTTTATCTTGTGTATAACACACGAAAGTGTCTGGCCTAGGTCTTTCATACGTGTCGGATGGAAGACGGCCTCTGTATATTTTAGGTTATAGGTTGATATAGTCATAATAGGAGTTATACTCGGCATTGGGATTTTGGGTTCGATAAACATTGATCTTGAAAAAGTCTAGAATGAACAAAGTTTTGTCCACATTAACCCTCTCTTCTTTAAACCCCGTGTAGATACTCCTGTTAAAATTGAACTCCAAGTGTGTTTTAAAGGCATTTTGTTACTATTGAATCCAATGAGCTTTATTGAAGTCTATATCAAGGTGCTTGTAGTCCCTCTGCTAATATAATATACATTTGGTTAATCGTTGGTTTTGTATTGTTCCAGATTACGGTATAGGAAGACAACGAGTGCCACCATATATCAAGTGTTCTTTACTAAATTATTAAGATTAGGTGAGTATCCGAGCTATATTTGTTTAATTAATTTCATTTATTTCATGAAACAAACAGTCACCTTACCAAAATGAGAACAATATTTTTAGTAAAAAATACCTCGAGTTTCAATATAATGACAAACTTCACTACACACTAAAAATCATTATGTATAAGCTGATAGTTGCTATTGTATTAGAATACAAGCTAAACTTAAATAATGAGATAACCAAATTATATGAATCAACTTAACGTTATTCCTCTCCTAATGCTTTCATACTAAATTTATGTTGCCATAATCTTTTACAATAGAATAGCTGGCTTTGATAAGTAATTACCTAAAAATTGGAGATGAAATTATAGTGTCGCGAAATAAATAGCATTGATTTACAACTTTATAGTTAGCTACAATAGCAGTTACGCAGCTAATGGTTCATAGATGGCGCTTTGAAGAATAATTGAAAAAAGTGTTTAAAATGAAAATTGTGATTCACTGTAAAGTTGTATGTTAATGATACTCATTTCGCGACATCACAATCTGATGTACTATATTTAGACAGTTACTACAAAAATACAGCTATTATATTTTAAATGATTTGAAAGTCGATAAGTATTTTGAGAAATTGCCCATTGGAGATTTGCCGTTTTAAGTACTGCGTAAGTGAACAAAGAACTTAAGTTACACGTGAAAACGTTTCGTTTTTCTTTGTTTCGTTTTCGCACACAAAAGATCACAACCGTCATAAACTGTCAGGTTGTGTCTAATAAACTGACTGTAATGAGATACCGTCAATGAAAAGTAGAAAATGAGATAGCTGTATAGTTTTTTTCGCTCTTTCTTTTCTATACTATATTCATTGACGTCAACAACATGTAATACAAATTGATTTTTAATACAAAAATTTTACTTTAACTTCGATCGATCAATTACAGTCCCCTTAAACTTCATAATTATGTTAATTTTGAATCTTGATTCTTAGAGCCATTTCAGAAAAGGTATGTCAAACGACAATATACAATAAACTTGATTGCGAAACTTGTTTTCCTTAACCATACACCAAAAACCATATGTTACCGGAACATATTGACCTCGAGAACGAGGTCAAGGTCGCGTCGTGTCGTCACTACAAAACTTATATCCCACAAGAGGAAACTGAGCACTAAAGATAAGAATATACCGAGACGTAACCTTTACAGCGTCGGCTGATGACGAGGGACGCGCCCCTCGGCGCTGACGATAAATCTGGAAGATCATTTTTGCTCTGAAACTTGGAATACGTTGTACGATTGGGAATTTCTTCTTTCTTTCTTTCCAGATTATATCACTTCAGACTTCGTTTAAATTATTTCTAGGCTGGAATTATTTTATCTCTAGAATACGAGTAACTGAAAATGACTAACGGAACGCTTTCCTAAAAGGATAGAAGATTCGTTGAAGTCAAAAATATTTGTTTCAAACTTACTTTGGACAAAAAATTTAACTTGATTTGACAATTTATACAGTTGACTACATCTGAAAATGACTATTTCTGAAATGCAAAACTACTGGAAATCGCCAAATTCCATAAACAGTACACGCCGTTAAATACATCTAAAATGATCTCGTAAACGTTATTTCACCATCATCATCAGCCAGGACACGTCCATTGCTGGACATAGGCCTCCTTCATGGTACGCCACGTTATTTATTGTTTATTAATTGTTTATGTACTTGTATTTTTTAAACTAGAACTTTGTAAAGATTGTTCTTTGTTCTTTGTGTAAAGATTGGGCTAACTTAAAAGTCATTTCAATGAATTTAACTAATTCAGTACGGCGCTACTAGTAATAGAATTTAATTTTTTTTTTAATTTATGCAGTTTCTTCTTAATTGAACTTAATTTATATTTAGAGGAATTTAAATTCATCTACGGGTACAGCACTGTTAATTTAACTCCTTTTGAAAATGTTGATACCATTTCAGTATGGAAATGTTCACACAGTTTGCGTCTTAAGACAGTTAAGGAATATCTCTTGAACGTATGAATAGATATTACGTATTTTAAAATTCAAAGGTTGAATTGAAACTCTTTGAAATTTCACTGGGACGCTACAAAGAGATTGAACGTATCAAAGTGATGCTACATTGTATCGTTGGCGTAGCATCTGGCGTAGCACTGCTACGAGATACGAGCCGACTGTGTAATTTTTGTGTTACGACTACGACTTCGCTACATCTTATTTCTGTATAAATATAACATTTTGTTACTATGTTTACTGATATTTCAAACAGAACTAGTGCTTTTACTGTAAAATCAATGTTTTAAAACAAACCTTGCTCATTGTTTTTATAACTAATGGTTAACAGATGTCAAATGACAATTAGGAAGTCCTGTTTTCGATTCTCAGCGGAGTTACACATCAGTGCTGATGGTAGAATTTTCTTTTTCTTCTCGCCTTGATAGTTACCTCGACCAGCTACCACCACTAGCTAAGACGACCACCAAACTGCACTGAGTGTTGAGCACTGTTGAGTTCAAATAAAAAAACAATATCATAGTCAATAGTCATGCCTGAGTGAGAACGCTTCTGTTATATAGTCTAATCATCACTTCCCGTCAGGTCAGATGAAGGCCAAGTGCAATCCCAGTAAGAAAAAAGTACATGTCAGAATTAGTCCCATATTACATTATCCCATTATGGCATTAACACAGCACCACCCATCGAGCTAGGAAAACAATGTAATGAAAGAATAATAAAACTGAGATCACTAGATAAGGCGCCTCCTCTTATATCTGACGTCTTTGTAAGAATGCCACGCGTGTCGCCACAATATGATATACTTTGTAAGGATCGTCAAACATGAGTCGCCTTTCGTGTTCCGTATGTCTATTTTATAATCTTATAATAGTTTTTATACTTGGAAATTTACGCAACTTTAAAATATTCTAAATCCTAGTCCAATTTATAATCCTTTAAACATTGAATAGCTGGCTTTATTCAATAATTATCTAAGTATAATATAGTAGATCATTATGCCGGTAAATTAATATCATCAACGTACAACTCCGCAGTGAGAGTTTTCATTTTTGCACATAATTGATTATTGTTCAATGCTAGGCATATCTGAAAACCAGCGCTATGGCTACTGCCATAGCAGATCCTGAGATCAGTCCTGTTTGACGCCACATTACAACACAATGCCTATGTACATCAATAATGTATTATTTGTAATTGTACGCAATGTACGTATTGATTGTATTTTTGTATTGTGTTGTGTGTGGCTTAGTTAAAAAAACATTTTTCTGTTTCTGTTTCTATTAAACAACATTAAAGTTGCGCGTAAGTGAAATTCATTTCCTGCTAATATAATCCGGAGGCAAGGAAATAAACTATACATTCAAGTTTAATAGCATTCCCAATGTGTTTAAACATACGATAAGTATCAAACATACAGAACCTTCTGTTGCATTTTTTAAATTTCGATTTACAACAAAGAAACACAATAACAACAACTTAAAATAACAGTAACTGCTACTTCAATGACAGGAAACCACCGCATGCAAACAATAATTGAACCAGAAAAAAATTAATAAAAAATATAGCTAAAACAAGTGACTACTACAACTAAATTATTAGTTGATGAGCGGAGATACCCCGTCTCTCTCTTTATGACACAAACACACAACCATTACACTCAAACTACTCTGTGGAAATATTTCCCTAGTCTTATGTACATAACACACTCCCGGAACTACAACAAAGTAAGACAAAGGTCAGATATATAGTTCGAGGTAAATGACGTCACAACTTATCAAGTTATTCTATTAGATAGAAATCTTTCGCGATGTGCGAGGTGGAAAATGTTATGGAAGTATGAGTAATTTATACTTGGCCGTAGTATCTGCTCTGACTTCCGTATATTGATTTTATGAGGTGGCGAAGTGGCGAATTCGGGATAGTTTCTTATATCAATGATTAAATGATTATAGACATTTTTAACGCAATTAATTAGTACTTGGGTGCGATCTCCACTGACAAGAGAATCGTGACTTGACTAAGACACATTTATTGACGAATTTTAAATAAAAATCTAGAACTACTAAGACTCAGCCCTTGAGCACTGAAGGCTCACATCAAATCAAATCAAAATCAAATCAAAATGTTTTATTTGCAACACGCACAAACTTATTATTTATGTATTATATATTAGCATAGATAACATTTATATAATTCAAACAATGTAATTCAAACAGTTTAATCCAAAGGCCAAAGATGTTTTAATGCCAATTACCGTAATGGAGCAGTGTGAGAAGCTGGTGCCTGAGTAGGTTGCCCCGTGTTCCAGGACACCAGGTTCTCACCTCACAGTAAGAATGATTATATTATTATTTTATGTCGTAGTATATTACATAGGCGTCGGTGGCGCAATGGATAAGGCGCGGACTCTCAATCTGAGGGTACCGGGTTCGAATCCAGCCGTGTACCTATGAGTTGTTTTTCAATTCAAGTACATTATCCGATTGCTTAACGGTGAAGGAAAACATCGTGAGGAAACCTGCATGTCTTGAACAGGCATGTGAAGTCCGCCGATCCGCACTGGGCCCGCGTGGTGGACTATGGCCCATACACTCTCTGTAGGAGAGTAGGCCTGAGCCCCTCCAGTGGGGACATATATAGGCTGATGATGATGATATTACATCGATGGGATGACGTTTGTAAACACGCGCATGGTGTAAGTACGCGCACATCATAGTAACGGTCTGTATCCGGGTCACTTTCTCGCGGGGAGAGGTGAGGTATCGCGGATCGGTGGGGGGCGGTGAACGTGAACTCTACGTAGTACTATATTAATTGTGTGCTGAATGCTCACATGCTTTTGCTCACTCTACATCCGAGTGACATAGCGCCATAGCATACTCACACTGTCTCGTGTGACACTGTGTGGTTTACTAATATGTCAGTGTCAAAGTGTCAATAGCTGAGAGTGTCACGAGAACCGAAGGCGAGCCTGCACGTTTAGTAGTACCGAACACGTGGGAGCCGAGCCAGTAAAGTAATTAGTCCCTCACTAACTAAAATTTACGCAATAATCACGAACGAACCAAATATAGCTAAAAACGCATTAAAATCTATCCATCCGTTCGAGAGCTACGATGCCATAGACAGACAGAAATTGTCGTCAAACTTATAACACCCCTCTTTATTGCGACGGAGTAAAAATACATTTCAGTAGCGCATATCCGAGCTAATTATTAAAATATAATTTTCTTTCTTTTTTATGGCTAAGAGCATTGGCATGCTTAGGGATTGCCTTACTTATGGCAGAGCTGGCTTTCAGGCAACCCTGACTTTATATATAATCCTCTTTTTATTAGAAAGAAACATGGCAACACCGCGGACGTACACTGAGTGATAAATCGCTTCTGATCCCGCATTAAATAAATAAAGGGAAAGTAAGAAAAGGAAAAAGCATAAATAATGGTAGAGATGTAATTATTTACGAGCCGTTTCTCTGTTGTCATTTTTATTATAAACTGGAGAAATGTGATGGTTTTTTATTAAAAAAATGTTCAGTTTTTTAGGACGAAGAGTATGATGATTGATGGTCCCTTATATTAAAGTTATTTTTACTTATATTTATACAGTATTCTAAACTAGTACTTGTTTTTGTTTACAGTCATCGTCATAATTATTTATCTACGCAACTTAGTACCATGTCAAATTAACTTTTAAATCACTTTAAATTAACTTTTAAATTACTTTAAATGTAGCAAAAATACACCTTACAAAAATGCTGTGCAGCAGATTGAGGAGTACAATGAACAGCAAAAGTAAATTGGTCACAATATAAAAAATATGAAAACATGGTAGAAAACAGTGGCAGTGACGTTTCCATAGTTTTAAAGTGTGTCGTACCATGGCACCTATGTGTAAACTCTATCCGGTTGTCAAATGTGTTCACTCTACGATGATGATATTTTGTCTCAGCGCCTAAAATATACAGATAACTAACTACCCCAAAACTATGTAACATCTACACTTGAACACGTTTAAAAATAACTTGCTAGCTAGCTTACAATGTAACCCGGTACACTCGTGCCCAAAAATATTTATCCACTTTAACACCATGTCATTGTCTGCCTTTCTAGTTGTTTTACAGTATCTTGAGGGAAATGTCAATTAAAAATGAATATGATACGTAGGTACATTTTTAACTATACCCGTGGCCTAATGGCTAAATATTGGGCTAACAATCCGGAAGTCCCGGGTTTGATTCCCAGTCTATCGGTACTCGGTTTGGTTGGTGGTAATGCATTTTCTATGTCGGACTGTCTAACTGCCATGTTACCTGAGTCTGCCGCCAAACATAAGTCTTAGTAGCACTGTTGTGTTCTACTCGTAGTATGAAAATTAACAGAGCCACTGCCTTATTAACCGATTTCAAAACATAGAAGGTTATCAATTCGACGGGTATGATTTTTTAAAATGTTTGTTACCTCAGGACTTTGGACTGGGTGAACCGATTTGGATGATTCTTTTTTATTTGAAAGGTGGTGCTTTCCGTGTGGTCTCATTTCAATTTGGTCTAGTTCTGACAACGGCATCTATGAAAAACGATATAAATCATAAATTTGCCTTAGTAAAAGTAGACTTTTGGGTCAATTGAAGTCGGTTTCCAGTTCTTTTTAAATGCATTTACTTGTAAGCACATCGGCCTTATCGTTACTTTCCATCACGTGTGATGAAGACCATGTGAAAACCATTAAACATTTAAAAATATACTTATGCACTCGAGAGTATCCCGCCGTTCCACCACCGCCGCGCAGCGCTGTAGAAACAAAGTTGGCGTCACTTACGCGTCTGTCTCCCCTGCCGCCCGCCCTAGCGCGTTAGAGCAACAATACATTTAGGGCGGGCTTATTTATCCGAGACGGCTATTGTCCGCCGTAATGTGGGATACGACCGTGTATCCGGGAACGTAACAATGCCGCTAGCTAACAGGGTTCCCTAGGGAGGAAAGTGGTTTGCTATTTTCGTATGGTGTATTGTTTAGTTGATTGTATGTTGCACTTACCCGTGGAGTTACAAAGTTATTAGTTATCTTTAAACTGATTTTGATACAATTAGTGTTTCGCCCGCGACTTCTCCAGCGTCAATGGCGTATCTTATGCCCTTTTTGTTCACAAAACACGTTAATAGAACTACTTTCCGACGGATTATATTAAAAAAGCTATGCAATGAATCTATTCATATGGTCTCTTACATGGGAGCCCAAAAATCTACCTTTATTTTATGTATTAGAAATAATGAACATAAGGTAGGTATGTGACTTACACTTACGCTACGGTTGCGCTGATATGTTGCAAAAATTTCCCGATATAACAAAAGCAGTAATATTTTGCCTCTTTGTTGTACAGAACCGTGGTCCACAGTCCGGTTCACGGGCGCCGCTCTCGACACAAATACAAGGATTTATCTCGTGTCAATGTGAGGTACAATTTTGTGAGTTATTGCCACATGTATTTATGGAGAATGGAAGCTTACTGCTGTCCATCCATCATTGTGTGTGTGATGTGTGAAGCTCGGCGGAAAGAACAGAGTCTAATGTGTAGATATACGATCAGGAGCTCTATTTTTGATTCGCTCTACGCGCCGCGAGCGCTCGTTTTCTACTGATTTTCGTTCGACTTACGAAATTTGGTATTTTTGAATCGCTCTTCTGCAACGAGTGGTCGGGACCACTCTTTGCGGAGGCGAGCGATAGACTAAACGCCATCTTCGAACACTGACATTACCACTTATTTACATTGAACTTCTATGTACTTTGCATTCCGTTTTCCTTGCATGAATTACCGGTTTTGTTTTTCTGTGTAAAACGGATAAAATTAAACATTTAAAGTTATATTGGTAACACCTGAGACGAATGATTCAAAAATACGGTCAAACCTGTTTTCATGCGACTTGTAGTCGATCGTGACTTAAGTCGTGTGCGACGAAGCTATGTCACACGAGCGAATCAAAAATAGAGCCCCTGGCGTGTGTAAGTTTTACGCGCGCGCGTATGTGTGTGTTTTTGCATACTGGACCAGTGGACATTTTACTTAGTGGACGTCATTTAAAGATGGACATTTTGCTTGTTGGACAATTAGAAAAATAATTTTAAAGTTGTAAAACAGTTTTGTTGAATTATTTCGATGAATCAAGGTATTGTATAGGTCTAGAATAGGCTTGTGCGTGCTCGTTCACTGAGCGGATCGCTCCGTACTAGTACAATTGCTCAAATGTACTAGTTCGGACTTTTAGTACAACTAGTACAGTAGTACACGGAAACTCTTTAATAGTATGGCTTGTTCCCGGTCCCGACGGTTCATGCTCCGTTGTTGTTTGCGATCTTCAGAAGGAAGGACCGACAGGCATGGAAGTAATAAGTACTATTGTACACTGGAATGAGCTCATATCTTTTGTTGGATAAAGAATACTACAATGTAAAAGATTTTCTACTGGATAAATTTTGAGTATCTATAATATTATAGATTTATTTTATTATTTATTTTGACATTAAATTTACTGTTTGACATTTATTTTATATAATTTTTGACATTTTAAATATTTTTGACGATCATTGTACACTCTGACATTTTTATATATATTTTTTTGTAATCTTGACATTGGTACAATGAAATAAACAATCTAATCTAATCTATCATTAAATCTGTGCCAAGTGGGGGAGCTCTCACGATGAACGGTTGATTATTGATCAATACCAAAATCATATTACTTACTACTGACTAATGGCGTCTCTATAACATCGATCTCGACGAGATGTACATTTTTAGGGTTCCGTAGCCAAATTGCAAAAAAACGGAACCCTTATGGATTCGTCATGTCTGTCTGTCCGTCCGTATGTCACAGACACTTTTCTCCGAAACTATAAGGACTATACTGTTGAAACTTGGTAAGTAGATATATTCTGTGAACTGAATTACGATTTTCAGAAAAAAAATAGAAAAACCCCTAAATTTTTAGGGTTCCGCATACTTAAGAGGGAACAGCAGATAAAAAATTTCATATGAAATTAAGGGTTTGGGATATAGCTGTTTTCTCAACGAAACGTTAGCCAAATTCAATCATTTTGATCTTATTCTCTTTATCAAAGAATAATCTAGGCCCGTTGGTTTTGTTTTTTTCAATATTTTGTCTACAATTAGAATTATGGGCATCTCAAAACTCAAAATTTCAGAAAAAATTTCTTTCAACTTATGGTACTCATTATTTAGAGTAAACGTAACATTTTCAGAAAAAGCAAAACCAACGGGCCTAGATTATTCTTTGATAAAGAGAATAAGATCAAAATGATTGAATTTGGCTAACGTTTCGTTGAGAAAACAGCTATATCCCAAACCCTTAATTTCACGGCAAAACTAGGCAAATACCAAAAAAAGCTTCAACTGTCCTTCTCGCACAGTTCGGTTCGGGAGGCAGGGTACACTATATCACAACTATATACTGTGTATTATATGTATAAAAATAAAGTAAGCATGCATTAGTGATGTCAATAAGCTTTATCGATTTTTTCGACTAATAGTGGTGGGAAAAATATATCGATAGATACCCTTTCTCGAGCTATAATGGTTTTACCTGTTAGTTTTAATGTTTAGATTGATCTAAATAAACAAATATAAAGACAAATAATTCTAAGGAAATTTATTTTATCTCTAGAACAGAACATTTTCCCTGAAATTCTTAGTTGTTGTTACGTTTTGTTACGTGTAAATAATTAAATATGATTTATGAATAAGTGACTTATGTTTCAAATATTTTTTTAATGTTAAAGTTCGAGTCGGACTCGCATACAAAGGGTTCCGTACCACTGTAAAATATCTAAACAGAAAAAAAACACAGAAAAAACATAACATTTATTGCATGGACATCCGTTTATTTATAACTTTTTTAAAAGCTTTTTTATATTATTTTTTGTTATTTATTATTATTGAAAGTCTTGAGAGAGAACGAGAAGTTATATGGACATCGCATGTACAAATCGCTACGGAGACTATATGACCCGACACAGATATCCCGGAGATCAGCCAGCAAGAGCTTGAAATGGCTCTCCAACAACTCAAAAACCGGTCAAGAGCAAGTCGGACTCGTGCACCGAGGATTCCGTACAGAATATGAATTAATGACATACTGAAAATCATAAATAATAGGTATGGTAATATGCACCCAACAATGCTCTACCGAAAATGAAATTCTAAGCTAAATTACATATTACGAAGTTAAGTTTGTAAACATTAAAAAATCAATTTTACTGTGTTACAATTAAAAAATTCAGATTTATTCCTATGGTTGTGCTGTAAAACCTTTCTTCTTGCCAAATTTCAAGACATTAGGTCAACGGGAAATACCGTATAGATTTTGGGTTCATTGCATTTTGTACGGAAATGGTCTAAAATACAGCTATATCTTTTTATTGCGTTGACCTATAAGTTTCATTATTTGACAGATCTAAGGGACAGAAGACTGGAGTATTCGATATCACAGTGATCCTATAAGGATTCCTTTTTTCCTTTTGAGGTACTTAAAATATAATAGTATAATATGAAGTATGACAGTAGGAAATACGATAGATTTCGACGATATTATTATTCATGTCGACAAATAAAAACTTGAAATATTTTTTCCCAGTTATACATCTCATACACTTAAGACGGGATTTTTAACTCGTCTATTCTATTGTGGGAGGTGTCGTGAAATTACAGTTTTTTAACCGACTTCAAAAAAAGAGGTTATCAATGCGACCTGTATGTATGTAATATTTCCAGAACTGCCCAGTTTTCATATATGTTAGTCTATACCAGCTTCTAAAGAAGTGTGCCAAATTTCTAAAGTGTATGTTTGTTTGTCCTCGCATATATCCGGAACACACACACAAAAGAAAAACACACATAGGGTTCGTGGATTTCAACAAAGCATTCGACACACTCGAACATAGATTTATCTGGGACGCACTGGAAAAACAAGGCGTACATGCAAAATACATAAGAATACTGAAAAACATATACACAAAAAGCACCGCACAAGTGAAGCTAGAATCTACAGGCGAAGAATTTTCGATTGAGAGAGGGGTACGCCAGGGAGACCCAATTTTACCAAAAATATTTTCAGCTATCCTGGAAATGATATTCACAAATCTGGATTGGACGAATAAAGGACTAAATATAAATGGCAAAAGCTGAGTCACCTACGCTTTGCAGACAACCTGATCTTACTTTCGGAAAACCCGAAAACCCTACAGACAATGTTCCAACAGTTAGCGGAAGAGAGCGAGAAAGCAGGCCTGTCAACGAACTTAACGAAAACAAAAGTAATGTCAAATTCCTCACAAACAGAGCCCATAACAGTAAATAATGGAGAAATAGAGTATGTAGAAATGGACAAGACTAATAACTGAATGGCAACCACGAGATAGCAAAAGAAAAAGAGGCAGACAGACTAGAAGATGGGAGGACGACATCAGACAAGTGGCGGGTCCAACATGGACCCGCATAGCGAAAGATAGAATAGAGTGGAAATCCTTAGAGGAGGCCTATGTCGAAAGACAAGCTGAAATGTAGGAACGACCGGTTACTGATACTTAATATAAAAAGATAAGTAACGTATAAAGTAAGCATATTTTTAAGAAAATTAAAACAAAAAATTATTTCAGCAATAAAGGCTATTTTATTTAATTTATTTTTTATATATCCGGAACTACAAGTTCGATTTAAATAATCCCTTTTTTGTTTACCTAGGTATTGTAAAACTTAGGGAAGACTGCAAGTTTCATCAAAATCGGTTCCGTAGTTTTTGAGACTGGGAATGTTAAGTGTGTATTTCGGCGTTGCAGTGCAGCAGAGCAAATTTAAAATTAATGTTTTAACTGCACTGTAATCTGTATGCCGAATAAATTATTTCTATTCTATTCTATTAGTTAAATGTTTGTTACCTCAGAGCTTTTCACTGGGTGAACCGATTTGGATGATTCTTTATTATTTGAAAGCTGATGCTTTCCATGTGGTCCCATTTCAATTTGGTCCGGTTCTTAGAATGGAATCCATGAGAAAACAATATACATCTTAAATTTTCCTTAATAAAAGTAGACTTTTAGGGCAGTTGAAGTCGGTTTCTAGTTCTTTTTGAACGCTTTAACTTGTTAGTCCTTAGACTCTAGCACTCTAGGTACTAAAACACCTCTAGGTCACCTAAAGTATCGTTGGAAGACGAACGTTCGGATATGGTGAAACTAAAAGGTTTCTTTGTTGACCGTAGAACCCTAAAATAGCAACGCCATAATTTATATTGTATTTATATGTGATAGGTACTTACTAGTCAATTATATCAAATACAACCACAGTATGTCGAGACTAAACCAATATGCGAACAATAATTTCTCAAAACGTAAAACAAGGGTTGACGCACGCTCACGTCAAGTTTATTATAATTTTGAAAAATACACTCTAGCCCAGGCGGAGGGGTAGCGACTATGCGCGGCTCGCAGGGGCCTCTTTGGGATGTTATGCAGCGTTATTTGTGTGAGTGAAAGCATGTGAAAGGCTGTATGTGTGCGTACCGAATCGCGACAGCAATAACATATTCAAATACCTACTATTCTACGGAGACTTTGCTTCATTGGCGTCTTAAAGCTGAAACTCAAAATATATGATGTGCATTACCATGCAAACTTCCACCGAAAATTGGACTCGCCCATGAAGGGTTCCGTAGCAGCAAGTAACATAATATAAAAGTTCTTGTATTTCATTGTATTTGAGTTGATTGAATAATTCTCTTATTTTAGAAGTAACATTGGGGCACACATTTTTCGTTCCGTTTTTTTGACATTTGGCAACGGAACCCTAAAAAGTAATATCTTGGAAACTACTGACCGGTAGACTAGACTTTGCTAATTTCATAGATCTCATCGATCTGCCTGTCGAATCACGTTTTGTAAAGAAGTAAAAATCTGAAAACTCGTCATCTCGCTTACTCCCGTGTTTAAGACGCTGAAATCAGCTAAATGCGCATCATATTCGGTTGTCGCTGGCAAAAAGTATGCAACATATCACGCCAAAATGAAAATATGTTATTATTCAGCATATTTCCAACAAGATTGTTGTTTTCAAAACACGATTTCGTAAACTTTCCTCGATAGAAAATGAGTCCAAAATCAGCTCTCAACGTTTATAAATCTTTAGTCGATACGGCTAATGTGTGAAGTGATTTTAGTAAAAAATATTGCAATAAATTCATAAGGCGTTTTTCCATTTTGTTGTTGTTTCCGATTTTTGATTAAGTAATTAGTTTTTACACAATTTCGTTTTGTTTTATTTCACAACTAGAATTCAGCAGCGCGCGCTCACACCATTATTTGCATCTCTCTTACTTGTACCGAGACCGACAGTGATCGCTGAGGCGCGCTGCTAGACGGACCTATGTCGCTCTTCGTTCTGCGCTCCGTTTGTTTGGATTGACCAAAGCGGAAAACAATTTTTTTGTAAATATATTGTAATATACAAATTTGTACATAGAAGTATTTGTTTTTAGCTAAAATATTTGTGTTTGCTTGTAAATTGATATATAAACTGTAAATAAATGTAAAATAATAATAATCTGTACTGTATAAAAATAGAAAATAAAACAAATAATAGAAGATTGGGGAAGAGGCGATTATATCTTAAAAAACATAAACAAATTATGGAAGTTATAAAGTAAGTACCTAATCTACCTATATTGTTTTAAAATGATTCATTGGAGTATTTCACTAGTTCAAAATACTACTCGATCAATAAGGTGAGCTATTTCAATCACGCTCACGTTGTCTAAACAGTCTAGTTGGGAAAATGGTGGTTCTAGAAAACCACATCGTCGTGGGTTCAATCCTAGGTGTAGGTATAGCTTCGTAGCTCTTTTTTTTATTCACATTTTATTACTAATTGATTTTATCTCTATTTTAGAAAAAAAAACTAATGAACAATTCAGCAAACGATAATGACGTGGTAGAAGCACCCAGTCCGTCGGATACTGTTTTAAAAGAGTAAGTCACTATTTCGGTGTTTTTTTTTCAAGACAATTTTTTCATAGAATTATTAAAGTTTTAGAGTTTTATGAATTAATCGCACACACTAAACAAACAAAAAACTTCATTATTCCGTGTTTTTTTTAAAAAAAATTGCATAGACTTACGAAAGTTTTAGAAGTGTTCGTACATTCATAAATTTTAGATCAATTAAATAATTATTATACTAGTTATATTTCATGAAAACTTAATATATTCTTTGGAAACACATACTCCTATTATTTTTTATGAAAGTAATAATATTTTCTATTTTTAGGTTAAAAAATGTGGCGCTCACAGAAAATTTTAAATCACTAGATACGTTTCTTCCACTTCAGTGTGAAACTAAGTAAGTAGCCGTGTAGAAAAAAATATTACACTTGTCACAAATCATATTAAAAAATTGACGTTTTCGTAATTTTGTGGCTTTAGGTTGGATGAACAGAAATAAAAAGACGGGTCAAGTAATATTCCTTCAGATGCTCAAAACCAACATGAGCCACTTCAAATTCCTGATGATTTACCCGAACTTGAGGTAAATAATATAATTTTACTTATATGTTTTACTACTGCATGCATACAAAATAAAATTCTTAAATAATATTTTTTACTATTTTAGGTTGAATCCAGTCAACATGTGGAGAAGGAGACCTATATTGGGCGACGAATTATAAGCGTGTCACACTTTTATAAAAAGTTACAAGAAATATCAAATCATGGGCCGCTGGGTTGTAGCATCAGTAACATGGATTTAGTTGGAGAAAAGCAAAATGGACTGACATCAAAATTTACTTTTTTGTGTAAATTATGTAACATAAAAGTTTATATAGAAAGTGATTCTTGCGATGATCATTACCTACCAATCAATAGCTGTGCGGTAGCTGGTATTATGTCTATTGGTGGTGGTCATTCACATTTAGATGAGTTATCTGCAGCATTGAACCTGCCTTCATTGTCAAACAGAAAATACCAAAACGCACATGATATCATATCCAAACACTGGGAAGAATTTGCACATGATACCATGGAGCAAGCCGCCAAAAAAGAAAGAAATTTGGCAATTGCTGAGGGCAGGTTCAACAAAGATGGGATACCTGAAATTGATGTATGTGTAGATGGTTCCTACTCCAAAAGATCATATAAAAATTATTCAGCACTGTCTGGTGCAGGCGCCATTGTTGGAAAGAGGACAGGTGAAATTTTATATTTAGGAGTGCGCAATAAATACTGCTATTCGTGCGATCGAGCAGCAAAGAAACAGACACCAGTCAAAAAACATACTTGTTTCAAAAATTACACTGGCCCTTCAACGGGTATGGAGAGTGATATCATTGTTGAGGGATTCATGCAGTCTGTTGAAACACACTATCTGATTTATCGCCGTTTGATATCCGATGGTGATGCGAACACGTACAAAAAAATTCTAAAAGCACAACCATATAAAGACCAAGGTGTGGCTGTAGAGAAAATTGAATGTTGCAATCATTTATTGCGAAACTTCTGCAATAAAATGCAAAATTTACAAACTGATACACGTTACTTGATTAGTCACAGGAAAATATTGACAAAGACGAAAATCATGAGCATGAGATCTGTCATTAAGAAAGCAATATTTAAAAACAAGTCAGATGAATGCCCTGATATTGAATTACTATTCGATGGCATATTATTATCTCACCATCATGCCTTTGGCAACCACGCCAAATGCAAACCATACTTTTGTAATATATGTGGTGAGCAAGAAAATGTTGAAACAATTTTTTCACTAGTTCTCTTTGGCAGAGAATTTGTATTTTGACCCAAAATATAGCAGGCCATGCTTGAAGCCTTATTCATGACGTTGACAGTAATGTCGTTGAACGCTATCACAGTGTTATTGCCAAATATATAGGTGGAAAAAGAATAAATTTTTCTTTGAAACAGTCTTACGCAGCAAGATGTCATGCTGTGGCTTCATGATTCAATACAAATAAACCTTTATCTCGGTTATACAAAAAAATCAGGAGTTGCACCAAGATAAGGTATATCCGAATCGATAAATAAGCCGCAAAGCTCTATATTTATTCCTTCTTGGGCTTCTAATTGTAAGATCACCGTTTTTTCATTTAAAAGGCCATGTTTTATTGAAGTTACATGATCTAGGTTACTTTTATATAAAATATATTTCACCAAATTAGCACAACGGGTGCCTACTCTTCTTTTAATCACGCGGCCGAAACTTGAAGCAGTCAACAACGATTGACGAAGCTGGATCCATTCCCTGCTATCCTTTTGAAGTATTGTTTTCTTTTCTATAATGGCTAGTTCAGCATCAGTTCTATTCAAAGAAATCACAAAGCTTTTTTTCAGTTTTTCCAGCTCTTCCTTCGGCATATCTTCTTTACTACAGTGCTCACCATAATTTTCAACTATCCGTCTCTTTTTCTTTAAGTACTTGTTCTTCATTTCTTTCTTTTTTAATCTTTTTTCTTCCATCAGTTTCAGTTTTCCTTGTGGACTATTGTTTACAATTTTTTTGTTTATCCCACATAAAGGTTTATTTGTATTGAATGATGAAGCCGCAGCATGACATCTTGCTGCGTACGACTGTTTCAAAGAAAAATTTATTCTTTTTCCACCTATATATTTGGCAATGACACTGTGATAGCGTTCAACGACATTACTGTCAACGTCATGAATAAGGCTTCAAGCATGGCCTGCTATATTTTGGGTCAAAATACAAATTCTCTGCCAAAGAGAACTAGTGAAAAAATTGTTTTCAACATTCTGTTGCTCGCCATATTTATTACAAAAGTATGGTTTGCATTTGGCGTGGTTGCCAAAGGCATGATGGTGAGATAATAATATGCTATCGAATAGTAATTCAATATCAGGGCATTCATCCGACTTGTTTTTTTAATATTGCTTTCTTAATGACAGATCTCATGCTCATGATTTTCGTCTTTGTCAATATTTTCCTGTGACTAATCAAGTAACGTGTATCAGTTTGTAAATTTTGCATTTTATTGCAGAAGTTTCGCAATAAATGATTGCAACATTCAATTTTCTCTACAGCCACACCTTGGTCTTTCTATGGTTGTGCTTTTAGAATTTTTTATACATTTTGGTCGAGTAGGACGATTTGTATAAAATAGCAGATTTTTTTTTGTCGAGTTGTCCCCATAGTAAAAGTTGTTGCATATTACTAACACATTATGTGGTTTAATGGATGAGACTCTTATACTTTTTATAATTAATTTTTTATTCTCTACTTTTACACGTGACGTGAGTAAGTACTTACTTGTTGTTCTGAAGAGGGAGAAATATTAAATATTATTAAAACAAACCTTTAACACATAAAAAAACGGTGATTAAAAAATATGCAATATGGAACATTTTTTAAAGTTACATGCGTAAATTGTGGTTTATTTTCTAAAATTTATGATTTTTAACGTTAAACCTCTAAAACTTTCATAAGTCTATGAAAAAAATTTGACTGGAATCTGAAAAAATCTGAAAATTTATATGGATATAAAACTCTAAAACTTTCATAAGTCTATGAAAAAACAACAATCTTGAAACAAACTTGGATTTTGGAATAATGAGGTCTCCCCTTTGGTGTAGTAAGTACGTATAGAGCATAAAGTTGACCTCCATATTATAAACAAAATAAAATTTAAATACATGCTGTCTACTAGAGAAACTATGAAGGAAGGGATGAAATAAATACTAATTTACAATAATAATAAAAACATAAAAATACATAAAAAAATTATAAAGATCATTAAATTGTTGATACGTAATTCTGCTTTAATTTTTCAATGTTTTGTTCAATTCCTAACCCAAAAAAAGAAGATAAATATTTGTTTGACTTTTTGGTGATTCATTATATCGTCTTATTATGTTCTGTTCCTGACGCACTTGAAGTCTTATTAGTACACAATTTCACCGTACGCGTATGGCGCGACGTTATCGAAAGAGTTTGCGATCGTAGCTAAAAATCCAAACGCTCAAGGTCATTGGCTATAGTCAGCGCCTTAAGAACGAAACCTTTCACTCACGCGAGCCGTGAGACTGCGTGAGACGTTCGGTCAACTTCGGTCTCGGTCGCTTCGGCTCGGCTGGCGGCTGGTTGACGTTTCGTTCGGACGCTCGCTCGCTCGCGGCTCGGATGTCCGAGTGTACTAAATGTACTAAGAGCAGAAAATTTACGGAATAGTTCGCTCTAGTACAGTATTGGGAATTAGGTCTTTTTAGTTCTTAGTACATGTACTACACAAGACTAGTCTAGAACATGAAGCAGAAAGCAAATGTAAATGAAAAACCATATTAACGAATAACATAATATAATAAAATGTATGTTTGTATGTGCGCATGTAGACTTTTTCGATGTCTGTTTTTACGTCGATAGAATTATATCGCAGAGTTTCTAATAATAAACACAAAAACTTGAAGACGCTTAAGGCAGTGTGTGGACAGACCAAACCTCTCCGAAAAACCAGCCGATCTACATATAGTTTTATAATAAAATAAGCCCAAAGAATTCCCAAAACTGTCGCAAAAGCCCTGCCGAAAATGGTTGAACATTTCATATATTAAAATAACGTTATTTGTCGTTAGGCCATACAAAAATATAAACAATAAACAACGTCACACTAGAAAGCGGCGACCGCTACGCAAACATTATTTTTATTCCTCGCGTTGTTTCCGTAACGCGGATATGAGTGCGGGCCCTGGAGGGTGCTACCATTGCAGATTCAATTTCCGCATGCTATATACTCTGCCCTCAGGCTATGTACTATGACGTTATCTATGTACTACGACGTCAGGCTTTGTACTCCAGGAACGTGTCCTGACGTATGCCGCATGACCTATTTTTTAAACCGATTCCAAAAAAGAAGGAAGGCTATCAATTCGACGGGTATGTTTTTTATGTTTTACGTTTAAAGAAAAAATGACTCTTAGCTGTGCCTTTGTAGGGTTCCATACGAGAAAGTTAGTCGATCGGTCTGCCTGTCAAAATTGTTTATCTCCGCAACCTGTGAGTCTGTATTAGGTGTACTTTATGCCTCAATTTTGTCTGTATTTAAAAAGAACTGACTGGCTTTGTGTGGCAAGGTATGTGCTCGCGAGGTCTACAGCTCACAGAGCCACTAGTTTAAACACATCATTGGCTTGAGCTATACGAACGATGAATAATCTGAAAACTTACCATTGACTTCGCAAGTTCAACGGGCGCAGTAGGGAGGGGATCATGGTAACGTTTTCTGATGAACAGTTCAAAAGACTGAGTGTGAATTGAGATTCAAACATCATAGTTATATGGACATATAAGATAGATTCTTTTCTAGACTTTTGGATTAGGTAGCCCCTTACGAAGTGCCTAAATGAAGGCGAATGTCCAATCAAACAACCTTTTGAATATAGATTTGCTTTATTCGTAACTTGGGCAGCACTTCGTCTTACAATGTTACCAATACGAATGTGTCACTCCGAATGGCGGAGCGACTATTTAAAGGCCCCACAGAAAGTGTTGCCACTTTATAACATAACTGTTTGACAACTACACAGAATGTGTTCCCACTTCATAAACATTGTTACCCACGATTCATAAGATAAACTAATTGTAGACAATAATAAGGTGATTGTTACATAAAATAATGAGTATTCTCAACGGCGTTAGTGGGTAGGAATAAAATAGTAAATCCGGATTTTATTCACATTCATTATTTTACTGTGGGCCGAATAAACAAGCTCAAAGTCACTCAGCGAGCAATGGAACGAGCTATGCTCGGAATTTCTCTACGTGATAAGTTCCGGAATGAGGAAATCCGTAGACGAACGAAGGTCACCGACATAGCTCGACGAGTCAGTGAGCTGAAGTGGCAATGGGCAGGCCACATCGCTCGAAGAACCGATAACCGGTGGGGAGTAAAGGTTCTCGAGTGGCGACCACGTACCGGGAAACGTCTACCAGGCCGTCCCCTTACTAGATGGACCGACGACCTGGTTAGAGTCGCGGGGAGTCGCTGTATGCAGGTGGCTCGGGACCGGTCGATGTGGCGTACCATGAGAAAGGCCTATGTCCAGCAGTGGACGTTTCCCGGCTGATGATGATGATGATCCGGATTGGAATGTTTTATATCCGATTAATACACTTGGTATTTTAGACGTTGGGAAAATTTTGTCCGGTTACTCTTCGTTTGAACAGTCCTAAGATTTAACCATCACATAACACGGAAACTGGTAAGTCATCCCATATTTGATGTAAGCTCAGCGTAAGATGGTAAGAGGTCGTGACTTGTATATATTATAAATCCATTCTAAATACTAAAATACTTATTCTAAATCCGAGGCAAAAATATCTGGTATTTTTTCGTCCGCAGCATTCAGCGGAGGTACATCACTAGTAAAGGGGTACAAAGTTATCGCAGCAAAGTTATCAAAAGTATACTTTACGTACCCGGAACAACGTTACGTGTTTAACGTACGGTTGCGGGTAATTACGTTTGCATGGCCCCACGCCGCGTAAATGTTGGAGAAATGCGCCGTAATACTTAGAATAAAGTGGTTTAGACTTAACAATCGTTGATTGCCTAAAAGGCTACTGAGGTCATATTTCATTTTTAGACCAAAAAACCTTACTTGGAGAACGTCACTGAAAGCAAACCACAAAAAAAGAAAAACGGCTGAAAGCAATTTTACCTAACCTACCCACCTATTTTATATATATGGGGGGGGGGGGGGGGGAGCACTCTGCTACCTTTCATACCAGAACACAGTTTGGCGGCAGACTTAGGACACTTGGTGGTAGCTAGCCAGGCGGATATATAATCTAACCGAGGCCATGAGGACGGCTACTTCGCATAACAGCAAAATGACTTACTTGTAGCTATATTGTTTAAAAGTGAATAGTTATAATCATAAGTATCTGTTCGAAACTGAAATTGAATATTTTTATTACTACGCGAGCCCTTACCATCAATATACAATTTGGGCTTCATTTATTACTTAATAAGTAAAAATTAATTACCCGAACGGTTAAATGTTGAAACCATTCTTTTTTGTCAGCTGTAGCTGCCTGTTATTGCTGTAGCATTCAGTTAAATTAAATAAATGGCCGCCACTAGAATGTCAGTGGTCCGCATTTGAAAAGCAAAGAAAGTCCAAATAAATAATCCATTCTAGTTGGATTTGCCTAATGGTCTGTCAGTCCGTTTAAATTTTCATCTATTAACTAGTAAGTAACCCGCAACTGTGCCTGTATGAAATTTTATTATTTATTGGTTTTCTAAATGGTCAAGCTTCTTCATTCAAACTAATCTTTGTAACTTGTATGTAACTGAGAATGTATATTTATCTCATTCTGTCTTATGTCAATTTAATGATGTTAGAAACGCTAAAATATAACTATTCGGATCCTCATTCGGGTAATCTATCTATGACATACTATTTATGATATTATACATAACCAATATTATCCGTCTCGTAGTTCATGACGTTATGGTTGACATGTGGTTCTGGGTTGTGGAATTAGTATACAGATCACTCGTCAAACAATCTACAGGCAAGTAGCAATAATCGTGACAAAGGATCTAATTGTAACCGTCGGCGGGGTAATAGAGCGTGTAATTGATTCTATCAACTACTAGCCGCTGCGAACATTTCAAACTTAGGGGAGCCCCTTGATCGCACTCTCAGCCCATGGTCAGTTGATGGTCTACCGGGCCGTGGCTGAATTTCTTCCGTAATTATTATTTGATTTATATTTATACTCGTTTCTTCCCGTGACTTCATACCCGTGTACTTTAGAAATTATCCCACGGAAACTAGTTGATCGGTGTTAAAAAGCCTGTTCTTTTTTCAAAACAAAAATTCAAGTCATTTTGACTCTCTGTTATGATGAATAAACTATCACTTAAATAGTGTTGTAATGTGCATCGTATAAATTTAAATAAGTTGATTTAAAACAAGTAATGCGTTCAAAAAGAACTGGAAGCCAATTTCAATTGCACTAAACGTCTACTTTTATTAAAGCAAATTTAAGATTTATATAGTTTTCTCATGGAGTCCGTTGTCAGAACTAGACTAAATTTTACTCGCATCTTTGATGTATTGTGATATATTGATTTGGATGCAGTAAAATTGCCTGAAATATTACGAACGGGTTTCAGAGAGATGAACTTGCCAAATTACTGGCAGGTATTCTTCAATAAACCGGTCTGCGATCGCAATTCTGATTGCCCGTTGCGTTTGAACTGCTATTAAATTCGTTCCTGGATTATCTTAATACCCAAACAGGATATACGATAAGGAACGTAACGGAACAATGTGGTATTCAGTTTGCACGAATAGTTATCATTCGTTTAATGTGTTCTGTAATGAAATTTTATACGAGCACCGAGCAAGGAGTATTACTATCAGCCAATTTTATGTCTGACCTACCAACGTATTTTGTCTGTTCTAGCAGAGAGTATATGTGTGCATTCCATTCTAGTTGCAACTATGGATAGGTAATGAAACAAAGTGGAGAACAATTAATTTAAGCAACTTTGCCTTGAAATTTACGGGTTTGTTGGTCAGGAAAATGATTATGTTTACTCAGATTTAGTTAGGAGCTGACAAATCCCTGCAGCAAACTCATTAGAGTACAAAAAATATATTCGTAGTGTTACATACACCATCAGCCTCAACCATCATTTATAAAAATTACATTCGCGAATATGTCACATTGGGTTAAGAAATAAACATTACAAATTCAAATGTTTGGATTTATTTAAATCGTATCACGGCAAACCCAACACCTGTCCCCGCAATAAAGTGGTCTACTCAGGAGTTAGTAGTAGAAGAGTACAAACGTCATAATGTTGATTATTAAAAAGATTCCTGATTTGTTCCAGAATGTGCTGTAAAGCTGCGGGGGTCGTCAGCGGGCCGCGTGCACTCCGGTCGCCTGCCGCGCGCCCACAGCTGCAGACTCCTCATCCCGCCGCCCGCGAAACAACACGCTCTCCTCCTCGAACTGTATAAGTTCAACGTCCCCTGTGCGACTGGCTTCATACGGTTCGCTCCCAACACTCCACTCCTATGCGGAAAGCTGGAACAAGTGCCCGTCCCGAACCGAAGATTCATATATCACGCGACAAACGATACAGAGGCTACAGGAAAAGTAGCGGCACTGGAGTTGCACGGTCGGCCTGCGTTCGCCGCGACATACCGTCAAGTAGACTACTGCCACGAAGTTCT